>JBBPBO010000005.1:7113169-7164230 GCA_037974295.1 Cicer cuneatum
GTATCTTGAAGATATATTATTGTGTGAATGTAAACTGTATTAATATCAAAATAATTTTCTCAATTTTGTTCGACATATTTTTTTATAGAATTAATAAAATTAAAAATAGTACATTATAAAAAAAATTACAAAAATGAATTAATATTTGATCTCTACAAATTAAATTTTAGGCCAATTAGATTAATTTCTTCAAGATAATTATAATTAAAAATAATTTGTTAATTTGTAAAGAAGAGTGAATTAGTATTTGATAGAGTTTGTTGATTTCTTCATGATTAAAAAAATAGTTATTCACTATAAGGATTTTTCTTCCGTTTTCTTAATTTATTTAATCAATCAACATTTAAATTTCTTCTATCAATTTCAACATTAATAGTATATATATTTTTGACTGAAAATATTTTAAATATTAAAATTATGCATTTATATTACAAATAAATTTTACGTTGGATCACGTTACATATAACAATAAAAACAATGTTGTTTCATATGTAAGGTTTAGTTCAACAAGTAAAATGTCAAAATTGTTATGTTTCAAATTTGAACTCAGACTTTACAATTATATACGAGTTTATTTACTATTACATGTAAAATGGAAAGAAAAAAATATCCTTTTAATAAATTATATGTGCTGACGTTTCAAACTGAAAAATTGTAAATACATGTAAACTTAATTTTTTTTTTTATTTTTAGTTTCTTTTTTGCTGTAAGTAAAATAATTTTTTTAATCGACATTTATTTTAGATTTATATTTTAAGATTAATTATGCATTTGGTCCCTGGTATTTAGGTGAGTTTTGCATTTAGTCCTTTGGAAAAAAAAATATTTAGATTATGTTTATGAAGTATAAGATTTTCATTGTTTTACTTCTTGATTATGTCATCTAGTCACTCATTCAAGTTAGACAAAATGTTGTAATAACATAGCATACCACATTATATTTTAGTGTCACGTGACACTAAATTGTCACATCATTCATGTTACGTCAGCATCCAATGTATGATTGTAATAATAAAGATAGGTCTGATATTTGAACACATGTTTATTCGTAAGTTAAAGTAGAAATGATTTTTCATGGGAGTTTTTTAGATACTAGATAGTGATTATTCACTAATTATTTGTTTGAGTTGTGTTGGATGATGTATTACTTTTTGCAATTTGATGAAGTTTGTTTAAAGTGTATTTTTTGTTGAAATGCTCTACAAAGTTGAAGTGTAGTTGTTTTGTATTAAAACTTTAGCGAATTTTTAGTCAATTTAATTCTCGCACATGATTGGATATCCTTTCAAATCCTTCATAGAAAGTGGGAAGAGTGCATATAAGTATTTTTTTCATAATACAAACGGGTAGGATAACAAGTACTAGAATACTCTATCAATATGTTACTAATTGTCATCTCTCATAAATAATGTTATAACTTTTAGTATCTTTATTTTGGAGATAATATTATTGATGAACTTTGAGAAAATATGTAGCAATAAGTTTTACCATAAAATAATATTTTGTGAATAGTATGGATAATTTAATAAAGAAAACAATTTAAATATAATATTTCTATAAATAAAAGAGCAAAAGAAAAGAGTGAAAATGGATCAAAAAATTATTATTTTCCAACAATGAAAAACATGCATGTAGTATAATTTAAGTTAAAAATTGAAATTAAATTTTTTATAGATAATTTATGGTTTTGATCTCTTTAATTTATATCTTTTTTTTTTATTCATGTAATTCTATTAATTTTGTTTTTCATACTTGCTATGTATGTGGCAATCACCCATCCGATGGTAATGTGACACACATAACATTGCAACTTAGTGTCACGTGGCACTAAATGTATATCAGTTGTCACATCATCTAACTTGAATGAGTTGATGGCATCAAAGATTAAAACAATGAGAATATTAAATTACATGGACATAATCTATTTTTTTTTCAAATGACTAAAAACAAAACTTGTCCAAACGTCAGTGATCAAAAGTATAAATAACCTTATATTTTAATGGATCCATATATTTTAAGTATGTTGAATGCTAAGTGGACCACTTGTACTTAAAATTACTCGAAAACGGTGATATTAATCGAAAGTATAAGTTAACAACTCTATCATCTTTATGCATATTCGACGAGTTGAATTTTAAAATATACATTCGTTTATTTTTATTTTTGTCGAACCGACTTCAATCGAGTTATTGACTCAACTATAAAGACTAAAAGGACCATTCCGAATAATATCAATATAATGTAATGTGTTTAAAATATTTGCGTACAGTAAGCCATGTATAAAAATGTTTATTGGCGTTTTCGTTAAGTTATGGGTGTATATATTGATGTGCTTGAAAATAATAAATTACATTTTCCAAATTAAATTAATTAGAGAATAGGAAATCGTAAACTATCATCTGGACATCGCAAAAAAAGCATAAAACAGAAGGCACCACATATGTCTTTAAAATTGTCTTTTTCAAGGAATATTTGCAAGATGTAAAGTCATATTCAAAACAAATATAATTATTCCGTCTGTTTCACAGTATAAACAAAAATGAGTTCAAAAATATAAATGTATGTGATTCAAATATTAAACCACATGCATCCACTTTCTTGATTTATTTTTGCATATATTATATAACAGAGGGTGTAATGTTTTTCTTACAAAATATCTCAAACAAAGGTATTACACAATTATGACACTATATAACACCAAGGCAACGACCTGTGTTTGTGTTTGGGTCCTCTGTCGATGCTGCACCGTACAACCGCGATAGAGGTCCAAAGGATTTAGTTCCGGACCAAACGTACACATTGAATCAAGCTTACAAAATTATTTCTCAGGGTTTCTGTCTTCATAGACATTATCAAAATTATTGATATTTGTTAAGAGAATACAAAATTTCTCATCATGGCTAAAAAAAAATCTCATGATAAGGTCACTTAAAATTTGGACGTGATTATGATTCATTTCCCTCTCCAATCATTTCTGATACTGATAACAAGTTTCTTTAAATTGGACGGGGATTCAATAGATTTCAAATGCTGAAGCTTTACATACAGACTCATAAACCGCACACCTTTTTATATGATGCAATACATTGTTTACATTTCTTCAAAAAGTAAGTTCCATTGTTTACATTACGTGATATTATCAACAATATCATAAAATTGACTGTGCACCAAAAAATCTTACGAGCTATATACAGAACTGGATACATATCTTCAGCAATGATAAAGAACGAATTAGTAATATTTACCATACATTCTTATTCTGGCCAGTTTCTCAACTCTCAGGTGCTGTGAGGTGGCACTATTTGGGAGTGTATCAATTTATCTTTCAAGTAACTTCAAACTCATGCTCTATACATCAGATTTAACAACTGCCATAGGAAGCCAAAGTTCTACAAGAGTTCCCCCAGTTCCAAGCGGAGCATCTTTGGTCCGGGGTGATATAATGCGCACAACACAACCATAACTCTCCAGTATCTCACGAGCAATAGTAAGCCCAGCAACAAAGTTCCATGTCATATTGTCTTCAACCATATCTTCAGCTAAGAGTTCTTGTCCATACGGTGCGAGTGAATGCATTTGTGTCTGCAGACAAGCTCAAAAGCAACGATTATTTTCCATTTTCACATGCTCCTTGCAACAAATTACTCAATCAAAGAATTGTTTGAATAGAGGCTAGGGGTGGGCTTGAGGTGAAGGGCTTCCTAGGTTTGAAAGATATCATCATAATAAGTTTAAATCTTTAAGCTACCATGTATTAGAAAGGAAATGTTTGAATGTCTAGGATATTAGGGTAATTTTATGGATACCCACATCTTCATAGACCTAACTGAGATATTACTGTGAAGCATGCAAAGTTGCAAACAATACATGGGGAAGAGCTGCAGTTTTTTCTCACATTAATACATCCTAAATAAAATGCACTAACTCCCTCAAATGGGATCAGTTGTATGTTCTGTCTATCTAACCCGAGGAATTAAATGTTCCTAATTTCCCCACGGGTCGTGGGGATGTTTTCTAATCTACTTTACAATTTACGTGGATGACACAATTTCTAGTTTGTTAAAAAGGAAAGTGCATAAGCAGAGGAGATAAAGGGAGTGAACTGAAGTTACCATATAGTGCATATCAGGCCCATCATCATCAATAAGTACGAGGGAACCGCCGGCTGGTGCAGCAGTAGACACAATTCCAACCTTTCCTCCAACACGTGTACGCAGTAAAGCACCTTCAATAAGGTTGCTGAAAGCCTGGCGCAAAGCAGGTTCTTCTACAGCAGCTAGCAAAGGTGATGAAAATTGATTTAGTTCTATTACACGTTTTTTATTCTGAGCAAGAGGTCTGATTGTATCAACCAAGTCTGCCAATACTTCAGAAACATTGCACGGTCTTCCTGACATCAACAAAAAAGCATAAGGACATGCAGAAATCATCTGAATGTTTAAAGGAAAGAGAAAAGCATATATAACTAAACGCCAAAAAGAAGATACCTAAAATGCAATGAGAGAAAATCAACATATATGACATTATTGATGCAAAGTTTGAATTTATAACACAACAAAATTAACATAATGGAATATATGTTTACATAGGTGGTACAAAATCACAACATTATAAAAAAAAAAAAAAAAAAAGAGGCATTTTCATTAATCAACCAACCAAATCTACCTGATTCCGTGTCGTAGTGGAGCGAGAGCTAAAGGTGGTAGGGGCATCTCTATATCCTGGGCAGTAGTGCTAAGAGAAAATGGCTCAACACCAGTTTTATTCATTTTATTTGCAGAGCCATCCCTTGAAGAACTATCTAGCAATTGAGTTTTTTCTGACTCAGCAAGTATGTGATTAGAACCATTCATTTTCTTGATTGCTTGTTCATTGTAGCGCATAATATTAGCCTGCACATTGAACAAAAATTGTACATCAGACATTGATTTCTACAACCATGTGCCTGCATTATTTTCTTATTTCTAAAATACTTAGCACATATTCCCTCAATAGATAACTGTTCAGCAGAAATGTCATTTCACTGAAATATTTTTCCGAAGATGTTAAAATTGAAGAGAGAATCTCATCAATCAGGATAAAAATGCCAAAACTCAGAAGTTACAGCGCAGGTAGATACTGACAGGGATATAAAGCATGTATCTAAATATTTTTACCTTTTGGATAATGAACACCCGTATATAACATCATTATAATTATAATGGAGTAAAACAAGCTATTTTTTTAATTGACGATTAGAGTTTGGAGTAAAACAAGCTAGTGATATGAGAAGAAATTATAAAAATTATGGGTTCAAAAAATTGCATATTTTTGTATTCATCCAAGGGGGGCTTCTAAATTAGTACACAAAAATATAGCTGAACAGCCATAATAGGCTTTTTCCTATAATGAAATAATAACCCAATGCTGCATCTGCCTTTCTGGGAGGGACACCAAGAGCCAGGCCGCGAGCAGCCATATGATTTGGCTGTAATTCAGCCTAGAAAAGGACCTCTTACTGTGAATAATTACTAGTGTTATCATGACTGCTTCACCATGTTTCAACAATTTTCTTGTACATCAATCAACCAAAAGATTTTGTTTACACATCAAACACCATCTTATAAGTACATAGAACAACATACAATAAAATGGAGATAAATAGTCCAATGCACATTAATTGATTATTGGTATATAAAATTAATAAGTGCGAGAGAGAGAGAAGTACTTTTGTCAAATATACAGCATCTTGGAGTTGTTGGAGAACATCACTCAGATGATCACCTAGCATCAAGATATCCTCAACAATGTCATACGAAATCTGCAAAAGTATCTATTTTAGGACATTGTTGATATCCAATAACATAAGGTATGAATAACTTCGTCAACTTATCGGTTGGCCTGGCTTACTAACCACTCTTAATAGAACTGACACAGTAAAGTTTAGTCAGGTTTAAAAGAAAGAGTGACTTATGAGCTGGCATATATGGCAATGAAATAGTTTTTATGGTTATAATAAAAAATAAACTCATCTATTTAGAGATTTTACAAACCTGGCTTTTCTTTGTTTGTGTAGATAGGATTTTACTCAAGGTTTGAATGCTTGAAAGTGGACCACGGATCTGGTGTGTAATTTGAAGAAAGAAAAATTAGAACAGGCTAAGGTTAAGAATAAAGAGATTACAGAAATGCAATAACAGCCGATAATACATACTTGCTCAACCAGATTACTCATCCTGACATTATTTTGCCATGTTGATTGCTGAAGTAACATTGCTTTCTGCAAAAGGAGTACAGACACTCATGAGCCAGAACTTTAGGCCCATGCCAAGTATCAAAAACTATCCTTATAACTGTCATGAAATCATACAACAAACAGTTAAAGAGAAATCAATTTAAGGAACTTGCATTGCATGCTAAAATAAAACAGTCAGCTGGTCTAACTCAAAGCGATAGATTAAATGATTTTAAACTGAAATAACTTTAAAAGCACAAATAAAAAAAGGATATTTTAAGAAATACAAAAGTGAAAGCAACTCCCACAAAATCCAAGCAGTGTGACAAGCACGTCTCTCTAGCATTTCATATTCAAAGAGTAATGAGCTCCTGCCATTATTTGAAAAAAAAGCCAGATGAAGTATATAAACCTGATCCATAACATATGCCATAGCCAGAGACTGTGAAATGTCGATAGCATTTGATCTTTGATCGGACGTGAAGTTGCGCATACCAACCGGCTCATCCTTGACCCGAAGCCTCTGAACTTCCCAAGACTTCTTATCCAAATCCAAAAATGGAGGAAGTGAATAAGCTTCCTCCCCAGATACATGATTATCTGACCTATCACTTTGAGCCTTCTCACAAGTTTCGAGCTCCACCAGTGGAAGCTCAGCAACCAAGAAACCAACAACAAATGGGTGTTTAACCATGGGAAGAACTACAGCCTTACATTCGGGGACAACCTTAACCTACAATTAACATCCACACTGATATTTTGATCTATCCTAACCAACAACAATAAGAGAAAATCCTCAATTTAGTCCCCCAAGTATCACTCTCTATCCTACTCAGTACTTAAAGTGTTTGAAAATAATAAGTAGTACTTAAAGTTTTATAAATAGTCCCTAAAGTATATGAAAACTGGTCCCTTTAGTCACAGCTGTTTATGTATTGACAGGATACCAGGGATTAATGTGAGAAATTTTCATATACAGTAGGGACTACTCCCTCCATTCCTAAACTTTGGTAGTCTAAGTAGTTTAAGTTTATCTTCAAACATTGGGTTTTTAGAAATCCTAGATATAATTGATCCTTTTCTTCCAACTATTGGGAGTAGATTAGATACATAAATATAGAAATTACTAAAATATTTAATGATTAGAATAAGGGTATTTTGGTTCAATACACATCAATTAAATGTTTTCTTTTTCTATGTGCAAATACCTTAAAATACCAAAGTTTAGGAATGGAAGGAATAGTTATAAATTTATAATAATACCAAGGCACTAATTATTTTCATATATATATTTCTTTGATTGAATACATGAGAGACCGATACTTGAGGAACTAAATTGGTAGTTTAATAACAATAATAATAATGGAACAGAAACACATAATATGACAGAAGCAGAATCAGCAACACACTTGCAATTCGGAAAGAGCGGTCTCGGCGGCTCGCAAACCGGCTGGAACATTAAAATGACCAACAAGAATGAGAATGCCTTCTGCCTCTGACTCATCATCTCCTCCAGGGTACAATGCAACCCTCCGCAGCTCCAATCGATCCATCACATAACTACCTGCCGGTCTAACATACACCTGTACAGCACAGAACAAAACAACACAAACGACACCGTTCAGTAATCACAATACCATAAACCCTAATTTAAAATTGACATAGGATTGAAGACATAAAAAGAAACAATTCATGAGGTACGAACCGAGAGGAGAGCTTCGGGGACGATTCTGCGAAAGAGCTGAAGCTGTTGAAGACAGAGTGTATGGAAGTCAGGGCTAGGAAGAACAAGTCCGGTTGTGCGATGTTTCTCGAGTCGCTGAGTGAACTCAACGGGTGAGGTGGAGACTTTACGAATGGCAGAGGCAAGGGCGCGGGTGGAAGCGAGGGTGAGAGTGGTGCAGTTGTTGCGGGGATCGTCATCGGAATCGGAGTTAGGGTTGGCGTTGATGGTTTGAAGGAAACAAGAGGGGTTGCGAGGGTGACGGTGGGGTTTGAAGGTGAAAGTGAGTGGGAGAGTCTGATTATTGATTGCAGAAGAGAGTATTAGCACCATTTGGCTACACCATATGAATCAATATTCAATACAACTAACTACTAACAGACTTCAGTGATTGATTAGTACTTATGTTAACCTGCTAGCAAAATCACCACACAAACTTATCTTATCCATCTAATCTGATTTAATCTTATTAAACTATTATTATCCATCTAATCTCACTTAAAATCACTCTTTACCCTCTCTCTCTCTATCTCTTTCTCTGCAAATACTTTTTAACTTTCTGGAAACTCTCACTTCCCAAAATTTGTTATTCTACGCTACAAGAACCCAGATTAATCAATTTTCATACTAGTATTCTACGACTTTCGATGAAGGATGAGGCATGAGAATCTCTTACATCTACCAAAAAGCAATTCAATTGAATAATTTAAGTTTTCCTTTCACCTAATGATTTAAATTATTGTATATCTAATTATTAATCACTATACTAGGTCATAAATTATCGATATGCATTGGCGTTTTGTATTTCTTTTTCAAATTAACTGTTGTTCAATTGTTTGACAAAAGATGGAATTGAGTTCATTTGTTTCTTTTTTTATACTGTTTCGGTTTCGGCCATGGAATCGCATAAGAATATATTTTTTGAAATAAGACTACTTAAATCTAGTAAAAAAATTTAGTGGTTAATTTATTGCTGTTAGATTAGGGTATAACGAATGGTAAGGATTTGATGTTAAAATAAAGTTTGACATTTATATTAAATGCACAATTAAGAGCTAAATACTCCCACTTCTATTAGTTGCAACTCTTATTTGTACCAGAAGTGATAGCAACACATTTCTTTATTATTAAAAGTTTTCAACATAATTCATAGAACCCTTTATCAAACATGTTGAATTTATTAAGCACAATAATTAAAATCTGCTCATGCTTAAGAAATAGAAGAAAAAAAATGGATTAATAGTGGTGGATGGATTCATTGGCAGGGCAAGCCATTTTGAAAGAGATAGGTGGATCTGAAAAGTATCCATTGGCTATTTGTACGAAAATCCACTTATTAGCAGCTTCAGTGTAATGAATCCCATCCCAAATAATCATCACACTTGGATCTTCACACGATTTAGCTATCACAATATTTTTGCCATTCACCTTCTTAGTAGCTCCACATCTTGCTACATTATTGAAATTGTACTTCCCACCATCTCCACAGCATGCAATCACACCCTTCTCAAAACCTTTCAATTCCAAACATTTTTTTTATTTTATTTCATAACACTTATCAAATTTACATCAATCAATATAGTAATAATCAAAGAAAAAAAAAGTGCATTTAATGTGGTAATTTTCAATGCTCGCCGTATTTTTGGGCATGACTAATAAGTGTGTATTTCACTGTGTACACATCAACATACACGATTGTGGCCTCTAAAAGTTCTTTCCTCAATTCCACAACAGTTTCTTTCAGTTTGTGGTTAAAAAATTGGGCCACCTCGTTGAACGGTTTGGCACACCCAAACTTATCTATTTGGGCCGCACTCATGGGATAGCGATCCAACATGTATGGTAGGCAGCCCAATGGGCCTGTGCTATGTATCCAAAATGACCTTCCACCTTTTCCGTATACACTCTACTAAATGAGAACACTATGGTTAAGTAAATTTCATTGAAATTTTTTTTTCCAATCCCAAAGTCACTTTAAAAACATACTCCAAAAAATATTTTTATGTCATTTAAAAGAATCTTTTTAAACACATGTGTGACTTTTTAGAAATACGAGTGGAAAAGAAACCCTCAATTTCATTTAATACATAATAGAAAAATTATTGAAGTATAAGGTTAGATTAGATTAGGTACCCTTATGACATTAGAGAACTGGCCTAATACATCAGGCATATATGCTTTCACTTGTTCCGTGGTCATGTTCAGTTTGTAGCCAGCAGTGAGATCGTTTTGACCAATATCAAAAGTGTATAAAGCCTTAGAAAAATACTCCTCCTTGGGCAACAATTTCTTAAACACCCCTCCTATACAAAATTATAAATAACTACTTAGTCCCTCTCTTAAGTAGTTCAATTTTCATAATCCAAAATATATTTCTTTGTTAGAATAAAAGTTTAGAGGAAAGGATAGTTTGTACCTTTTTTGCGGACATGTATTGATCTTGTTTTGAAATCAGAGTATTGTACAAGTTGAACGTCTAGGGATATGGGACTGTATCCACTTTGAGACTTTGTTGTATTTTGAGGTCTAATGGTGGATCCAGCTGTTGCAAAATTGGCCCCGTTACTGAAGTTTGAGCCTACTGAGTCCAAGTAGGCACTCAAATAAGGCAACCCCAAGCTTTTTGCTATTGAAATGAAATTTAACATGGACAAAAATAAGTAATCAATTTTTTTATCAAAAGGTGTAATTAGAAAGGTTTTACTATGGATAGTGTTAATAAACATGGCCTCAACTGTTATAGGTATATTAATTTCCTCCCCAACTTTTATAAAATATCACGTTAATCTCTTATTAGACTGGGATATTATTTTCTTATCTTAAAAATTTTCATAACAAAAAATAAATAGTTAATAAGATTAATCGTTTTGTTTATTTTTAAATGATTATCATGCCACATTGGTATCTCATAAAATCATATATTTTGTTTTTACTTTTTTTTAAATATATTTTTAATTAAAAAATAGGTCAATTGATTAATAAATACATAATAGAAGAGTCTTTCTTTATAAATTCTTTTGAGATTTCATTTTTAATCCATGTAAAATTTAAATTTTCTTAATACACTCACTTCATAATGTCTAGTATTATTGGCCTTGATGTATTATTGATAGATTCGAATATCATATTAAATTTTGATATTAAATATAATTAATTCTTACAAAACACTTTAAAAACACATTTGTTCCATTATAAGATCATCTATGTGCCACTTTATTGTTCTCTATAAATTTGATAAACTTTTGGCAAAGTGAGACAATTAGTTGGATATTTTGAAGAGTTTTAAAGAAAGGATCATGTAAATTAAGGGTTTGTTTGATTCTTCTCTCAAAAACTCTATTTTAGTTTTTTAAAATTTAAAAATTAAAAAATTTGTTTGGATTACACCTGTGTCGGAATTGGAGTCTCCGAAGTTGAATATGGCCGAAAAGCTACACTGCTTTGCACAATTGACAGGACTTATAGCTATTATTGTTGTTGAAATTACAACCCATGACATTGCTTGTCTCCACTTCTCTCCCATCGCCTCCATTACTCTCACTTTTATGTAGAAATTAATACCCCGTCAGATCTAATTTAAACAATACTCCTCGACGGCTTCACATAAGTGAATCAATGTCAACTTTAAATTAATTTTGATGTGATTTAGATTCAAGTATTGATTTAGACACAAATAATTATTTACTCCTTTTTGGTATTGTGTATAAGGTCACCAAAATTATTTTTGTGTTTATCTCTTCTAACATGAGACACAAAAATGAGATCATTCAAATCCATATAAATTATATGGTAAATCTTCAAGGAATTTGATAGTTTTCTCTAACTTTGCAAATATCACGATGCGAGATCGCCAAAGACATGGGCATTACGACACCGATGACAATCGAACAACGTTATAAATGTGATCATGTGCACACCAACAAAGTGCTTACAATCAATCTACGACTTCTACTCCAACTCAATTTTTATACTGACTTGAGTGTCGAAATATTTGTAAGTATCATCACTATATCTCAGGGACAAAGTGTTGCCTCCTAATCTACAACTCAGTCATCATCCTCAATCCACACCAGATCATTGATGTGGTCTATGAGAATCCCAGATCATTGATGTGGTCTATGAGAATCGAATCCACGAGGACTGAAAGACTATTGAGTCCCTTAGCCTCAATTGTTTCTATTGTTTTGGTACACACAAAATTCTCACATTGCTTGAGAGTCGAGACTAAGAGTAGTTTATAAACACCCATAATCCTCAATCCATTATGGTGTTTTTTCACAAATGAGAAAATTGTGAAAGATTCACACAAGATGTCCAAGGGAACAATAACTTGACAACATGGTATTAGGATTTAAGGCTGATATATTGGCAACATATGTGGGAATCAAACCAACAAGGGTTTTTTCCATGCACAAGGGCTACTGTTCTAATACACAAAAAGTCACCATATCACTCACACTACTCAATCTATTGAGACATCTTTTCACAAAAGACAACCTCTTGAGGGCTCAATCATGACCCAAAACATACAATATCTCAAAAATGTGGTGGTGCGGACGTAAGGAGCTATTGTTCTGGTATCCAAAAAGTCTCACAATATTTGTGAATCGACCCTAAGAGTTGTCTTTAAACTACATCGACACTTATTTCCCACTTAGGTGCATTTTCACAAAGTGGACAATACCTAAAAAATGTAGTGTTGCAAATTTGAGGTTGAAACATTGGTGTCGTCTGTAGGAAACCAACTCATGAGAGTTTTTGTCATGCACAAGAATTGACATAATTTTTAGCCTTTTGGACTTCTATTAGGGGGACTATTTCGGTGCACCAAAATAATTCCACATTGCTTGAAAATCGAGGTTGTGGGGCTACATAGTATATAAATACTCACACTCATCAACTCGTTGAAATGCTATTTTTAAAAGGATAAAAGTCGAAGGCTCACACAAGATCCAAAAAGAATAATACCTTTGAAACGTAAAGTTACATAATTGAAGTCGAAACATTGACACCGTTTGTTAAAATCGAATGGTATCTGCCACACAAAAGGATTGTTGTTCCGGTGCAACAAAAAAAAAAATCACACTCAACCCATCAGGACACTATTTCACAAAAGAAAATCAGAGACTCACATTTCCCAAATCACAGAGAACCTAAAAAATGTGGTACTGCATACTAGAGTTCAAAGTAAGAGCAAATTGACAATATTAGAATGATGCACTATATATGATATTATCTTTTAGATTCAATGAATAATTTCTATCAAATTATAGAGTATCTGATCCAATGCTCTAGAAGGTTTAAATGATCAAAATTGACAATTGTTTGCCTTCATTAGAGAGGAGTGCTAGAAACACTCTTTGCAACACTCATTCTAAGATTCACTTTTTTCCTCTTTATGAATTTCACCAAATAAAAAAATTAGTATTGAAAAAAGAGTGTTCTTAACACTTCTCTCAATAATAACACTCTAATTTAACTCGCAAACTACTCGAAGAAAAATTCTAGGTATTAAAAGGATGTGGGTGAGAAGACATAGAACATTGAAATGACACCAATAATCACGATAATAACCGATTCTTTTTAAATTTCCACTATCAATGATATTGGAAATTATAGTAAATAAAACAATATGACATTAACTACCAAGTTCCATAATCTTCAATAAATTTTTGTCCTAATAAAATTACAGGCTTTCTGCCTTCATCCAGACACCCAAAAAATAACCTGAAGGGAAAATAAAATTTACAACGTTTTGAGATGCAATAACAGATTAGGCAAATGTTTTAGTGACAGTACTCAATGATTGTTGCTCCAAATCCTGGAGTAAATTGAACAAAACGATTAGAAAAATACGAGTAACAAAATAGTATTAGGTTCTGGTCATCAAAAGTTGAAGATAACTCTTAATCCACAAAAAACTGATGTTCACCATCTCTCTCTGGACCTTGACCTGCAAGACAGCAAATATCAGCATTCACAAACAATTCTCAGGTCAAAGTTAAAACAGGTGCGTGTCTGAGGTTGTGTGCTGTGTGTGTGGGTGTTTGAATTCATAGCCCCAGTAAAACCTGTGTCCTAACCAGTTGCCACAGCTAAAGTTTGAGAAACAGATCAAAGCCAAAAGTAGGCAAAGTTTCACCATAAGTGGCAAGGTAGGAAGAAAAAACATAGAAAAAGAAACAACATAATGGTGAATTCTCACCTATTCAAGTCTCGGTTGTTCGAAAACCACCCCTTTTCCTTGCTACCTTGAAATTGTCTTCTGTCGTCACTAGGACGCATCGACATATCTCCTGTGCCACGGGATCGAGGTCTGTCTTGAAAATCCACACTTCTAGAATCCTCAAATGAGCTAGATCGAGATGGTGGCCTATCAGAAAAGCCAGTAGTCTTCCCAGCCGACGAACCTGGCCTTTCAATTGCTTTCTGCCCAAAACGAACTTTGTCATCCAAATCACGGGTAAGAAGTTCCAGCTCCCTTTCTTTCTCTAGTAGCATTGCGTGTGTACCAGTTTGGTCTCCACCAGCATCATCCACGGATTCCTTATTTGAATTTATTGTAGACTGTTTCTCAAGTTCATTCTTCAAATTATCAATTTCTTCTTTTAATAATATTTCCTCCTCCGTCTCAGGCCTGAAATGTTCATTCAGAAGTCAACAAGGTAACATATATTCGAAAGATCAACAACTTACAAACTAAGAAAATCCTAATTGACTAAACCAAATTATACTGCAATGTTGTGCACAACCAATTAAGGTGAACAAAATAAATAAAAATAGGCATACATTTTATTTAAAGGAGGCATTCATTTTAAAAAAAAAACTGCTAAATCAGAATTGACAAATATTACTGAATAGTGATAGTTTTATTGATGTAATTTTCAGGAAGCAATGTGTTACACCGAGTTAGAAAATAGAAAAATAGATAAGGCAGTTCCAGAATGTACAGTAACAGAAGTTACTAATTTGACAGGAAATTAGAGAGGCCGACTTCTCTCCCAACCAACCAATTGCCACAAAATAAAGGAGAGCACACCCCACCTATCTCCTATTCTATTTATTTAATTACGATACCATATAGTCTAGGCTGGCCCATTTTTATTGGGCTTATACCATATATAGGTCTTCCTAATTGGAGGTATACTAACACAGATCCGAAGTAAATGACATAGAACCTTGATTAAAACTTTTAGCAATCTACCAGCTGGACTTGCAGGGTGTAAATAAGGAAAAATAAAACAAAGACTGCTTGCTGATGATATACTTCAAATTAGGTCAAAACAAATACTACTACAACAAGCCTAAGGCAAGTAACACTAGTAAAGCCCTAATATTAAAGCATTTCTCTTCAAGCTTAAGCTAGTTGCCAATAGCAAACCCCATAAACACTGGATAAAAAAAACCCACAAACATCACACAAATCAATGTAGTCAATGGTGAATAACGGAGCCTAGCTGCTTATCCCCCATAACGCTGTAGTAGGTGGTAAAATGCCCGCTACGTAGAAGTTTAGGTAAACAATACTAGAAATTTATGCCATAGTATCATACACATAAAAACTCAAATTAATTACTCAAAATTAAAGTCATAATCATAACTAATATTCAAGGTGCATTGTGATCAATATTCAGCAAGAATGAATAGAAGTTGTTCTCAGAACACTCACTCCAACCAAACAGAAATACCATAAATCTCCCATCCCAACCACTTTATGGCATATTCTTCACCAAATTCTGTTAGAATTCTAACTAACGACCACAGACCCCTTAACTAACAGAACCCATTCCATTTGGTTTACCTAACAAATAGTCTACAAGAAAACCCTAGACTTTAGCAGAAACAAAGGAAAACACTTCCATTGAAAATAAAAGGTGAGAGATAATCCTGCACAAAGATTTTGTCAAACTCACGACATGTGTGGGCCCCACAATAAATGGAGCATGGGTTCCATACATGGTTTTTGTAGTGCATCCACCTCGGGCACTGTATACATATAAAATGTTTTCCACAACCGAAAATAAAAACTGATTTCATAAAAAAAATAAATAAATAACAAGCCTTTTTTAGGCATAATACCATAACACTTGACTAGTACATGAGTAATCTTCTAGGAGATTCGCAGTCCATGTACAATCCAATTATATGACTTTAACTCTATTGGTGTAGCTCAGCAGTAAAGGTTGGGACACCGAAGGAGTATTAACAACGAGATTCAGGGTCCAATCCCTAGCGCTGACAAATTCCTCCTCCTCCTAACAAGCTATCCACTAACATTTGCTTATAAAAACACTTTATCTCTATCATAAAATCTAATTGTGATAACAATAAATAGCTCTATAAATCACCATAACATGATTATTATTGTAATAATAATAAATAGTACTATAAATCACCATAGCATGAATATTATCGGTTCCCTTTGTCGACTCTACTCCATCATGTATGATTAATCAACATAATAAGCATTTGAATTCCACATTTTAAAAATGTTTTGAATCTAGAATTATATCAACTAACAATTGTGTGAAATTCCAAACCACCTAAATGCACATGGTACTGTGCTAAGATTTAATTTTTGAATGTTTAACCTAAATGTAAAGCCTATAAGCAAACTAAGACGGTACCAAGCATTGAAAATCTTTTTAATGTAATCAGTTCACAAACTAAAACATTTAAGAAAAAAGATTTTAGACAAATTAGGTCACAAGTATGGACTTGGCACATATTAAACCCTTTGCTCAGGACTTCAGTGCCACAGATATTCCTATTACAAATTAAATTACCACTCCAACTTTGTAAAATTCAGGGTGATAAGAAAGAATCATCAACTGAAAAATTTCCATCCTGCAGAGTTAACAATTCTAGCAAGTTTTACATAAAAACCATGTGAAGAAGATAAAAAGACTGGAAAAATAGTTTGTTAAAGTACCCAACCTATCTCCAAAATAACTAAAAAAAGCATCTGACTTCCATATCTAATATATATCAACACATTACGAATGTTGCAAAAAGTCGCAGAACCACTAATTTTTAATACCCCAATCATTGGAAACCTCTTAATTATAAAAATCAACTACCCTAAAATTTCCCTTAAGTTTTCCTAACCGCTATGACATATTCACAATTAGCTCTTGGATACACGCAAGACTCATTTACTTAGCTAATAATAAAATGGCATCAAAGAGCTTAATCTTCAAATGCAATATCCCTGATAGAATTTGAAACCATCGCCATTGATGAAATTCAAGCTCGTCTTTTACTTCCATTATAAACTTACCACATTAGCAAAACAGCTAAAATATGACACTATTAATGCTACCACAACTCTAATTAATGGAACACACCACAACAATTCGCCACAAAAGGAAATTACAGAGTTCAAAATCAAATGATAAAGCAAACAAGAAAAAATAAAAATAAAAGCATAAGATCAGAAGCAACCTATCAACCCCGCGATGCTCCAATTCAAGATCAATCTTCCTCCAATCCTTGCCACGCTCACTAAGCAAAACCTCCCTTGGTTTGGCATCCCCAAAAGGGTTCACCTTTGGTCTCGGTTTCGGCACAGCCTCGGGACCCTCTGAGCGATTGGACTGAGCACTTGAAGGCCTGCTAGAATGCGAACTCGTAGGCCTACTCGTCTTTTTCGCCTCAATCTCAGAATCAAGTTTCTTCCAGTCATATCCTTTCTCAGCCAACACTTCCTCCCTAGGCCTCGCGGCACCAAATGGATTTGGCTTATTTGTCTTCACCGGAGATTCAACCACAGTACCATCTCCTTTCCTTGGATCCAAAACCAATCTCGGTCGCTGCTGCTCCGTTTCAACCGGTGCCTCTCTAGACCACCGATCTGGTTCCACACGGGAACCCCTCGACCAGCTATCAGGATTCATTCCAGAATGTCGATAATCAGAAGATCTAACTGGAAGAGGTTTCTTACCAGCCGCCCAATTGTCCACTCCATCGGCCTTAGATTCTCCACCAAAACCGCCGCCACCACCACCGCCGCCGCTGCTGTATCGATTCTGCCTGCCGGAATCAAACGAGGGGAGTGATTTCTTAACCGACGCCCAATTATCCACCTCGTCAGCCCTAGACGGTTGATCGAATTCCGAAACCCTAGAATTTGGAGCCCTACGTTCCTCGTCAAATCCGCCATAGGATTTTCTTCCCGCTCCCCATGAAGCATCACCAGAGCCTCCATCTCGATCCCTCGAGCGACCTGAACGGTCAAAAGATGAAAATCCACCGCCGAGACGATTAAACTGCATTTCGTCGGCGGAACGTTCCTTAGGACCGGTAGGGAGACGAAGCATCTCATCCTGCGTCAAACGTGGATAATCAGCGGAACCACCATAACCGCCTCTGGAGAACTCAGAAAGCGACATCTTCTTATTCTTCTTCGGCTTGGCGCTAATGGCGTCTTTGAGACTGGGGAAATTGTCTGAACCAGCGGCTGCTGCTTCTGCAGCGGCTTCACGTTCCTCGGCTTCGGCGCGCTCGGAATCGGCGGCCCAAGCGCCGATGTTGCCCCAGGGTTTCGACATTTTGAGATCTCGAAAAAACGAAGAGAATGGAGATTCGTTTTTTTGTTGTTGGAATATTGTTAGTTGAGCCGGGGCTCCGTTAATGGAGCCGGAGCTCCGAGAACATGCAAAAGATAGAGTTGGGAGAGGTTAGAGTGCGTTGGGGCGAATGGGAATGCGAATGGAGAGGAAACCAACACAAATTAAGAATAATAAAGAGGATTGCTTTCTCTCTGTGTGTGTTGCTCACGCGCGCCACAGTTTCCTATTCCTTGCATGTGGGAAATGCCCAAAACTAATAAAAAGCCTTAATTAATGCTTCATATGGTTTACCCACGCTCCTTTTAAATTCTGTTTTTTTTTTTTTTACAACCTTTTAAATTCTTTTTTACTTATCCTTATTTTACTAACTTTTTTTTAATTTTTACCCAATTGTATATCTGTTTTTATAAAAAAAAAATTTTTGGTAGACGACAGACTTTTATTTAATTATTAAAAAGCTTGAGGTAACCAAGATATAATTTTGATTTATAACCAAATTTAAATATAGGTGTTACCTTGATTTTTTATTCCATATCTTTAATTCAGGAAGTAAAATATAATTAGTGGTCATTGTTATTCTATAATTTGGAGAGAAATTCAACAGCACATATTTCAATTCGATATATATATCGATACATTTGATTTTAAAATTAATAGTTAAATGAAATTTTTATTGAAAAAAATTATTATTTAAAAAATTATAATAATTAAATATTATTTACCAAAAGTATTTGTAAAAAAAAATTATTAGTTATAATAATGAATATTTAATAATTTTTACAATAAAATGTAAAAAATTAGTATAATAATTCGACAAATTTTTGCTTAATCTTAAGGTAAAAACGGTATCGGTCAACATCATAACTTATCACATCCGACACTTGGGTTAACACACTAGTGTTTTATAAATAATGAAATTATATATTTTTTTATAAAATAATATTTCTTGAAATACAAAAATTGACATATAACTAATTCATAAAAATAATTGTTAATTTATTAAATTAAAATACAAATGTATTAAAATACTTTAATTTATGATTGTACTATAAAAGCTCTCTAATTTTGATTCACAACCAAAATTTAATTTTAACACCTATACTTATGTGGTACAAGATTCGATTCATCTTGCGAATCCAATCTGACCTATAATAGACAGATTGTATCTGACCCGATAAAAAAAAACGACAAAAAAGAAAAAGATAAGACAAATACTAGGTAAAAAACTGATCAGATTCAAATTACTCTATGAGTACCCATTTCGAATCAAAATTTATTAAAGACAGGTGATTTTTTTATTTTTATCGTATCATTGATTTCATTGGACAAACTTTGCCTATGATTTGAAAAAATTTCCTTTTCAATGCAATTGCATATTCACTTGTATAGTCATGTTTAGATCATTTTTTACCTTGTTATTATTATTATTATTAAACAATGTTGGGTTGATTATTATAATATTTAAATTATTTGATATTTTAAACAGTAATCTACTGCGGTTTATAATATTTATTATTATTATTATTAATATTATTATAAGATAATGTTGTTTCAGTATTCGATATTTGTTTGATTATTAATTTAAATACACTATTGTTTATATTATTATTATTATAAGATAATGATGGTTTGATCTATGGTTTAATGTGTACTAGGTTATTTGTTTTCATTAAATTATTTGTATTTTGTATGATTATGTTATGAGTTACTACTTTTGAATAAATTAACAAGTGATAATCGTAGAGGATTTACTATGAGTTTTTTCTTTCTAATGTTTCTTTCTTCCAAAAATACTAGTTGGCAACTCATCTTGGGACCAACTCGGTCTCGTCTTATTTCGTCGCGTCCATATTGAACCTGCAACTAATTGAGTTTGGTCAGGTCAAATGACGAATTAGAGTCTAAAAATTTGTCCGATAAATTATTGGAACCGGATGAGGACACGTCAACTCCGACCCAACCGTCATTTGCACATCCCTACATATACATGCTATTATCACTCATTTTTGGGGCAACTCTAAGATATTTGTTCAGATATCCACTTTTCAATCAAAACTCTTCATTATATTGTACATTGAAACTCATATATGAAAAATGCCATTTTTTTTACGAGGTCCAAAGACAGAGGATGCGACACTTGAAGAATTTTTTATCTCCTATAAGAGGTGTCATCATCGAGATGCGACCATGTGCTGTTGTATTTTTTTTTTAACAAATGATTAATGGTTAATTTCATAAAATAAAAAAAATATTAATAAAATCAAACAAAATACGAACAAAAAAAATGTATATTAACTTAATGTGGATAGACGTGTCAAGGAAAAATAACGTGTAGGATTTTAACAATTCTCTCATATTTTGTAGTCCATTGCAAATAAATTAGCAATTCTATTTTATTTCATATTTTTTATCCTATTTTTCATCCTAATAAAAAAACTAAATTATATTAATAAAATAAAATCAAATAATAAAATATATTAAATTGAAAAAATACATTATATGAAAATAAAAATACGTCAAATGTTAATGGATCATGTTCACCTAAATATCCTTCAGTTATACATTTAGACTATCATCAAACTCGCATAGCTATTTCAACGACTTATGTTGTTCCAATTGGTCTTTATTTTGATTATTATCCCCATTGTCGTTCATAGTCATTGATATAATGATTAAAATGAGTAGCAACCAAAATAACTTCAGGTTGAGTTAGACAAGTACGATGACAGACGAGAAACTGGAGGAGTACATGGTTAATTGAATTTTGATATCTTTTTCTTTCATGTAATGTACTTTTTAATATTTTGTTTGATATTATTAATATAATTTAGTTTTTTTATTTATTTATTACGATGCAAAATAAGAGAAAATTTAAGAGTGGTTAACAAAATAGAACGAAGTTGTTATTCTATTTACAATAGATTATAAAATAGAAATGAGTTGTTAAAATATTGTAGCACATAATTTGATGTATTTTTTTCATTTAGTTAATATATTTTGTTTTATTATTGTTTTTATTTATTAAATTAACATTGTTAAAAAAAATATGACAATATACAATCGTATTTTCATAATATGAATGTAAAAAAATAGAATAAATTTTAAGTATAATAAAAAGTTTTGATTGAAAAGAGATATAAAAGACTAATGTCCGCAGCTCTACCATAATTTGTTTACTAGCTTACATGTCATAAAGAAAAATCTTTTAAAATGAATGTTTAAACTTTGACCTATGATTCTCATTGAAAACTTGTCCACCCTATGTAAACAGAATATTGAGTAAAAATAAACAGAATATTACTAAGTCGCCGTCTATAAGTTTCATTGTTGTTTTTCACATATAACAAGAAAAAAAAATTAGTGAATTCTTAGTTGTTTAGAGATGTATGTGTATCTAATACTAACATTTTATATATAAAAAAAATTAATAGAGGACATATTAACTTAACTCTAACTTTGACAAGGATAACCCCCCTTTAAATGGAAGAGGGTTTCTTCAAAATAATAAGTTGAGGCGGTGATAGAGTAATGGGCATCTCGCACTTAGGGGTGTGCATGGTCTAAAAACCAAACTGAATTGCATCACATTAATAGTGCAGTTCAGTTTTTAAAAACCACTTTAGAAAAATCGGTTATTTTTTTAACCAGTTACAGTTCAGTTTTAAACCAGTTTAAAATCGGTTTATAATTTTAAACCGGTTTAGTATGTTTGAACCGGTTTGAACCGATTTTTATCAAAACCAATTCGAACCGGTTGTTATTGAATTGTTTAAAATCGATTTTTCATTAAATTTTTTAACATAAAATTACACTTTTTTTTAGAATGTTCATTGGCACATCTTTCTGTTAAGTATAGTTTTTTAATATCTATCTTTTGATTTTTCAAAAATAAAATAAAAAATATTGAATTGTAGTACATATAGTATTAATTATAGCGTTCAATTTAAAAAAATATATTTAAATATTTCTATAGCGTAGATATAAAAAAAAATAATATTTTCTAAAAAATGAAAACGGCTATCATTTTAAGATAACTATTTTTTACAAATAAATCAATCATTATAGGACGGATGAAATATTATATATTAATTAAGAATATTATATATATATATATATATGTATAGTTGCATTTTTTTTACTCATATGTATATATATAGCTTATATAAAACTGTTTTTAGAGTAAGAAAAATGCTATTTTCAACAAAACAATGTTAATTTTCCATAACTTAATTTCAGTTAACGTTTTAGTCATTTATCTTCTTTTTTTCTGATTTGATTATTTATTTTAATTTTAAGTGATAATTTGATTTTTTATGTTTTAAAATGTCAACAATGTTAACATTTTTTTTTAAAATTCAAAAAATTCATCAAATTTTTAACTAAAACCCATAAATTAATTATATATTTCAATATAATATAAATTTCATCAAATTCGAAACTCAAATATTCAAATAAACTCATATTTCTATATCTAACAACATCAAATAAAGAATGAAAATATGAGTTTATTTGAATATTTGAGTTATGAATTTGATGAAATTTGTATTATATTAAAGAATATAATTAATTTTATTGGTTTTGGTTGAAAATTTTGATGAATTTTTGTAAAAAAAAGGATAATATAGTTGACATTTTACAACATAAAAGATTAAATTGTCACTTAAAATTAAAATAAATGACCAAATAAAAAAAAAGATAAAAAACTAAAATGTTAACTAAAATTAAGTTAAGAAACCACATGTGTTATTTAACATTTTATTTTTTATATTAACAATGTTAATTTTAATTTTATGATATTAAATACAAAAAGGTTTGAAAGTGGTTCAAACTTGTTTTTTAAAAAAAGTTTAGTTAACTAGACTTTTTAAAATTTATGGTGCAGTTCATAAACTATTTAATTGATTTAGTCTTCTATGGTGCAGTGCAATTCAGTTTATGAATGCAGTCCAATTAACTACATTTTTTGCACACCCCTACTCGCATCCTTTATATTATTGTTTTTGTTGCTACATACATAATGTTCTATAATGAAATATAAAAGAAAACATTAATTAAAAATTTAATGTATTTGATTTTAATTTTTAATTAGATACACAAATTTTTTAATTATCATTTTTGTGTATATTTTATTATAAAGAGTAATTTAATATTTTTTATTTAATATTATTTAAATATTATAAAGTTTTTATCTATTTTCAGTACAAAAATTAATTTTGATTTATTTAATTTTATTATTTAGATATATAGGGCGGGGCGGAGAAATCTGATGATGCTGATGGAAGGCATGAATAAAGACTCAATATTTAAGCTCGATAGAATTGCGAGTAGATGTGACAGGGGTGGAGAGACTATACTGCTCTAGTCTCATCACCATACTTTATTGATATAAATGTATCACACCAAATTTCAAAAAGAGAAAATAATGTAATATACTAAAAGTATAGAACGTGTATTTGTGTGATTCTAAAACTAAATGATATAAGTTTTTGATTTTTAAAAAAATGAGTTTTATTTTGTATTTTTAAAATAATTTTTTTAAAAATAGTAAAAATTATTTTAGAATAATTTGTTTTTGATTAGAAAAATAATTTTAACATTCAATAATTTATATATTCATTATTAGAGATTTTAATATAATAAAAATAATATTTTTTTAAAAATGTATATTTCAAAAATAATTTTTATAAAGAATTTTTTAAAATAATTTTTCATTTTAATCATTTTTTAAAATTTTATTATCCAAAAAATATTGTAACAAATACATAAAATACTTAAAATGATATTTAAAGATAAATTATTTAAATCAATTTTTCACTTTAATTTTTAAAAAACATTATAACAAAAAAATAAAATACTATAAAAATTATTATTTTTTTTAAATCTTAAACAAACGCAGCCTACCTAAAATATAGAAAAAATCATCATATACCTAGTCAGTTTTATCTAATTTCTTTAAGTATAGAAAAGAAAATTTTGCAGTCTGTAAATTACCTTTCTTAAAAATGAATGAAAATAAACTGATTATTGAAAAATATAACATACATTGTTGAATTTTTGGATGTCGATTTATTTTTTGCAGTGGTAATTCAGTGTTGTGACTGTTTACGGAATTGAGATCAGAGATCAGAGATGTAATTGGAATCTAAATTGTGAAGGCTATAGTCAAAATATGTTAGGCTTTAACATGTAACTATTGGTTGATTATTATTTATTTTGGTCGGTTATTGATTGATTAATTTGGTACTCTAATTAGCAAATGATTTAAAACTATATACTACGGTGATTTTCCATTTTGGTATGTCAAACTAACTTACTACGTGAATGCGATTGGTGCGAAGACTCTTTCCAGCGACTGACTGTAATGTAATGCTTCGCGTGCAAGCAAATCGTGCCTTCCACCAATAAAGGAGATACAATTATTATTGCTATAAATTACAAATAATATCAATAACATCTAAAGTATGATTCACTATATTCAGCAACTATGGTTCACTATTTTCATTCGACTTAACGGTAAGAATATTCAGCGACGACACTTTATTTTTTAAAAAGACATGGATAATTTTATTATTATAATTGGATGTAAAAACATGTTTTATATATTTTTTTATAAAAAAATATGTTTTGATATTATATATATATATATATATATTTATATATATATATGATAAAAAAAAATGAAAATCACTATTTCTTCTAAGAAATTGAGAAGTTTATAACTCTGGTACAAGGGATTTAAATTTGTTGCCAAAAAAATAAATTTTTATATTGTTAACTAATGTGCCTTTTCTTTTAATTAATAAGTGTATAAATATTTTATTTAAGTTTTTTTTAATTTTATATTATATACTATGTTCTTTTATTTAATATTTTTTTGCGTTCGTTTACATGATAAAAGATTCAACTCATTTAAAGTGAGTAGTTTATTTTAGTGTATGCACAAATGACTCGATTTTAAGAGCTAATATAATTTTAAAAGAACCGTAAAAATTTTAAATCATGTATATGAGTCCTTATATCTTTTAAATTTTACACATCAATCGTACTTATTATTCAAATTTTATATTTTGTTTCCTGTGTTTTTTTAAATTTTAATTTTGACCCAATAATTTTATTTTTTAATTTTTGAACCACTTATCTTTTGATATTTATACTTTTACCCCAACATACTTGAAATTTAGAAAAACAATCCAACATTAGATAAGCTTTTTATTTTTATATTATATTTAATATAATTGTTTTATCCAAATAAAAAAATTCAAGAATAAATGAAGAAATTTTAATTTTAAGTATTTGAATTGTCTGAAATTTCAATTACCTAATCCAAGCATACAATTTATGTATAAAAACATTATTATCAACCATTAGTTAGTAAATCAAAGGTGAATATTATATGTACTTAATAAAAAATCACAAGTTTCTAGAAATAATAATTCATCACTGAAGTTTTACAATATAAAAGAGAACGAGACGATTATTTTTTTCATTGTCTCTTTTCTCCAACTACTAAAAAGCTTTATTCATATTGTAGCAGAAAACAAAAAAGCTTTGTGCATAAGAGACAATCTCTGCCATTACTTTAACATTTTACTCATTTTAGAAATATCAAATTCAAACACAGTGAATTGAAATAACGACGTGAGTTTGAAGGTATCGATCGACCTTATTATAGGGAGAAACTTTTTTCATTCCCAAAAATCATTTAGTATGTACACATCTGAAAAACACAACTGTATCAGAGTTCAAAGGCATAGGGAAAAACACACTTTGGCTCAGTACGATATGAATTAAGCAAATGGTTTAGAAGCATTTAACACTTCAACAAATACTTTTAAAAAACTTCAAGTTAATTGTGTTAAATAACATAGACTTTTGAAGTTTCGTGCAACTCATTCAACCTCAACAAGCCCGCCCCTTTTTAGACAAAATGTTGTTGGTGTTGTTATGTAATCGTTTTTGATATAAAAACATAAGCTTCAAACCTATTTCATAATCTAAATCAACAAGTGATTTTAGTCCTAAAGGCATCCCAAACAATAGACTTCAAAACGGATTTTATAGTAGACCATCTTCCATAATGTTAAACCAATAACTCATTCAAAATCATTTCGATTAAAAAAAATTAACAAATGTCATTAAAAATTCAATTTGTCAAACCAAGTCAATCAAATCACTTTCACAAGTGTAAAGAGAAGGAGAATCTTTAATCATTAACATCATACATATGAAGTGTTTACCCTTGGTAAACCAAGGTGTCGACCGTACAATTTGCTTCAGCCTCGATCCAGATTCTACATCAAATATCTAATACCTGCGAGTCGGGTGTGTTTATTTTATACTGGTGAGTTGTAAGACAATGCATCTTTGCCAAATTTATCTTTAATTCACGGTGTTCTTTTGAGATTTTATACTTGTCTATGTAATAAAGATAGTTACTACAAAGCATTATGGTACTGGCACACCCATAAAGAAAGACATCTTTTAAATAAAAAGTCATATTTGTAAAACAGAATACAGAATTGTAGCATAAAACTCTATCTGGTAGATTGTACCGTTAACAAGCGCAAGCCAATACACAATTCATAGGATTGAAGGCTAAAACCGTTAAATCAAAATTGAACAAAAACTAGAAAACTCTAATCGAAAAGTGAGAATCCCATATCATCGTCCTCCTCCTCTTCCTCGACCTTCTCTTCTTTCTTTGCAGCGGCAGGGGCAGCATCGGCAGCTGGGGCAGCACCTCCTGCAGGGGCAGCTGCTGCGGCAGCACCACCTCCAACAAATACTGCACCACCCACAATCACCTAAACAAAATATACAACAACGGCAATATAACTTGATCAGTGATCTATCTAATGTTTTAACTCAATACTACCTAAGACACCACCAAATATGACAACCATCACCAACATGAGCAAATTAAAACAAGCTTGCATCCACAAATTATATACTTTCAGGTCATGTATGAATTCACATAGAAATGAACCACAATAAAATGGAAATGCATTGAATTATAATATATTATACTCAATGAGTTGATTGAAACATAATAATGACAATGATGAGATGCATTCAATCATGATCTTCAAATTGGATGCTCTCAAATTTGGGAGGAATGTGATTGAATGAATTATGTTTTTTAGTTTTCCTTGCATCATCAAATATCCAAAAAAATCCAACCATAACTATATTCCATACACTCCTCTGAAATCAATTCCATGCTGTCTTCTTACATTATCCAGTAGGATTATAGAGATATACAAATTTTAGCACTAAAACCCATAATTCTCTTCAAGTCAACGCATAATATTAAAATCATATCAATGAAAACCTTAAAAACACAATGAAAAAAAGAGAGCAAATAAACAAAATCAAACTATTGACAGCTTAACAGAATCTAACAAATGAAAACAAACCAAACCAGCAACTATCAGAGGTTAATCACATTAATAACTGAAAAATAACAAAGCAATATACTAATATAATTCAATCAAATAGATAAAAATTATAATCTTCCACATATTCTATACAACAAAATGAAAAATATTAAAAAACTGAAATTTCATACAAAGGGAACTTGACAAGGAAAAAATGTAACAATGAAAGGTAGATGAAAAATAAACACTAGAATTTAATCTCCAATCGTAAGTTAAAGTGATGATCAGCGTAAAGAGATGTACCTGGAAGACAGCAGAGGAAGGAGAAATAGGAGAGAAAGAGGATTGAACACCGCCAGAAGAATCAACGGCGAGAGCAGCATGAACGAGCTTCCGTTGGATCTCGAAAGTAGAGGCAGCGGAGGCTTCGATGTCGCCGGAGTATTGCTTGGCCGACCATTCGGCGCCAGTTTTGTTGAGGACGAATGTGAAGACTCCCATGGCTGCTTTTGTGTTTTCTGTGCTCGAAGCGAAACCCTAATTTGAAATTGAAGTCGCGCAAGAGAACAGAGTTGCAGTGACGGCAAAAATCAGTTGAACGATTGGTTTATGTATGAGATGGGGTTGTGGAACCCTAGCAATGTGTTAAAGAGTAAAAAGCCCATTTAGTCCGTTCTGGTGTATTTTTCCTAGTTACACCCCTACTGATCCTAATTACACTCATACGATACAAATTACTGGTATTTAATGCCCAAAATTACACTCGTTTTTTTTTTCCTGCAAAGTTTTTTTTATCTTATTTACATGTACAAAATTATCTTTTGTTTAAATTATTTATCAAATTTTCCATTTGGATTCTTTATTTTATAAACGTTTAGAAATTATTTTTTTCTTTGGTTTACCTCGTTTATATTTTAATAAATTTATAAAATTATATTTTAAAATCAATGACGTGTCATTGAAAATGCAGATTGGCAAGTCTACGTAGGATTATTATTAATATTTTTAGAATTTAATTTTTTTTTATCGCAATAACTTAAGAGTTTTTATCTTTGCACAAAGTGAAGCATATGTCTTTATTATTTACTATCCACACATCATAGGGTTTTGAGAGAGCATTAATCTTTGTCAATTTGTAGTTGGCGCTCTCACTAATCTTTGTACTATGTAATTTAAATTTGTCATTGTAATTGATTAGTGCCCTCTATTTTCATCTTAAATAGACTTTAAATTGTCTTTTGTACACAGACAAATCAATATGGCCGCTTATCCTCGAACTTATCTGTATTACATACTAGTTTGCATAATTTTTATTCGTCTCCTCTTTGTATTGAAATTTGAATTATTGATGAAATGAAATAAACACTTTTACTCAAAAATCAATAAATTATTTTCTAAGTCAATTTTTTTTGCGAATCATACTTAACCCTAAATGACAATATTAATAATATTTACGCCTTTATTATACATGACATTAATATAAACAAAAAAACACACAAGTTCGAAATCAATCTCGTTAAAAATAGACATTCCCATCAAAATTGAGAAGAAATTAAACAAAATACAAATTCAAACTTTTTTTTTTTGGGAATCAAGCTCAGACTCTTTTACTTTGTTGGCTTTACATCATCCAAATATGAAAACAAAGTCAAATATTTTTCATCAAAAGAAAAAGAAAATCAAATACTAACATTCAATGATAAGCTTTTACATCCACTTGTCAACTATTTATTTTTTAAAAAAATGTTATCCAAATTAGCCTGCTCTTCTATAAACCTGCACGCCAAAACACATCACTCGGGAATTAAATGGGCCAACATATATAAGTCCACAAGTAAACACTTCAAATATAAAGCTCATGGTAGATACAACACTCAAACTTATTTAGGGCATACCCCCTATAATTTCATGATATTTCCAAAATATTTGTCACCTCTTCTTTGTCCACATCTCATGCATGTAAACTAGATATTTACAGTAACCAATGTTTTTTCCCCCTCATTTCTTCACTTTATACTAAAATTTTAATTTAATTTGGTTTCTTCCATATATCTCTCAATGGATTGGTCCCACCCTCTACTGCCGTTGCAATCAAGTGAGACAATTTGTTGTGTTAAAAAAAATCGGACATTTAACCGATTTCTGGTACAATTGGCTTTCATAACCATAATTTGTAGTTTCTAGTTTCGATACTTTGTTTTGATCTACTGTCTATATTATCCTTTAAAGACATCATGTGTCCCTGGTGATTGTATTCAATAACTAACTAAATGCATGCATACCACTTGAAAGGGATCCGGATTGCCTACAGTGGAAACTCCACACAATTTAATCCAGTTAACATTTCGACGATAATAAAATGAACTATAAACGATGTGATTGTGAAACCAAAGGCATCAAATCATAAAAGTTGCATAAATATAAGGTCATAATTTTATCGAAGAAATGAAATAAAAATGAAATGGGTTCTTATACAATTACAAATATAAGAACAGCTTTGCAAATGTAATTTACAAAGTATCCATCCATCATGTACACGAGGCAAAGGTGGGATCCAACACTTACGCACCCCACCACATACATTACCGTCTCAAACAGGGAAACGTGATTAAATAGAAAAATTACAAATTACAAATAAAAGCTCAACAATGAGGAGCTATTTTTTTCTTTTGCTTTTCCTTTAAAAATAATAATAAAATTGGAAGCCAAACTAGTTGCAATATAGAACAAATAGCGCACATCCGTGTACTTGTACATCCATTGAAAACGTTCCTTGCGTTGGTACAACGTTCTTTCCACTCCACAATTCCTTACCTTGACAGGAATTGATGTGTCTGTCAGGAAAAACCTTAGCCAAATCTGATGTCTTTGCATTTATTGCCGTCTTCTCTTCACTTAAATTGAAGAATGCCAAATACACTTCACCTAGTAGACACCAATACAATTAACCGTTATTATTACACATTAATTAAAAGAATAAACTTCAAAGCATATATTATAATTATTATTTTATTATATCTTAAAGCAATAAGCATGTTCTATTTTTATGTTTTTAAGTTGCAACAAACCTTTTCTTCCCGTTGCAATCCACGAGCGAATCCCACTCACACCCGAATCAACATTAGCTGCACGAATATCCAATTTGCATTATGAGTAATAAAGACAAGAAAGAAAAATTATACAGCTCCAACAAATATTAGTTATAAAACGTGGCACACATGCATTAAAATTCACCTTCGACGTAATTCACTGTTGCACAAAGACCTGAGTAACTATTTACAAGGGTCCCATTGGAGTTTAGTTCCCACATCTGTTAAAAGACAGAATTGATCATACAAATATCAATAATACAAATTGGCCAAGGCATATTTTGTCTAGCTAGTTACCTACAAAGTTTGATTCTTGAATTAATTTTTATATCTACTCTGGAGACTGTTTTAAATACCAGACTGAAGATTAAACCGGTGAGACTTGCAGGTTTTATTGATGACGAATAAAAAAAAATGATTTTTGAAAAAAATGAGCCAGTTGAATCAATTGTGGTTCAACCAAGTTCAATTCAATTCTGACGGACTAAGAATTAATCGTGGTTGAACCAACTAGTAGACTAGTCAGTTCCCGATTCAACCGGCCGGTCCTATTTTGAAAACACTGCTAGAGACAATCTGCAAATATGGATCATACACAGGATTCTCTGCTTAAAGATTAAGAGCCACATGCCACACTTGTGCTTCAAATATGGACTGCAACATACCTGGTTTGAATCCCATTTACAAGGAGAAAATGTTCCTCTTTTGGACTCTTTGGAAGTAGCCTTTCGTTTTGGAGAAGCATCCAAGCAAGATCTCATGTTACTGGTTGCAACTAAGTGATGTTTCCCTCTAAAATCCTCTTGATACATACTCTTATCATCTCTGTAACAATATCAATAAAAACAATTTATATTGTCAACAACACAGATGTTCAACTAAATTCCATAGATAGAATAGACAAAGATAAAGAAAGCATGATTACAATCTGAACCGAAATTCTCTCTTGTGTACGCAGAAAGGGTTCCGAGGCTCGTTTTCTAAACTCCCTTTCCAACAGATTCTTTCAAGATCTTTGTTAAGACTTTCAGTAGTCCAACCACTTGCCTTTGATTCAGTGCAGCCAGTGAGGTCTAATGAAGGTCCGAATTTCTTTCCTTTCGTAGATATTCTTGTTTGCTCTCTAAGAGGCTGATATTCACTCTTCAAGTTATTCGGGCTTGTGACATAAGGAAACTGTCATTGCAGTAAAAAACAATGTGATAAGTTTATCCCTCACATGTCAACTATATTCCTCCAAAAAAACAAAGTTTAGATGGCTCACTTGCCTCCATATTATATGAGCTGAAATGATTAATCTCTAGCAAGGTAGGATTCGTGATAATATCGTATGTGGCAGGATCGATCTTCCGCACATCACCTCCATACATAAGGGGAGACTTTGCCAACGCCCATAAAGTCATCTGTGAGATAATAATGAATTCACTTCACTCAAAGTCTATCATAATGCATGCAAACACATCATTTAGATGAAATATATAAGAAAGCAACTCAATTATACTATTTATCAATTATCAATACCTGTGACCTTTGCTCTTCTAGATTCAGGTTACCATACCTGTGTGGACCTTCATTTGAATCTGTAAATTAAAAAAAAAAAAACAATAAAAAATCCATATTTCAGTAAGTCTTTATTATAATGCATGGAAGCAAAAGAGGTGTAGCAAGACTAGCAACCAAGTCTCATCACCTGGACTGGATAGCCATCCGAACGGTAGCATGTCCAAATCAGGCCATGAACTCCCTTTTAAACCTTTTGCTCCTATCATATTAGAGGTAGAAAAATCCCTGATTCAGAATTTAATAAACCGAAGTTATGTAATACAGTTAGTTGGTTGTAAAATTGATAAGGAACAGAACACAAAACCCTTGATATATGTTGATTCTAAAATTAATAAGGATGAAAAATCTGCAGCAGATTCAAAATGGGAGGATATCATGGCTGCAACAAATATGGAAACCAATTCCTTAAATGATAGCAACTATCAGGGCAAAAGTCTTGGGTCAATAACTTAAAAATATTCTTGAGCATGTGCTTCTATTGTTTTTTCATGTATAAATGGACTCCTCATGAAATCAAATAAAATATCGCTTCTGCAAATTTCTTTAAAAATGACATAACATAAACAGAGAAACAACATTTAATTTAACATACTTCGAAAACTGATAAAAATATCTTAAATAGTGATATGAAGTATAAACAACTTAAATCACCTTGTTACATCAAAATGAGCCTTGACATCTCCCCATGTATCCCAATCATCTCCTGTTATTCGATACATGTTGACTAGTCCACTGACATCCTTGGCCATGGCTGGTGTCACACCGGTTCCAGGCGATATCGAATACACAACATTCTGCTTAAGCTGGCTGAGAACCTGATATGACATGTCATATGATATAAGTTTGCAAATAATCTTAGCGAAAATATTAAGATATCACAAGTGTTAATACAAGAACATGTAGTAGTGGAAGAAGGTAAGAAAGAGGAAATTGAAGAATACCTCGGATACATAGGTTATCTCATTTAAATCCAAGTCATTGCCAAACACACAATCATGTTTCACTACAAGAAAGGCAGAAAATATATCAATTACTGCCAAAGTAATTGGTAGAACTGCGTGTATTTGCTTACATGATCATGCAAGTCCAGATTAATACATGAAGGATAATCAATCAATAATTTGTAGGTTTAATCATTTATAGAGGTTTGGAAAGGATGGAAAAAGGAATTGAAAATCATCATGATTTTTGTCAATGACATGGTAAATGTTATGAGTTGTGACAGTGCACTTATAAACTAGCAGTATTACATAGATCAACACCCCAAGAAGCATACTGCTCATAAAGGGATCTCAAAAAAGCTCTCCCTGCTCCCAACTTCGTATTTACACTCATGAAACCGTTTGACATCCATGCACAAGTCCTTTCTGGTATTGCTATGTCTTTTGCATACCACACTCGACCAGATTCTTGATAAGCACCGCCCTAGGAAATCGCAAGAAGAGGACATCAAAGGTCAATCAGAACTTTTTTGTTGGATAAAAAGCTTAATTAAACGCTTATCATATAGGTGCTAATGTATAAGCTATTTCTATAACAAAAGATAAAATAAAGTCAAACATATAAGCTGTTTTCGTAAGTTATACAAGAGAGTTTATAGAAATAAGCTGAAAACAAACTTATGGACGTGTCAAAAGATATTTTTATAAGTCCTTTCAAACATAAGACCTGAAAAGTCAAGTGCCACATAGAAAAATAGATAAACTCAAATAAGTCAATCCAAACATTCCCTAAAGCCATGCCTCATCCCTCCCAAATTCAGCTTGTAATGTTGAATTTCATTTCTGAAGATAAATGGTACTACATAATAAGGCATCTACTACTACCAAATCCTAATTCATAATACATAAATAAATAGAAGATAAAGTTACAGCAAAAATGCAAAACAATACCTTTGTTATATCTAGTATAGGGGTGTTTGCATTCACTGCTTGTGTGCTTATCCCTCTCATAACATGAATCCCAAACTTTAAACCCAAGCTATGTACTTTCTTAGCTACTTCACTGAATCCATTCCCACCATTAGAAGAAGGCCACCTTCCTGGATCAGGGACCATCCTTCCCCATTTATCGATCACATCGAACCCAAGAGAATTAGTATTGGCACCCTGGACTAGTTTCCTATACCAGAGGTAATCCACCACAACAAACTACAAGGGTAGAAAGAAAGAAACAAATCAATATATATGTAATTAAAGTACTACTAATGCAGCAAAAAATGTAAAATCATCCATAAACTATATTTCCTTTCAGTATTTATACCTCATATCCATGAGGACGAAGACGCTGAGCAACTATGTCAGCACTCTGTAAGAATTCCTCTTCAGAAATTGTCCAGATAAAGGAATCATAGGAATTCCAACCTCTTGGTGGTAAGCCAGCTTGTTGAAGGTTACTCTCAGATAAATTTTGTGATGACACACTGAAATTACACACTCAAATGTAAATTATATTCAATAGACAATGTGTTACCTATATGTCTAATATAATAATGACAAAACAGGGTTCCAAAGATCAAGGATCTGTGCAATATTTTATTTTCTGCAATCAATTCTAATTAAATTGAAGCTTGCTCATGAAGCTTAAAAACACTTATTCACACAGTTCTATACTGAAGCTTCTTTAATAAGTCGAAATAACATTTGCAGCAGTAACATAATACTGGAAGGCTAAATCATTCGAACAAAAACAATCTTTATTCATATTTTACTTACTTCCTTATTGAACTCGGGATTACTAAGGCTTCTTTTCCTAATAACTAGAAAGTTAAAACCAAAAAAGAATCTATGTTGAGTTTCTAGTCTAATTCTCCAAATTCATTAACCAAAGCTAACTAGATTTAGGATTCCTGGATTTGACTCCAAGAACCTTGGTCCAAAATGAAACTTATGTTATTGATTTTAAGTATAATGCTTAAAAAAAAAAACAGCCTTTCAAAATCAGCTTTTGAAAATCACCCAGCAATACAAAATGCACAACAAAAGACTGATTAATGTGCACAGCACAGATCCACCAAAATCATGAACCAACGTAAATCAGTCCCACAATGTGCACTTAAAACCAAAAATAAAATAAAATAATGAGTTTTGGATCCAAAACTTTAATCAACCATAATAATATGGAATTACCATTCAAGCTATCTTATTTTCAAACTATCCAAAAAATGTAGCATAAAAGAACATGCAAGTAAAACTCAAAATCTAGTACAAGTAAACACTAAGAAGACTCTATAGTTACATTTACATACCTCTGAAACCCGAAACCAAAGAGAACCAAGAAAGATACTAAGCACAGTGTGAAACACCTCATAATCGCTGGTACTGCTGTTCCACCAAACAACATACCCCACAGTTAAATACTAGTACTACATCTCCACCTTTTTAGTTAATAATTGATAATTACTTTTTCAGTCTCAAACTTGATGCCACTTAACCAACAAAAATTTCTAATTTTAGTGTTAATATTTCTAACATAATTTTTATATTTGAATATGTTAAATCCGATTTTTCATCCTCAGATAGAAATTAATAATATTAAAAAAAATATATTTAAATATATTTAATAAATTGAAATAGTATTATATTTTTACTAATGGTACTTGATAATAAAGATAAAGATAATTTTTAAAATTGGAATTTTTTTTATTTATAGTAATTTTATGTTTAAGATAAAATAAGAAGAAAAAAAGGAAATGGATGGTAAGAATTAGAGAATATATATATATATACTAGAACTACTAGTATAACTAAATAAATTAAAGGGAAACTTAAATTTGGAAAGAAAAAAAATCTAAAGAAAATAATAATGATGCGTTGTCAACGACATGGATAGGAACGTGATGAAATTGAAAGGATCGTAATAACGGTGCCATTTATGGCTAATAATTACTTGAACACTGTTGTGGCTTTGTTCTTCCGAAGGTTGCACTTGCACATTTTTCCTTTATCGGGACGCAACCTATTTTAAGCCATGAAGACACTTGGTCACGTTACGTTAAGCGGTCACAAACAATTGAAGAAGAGAAAACGTACCTGCTAACTCACTTCTTATGTACTGATGCAATTTCCTTCCTCCATTGATGTTCCAAAATTTAGGATTATATGCGTTACCACGTATCGATAAAAAGATAAAAGATCGATCAAATCTGTCACCCACGAGAACAATTGATTTTGTCGTATCCTAACCAGATTCGGATTTAGAAATTCACTTTATTGGGGGTAACAAATGATTAATAATTAAGATTTTGAAAAATATTTTACCATTTATGTCACCATTAACAAAATGTGTTTTTAAATATTATTTTCAGGTCAAATTAAAAAGATAAAAAGTAAAATTAACTTTTATGTGTAAATGATATTTTAAGAGCATATACAATTAATACGTTAAATTGACTATTTACTTCTAATAATATTATGCGTTGAAAAAAAAAAGCAAAATATGCTTATAAAAAATGCTAGAGAGTAAATTATTTATCATCCATTATATTTTTTTAATATTTATTTGTTTTTTTAATTTATTTTTAATTTTTAATTAAGTTGTTTAATATATCTTGTCGAGTCAAATTTGTCCGCGAAAAAGAAGTCGACGTCAATTTTATTTTTTTAAAAAGAAAAAATAGATAAAACCTAAAATAAAGTTATTGAACAAAAAAATGAATTCGGAAGTCGATTACGAATGGAAAAGTAGTATTACCCTCCGAGTCGATTACGAATGGAGAAGTAGTATTACCCTCCCTTAAAACGACTGCCGTATAATTTAGAAAATATATATTTTTATTAATTTGATTTGACAAGAAGAAGACTTTGATCCTACGTATCACAAATCAAAACATACATACTTATTGAGTAAAAAATATTTATACCTTATCCGATTTTATTATTGTTCAATTTTTATTATTTTATTATTATAATTATTATTATATGCGTATCTAAAAAAAGTAATAATAATAGTAATGACAAAAAAATAAGTGAGACTTCCCTTCCGGATTTTATCTTTTATTTTGTATTTAGTTTTAAAGTTAAGAAAAATTAGTTTTTGTTAGAAAACAACGGTAACGCGACGATAGATGAACGAAACAGACGAACACGACGACAAAACAAAATATGCAGCACATTAAAAGAATTTGCTCATGTTAAAGAATTTGTTGGGAGTGAGTGATGCGGCGCAGTGCGTGAGGATCAAAAACCATGATGTGCATGTTTTGTGTTATGTTACAATAAGGTGAAATTTGTTTTACTTGATGATTCGTTTATAAGCATAAATTATTTATAGTATTTTTAATATGTATTGCAAAACAATTTTAAGAACAGACAACTTAAAAAAAACAAAAGTTTAATATATGAGTTTATTTTTGCAGCAACAACAAAAACAAAACTAAGTTACATTTTTAAAGAATGCAATACAAATAAACTAAAAAGAAGAAAATTAGATCAGGATAAAAAAATATATATACCTTGTTGAATAGGTGTTTTACCAAGTTCATATTTTTTGCTCCTCTCTATTTTTTTCATATTATTCTTTCTCTTTTGCCCCCCTCTCTCCCTCTACTCTTGATGTTGATTATTTATAAACTTTTTGAATGTAGGTTACAAATGCGAAGGAAATAATTGTCTATTGATTATCGTTTTTATTACTATTCATCAATTTATTTTCATTCAATTGATGTACTGAATTTTATTACCATCAATCCATTTCTTTTTGGTCTATTTTTATTCAATTATGTACTTTTTTTTTTTATGTTTTAGAAAAAAGTGAAACGTCTAAACATGAATTAGAGGCAAACAAGACACTCGTTATTGTCTAAAGTTTATAGTATAATTATTTATTTTTATTTTTATTTATTATATTTTTTATATATTTTTTTTATAAAATGTCTTAAAAAAAGGGACAAAATTAGGTGTCAATAAATCTTTTTTAAATATAGTCGTATTGAGTCCGTTTGTTTAAAATTAAAAAAAAAATGTGATTTTGACTTTATATTTTTAAAAATTATTTTTATAAAAATTTACTTAAGAAAAGTAGAAGTTTTTTATATTTATTTGTTGCCAATTAAAAAAAATAATTTTGACATTCAATAATTTAGATATTTATTATTAGAGATTTTAACATGATAAAAATTAATTTTTTTTTAAAAGGTATCTTTCGAAAATAACTTTTTATTTTAATTATTTTTTAAAGTTTATTATTAAAACCAGTTATAGAAAATAGATGAAATACTTAAAATTATATTAAAATAAACTATTTAAATTAATTTTTTACTTAAAATTTTATTTTTTAAAGTATTAATAAAAACAGTTTCCTAAAAAAAGTATGCTTCCTCAATTTTTTTAAATCTTAATCAAATTGTAATTGTTATTGTGAAGAAGCTCCAATTTTTTTACTACGAATTCCTTTTCCCTAACAAATTATAACACCAATTTAATTTTGATGCACGTAAAAATATTTATTAAGTCTATAAATCATAATCAATTAATAATATATAAAAAATTTATACAAAATTATATATATATATATATATATATATATATATATATATATATTTCATTTGATATAATGAAATTGACATTCATGACAAGACATAATGAATAAAAATTAACATGTGTGGAGGAAAGTATACTCCACTCGTGTGGTGTGGTTTTGTTAAGAGAAGATGACTCATGTGTATTGGTTTGGTGGCAGATAGAAACTTGTGGAGTTGTGGTGTGTGCACACGACTCCTGGTATAAGTAAAACGACAAACTATTTTATTTTTTACTCATATTTTCTCAATATTCATTCAATTTTTTATTTTCTTTCTATTTTTATTTTTTCATCTTTTTGCTAACATATCAAATTTATTATACCAATTTTTCAAACTTTTTTTTTCTCAATGTCAGATCATGTTACATCTAGCCATCATTAATAAGATATTTTCTTTTAATAAAAAAAGTGTCTATAAGATATATAAATGTGTTCATATCATTTTCCTAAAACGACTTGGCTTGATCCTTAATTATGTCCTTTGTAGATCTAGTTTCTAGAATATTCTACAACTCGTTAAATTAGATGCTAAATTTTTTTAGGCAATGTTAGTTTGCTTCATACATCTCGTTATAAATGTTACATTCGAGTCTTACTCAATTTAAAAAAAAAAATAATGTTAAAATAATTTTATTTACTAAAATAATCATATTAATTAATGAAATAGTTAAATGGATTGATATATAATAGATAATAAACATGGAAAATAATAATAGTGTTCCACAAACATGCTGATATGAATGATATAGACATTATTTTTATGGAGCGTTTCTATTAGTATGATTTATATGATTCACATGATAAAATAAAATAAAAATATAATTGAATAGAGATACAATAAATATTGTCGTATTATATATTTGAAGTACACGTGATAATAAATAGAATAATATTTATTTTTATTTTATTCTGTGGTATATTTAATATAGACTTCATTATAAGACTAAATGAAAATAATAGATAATGATAATCTTGACTTCTCTCTAGACAAGAAGACGTTAATACACCACACGAATATTCATGGAGCTATATTTAGAAGTTGAAACTCTGATCCAAACGTCCAATTTTTCTTTTAGCAAAGTCTATCATAATTTCATTCCTACTAAATTAATTATGCGCATGGAGGTGTTCAAGTCGATGCTTCCTGGCCTTGTTGTCGAAATGCGAATGATAAAAGGACAAAACTACCTCTGTCATAAAATCATACATATTTGTCTCAAAAAATAATAAATTCACACACATATATATTGGATTATAATTTTGTATATTTTAAAATATACATATATATATTATTAGATTTTTAATTTTGTATATTTTACAATATATTTTATTAAGTCAACTGAACAAATTACTATTTTTATTTTATCTTTCTACTTTTTAATCCAACTCATATTAAAAAAAAAGTATTAACTAAAGAGACACCATATAATAATATTCAGAAGCAACTTATTTTATCATATTAACATCAAACAATCCACTAACACAAGATATAAAATATAATAGCTATATCCTTTCATATCATATGTGTTATGATACCTATATACGCTAACTTTAATATTTAAAAAAGAAACTACTCCATCTATTTTCAGCAAATCTCAATACTTCTTCCGAAATGAATTTTAGATTTATACAAATATAGCTTATTTAATTAGGAGATTTGTACACTTTGAAATCAAGTCTTCACATTGATCCTTGTACCAGATAACTCGTAAATAATTGCAATAAATGTTAGATGATTTTATTCCAATATAAAGAAGATTTTAGAGTTTACTATACATTTAATAAAATAATTTATTATTCTTTCTATAAACATTTGAATCCTATTAAAGAAATATATAAACCAACAATTATACATAAGCAAATTTTGCAACTAAATATTCAATTTTTAAGCATCGTGATGCAGAATTATGTATTAGGAGACAAAAATAATTAACATTCATAGTACGATAAGAATATAGTGTTTTTTTTACGAAATAATATAATTATTAATTCAAAATATTTTAACAAAGGAAATAAATATTGTACAATTAATGATATTATCATGTAATTATTTATAACAATAATAATTATAAATCTTATATTAATATAGCCTGTTATAAAGTCTAAAATCTATTTAATATTTGAGACTGATTTCAAGCATAATTCTCTTCGCGTGACAATTCTACAAATATTCTTTACTTTCATGCATTTAACATTAAATGCAATTAAGGAAATTGTATTGTAGTAAAAAATAAAAGTCATTAAAAAATATTTTCTCCTTCATTTCACATTAAATCCAATTATTTCTAATACAATGATTAACAAAAATAATAAAAAGTAAAAAAGTTATTAAGTGTATATTTTTTCCTTTATTTCATAGTCATTAATTATTTCTCCTTGATTTCACATTTCATTCCCCCCAGGCCCCAGTCATTCATAAATTAAATCATTGTACCGCATAAAATCATAATTTCAAAATAACTAACAGACTATATAATTTGCATAGAAAAAAAAACTATATACTTTCCCTCAAAAAGAAATATATATATATATATATATATATATATATATATATATATATATATATATATATAATTATTATTTGCACTACCTCCTAATTAAACGCATCAATTTGTACTAGCAAGTGAAATCAATTTTATGCACTCAGACATAATGAATAAGTACTGATTAGTTTGCATTATTCGAATACTCCCTTCCTCTTCTCTTAAAATATAAGTAAAAATATATTAAAAGAAAATCGATATATTTAGTTTAAATTTAGACAAAATATATAAATCTTTTATTAATTTTTGTTTATATTTTAAAACAACAAAAATTTACACTAAATATATATTAGAAACATCAATTTTTTTAATGTGTATTTTTAGACATGAGAAAATATATACTGTTGGAACATAACATGTGAATTTAAAAATTGTTGAAGTCCCACATCAGAAAACTATTATATTTTATGTATTTTTAATCAATATATAAAGATTCTAAATTTTTTGTTAAATTTCCATATTGGATAAAAAATATATGTGGATTTGTTTCTATCACCATACAATATTTTTATTCCGTTCTTTTTAGAGCGGTTTTTATTCCGTATTTCCTTCGATTTTTTAGTGGTCATAATACAATGATTTATGAATGGTCATAGTGTAGTACCTCAATTTTGTCCGATTAATTAAAAATATTTAAAAAATAAAAATATATTTAATAAACATTTTGCACTTATTATTATTAAGTAAAAAAAAGTTTTTAAATTTGGTCCAATTTTAAATTTATATGTATTTCCGTTACATTACATTTAACACATAAAATAAAATTAATTAAAATAATTATTAAAAAAAGGGTTTACATGCTGCTCTACACTTCCTTATGCAGTTCCTATTTCTTTCTCCATTTTTTCTTCTTTTCTATTGTCAGCAACCATGCTTTCTCTTTATTTTTATTTTTATTTTTATTTTTATCTTAATAAATGTATTATTTTCACCATTTAAACATTTAATCAAAAAGACTAGTCACTTATTTCCTTAAATGTTTGAAGTTGCTTAATTTTTTAACTAAAACAATGAAAAATACAGAAACCCGGTTTTACCTCATAAACACTTAGATTAATGATTAGTGCTATAAATTGAGAACAAAAATCACTAAAAAGGAGGAGATTTTCTGATCACTAAAAAAACACAAAATATAGAGAGTAAGGAGTAGAAAAGAAACAATAAATCAAAGAAAAAAAATCTGATACCAAAACAAACATATCATTAGGAAGGAAAAAAAAAAAAAGATTAAGGTATTTGTTTCATCTTTACTCTACAATCACTATATTTGTTATAAAATGAATTATGAATGAAAAATAAAACTTGTTGTTGTTATACAAAAATTATATTTTGATTTGTGAGAGTATAAACAAAAATAAGTTATGAAGAGAAGAATAGAAAAGATAAGACTGAGAACTCAACATTGCTGGAATGCCGACCATACTTTTTGGTCTCCCCGTGCTCGATTTCTTAATCTCTCCCCCTCCCTCTAAGTAAATTGCATTGATTATATATGATTAATTATCTTTTTAATATGTATAATTTAATTAATTTTTATTTATAATTCATTCATAATTGGGTATAACTTATTTATTTTGTCTCGGTTTAATGATTTTCATTTTAAAATTTTCTTGAGTTAATGTAAGTTTTATTTTATAAAAAAATTTACGGAGAAAGAGTAATGGCTTAATCTAAGGCAGGACCGCCCAAAGGGCCAAGTGATCCAAACTAAGACTTTAGGTAAAAAAATGCTTAAAAGTTAAAAGAGTTCAATTTAATTATAAATGCATAGTATGACAAGTTAATTATAAATGTTCCCATAGATTAATTAAGGTGAGAGGACCTTATATCTTTATTGACCTAGGTCATCGGCCTTAGCAAAATTTGATTTGATTGTTATTTATTTTCATAAAATATTTGTAACTTTTTTTTTAATTTTAAAAGATTTCATTATAGAAATTGCTTTAGACATTTAAATGTCAACTCTAATATAAGGTAGTCATTAACTAATTAAAAGGGAAATTATATTTATTTTCATCCAATAACATATTAAAAAAGTTCTTATGAATGCCACTTAAGAATGTTCTCAAGATTTTTATGAGACAAGGCATTAAATTGCATTTATCTAAATTTTTTAATAAGTGTGAACTTGGTTAGTTTTGTTTATAATCAAAATCTAAGTAGTATTCAACCCCCAAAAAAACCCGACTAGTACATACTACTTTTTAAAAGGCCAGATAAAAAAATTATATGGCTTATTATGGAGTACTTTCGGCTCAGTTATAAAAAAAATTGACTAAGTGCGTGTAGATTAGGAATAATGATTGATGATTAATCTCATAAAAATTGCACGACACTTTCAAAAGAATACTTGTATTTTTTGAACTACCCTCGCTTTTCATTAAATTTTGTATGTAAATTTGTTTTATTGAATAATATGTTGTCAAATATGGTTAAATTGGTTAGATTATTATATTTGTTTATACCATAAAATATGACATCTTTTATATTTATATTTGAGTCTTGATTAGTATGCTAGTAATTAATAATCATTTATGTTTAAAAGGAATAATGTCTCTCACTTAGGTAAAAAAATAAAAAACAAAGATAGTAATGTTTTGATCTATGACCCTTTATTTTATCATACAATGTAGATTGTAATTTTAAAACTATTAATATAAGTGTTCAATTTTTTTGGAAAGTATGCAAGGGAAGACAAATAATAATACTTATGAGCGATGATAGTTTGTTGTGGGACAATCAACAATAAAAAAATAATAATTAGAGATGTTAAAAATAGTATCAAAGTTAATCTCTTTCAATAAAATATAGTTTAGATACTATTAAGCAGAAGATAATAGACATGTTATAATTAAAGTTGACGAGAGCAAAGAATAATCACCCTCGTTTTTTCACTAAATATGTTAAAAGAAGATGTTTTATTTTCTAAAACGTAAAAACGAAAAACAATATTTCAATGAGTTAAAGGTAGAATATGAATTGAGAAGAAGGTGAAGAAGGCGAAGAAAGAAGAAAATCCATAGGATTCTTATCTTTTTTAATAAAAATTTAAATAAACTCATCAAAATTATATGGCATTGCCACATCAGCATCGTTTGATCCACATCTCACCGTTAATAGCCACAGCCACGTAAACGTTATTATAATAAAAGTTGCAAAAAAAAAAAAAACAATTATATATACGTTTGAAGCTTTAGAGACTTAATTAAAAAGAAATTTAAAAGAACAATATATTATAAATAAAAAAGTTACAAATGAATAAGTTAAATAACTACGAGAGCAATTTTGCTTTTAAATAAATAAGTCAAGTTTGAGCTTCCAATTTTCTTATAAGCCAGACTCAAGTTTGAAGTATTTAATTTGACTTCACTCATTTATATTTTTCGCTAAAAGCTGTTTTCAAATGATTTGGTTACTCTCGTTTTTAGAAATTATATAATGATTTTAATTTTGAATATAACTTTTAAACTGTTATTTTTTTTTCTTTTTAACAACCTTATAGCAAAAAAAACTTGTCATGATTCAATGTTAGATTTAATTTTTAGAATAGATGGATGTTCGATAGTCTAGATTAACACATAAAAATTATCTGAAATTTTATTAATAATTAACAATGATATTTAAAATAATTATAAATTAATAATTATTTCGATCTGTTAAGACAATAATTCAATAAATTTCATTTTCATAAAAATAATAATTCAATAAATTTCATTTTCATAAAAATAAAAGTAAACAAATTTTCCTCTAAAAAAAATCAACTTTTCCAATTAATTTAAAATATTAAATAAAATTGCAGATTTTAATTTTGAGAAGGACAAAAATAAAGAGATAAACAGTGCGAGTCATGATCCCAGCCTGATGGCGACTGACACCGTCACGCCGACAACCGCCACCGTCACCGTCACCGTCAGCGCCTTTCTGCTACATGATGCGTTTCGTGAGCTGTTTCCCTCACTGACTCAGTCTCTCTTCTTCCATTCCCATCCACTCTGCAAGAACAATGAGAATACGCACTGCGCAAGCATGTGTAGCTGCGGTTGTTTCAGTCTTTCTATTGATGAAGCTAAGCCCATCCATTCCTCAACCTCAGAAGTACCATGATTTCGCTGACAAGCGAGAATTCTTTGGTAATTCCTCAACATTTTCTCATCCTCAAAACAAGTAAAGATATTAAAAAAATTGTGAAAAAAAATGTGATTTTGAAGGTTTTGAGACCAATTTGGTGTGGACATTCTTTGATTTTCCACTCAATTTGTTGTTAAATTTAAAATAAAATTAATGGGTGTTTCTTTTTAATTGTTGTTCAGGCATTCCCAATGCACTTAATGTGATATCAAATTTCCCTTTCATGATTACTGGTCTCATCGGGCTTATGCTTTGTCATCATAAGAACTATTTTAATTTCAGGTATTTTCATTCATTTTGTCACCTCATTCATTCAATCCACTTATTTTTGTCTTAATCCTCCTTTGAACTCTAATCATTTAGTATTTTCTTGAGAGATAAGTAAAGTCTAATTAATGATTTTTTTTATTGAATTTGGTACTCTTGATAGATTCATCTTAATTGAAATTTATTAACTACTTGAACTCAACAATTTGGTTATTCACCCAATTCATGTAGGGTGTGTGTTTGGGAGTTTAAGAGAGAATGGAAGGGGAGGATGAAGTATGAAGGATGAAGTAAAAAGAATTGAGAGTTTTGGAAGGGGAGGTTTAATGTTTCTTCATGATACAAAATTTCTCTAATTTGAGGAACTAAAAAATTGCATTGGAGGGCTTTGATAAATTCTTCAAATTCAAAAATATATTAATAGTAAGCATTCATTTATCATTTTCTACAAAAACCTTCTATCAAAAAAGGTGAAAAATTTATCTATTTTCTATTCCCCTCTCTTCCAAACTCTTAGCGTAAGCTTACGTGATTGGTGGTTTGAATTTATATGATTGAAAATTAAATTTGTGGCTAAAGTTTGCAAGGTGAGCTATGGGGTTGGACATGCTTTTATGCAGCTGTTACTTCAGTAGCTTTTGGGTCTTCATATTATCATCTTGGGCCAAATGATAATGGCCTTGTGTGGGACAGGTTGCCGGTGAGTTCTTCATATGGAAGTTGATTAAGCCATTACTGTTTTTCTTTTTCATTTTTGTTTGACAATGTTGATTCCTTAATTTTTGCCTGTTATTGGAGATGTCTGTTGCTTTTGCTTCACTGATGGCGATCCTCATCATTGAAAGGATTGATGCGAAGATGGGAACAATTTCAATTTTTCCTCTAATTATGGTTGCTATGATAAGCAGTGTGTATTGGAGGCAAGCCTAATTCTTTGTCTCTTTTACTTGGACGAGTTCTTTTCCTTAATTTTTATTTTCCTACACAGTTTGATGAATTCACTTATGTGAGAAAAGTTGTTCTTCAAACAGATAAAAGTTTGCTACTTCTGTTAACACCATTGTCATATGGATATGAAATTGATTGTATTTGTGACTCATCAGATCAAGATTGTTTAAGAAAATGCCAAAAGTTAGGTTAGCTCTTATGAATCTTGTAATCCCCTCAGATGAATTGATTTCCATCATCATAGATTGGTAGAGATAATGTCAAAGATTTAGAGCATGAGCCGTTTAGGTTAGCTTCAATGTAGTTTGCTTACTAAGTTCTTAATCATAAGGAACTCTGCCTTATTGGAATTTTCCATTCAATGGTTCCTTCAGTTTCAGGAGGAACAGTTTCTTAGCATTAAAAAAATTATTTTCCAACTCAATTATCAAATGTGGTTTCGATGAATTATTTTGTGGACCCATTTGATGATCTTTTTAGAGTTACATCATTGGAGTTGAAAGTTGGTTAAAATGCTATAGAATAAAAATGTTGATGTTCGAAGGGCTGCACCATTTGAGATGATCTTAGGCTAGTTATTTTGAACCTCTTATTCATTTGAAATGATTGAATTCCGTTTGATGGCAGTAATGATGAAACAACTAAACATCGAGTTGACCGAAGTTTAGAGTCCGTTTACTTTCCATATCTTTTGTTTTCATTTTCACTTCAACTAAAAACACAGAATAATATAAGATCAAATATTAGTTGCTCTTTTTCAATTGTAGACTCTTTGGTGACATCCGTCCATATCTTCTGGCGCAAACTGTATCATGCATGGCCATACCTCTCATGGCCCTTTTGTTGCCACCAATGTACACACATTCAACATATTGGCTATGGGCTGCAGGTTTGTACTTTTGGTATGGAATAATACTTGTTTGGATGTAATACTCTTTTAAATGTCTCTCAATTTCAAATTAAAATCTTGGTAGGATTTTATCCTCTGGCTATGCTGCAAGAGACTGCCGATAGATTAATTTACGCAGCGACCTTTCATACTGTCAGTGGTCACACCCTTAAGCATTTGTCTGCTGCAATGGTTCCTCTCATCTTAACAGTAATGCTTGCAAAGAGAAGTGTTTACTTGGGGAGGCTCGCACATGTAAGCAAAATGTTGAAACCTTCAAATTACTGAATTTTATTTACTACTATTCAAATTTGAATTTTGTGCATGATCACGATGTGGTCTGTATGCAGGCAAAATCGGCTTAGTATACAGTATTTTCCGGTCCGGACTTAGGTGAAAGAAGGCATTTGATCTAGAGATTATATGCTCAAACTTCTGTCCTTTAGTTGTACTGAAAAACAAAAGGAAGGATCAATTGTGATACAGTAACATTCACCATAGTTAGCTTCTGGTTTGTACAGTTTTTGATCTTCAAATTATATCTAGTATTAAAAGAGAGAGAAGAATGGAATGGTGACACATTCAAGTTAGTGTTCTATGATTTGTTACCAAAGAGCTAGATGTCTGAGCAAACTTTTGCAGCTGTCAAAATTCAAAGATATGGGAATTAAAAACTAGTAATACAGTTACTAAAATCAATAAGCAATTCGGTCAAAAAAAGTAATCCATGGTGTAGCAGTGGAATGAGAGACGCTCGTCCAATGTGAAGTTAACTATGTGACTTCTAGTTGAACCTGCGGTGAATCATAAACAATAAACAAACGTAAAACACTTAGCGCCTCGTTGGATGTGTTTCCCAACACATCATAAGTTCCAATATTGTGTTTTTATTTTTTATAAGTAAAAATTGTTTCTACAAATTAAATTGGTCCTAAAGGTATATAATTGGTTTTACAAAATTGATTTTTTTGTGTTTGGTTTTACGTGTGCACTTTCATTATTGCATTTCCAAGGCACAATGGACATAAGCTACAAATGGTTGAACAAATTGACATGTCACTAAGTTTTCAAACAAAGGTTCTAACGGTCTGTAATTGATTGTCATTGATTTTGACATATTTTAGAATATTATAAAATGTATTATTTAATTTACAATGACTATGTCAAGATTTATTTATTTATAATATTTTAACATATTTGAAAGTTCTTAAGTATAATTGATTTTATTAAATAGGTTGAATTTAGTAAAAAAAAGTTAGACTCTTATAATATAACAAATTAATATTCGAATTTTGATTGAGAAATATAATTACGTGTATGACAATGCTTCCTAAATTATATTACCTAAGCAAAAAAGTTAAAATTTGAAGTTTTTATTTTATTTTATAATTGATTTTTTAGTTTAAAATTTATTATTCATTGATTTTGCCTTGATTTTAATTTTGAACTTAAAATTTGAAACTTTTACTTTTACAAATGATTTTTATTTTAAATTTATGATTCAAATTATTTTTATATACATCTCTTTAAGGACAACTCTTTTTTTATCAATGCAGAACAAAGACACAGCTAAGATGTTTTACCGACGAAATACTTGTATTAGCATGTGTTCGCTGTCAAAACATAAAACAAAAAAGAATTGAAAATCTATTAAATTATAAAGGGTTAAATAATATTTAAATATCGATTGAAAGATATATTTATATTTAGTGTCAAAAATTTGAAGTTTTTGACTTTATAATTGATTTTTTAAATTTAAAATTTATTGTTCATTGATTTTAATTTGAACATGGAATTTGAAAATTTTACTTTTACAATTATTTTTATTTTAAATTTATGATTCAAATTATTTGTACATACATCTCTTTTAAGGTCAACTATTTTTTTTTATCAACGCAGAACAAAGATACAACTAAGATGTTTTAACGACGAAGCAAATAAAATACCTGTTATAGCATGTGTTTGGTTGTCAAAACATAAAACAAAAAAGAACTGAAAACCTATTAAATTATAATGGGTTAAATAAATTTTTAATCTTATAAATATACAGTATTTTATTTTTAATCTCTTTAACCATTTTCTTGAAACAAAAGTCCTTCAAATATTTTTTATCAACAATTTTGGTCTCTGCTTTTAAATTCAATTTATGTGTATTATTCAAAATTTTAAATGATTTTTTTATAAATATGTTTAAAAAATTATAAAAATCTATCTCATTAGAATTTTTTCATAAAGATGAATTAAATATAATTTTTATAATTTTGTTAAAAAATTATAAATTTTGATAACGTTCTAAATATGCATGCAAAACTTCGTTCAAAAATTTGGACAATACACGTAAATTAATTTAAAGCTATAGATCAAAATTGTTGACGAAAAATATTTAAGAAAATATTATCACTTAAAAAATTTAGATGAACTAAAAAAATACATGATATATTTATAATTACCAAAAAAACTTATTTAACCTAATTATAAAACCACTCAGAACCTCAAATCATTTGGCCATCTCAATTAGCTCCACCACCACCTCAAATCACGTATGGCCTTTTTATAATATGCTCTCTGGTATTGTGCTCACCAAGTCACCATCCTATTTGATCAATAATCATGCTACATCATGGAAATATAAAAACTCAAAAGCTGAATATTCAAAATTAACTAAACTATTTTTCTCATATTAAAAGGGCATACAAACTTCATAGGAGAAGAATAGTGATTGCAAATATCAAGGTTTGACCTAAACAAGTTGTTGGCAATAAATCTTAGTAGTTAAAATATCAATGTCAAATAGTGAATATTTTTGCTTCATCTACAAACCATTCAAGAGATAGCCTCACGTCTTCACCTTTGAAGTCTGACCCACTTTTTTATTTCTTTCCCTTTTCTTTCTTTCCATGTTTAACATGCTTTCCATATTACCTTATTTGCCATATTTATTTATTTATCTATTCATTTTCTCTTTTTATTTAATTTTCAAACATTTTTTTCACACCTCCCATTAGACAGATGAGAGTATCCTTTTCTTTCTTTTTTAGAAAGCTGATTTTAGTTTATACCGACAAACCAACAACTTTCAATTACAAAATAACAACTTAAACATGTGATTTCCGCACAAATTTTATATTAGTACTTTATAGATTGATGATTAACCTCCCAACACAGGAAATCAACAACGTCTTTCATACAGTCTGGTGACATGAACAAACAAGAACAAAAAAAAAAAAAAA
>JBBPBO010000005.1:7164240-7251353 GCA_037974295.1 Cicer cuneatum
ATGTGATTTCCGCACAAATTTTATATTAGTACTTTATAGATTGATGATTAACCTCCCAACACAGGAAATCAACAACGTCTTTCATACAGTCTGGTGACATGAACAAACAAGAACAAAAAAAAAAAAAGAAGCCAATAATATGAGAAAAAAATAGACTTCATATTCAATTAAAAATTGATTGTAAGGTCAACAAGTCATCTATGTTGTTATTGCTAATTTGCTACAATATTCAGACAATAGTGCAGACAGATTTACCTAAAAAAATAGAACTAGTATATTATAGGCTCAACTATGGCTATACAGAAAGAAAATGAACCATTGTCACGAGTTAACTTTCACTTGAAGTCTTATACTTCATGCATAACAATCATGTTATGAGACACTATATCATACTACACATTAATCAAATTTTAAGAAGGTATACTAAACTACTAATGATATCTGCATCTGATATTAGACATTTCTTCTTTCTACAATCAGATTGCTTGCAACTACTTCATCAAATTGTCATTTCGGTCCAGCAAAGTGAATGTCGGAGATATTACCAGGATCTTGTGAGCACGCGACGATTCACTGATTGAGGGTACCAACATTTGAGGCAGCAGTTTACTCCCTCTGCGCTCTGCAATGGAAGGGTTAGACTTAGAGTTAGACCCTTTGTAAGAATTAGTCCTTACTATGTGATTAACCAAAAGTGCTTCTGAAGATGAAGAGACCGCTGCGTCGTTGCGAAGTGAAGTGGATCTTTCTGAGAAAGATCCTTCTTTATTAACATAAAAGGGTTGCTCCACTGATTCATGGCCAGAAGGCGATGGCGGCCGAGAGGATATGAACGATAAATCAGACCAATTCATTGACACAGGTGAAAACGAGAAGGAACTGGTATAATCAGAATTGGAAGAAGAAAGTGTAGACGACTTGGAACCAAATTTCGGGCTATTACTTAAAGAACAAGGAAAATAATCTGATTTTCGACGAGGGGTCGGTGGCAACGATGAACCAAAACAATGATCCATGAGTACAAGACAATCTTTAGCATTGTCTGAGCTGTTATCTATAAAATAATCCAAGTAACCAGATGAAACACAACGTTGTTTTTCTTCTTCTTCCACATTCACCTTTAATTCATCTTTGGGAGATGTTGTATCACAGCATTTGGAAGATGTAAACAACCCTTTCATGATTCTATTAGCAAGCTTCCTCCTCAATCTTCCCCAACTATTTTCTCTAGCAGGAAGCAAAGTTTCTGATCCTGTATTTGACACAGAAAAAGGTGGAACAACACCACCAGCTAGTGCCTTATTAAAAATCCCAAAATCCAAATCATACTCATCAACTTTCCTGGGACGAGTCCCCGTATCAACAACACCGCAATCACCACCACCACCACCATCAATCTCCATTCTTTCATCAGAAACACTCTTCTCCAGCTCACCCTTATAAAAATTCCCCAACAATATTTGATGATTAGAAAGAGCAACCCAAAATTCCTTGGGCTCATCATCCTCAAAAATGGTAAGAATAGGCGCATTCGCCTTCTCATAACGAACAACCTGAATAGCTGCCGATTTGGCATTACAAGACATAACAGAACTACAATTTTTCCCAATCCAAACATAAATAGCAGAAGGAACATGAACAATAAAAGCACCACGAGAATCAAGCGCTTTAGCACAAGGCTTGTTAACCATTTTAGGCACCAAATGAAGAGGGTCATAAGGTGAATGAGGTGCCATTCTAAACATCCTAAGAACAGAATTAGGACTCAAAGGTGCAGTAACATTTGAATTTAAATTTACCACTCTTTTCTGACACTGCAAAAGTTGAGAAGCGAAACCCATGTTAGGATTTGTAACACCACGAGCATTTTTCACATAATGAAAAGCATCTTCAAAGCTTTGTCCTTCTCTCCACATAAGATAAGCAATAACCAAAGAAGTTGATCTAGAAACACCTTGACAACAATGAACAAGAACACGACCACCTTGTAACCTAACATCTTCAAAGTAATCAAAAACATCGTAAAGAATACTTGTGATGTCTTCCGTTGGACTATCCTGCAACCAAAGAGTTTTGTAAACAAAATCCCTTTTGAAATATTCAGGACAAACAAAACCAACACAATTAAGCACGTGCGTAATTCCTTTCTGTCTTAAAAGCTCGTGATTCTTCGCAACGGTGTCGCTTCCAAGGTAAACGTGTTCGGCGATTCTAGAACATTCTTTATCGTAGAAAGCTAATTTATCTCTCTTGAATTGAAACTCTGAACCTGTGATTGAAACTCTTCCTTTTGGTGTTTCTGATTGTGGCCAAACTCCGAGATCGTCAGATCCGGCGCTTGGCCATTCTTCAATGCTGCGTTTGTTGATTGAAAGAGGACGAAGCGGTGGAAGCAACGATCGAGATTTGTTGTTGTTCGCCGCCGTAGGTTGTGGTGGTTTTCGATTTGACGATGATCGTTCGGTCCATGAAACAGACCGTGGAAATGTTCTCCGGTGAGTACTGCCGCCGGTGCCGGTGGCGGCAGCACAGTCTTTACTCTCTGACATTAAAAAGGTAAAAAGGGTTAATGAAAAGGACACAAATTTAATTTTTAATTTAAATCCAATTTTGATGGTAGTTTTGATTTTTTATTTATTTTTCCAACCTAAAACCCTTGACCCTGTCTTAATCTTTGACTCATATATATAAAGTGAGGTGAAAGAAAGAAAGGTGGAAAATTGGATTTATTTTATATATTTTTTGATATGGTGGAAAATTGAAATGGAAATAGGAGTATTGGAGAAATGGAACAAGTTGAAACAAAATGGGTTTTGTTATAAGAGATGGGAAAAGAACAAGTTTTTTTTGAGGAAGTGATGTTTCTGTTTTTGTGTTGAAGTGAACTTAAGAAGGAGAGGCAAAGAGAAGAGTTCGAGTTTGTTAAATTTTGTAGTATGAGATTTTGAGATAAAGTGTAAGGATGGGTCATGGTCTTTCTATTTGACTATGACATGTTGGGTCAAAGTGCCACATCATGGACTCATTTATATATTTATATTTATACATTATATTATAGTATGTATATATACTATTTTTTTTAATTTTGCATTTATGACTTTCAATACAAATTTAATGTTAATTGACTTTCTTCCTTTCACAATTCTATTCTATTCTTTCTTGGTTTCTAATTCTTTTATAGTATATATTTATTATATTTTATTAATAATAAAAAGACATTAGAATATTCGTCAGTAAACTTATGATAAATACTATTGAGTTTAGTATTGTTTTTCTAACCAAGTTTAGTATTGCTTTTATTCTTTTCTATGTAGGATATTAGTATTCATTAACTTCATGTTTGATTATTTTCCTAACAGTTTTAATATTGTAAGTTTTTTTATGTCTCAGTCAAACTGTTATGATTATTTTTTATGGTAGATATTACGATGTGTAGTTTCTTTTTGGACAATTTTAGAAAAATATATTCATTTTGACCAACTAAAAGTGAGAGTTTTTTCTTCTAGAATATTACATAATATTTTTTTTTGTTTGTTCTTAAGTTTGAATTTCATTAATTGTCACTTTAACAAAATATATGCTATCCCGTCAAAAAATATGTATATGCTATGATTATTAATGCATGATTAATACAATTGAGAGTCAAAAGTTTTGAATAATTTCATGATACATATTCAATAATCATATAAAAACAGGTAAAAAATTCCGTGATATCTTTTATCTTACTTTTTAGTCACAACACTAAATTTTCTAAAAAACATTTTTCATTTTTTATTAAAAAAATTATGTGTCTTAAATAATGTTGAGGTGATAAGTTGACGTAGGATTATAAATGGTAATAATTTTATTTAAAATATAAAAATAAATAAATTAAACATACTAGATTTTATAAATCCTATTTAATTTATAAATTTTGGCTCAAACTCATAATTTCTAATTATTTTTCTTCATCTTGTGCAATTTTTTTATCCACCCTTAAAATATGAGCTTTTAATTTGAAGATTTGTTATTGTCGTTGTTGGAGAGAAAAATATGAATTTATTTAAATATTTGAGTTTTGATTTGATGAATATTGAATTTTTTTGAAGATGATGATGAATATTTTAGATTTTGTTTAAAAATGGTGATGAATATTCTGGATTTTAATTAAAAAAGTGACATTATTAACATTTTAAGATATAAATTATCAAATCTAAAAAGAAAAAAAATTATAAATGATTAAATCATTACTTGAAATTAAGTTAGGAAATACAAAAGTAATTATGCCTTTTATTTTTAAATAATATTTCTTATTAAAATTAAAAAACCCAATAAAATATATTAGGGTTTATTAAACCCCTTCAATTTTTGATTTTTTTTCAAACTCATAATTTATAGTTACTTTAATCCCTTTTGTCAATTTATTTTCATTCACCGTTAAATCAAATCTCACTCAAGATATAAAAGCGAATTGCCTTGAGATATTTGATATCTTAGTATAATTTATTGAGAAGAGTGTTCAAACCAACACAAAAACTGATAAAATAAAATAAATCAAGTCCATTGATTAGAACCTTGTAGATATGATAGGTTGAAAAAATGTAAAAAACATATGACCAACATTCATATCAAAAGTATTTCTTGTTTTGAGCTTGTCATCACATGCAAGTAGTCTTTAATAAATCTGAAAAATCAAAAGTGCAAAACTCTCTCAAACAATATAATAGGGATTTCAAGTCCATCAAACTTCATTAATCCACAAATATATTGGCAAAAAAAAAAAATTTACAAACTTTTAAATAGGTGATATTTTGCAGGATCTGGCAACAAGTAAAAACAAATTAACTTATTCATCACTTGTCAATTGTTGTTGTAATCCAAATAATCAACCTATTCATCTTTCACGTTGTAGTGTAGTGGTAAACACTATTGAGACATAAGTGTGGGTGTATGGGTTCAAACATAGACCCAGAAATTCAAGGGTTTTGAATAACAATAATTTATTTAATTTGAATTCTTTTATTTTTAATAAATAATTATTTTTTGGTATATTAATAAAAGAATAATTTTAAAAAATAAAATTATTAATTATAGTTCTACGTGAACTCGTCTTACCAATTTTATTTTAAAAAAATATATGCATTTTTTCAACTAAACATGAAAAAATGACAACTTTATAGATGTTTTAAATAATAAAAAGTCTAAATGAAAAATAAATGACTAATGTGTTATCACAAAGATAAGATAAAGAATCTCAACATAATTGTTACCTAAAGAAATTAATGAATCAAATATTACAATTTAATTTTAAAAAGATTACAACAAATTAAAATATTTTAGTGATACACAAATTAAATGGGTTTGGTCCTATTGCTTAGCAAAATAAGAAAAATGAAAAACATGATTCCCAGTGACATTTTTCTCCAACTAAATTTAACAGTTGTCATACTTCGTGTAGTGATGTCAAATACTCGATCATGGAATTCATGTTCTAAATCCCCCCTCCACCCTTAGAACCTACAATAATCTAACTAGTTAAAATTTACCAAAAAAAAAATGTTAGTTCGTAGTCATTATCACAAAGTTTATCACCTTGGGTGATAATCAATTGACGTTGACTCTCGACTTTTCGTATGTTTCGACTCTAATAAGAATATGGTTGTACTTGTAAAGGTATTCTGGTGCCAAAACGAGACAAAATGATTCTAAAATTTATGAATATAAAGTGTATATTTAATTTATGATACCTAAGAGCGAACTCCCAATTTATAGTAGTTTTGGATCTTCGAGTTGTTAGGTATCTAAAGGCCTTTGAGTGGTCCAGTCATACATGTCTTATCTTGGTTTAAAAGACATTACAACTTAGTCACAATAGGGTTTTTTGAGATATTTCCTTGATTTAAGATTAATTGCAACTCAGTTTTGATAAATGGTTTAGGTGACATGTTAAAGAATTATTTCAATGAGGGATTGATAGAAGTCTTAAGTTGTCAAATCGATGTTAAGGTTTGTGATGAGAAAACCCCCGATGAATGAAGTAGATTGGTGTATTTTTTATGAAACTTCCTTCTCAAGAGTGAAAATGAGACATCATTTTCCAATTTTGAGACTAAAGTCTTGCATAGGTTGAATGATGCCCATTCCCAACTACAGCATTATAGATTGGCGTTCATTAGGGTCTTTGAACTAGTTTGCAATCACCTTTGCATCTAATGTCCTACTGCTTAGTTTTTCTATTTATCTATCTTGGTTGTTTCAACTTCTTCCATACTGATGTAACCTACAACGTTTCAATTAAGCTCTTATAGGGTTTCTACGGGTTTTTAGGACACCGAGTCTGAAAATGGGTATAGCTTTAGACCTAATACCATGTAGTGCTATTACTAGGTTGAGATTGTTTACCTAATACGTTTCATCATTAAATTGGTTCGTGAATTAATTGAGTGATTCATTCGAAATCTGTCATAATCTCACCAAACGTGTGGAATTTTTTTATATCAAGATGTTTGATCTATTGGTACTTTCTCTCTCGTCTTCTGGATCATCGCCTTCTCATTTGATTTTGGCATCAATGGCTTCTATGGCATCTTCACATTCATGTTTCAAGAGTTGTTGGGCGTTTGCTATTCATGTACAATTATTGTATCTTTTATCTTTCTTTCTGCATATTAGAATTGTGATTCTAGTAACTTGGTTCCTCTTGTAACAATTTGTGTCAAGCATTACTTCTAGTAAATGTGATGCTAGCAATCTAGAGATAAATGTTAGTTTTATCGAGGCTCGACCCACAATGGGCGCCAATGTTTCTTCTTGAGAAAACAAAGTCGATCACCTCGAGGTGATAATCAATTGATGTTGATCTGACTTCTTGTATGCCGTGAATAATTTATTTGTACTGTTTTGGGCTCTGAGTTGTTCGATAACTGAATCCCTTTTATTGATCCGCTTGTTCAAATCTTATCCTAATTTAAGAGTTGTTGCAACTCAATCACAATAAAAAATGTTGAGAGATTTTCTTAGTTTGGATAAAGACTAAGGAGGTGCCCTTAATACTCAAATAGATTGTTATGATCAAAGGTTGAAACTTTGTAACTAATATGCAATTAGTGTTTCTTACAAGTATATGTTAATATTATTTTAGCTTGTATTTTATAAATTTAAATGCAATTTAGGTCTATCTTTTTTGTTCAATTTGAAATTTTAATTTTTTTTTAACATAGTTTTGTTCTCCTTGTTTATGAAATTTTAGACATTTTGCCCAATTTTCAATTTAGTTTTCAATTTCAATGATGTGGCAATTAAATAGAGTGATGTGGAACTCATGTCATATTAAACTTGTTTTTTTTTGCTTAAATAAACTTGTATTTGAAGGTGCAAACACGAGAAGGGGGGTTGAATTGTGTTTGTCAAACTTAATTACTTTTGCTGTTTTGTTAAATATTGATTTGAATTATTCGATAAATAACTAATCAGATTCAATAGCGGATAATAATAACATAATAACACAACAATTTATACTAGTCCACAGTTAACTAGGCTACGTCCAGTCCCTTCCTCCAGAAGGCCTTTTTACTAATTCAAACTCCTTTGAATTACAACACCACTGACCCTTCAAGTCAGTCTTCCCAAACAGCCTGACAACCCCAGACTTTTGAGGAACAACAACACCTTAACTAAACCGGCTAAGTATTCTCAAACAGCCTGACAACCCCAGACTTTTGAGGAATAACAACACCTTGACTAAACCAGCCAAGTCTTCTCCTACCAATCTGACAACCCCAGATTGAAGAAGGAATCTATACCACTATAATAAAGGTTTGGAACTTTGCAACTTTGCTTCTGGAAAGCTGTTTGCTGCACTTATTCTTGCACTCTTTTATTGCTTCTGAAAAGCTGATTATTGCACTGTAGTTCTCTCTCAAAAACACTTAGAAAATATTGCTTTTGCTCATTTGTGTTTCTCTCTTTTGAATTCTCAGATAACTTTGAATTGAAGTTTGAGTTCTTGTGTTTTTCGATACTTTATTCTTCAGCATGAAGTCTCTATTTATAGTTGAACTTTAGAACTTCACTGATGCTTTACTTCTGGAGTATATTTCGATTAATCTGTTTTGAGAATATTCTGGAGTAGTTTGCTCATATTCTGTTTTGAGTCTTTTGCTCACTGATATGTTTTGAGCATTTTGCTCCGCTTCTGTTTTGAGCATTTTTCTCAGATTCTGTTTTGAGTCTTTTTCTTCAATTCTGTTTTGAACATTTTTCTCATATTCTGTTTTAAGCATTTTTCTCCAATTCTGTTTCCAGCATTTTTCTCAGACAGATTCATCTGAAGATATCCTCTGGTGACGTCATACTCTAATTTATGCTTCTGGTGACGTCATCTTCTGATGACATTTTTCATTATTCTTCTAAGTCAAATATGTTATTTTCATAAAATACATTTGTTAACATCAAAACTTTAATTGCAATAACCAACTTGGTTCCAACAGTATTTTAATTATTTTAATTGCTTATAATAATTGAAATGTTTAATTTAGTATTTAAACAATAAAAAAAATTAAAATAAACAAAAAAATAAAACTGCAACTTAAAATAAAAAAGAGAAATACCACATTTATCTCTTGTAAACATATTTTATATTATGCCATTTAAGATAGTATACATATATTATTGTGTGATGGTAAAAATCGGATGATTTGATCCAATATGAGAGGAAGTAATTCAAATTGAACCACAAATTCTTTGACTATTTAGATTCAAGAGTTTTTTTTATTAAAAATTGACCCAACCCGCTTTGTGACTACAATATGTTTATCACCCGTTATTTTACTTGTCAATTGCACTCTAAATAGATTTATTTTTTTCATTAACATCAGTGTGTAAACATGAGAAGAGGCTAGATATACGGAAAAAGACAGAAATCGAAGTGAAAATAGGTCAAATTAACTGACTTTAGCCTATAGTTTAGCGAATGTCATAACCTCTTTAGATAAAAAAAAGTCATATTATAAGTCACCAAAAAAGTTTTGCTAGAGACATAAATTACTATTATTATAATAATATTAAATATTATAATTTTTATTATATCATAATAAAATTGGTAAACTTTTATATAATTTATGCATATCAAACTACATCAACTTTTAACATATTTAAATATATTATTATATAATAAAATTTAAATAGGGTGTCACATAAAATTAGTTCCTCTAAATTTTTTTATGTTATATCTTAAAATAGACCTTAACAAATCTTAAAATAAGATAACATATCATATCAAACTTTCAAAAACTCAACAAAACTTTAAATAGAATAACAAATCTTTAAACAACATATCATATCTCAATTTTTTTGCTTTGATCATTTGTCTTTCACAAAATTATACAAGTTTATCATTTTATTAAAAATTAAAATTAATATTATGTAAAAGTCAAAGAACCAAAACAAATAAAAAAAGAGATAAAAGACCAAAACAAATAAAAAAATAAAAGATCAAAATAAATTTTAAATAAAAGGCAAAAAATAAAAAATATATTATATGCTTTTTTACACTTTGTAAAGCATAACATGATATAACCTATTTACATCTCCTTGGGAGACCAGTGGAAAAAATAGAGTATGGGAATGAGTTATTTGGATCATTTCATTTCATTCCATTCAAATAAAGAAAAGGAAGAGGGTGTATGTAGCGAAAAATATGTGTTAGTAGCACTAGTCCTACAAAGAGTTGGTCCATCTAGACTAGCCCAAATTCAATAGCCCAATCAAACTCTGAAAACCGCTCCACCCGCAGTAGTGTTCCAAAAACAAAAAGTTCAATTTTATTTTTATTATTTTTAAAAGAAAAACTCTGAAGTGAGTAGTAAGTGCGTGTGGCAGTAGTAGTGTCTTGTCTTCCCTTCCCTCGAAGAATAAGAAGAAGAAGGACACAAACAGAACAACCATACAACACAGTTGATGAATGAATGAACAAATGAATGAACGTTGCTGCTATGCATTTGGAAAACCTGTGATATGTATCATAGTGTCGCTGCACGGCGCCTACTATACCGTTCTCAAATATCCTACTACGTCAAAGCTGGTCTAATCGACACTGCCATCAAACTGTTCGACGAAATGTCCCAAACAAATTCTCGCCCTTTCAGCATCGACTACAACCGTTTCATCGGCGTTCTCATCCGTCATTCTCATCTCGACCTTGCCCAATCCTATTACCGCCGCCACGTCATCCCCAACGGTTTCTCCCTCACCCCTTTCACCTATTCCCGTTTCATCACCGCTCTCTGTTCCGTCAAAAATTTCTCCTTAATCGATTATCTTCTCCGTGACATGGACGCTTTAGGTTTTGTTCCTGATATTTGGGCTTTCAACATTTACCTTAACCTTCTCTGCCGTGAAAATCAAATAGAAACCGCTCTTCAATTGTTTCACACCATGCCTTTGAAAGGAAGAGAGCCTGATGTTGTTTCTTATACCATTATCGTTGATGCTCTGTGTAAGGCTAAAAGGTTTGATGAGGTTGCTCGTGTTTGGCGTAGTTTGATTGAGAAAGGGTTGAGGCCTGATTTTAAGGCTTGTGCTGCTCTTGTTGTTGGGTTGTGTAGTGCTGGCAATGTTGATTTGGCGTATGAACTTATTGTTGGTGTGATTAATGGTGGTGTTAAGGTTAATTGTTTGGTTTATAATGCTTTGATTAGTGGGTTTTGTAGGATGGGTAGGATTGATAAGGCATTGGCGATTAAAGGGTTTATGAGTAGGAATGGGTGTGTGCCTGATTTGGTAACTTATAATATTTTGTTGAATTATTGTTGTGATGAGGTTATGCTTGACGAGGTGGTGAAGTTGGTGGAGAGTATGGAGAGGAGTGGTGTGGAGCCTGATTTGTATAGCTATAATGAGCTGCTCAAGGGTTTTTGTAAGGCTAATCAGGTGGATAGAGCTTATTTGACTATGGTTAAGAGGATGCAGACCAAAGGGGTGTGTGATGTTGTTTCTTACAATACTATAATTGCTGCTTTTTGTAAGGCGCGGCGGATTGAAAGAGGTTATGAGTTGTTTGAGGAAATGCGCAGGAAAGGGATTCAACCGGATGTGATAACATTCACTGTGCTTATAGAAGCATTTTTTAAGGAAGGTGGTTCTGATGTTGCCAAGAAGCTTCTTGATCAAATGACGACGATGGGGATTGTTCCTGATTTAATATTCTATACAACAATAGTTGACCGGCTGTGCAAGGCCGGGAAGGTTGATATTGCTCATGGTGTTTTTTGTGACATGGTGGAGAATGGAGTGAGTCCAGATGTGGTCTCATACAATGCACTCATAAATGGGTTTTGCAAGGCTTCTAGAGTCATGGATGCCATGTGTCTATACGATGAAATGCAGGTTAAAGGATTATACCCGGACGGGGTCACTTTCAAGTTGATAGTTGGAGGGCTCATTAGGGGAAAGAAGCTTTCAGAGGCATGTAAGGTTTGGGATCAGATGATGGAAAAAGGATTCACTCTTGACAGATGTCTCTCTGAGACTCTAGTCAATGCTATGAAGTCAAGTGATGGCACATGAACATTGCATTGGTTTGCATTGTGATCCTCTTAACTTCATCATGCCTTTTTTCAAACGGCAGAGCAACTTAAATGTTTTTCTCTGAAGGTGTAACAAACTGGTGAAGTTGCTTTCTTTCTGCAGAGCAGGCAATGGCACCCGCATATCGGTATAACCATTTGTATGCTGCTCAAGTGCTCATGGTGCAATCCCATGCCTTTTTTATGATCATACTTAACATTTGCATTGTATAAGACACTCATTCCCTGCCCAGCTTCTGGTAGAGGTTCCGTAACAAGGACAGTCGTGTAATGGTTTCTACCTGCCAATGGAAGCAGTGTGCAAGTTTTGTTTCATACTGTCATCAGACTTTCAGTTGGCAGATTGTATTCCTCAATACAATATACTCATTATACTCTTTGGCCATTTTTATACACGGAGCGCTATTGATCTGAATCTCACCCGGCACAATTGATATCAGTAATTGATGATTTGGTTGAAATCAGTTCAGCTGCTTATATAAATTAAGTTGCTGTTTCTTTGGAGTAAGAGTGATTCGGAATACTATGGTTCAGATTGACTCATATCCAGTCCAGTGTAGCAGACACTTAGATGATGAACTTTTTGTCATTTTATGGTTCTATACTACCAATTAGAGTATAAAGTCTTTCTTGGAATAACAATCTTTAATATTATTGAGTAGATATTTTTTGTTTCACTGGGACAAGGTTTATGGTATTGCCATACATACCATCTGTGAATTGACGTCTTGCAGAGCAGAAGTTTGACCATATATATAAAGCATTCCTTGCAAACTGCACCTTGTGGCCGACGTCCAAGGTTTCATACCTCGAGCATTATGGAACATTCAGTGACAGATTGACGGGTTACTGTTTGTGTATATCTAGACTTATATCACTCAACCGAGAATTACAAAAATACAAGATCCACAGGGTAGCCTTTTAGGTTTTAAAGTTCATATTTATTATATTCTTGAAAAACTGTGATGCTGGCACAAGTTGTGTATGTCTTCTGATTTTCACAGATTTGAATTAGAATAGAAATCATATGTATTTGTTGGAATATGGTCATAAGTTCCACTTGTCTGACCTATATTAAGATTGTTTTTGGTGAATGTTGATGCTTCTGTCTGTATCTGAAGTATAGCACTTCAAGCTTCTCCAATGAAATGTCACCCTAATCATTCATTTATTTACACATATGTTTCTCCTTTAGCATCAGCTTATTCTTTTATTATCGAAAATTAGTTTTCAATATGCTTGTCTGCCAACTTCTGTGATACAAAACAAACTAAAAAATGCAAGAGGATTGTTTCTGGGTAGGGTGGAGGGAAGAGGAGGAGGAGGACTGTTTTTGGAGATTGCTAACTATATACGCTATCTATTCTTGGATATAATATAGTGAATTGAAGCTGAAGACAAGAAAAGAAGAATCTGGCTTTAGCTTCTCTTTTTGACTTGAAATTCTAAAAGACTAAATGTATAGCTGCTTCTATTCAGATTTTGATTTATTTATTGCTAATCACAGTGATTTGTTTTTAATTGAAGGAATGTTCACTCCAAACTTGATGGGTTCCTCTGGCCTATCGAGTGCTTTTAACTTTTCAAGGTTCTTGAACTTGCAATCCGTAGGTTTGTGGTCCATGTACTTTGGACCAAAGTAGAGGAAAGGTATCTTGTGCAGTTGGTCTTGTTTGCATGTAAATTGAAAGTTTAATGTAAACTGTTTTTTTTTCTTTGTAAATATAAATTTGAAAAGGACTCCGATCATTATGAAATCTGTTAGTCCAAAAATCGATTTCACTTCCAAATTCGTACAAGGTTTTTGTTCTCTATTGTTGACTCAGATTCCCAATATTATTATAGTCAAATAGCAACTCGCATCAAAATTTCAGCACTTAGATTCCAATTATCACCTCATGTTTGAAAGACTGAAATCGAGTGTTAAAGTGAAAATTATAAAAATGTAGCCCCACATACTTTGCTTATGTTTGATTCTTTGCCTGTACGTGAATCATCCTTGAAGTTCTCACGAAGTCATTCTCATTCTTTTGTGCGTTTTAATTATTGTTTTGTGTTTGATTTGTCCTGGTTTTCATTATCTTAATTACTTTTTCATAGTATTAGCCTGCTGATTCTCTTCATTGTACATTTTCCACAGCAACCATGCCTCGTCGAGAAACCAACCCTCACTTTTCTAGACCACTGCAACCTCAGTATGAAGATCAGCAGCAAGATGTATCTCGTCATCACCAACCTCATTTTCCATTGCCACCCCATCATGAAGATCACATTCCATTGCGCCCACATCATGATGATCATTTTCCATTTCAACTTGAGCAAGAAGATCATCTACAACCACCTAGTTTACAGGTTCCACACAAGGAAAATCGCAGCCAACCACAGCGTCGAGAAACCAACCCTCACATTTCTAGGCCACCCCGACCTCAACATGAAGATCAGCAGCAACAACCTATTCCAAAAGTGCCACACCAACACTACCGCGGCCAACCAACTATTCCCTTAGCAGCACCTATACAAGAAGATGTATCTCTCCATCACCAACCTCATTTTCCATTGCCACCCCATCACGAAGATCACCTTCCATTGCGTGCAAATCGTGATGATCATTTTCCATTGCAACTGGAACAAGAAGATCACCATCAATCACCTAGTTTACAAGCTCCACGCAAGGGAAGCCGCAGCCAACCACAACGTGGAGGTTCACGTAAAAAGCATCAAGATCACGATCTTCGACCAGGCAAGTCAAGGGTAAATTTTCAAGAGCCATCAGTACTACCACCACGGCTTGATCAATCTCCCGAGGTTCGGAGACCGCTGCCACCACACCAAGATCGGCGTCACAGTGGTATAAGGTTTCCCAAAGAACAAAAGTCACAACCCATAACTTGGATGGGTGCTTGCTTGTGTGTAATATTTTGGCTTATCATAATCATAGGAGGGTTAATAGTCATAATAGTGTACCTGGTTTTTCGTCCACAAATTCCTCATTTTGATGTCTCTAGCGTCACCTTAAATGCTGCATATCTTGATGTTGGTTATCTACTCAATGCTGATGTAACTATGCTGACAAACTTCACAAATCCAAACAAGAGAGTGCATGTGGATTTCAGCTCAGTGATAATTTATCTGTACTATGGAAGTACCCTTATTGCTACTCAATACGTCGAGCCTTTCTCAGCTGCACGAGTTCAATCAAGATTTGCATATATTCATATGGTAACAAGTCAAGTTCAGCTGCCGTTACGAGAAGCTCAGAGGCTTGCGAAACAAATGGAAAGCAATGGTGTTTTGCTTGAAGTGAGGGGAGTTTTCAGGGCAAGATCAAAACTAGGAGCTATCTTAAGGTATTCATATAACCTTTATGGCCTTTGCAATATCTTGGTGGCACGCCCTCCTGAAGGGATATTGATAAAAAAGAAGTGTAGAACAAAACGATGATTTGGCAACACAGATGTTGTAACATTGGTATTCTTTTTTGTCCTTTGGGGGGTTTTGGTTTTACTATTTTGACTATTCCTCCTTTAAATAATGTATTAAGGGGTTAACATTTATATTTTAATTCTTGAACACGTAGTTTATCTTAAAACTACAAATTTGTATCTCAATTTTTTCTGTACTAGAATAATCAGATATTGTTACATTTATTATAACAGTTTATCAGTAAATCAACTTTCAATACTATAAGAAGTTAGCTTGACGTAGATGATTATAATAAGCTTCACCAGTTTTGCTTGGGATTTTAATGCATCAACTCCTCAAACTTAAGAACACAGCATATCAAGAAACTGCAATATGAATTAACAATTCTCTTGGATATATAATCATTCTGAGACAGTGATATTATTAATTCTTTGTATGTTAATTTAATTATTAACTATGGAAATTTTTATGAGGGATCAAGGGTTGGTTTACAAGGCTAACAGCTCAAGACATGAACAATGCAAGTAGCAAGCCAACCATGCACCTGAAGTTTCATAGCCTTTTAAAAGTACAAATTCATCAAAGCATTCACCAGAACTGAATTCTTCTAACGTGCAAAACTTGATAAAAAAAAGTAACACTTAACTGGACATTACAGTGACCCCCTAAAAAAAACATTGGCATTCAAACAAGATCATTTTATAAGCTCACTAAATAATCCGCCACTATATAGAAATCCTAATAGAAATTAGAATCTCCATTCAAACAACATTGGCATTCATGCAAGATCATTTTATAGGGTCAATTTGATGAGTTAAGATTAAGACAAATAATCATGAATGAGTTTTATTAGAAAATAAAAATTGAAATTAATAATTGGATTAAATATGTTTTTAATTCTTATAAAATTTTAGTTTTTTAATATTCGTCTCTCGGAAAAATAAAACTACAATTTTTATTCTTTACAAAATTATTTAACAAATAATCCCTGCTGAAACAAAACAAGTTTCGTTGTCTTAAAAGTTTAAAATTTTTGAATGATTTTTTTCAAGTATATTTATACCCATTATAAAAATTTCTTTCACAAAAATTTAAAATTTTTTTAACTTGAGATTAATTAAATAATTTTTTTAAATGTAATAAATCCAACATAAAAGTAATAAAAATATGAACTTAGAAATCAAATTTTGAATTTATTTTTCATTTGTTAACATGTTCGAAAAAATTCATTCAAAAATATATATTGATATAAAAGTAAAAACTAAAACTGTATGCATAATAATTTTGTAGAGATTTAAAATTATATTTTTATTTTACGAGGACTATAACTAAAATATTAAAATTTTATAAAAATTAAAAATATATTTAACCATCAATAATTTTAGTATTTAGCCTAATTCATCCTTAAAAAATTGACTAGAAATTTGGAAGCATCATTCTCTATAAATTTCTTAGTGGATAGTCCCCTGTTTCATCTTAGTTTATTTTTCTCTCAAATATTCCTTACACTAAAGGTAATCATATTAAACATTGTTCTACAATAAATATAGACAACTCTCTCGACCGAAATCTAAACTTCGATCCCCATACTATATACTATAAGAGATTATCTTCTTCCGCTAAACCCAACTCGTGTTGGTGATATCATCTTAATTAGACTTAATTCACCCTTAATCTTTCTTCATGCACTCATTTTAGCCTTAAATTTTTTCAATTTTTCAACCCAGGAGAAAAAAAAAGTAATCAAAATAGGGAGAAAAAAAATGTAGTTTCATCGTCTAGCAGACAAGCTTCAGTCTTGCATTGAAAACACAACCATGTATGGACTTTTCTGTCACTGGAATGTAAAGACACTAAATGTGGAATGCTTCCATGAAAGGAATGTACAGCATAACCAGATTGCAATAGCAAGTTACTCAGGACAAATGCAGCTGCAACATGACAATGGTCGACCAACACCACCGTGTTGCTTGCTGCATTAAGAAATGGTGGAACGGGTTGTTTACTATTAACTACCATTCTGTATTTCTGTGACATAAAATTGAAGAAACATAAATACACAAAAGGAAAAACAAAGAAGAAAACGTCCTATTATAAGAGAGGTTCGGAAAGCTCCATTTCGTTAGAAGCTGTTTGCTGTTGTGTATCAGACCGTTGCTGAATTCCAACAAAGTCCAAGCCAAGCCACTGCCACGGCCAGCATACATATCTAGGCCTACTTCTTCCCCTCAAGTCTTCTCTATTCTCGAACTCTTCGAGCTGATGAGTGAGCTCCTCCACTCTGTCCCTTAGTCTAGAAGACCTCGTGTCTGCCAACTTGAGAGATTTCTCTGCTGCATCTCTGGCTGCCATGGCAGCAGCTGCTGTCTCTTCTTTGAATTTTAATTTCTTCTCTGACTCCAACGTGGACTGCTTTGCCTCTTCAAGTTCCTGCTTAAGCGTTGACAACTGCAGAATTGCAACCAGCAATTATGACTAAGAATAATCAAATGTTAATTGACAATAGAAGGAAGAGTGGTAGTATCCATCAACAGGTAACACTTTGTAACCTTATCTTAAAATATCAATAATATCAATCTACTGTATATTTACAGCCTAATTAGTTAATCCCCAAGCAGCGCAGCCACCCTAAAAAGCCTAGAGCAGGATGACCACTACACCAAAAATAATGGAAAAAATGTAACCTATACTGCACACAAATAAATGCTGCAAAAAAGCCCGAAATCAATGGCATGCCATCAATAATAGAAGTCGTAGTCTAAAGTCTAGACCAACAGCCACCGTGACTCTAAGGCTTAATAAAACAAATCAATAACAATGAGAAATACGGAAGCTGAAGGGATCAACCGAGTTGGTTGTGAGTAAGATGATACCATGGCTGCATCAAAGAGGAGCTAGAATAAGGAGTGTAATCGAGTGAAACCAAGCAAAGTGCTTTGAGTTTAGACTAGGCTAGCGAAAGAAAAAAAATTACTCAAACTTCAACTCATTTATTCAAGCAAGCCACATTTAAGACTTGGGCTTGACTTGTTTAAAAATTTGAATCAAGAGCTATCCTGCAGTGCTTGAGCTTGAGTCATTTATGTAATCAAGCCTGATTTCTGAGTCTGAGCTTTGAAAAAACCACTAAACAAAACCACTTAAAAAACCATACTTAAATACTTCAGGAATGATTCAGCTCATTTACACCTCCAAAAAGAATCTACAATCTTCAGATTAAAGAAATTAACAGAGGATGGAAAAGAGGGTGTGTGTCACATTGAAAAGAAACACAGCATGAAGTTATGAATAATGAACTAAGTCGGGAAGGAGTGACTCGACAGAGGTTACGAGTACAAGTACGGGTACGGAATATGCATTTTTAAAAAATCAAGGTACAGGTACGTCAGTCCCTCAAATTTCCGAAATAACAATTCAATCTCATAAATTGAAAAATATCAATCAATTTAGTCATTTTTTCAAATACTGCACCACAATTATAGAGGGTTTATGCTTGCTTTGATGTAGCAAAATACTATTTCAGCCAATATGCATGTCTTTTATTTGTTTAAATGGATGTTTACTAAAGAAATATTTTGATGGAGGGACTAGATTGATTGATATCTTTTAATTTAACGGACTAATTTGATATTTCGTAAATTTGAGGGACTAAATTGATTGACCCTTACAATTTCAATGACTAAAATTGCTATTCTTTCCTGGAGAAGGGGTTGGTTATTTGGAATAAGGATTGGGAAGGGAGAGACCAAGACTCTCAAATATCTCGGGAGGGAACCGTTTGTAATCATAGACCATCCTATCTCTAATATTGTTTCTAGTGTGTTTCTTGTAATACATCAATAAAAGAATCATTATTTAGTGATATTATCAATAAAATTCAGTATTCAATTCAGTTTCCTTGTTATGATTACCACAGTTTCTATCACATGCCAAAACAATATTGCTAACAGATAGCATTCCATACCTGTGCCACAAATTCTTGTTCAACACCTCTGCCTGCAGCAGCTTCTTGCTCTGCTGCCACTTTCCATCTGTTAATTTCTTCTTCAGCAGCCGCAATGTCCATCATTAGTCCCTCGATCTGCATTACATACAAAGAGGGCAACTGATTCTTGGAAATGGAAAAGTATTGGCATCAAATGCTTCTCACAAATTACTCACAGCCTAGAACTACACAAACAAAGTCTACATTCTACAAAATATAAAAATCCATAAAACCTTCGCAAAAGAAACTAGATCAAATTAAATTTAAAGCGAACATGATTAAGCTTACATTTTCATTTGCCACTCTCTCCTTTTCTTCGAGTACCTCTATCCGGTGCATTCTATGATCGAGTTCTTTGGTTTGGGCTTCTATGTGCTGCTTAAGTAAACTCAACTCTGCCCTTAATGCAGTTAAGCAATATGCAAAGAAAAAAGTTACGACGTCAGCACCACTAGATACTGCAGTGAGTAATGAAGAGAATGCTTTCATTTATCAAACTCTTAAGTTAGACAAATAGTAAACGCATTTGAGTCAAATGTCAACTACCTTAATTCATTCACAGTGTGCTGCAGCTCAATGATCTCAAGCTGAGATGCCTTAACAACATCCTCAAGAGCACCAGCCTGCACAATGAATACATAAAGAACTCAACAAAGTATCTTCAAAACGTAAACTTAGACAAGAACAAGTTTCATTAAAAACCAGAAAAAGAAATCAAAACTTAACCAATGAGTAAATTTCATCTCCCTCTTCTTTTTCTGTTTTGTTCGACTTGTCATTTGAAGTTGTCAGCTTTCCTCCATCTCCAAGAAGCTTACTAAATTTGAAATCTATCCCAGCCTCCTTCAATCCGTTTTCTGCAGCTAAAAACAGCTCACTTCTCTTAGATGAAGAATCGGATGTCATCCTCTTCGACAAAGCACTCCTGAGCAAAGAACCAATTTGATCCTTTTCCTTAACTAACCTATTCACACTCTCATCTAAACTCTTGATCTCACGATTCTTCTCCTCAACCACATCCCTAACTTTTTGAACAACAACCCTAGTCAACTCATGTATGAGTTCCATCCCAGCCAAAGAGGCGTTTATATTCTCTTCAATGTCTGTTTCTTGTGCCACAAACAACGATTCAGACAGTTCCGAATTACCACCATCATCAATGATCTTAACAACACTACAAATTTGGTTGTGAATCTTCGACACAAAACTCAACTGATCAATCAACAAAGGCCTCAGCGATTCCGTCTTGGATTCTAACTTACTCAACTTGTCCTCACACTCATTAACAAGCTCCTTCAACTGCAAACCCTCACTCTCTTCCTTCCTTAAACTCTCAGAAACCTCATTAAATTTCTCATCCCTAAGAGCTAAATCCTTTTCCAAACCCTCAATTACAGAGGTTTTCTTGGCAACCTCATCTCTCAAATCACTAATGGTTGCTTCCAACTGAGAAACCTCAATGGCAATTTCGTAATTCCTTTGCTCAATTTGCTCCCTAGCTTGGTCCCTAGACTTAACACTTGCATCATTCTGTTTCAACAACTCTTCAACAATCTCATTCGCTCTCTTTATAACACCGTAAGTCACCGCAGCCATACCGGTGTATTTCTGCGACCGCGGCAACGCGATTCCGCCGCCGAAACCGTTCACTTTGGCGGAGATCTTCTCGATACCGGTGGCCAGCATATGGCTCGAATTCTCAATCTCCGATCGCAGTGATTGACGCTCCTTCGCCGACTCCTCTAACTGTTTTGCCGTCTCCTCCTTTTCCCGAACGGCATCGTCACGCAACCGGCCGAATTCATCGCGCTTCCGTATAGCCTCTTGAGCCAACGCCTTCAATCGATTGAAGGAAGTTTGTAACTCCGACTTCGCTTTCTCGGCGGCGAGACGCGCTTGCTTTTCCCGATCAAGCTCGTTGAGAACCTCGCGGAGTCGTTCAACGGACACGTCTTCCGGCGACGATGAATTTGAAGCAATCAGAATCGGATCTCCACCGTCGTCCTCGACGTCGCTGAGCACCGCATCAGCATCTACGTCGCCGGCGCCAGCCATTTAATTGAATAACATATAAATAATAATATGATAAACCCTAAAAATTGGGATGAATATGAATTAGGAAGTAATAATCGAATTGTGATTTTAGGTAGATAGGCGGATGAAGAAGAAGAACGTACCAACCAGTCTCTCGAGAAACTCTCAATTTTAATTTATGTTTTCGAATTCGAAAAAAGAAAGTGCCGCTACGGTGATAAAATAAATTGAATAGTTAAAAGTAAAAATAAAATATGCAGAATATGGAAAAGAAGAGAAAAGAAAAGAGGTGTATTTTTCACGGAGATGTGATTTAAGGATAATTAATTGAATTTTTTTTGTTTTGTTTTGGAGTTAGGAAGTGAAGATGGTATTGTAGGCGTGAGCGCAGGGGATTGGTGCGGATGAGGAAGACAGAAGGAAGGAAACTTCGTTTGGAAGGAACAGCGATGAGAAAATACAAAAGACAGAGACAGTAGCGCTGATGAATGAATGAAAGATGAATTAAAGCGAAATAGACCGTGAAAGTGCTTCTTGAAAGATTTGTTTTAGTTTAATTTAGACGCCACGGAACGCATTAATTAAGTTTTCAGATATGCCCATTCAATTGGTTTAGTTTTCAGATGTCCAAGTGCAACACATTAATTAGCAACAATATTAAATTTTCTGTCAAAAAATTCAATAACGAACATTTTTTGACTTAAAAAACAATAATCTTAAACTCTTAAACTTGTTAAAATATTATCGCACACTGTCTTTAAAATGAAAATTGGAATGACAATTGTAATTAGGGTTGTATAAGTGTTGTGTTTAGTTAGATTGTTTTTTATTCATTCAAATGAATATATTTTTATTTGAGTTAATTAACTTTTTAATTTGTGATTTTTACATCAAATTCGAAACAAATCAACTTAATTATGAGTTTTATTAATTTGAGTTGAGTTCTCAGATAATAAATATTTTTTTAATTTTAAAAAATATATATTAAATTTAAATATTTAACATCTCAAAATTCATAAACACAACCGATCAATTAAATTTGTAATAAATTTTTAAATATAATCTAATAATTAAATATTAACTATATATTAATAGTAAAATAAATATAAAAATATATATGATACATCAATAAATTAAGTTCGCGCATTCAAAATATTAAATCCATTAATTGAACTTAATATCATTAAATTTAAATGAATTGATTTATTTTAGACTTAAACTTAAATAAAATAAATTGAATAAAAATAGATATTTTTCTTTAAATGAGCGATTTGCAGATCTTTTAGTATTTTGGGGGCTATGGACATATAGGGGCCGGGATGAACAATTTTTGTAGAATTTTCTTCAAATTTAATAAAATTGATGGAATTTCTCGGAGGGATTTTCTAGGAAGTTTCAGACAAAGCAAAGTTGACATTTCCTACAGACAGTAAGTATTTCCTTTATAATAATTATTGAGAAAACACTCAAATACCGTAATGAAAATAAATAAAATTATATAAAAACTTATAAAGAATATTGTACCAAATTTTTTTTATAAAAAATAACAATTTCACTTGATAATTTAATTTTGTGATTGAGTTATAAAGTTTGACGAGAATGAGTTAAGTTCAATATAAAAATTAATAAAAAATACGAATTTATTCTATTTTTTTATTATTATAATGGGTTAAACAATATTTTAATTTCTGTAAAATTTTGTTTTTAGTCAATGAAAAAAAAAATTACATTTTTTTGTTCTTATAAAATTATTGTATAAAATGTTTTAGTTTTTAGTGGACCGAAACATTCTTTAATTTTAAAATTTTTAAATGATATTTTGAAATATTATTAAAAGTTCATCCATATAATTTTAGATTTTTTTAAATTAGATGAATTAAATATGAATTTTTTAAATATTATATGTTCAAAATAAAGTCCTTAAAATAATGATATAATTGAATTTTGAACTCATTATTTGTGGAAAAACTTTTTATAGTGTTGTAAACATGTAAACGAAAATTATTCAAAAATATATGTTGATATTTCAACCGAAACTAAAAATACATGCATAATAATTTTGTAAGACTAAAAAATGTGATTTTTTATGATCATAAAAATGCAGCAAATTTAGAGAAAATTTTGATGTATAATTGTATTTGGATTCAGGATATTATTCTCACTTATATGCTAAGATATTTAATTAAGGGTCGGATATATTTTTAGAGAAGACCAAATTAATTTTAAAAGTGTAAAATTGATTTTTTTTTATTTCACCTTAAAATTTGCAATTTTTAAGTTAAAACATAGTTTAGACAAAACTTTAGACTTTACGGATTAAATTAATCTAAAGTGTTGACCTCAAATAAGTAATATTTCAAATCGACTTTCGTAGTAAATATAATTTGTACGTGCGTCATTCAAATAATAGATTCACTTAACATCTCCTACAAAAAATTTGCTCCCTTTTAAAAAGCTCTCCAACTAGAAAACTTCTACTCATCATATTACAGAAAAGGAAATTGTTGTACTGATTTTTTTTGGCAATATAGGACACTGTACTATTTTGATGGATGTGGATAGATATTAGTTTTTAGATGATAATAGAAGTGTAGGCATGCCTAGTTTTTGGCTGCTTAATTAATTCTCCCTTTTTATAAAAAAGTAAAATAATAATAATAATAATAAAATATTTGCAAATTAAAGAAAAGAGATACATCACAGTTGTCAATAGCACATAAGAACTAAAAAGTGTTAAGCAATTGTCGTTGACTAGACCTTGTTGGTCTTTTCCTTGTAATTAACATGAAAATTCCACGTTGATCACCTTCCTCTTCCATTTATATAGTTGTTAGTTCAACAAGGAGAAGCTACTTCATTCTACATCATTAGCGTGAGATATCAGTTTGTTGTAAATTTCTCTCTCACAATTCATTTGCAATTCTAGTCGAAGAAACAATGCATCTAGAGGTACATGGAAAAACATGTTTTAGAAGTGATTGTTATTTCCTTTTTAATTAGCATTTTTAGTTTGATTCAGTCATCATTGAGTCATTTATTTCTTAGTCTTATTTTTCTCTTTCATATTAAACATTCTTAAAACCTCGAAATTTCAGTGCTCTAGTTAATTTGGTTCCTTCATGACCATATTATTATATATGTGTGTTTTGAGTACACTTATTTTGCAATTGCAGTTCGATACTTTTACAGCTTTGCTTGTAATTTTGTGTTTCCTTGGATTGATTCTGAGAGAGCGAATAATGGGAGGTAATAGTTCAAAAGGATCTCAGAGGAGACATGTTTCATCATCAACATCATCATATGCTTCTCCATCTTCATGGGATAATAGTAACTATGGATACCCACAACCACAATCAACATATCCATATCCACAACAAAATCCATATCAAAGGTCACTTCACCAAAGAACACAAGCTCCTTTGCACGATTATCCGCGGCCAAATAGGAAGTTAGATAGGAGATATTCTAGGATTGCTGATGATTATCATTCTCTAGATGAGGTAAGATTGTTATGAGTGTTTGCTTTGTTGTTATGATTTGCTAGTGTATGGTTGTGATGCTGCTAATTGATCTTTCTAAATTAAACTTAATTTTCTTCCTGTTATGGTACCTTAAACATATTTATTCATTAATCAGGATTGCTATTCTTAGATTTTATAGATTTCTGTAGAGGAGTGATATAATATAATTAAATTTTCTACAACAAATCTATCAGCTGTTTTCACTCAACAATTACCCTTGCAGTCTTTTTTATTTTGTCAAATAATGAAACAATTGCACACAGGTTACTGCTGCTCTTTCACATGCTGGCCTAGAATCTTCTAATCTCATTGTTGGCATTGATTTCACCAAGAGCAATGAATGGACAGGTTTTATCACTTACTGACATCTTTATGATTGAATTTCTTGTGGTGAGTTGTGGTACATAATGTATGTAATTCACTTTGAAAAATCAGGGAAGAGGTCATTCAATCGAAAAAGTTTACATCACATTGGAATTGGTCAAAATCCTTATGAACAAGCAATCGCGATCATCGGGAAAACATTATCTGCTTTTGACGAGGATAACATGATTCCTTGTTTTGGATTTGGAGATGGTAAAGATCTTCATGCTTTTTCATTTGTCTTTGTTTCCAGATAGCAAAACTAACTTATAACTAACTAATGAATGATAAGGAGAAAATGTTATCAACTAACTACTTATCTAATACTGTCAGCATCAACACATGATCAAGACGTCTTCAGTTTCTATTCAGATGAGAGTTGTTGCAATGGATTTGAAGAAGTTTTGTCAAAATATAGAGAGATTGTTCCATGCCTCCGACTTGCAGGTATTGCCTTCGCGATAATATTGATACCATTTATGAATTAGGCTTGGTGTGACTTATCACATTGATTCATATTATAGGACCTACCTCATTTGCCCCTATTATTGAGATGGCAATGACTATTGTTGAGAAAAGTGGTGGCCAATATCATGTATTGCTAATAATTGCTGATGGACAGGTATCTTTAATGCACATTTCATTCCCTTGAAAAGTACAGTTTAAATCTGCATCGGCCGAACCTTGGGTGAAACAATAATTGGCCAGATTTTACTTATGAAATTTGCCGCAGGTGACAAGAAGTGTTGACACACAGCATGGCAAGCTAAGTTCACAGGAAAAGAAGACAATTGATGCAATAGTAAAAGCCAGGTACGTTGTGTATTTTCTCTCCTCTAATACGCTGTCCTCGATTCTTATGCACTCGTTAAACTGCAGCGAGTATCCACTGTCAATAGTTTTGGTTGGAGTTGGAGATGGACCATGGGATATGATGAGGGAATTCGACGATAACATTCCAGCTCGAGCCTTTGACAATTTTCAGGTTTGGTATAATTCACATGATCATATATTGGCTTGTCATATTCAAATCTTACTATTATTATGCAGAAATGTGAACATTTTACTTTTTGGTTGTGTGTAGTTTGTGAATTTTACAGAAATAATGTCGAAGAATGTGGATTCGAACCGAAAAGAGACAGAGTTTGCTCTAGCAGCATTGATGGAGATACCTTCTCAATATAAAGCAACCATAGATCACAGCCTATTAGGGTAAATGATGGAATAGTATATAGTTGTATAGTAAAATATAGCACTTATGGCTTATTATAAAAGTTTTATTCAGATAGTAACTGAATTTGCATCATGCTGTCATTGATGAAATTAGTACACAAAGGGGATATTCACCAGAAAGGGTTCCTTTACCTCTACCTCAATATGATAGAGCTTCTTCTAGTAATGGCACAGCATCTTTTCGTTCAAACAGTTTTCAGCAGATTACACATACATATGCGAGCCACGACAATGAAATTAACACAGAACTGTCTTCTGATGGTTTATATGACAATAAGGTATTAAAATTTAATTCCATTCTTTACAACTTAAGACACTGCTTAATCCTAACATGAACATCATGATTAATGATAAATTTTTTGTCACTTTCAACAATAGTTCACATATGGTTAACTGCAGGTTTGTCCAATTTGTCTTACTAATGGGAAGGATATGGCCTTTGGTTGCGGGCATCAGGTAACCGGTTAAATTATGTGCTGCTGATTTTTTTTTAAATCTAAGTTTCTATTTGGTAAAAAGAAGTGGATGACTGATAAACTAGTTGATAGCTGATAAGCTATTAGCTAGTGAAGTAACATATAAAAAAATACTGTAAGTTAACGATTTAGCCTTGCATTACAAAGCCTAAGTTGGTCTTAAAAGAATATATTACTAACTTTTCTTTCCTCTCATGGAACAGACTTGTTGTAACTGTGGAGAAAGCCTTGAACTCTGCCCTATTTGCCGGAGCACAATCGATATGAGAGTAAAGCTTTATTAAGCTTCCAACCTACTTTCAACTGCAATTGCGTGCATAGCAAGAACAAGGCTCGTCGCATAAGTTTGATAAGGTCAGAAGGATCAAAGATATGACTTATGAGCAAGGTTGACCTGAATCTTGATGTATAGAATTTTGAACCAAAATAAGTATGTCAGGTTAGGAAGATTTGTTTTGTAATGAATAGGGGTTGGTTGCCTCACTGTACATATAAAGTATGTGTTGTGTGTCATGAAGTTTTGATGTAATTGATTCAAATTAAATTGATTTCTAAAATCAAGTTCATCCATTCATTTAAAAAAATTTAAATTTCAAATACAAAATAAATTAGTCTCAATTTTTTAGTATTTACCATCTGATTCTTTAGAAAAGGGGTTCTTCTAATACATATAGTTTAGTATTGTCAAAGATGATTATAAGAGCAAGTGATTGGACTGAGTGGTTTAGTTGGATTCAAGTGACCAAAATTTGGACTGAGAGAAGTAGTTGGGATAAAGGACTAATTGTAGGAAAACACCAAACGTTGTATAGAAGAAATAGCCAAAATATATATCATTGATTCGAAGCAAAAGTATGAAGTGTCTGACGCAAGTTGAATTGGTATTTTCCGAAAATATGTTGCATAAGTTTGCGTAATAATACTCACATATCCACAATTGATTTGGAAGTACGTTTAAGTTGAAGTGTTTATTTAATTTCAAACTACCAAATTGGATGGAGTCACGGTATGTTCTATGTTTCCAGTATTTCGGATGATGATGAAGAAGCAATGCTACATTACACGTATAGGGTGTCTCTCTCAAATTCTTAATTAATCTACCTTAGCCAAACTATTTTACTTCAGCCGAAAACATCATGATTCATGATAAACTGATTTGATATATTTATGTTTCACAAAAAGTAACAATTTTCTTTTTTTTAACACTTGTTTTTTAAGTTTATTTTCATTTTGTTTAGATTATTTAACTTTTAGTTTTTCAATTTAATCCTTTAAATTATATTTTACTTTTCCTATTAACTTTTATATTATATTAAATTACACATTGAATTTGACCATTTTCTTAAATTATTATTAAAATTTAATCCAAACATTAAATTATTTTTAAAATTGAATTCAAAGAGCATAAGTTGATTATCCATGCTATTTTACATGAATGAAGTTAATAATATTGATTATATAGATAGATTTTTATTATCGAGTCTTTAGAGGCTACATATGTGTTTAAATTGTGGTAGAAAAATTGAAAAATAGACGATTTGTAATTATAGTATGTGAGATTTATTATTGCAATATTTAATAGAGTTTATATTGATAAAATACTTTCAATTGCACTAACAATTGTTTAAAGTAAAACAAACGAGCAAGTAACCATGTAATAATGAGTAACTTAGATTAAATTGAAAAAATAAAAATTTTAATAACCCAAACTAGACTAAATTTAAAAGGACTTATGTGTTAAAAAAAAAGTATAAATGACTAGACTCTTATTTTTCTTGAAAATGAAGGACCTCAGGATGAGTTTCACATTTTTCTTTTTCTTTGAGGGGTCTTGTTCATTTTAAATAATACTCTATTGACTCAAAATAAATGTCAAATAATTGAAGTTTGAGTTTCATCAATGGTTGTCACATTCTATTGTGTGTTTGAGGACGGACCTTTGGTTTTGAGTGTTGTATTCTTCTACTTGAGTGTTTATTTTGTGTTAGGGTGGCGTTGATTCAAATTTTGTCTTTTGAGTATTTGCTTTGTGATATAATGATATCTCGTATCTTTGACATATTTTGTGGTTTCATAATTTTTCGTTAATATAGTTATTTGATTTATTAATAAATAACCCATAAATAATACTCCTATTAGTATTAGTTATGGAATTAATGCTCTGCATGTGAAAATATACTTTATTTTATTGTCAAAATGTATATTGGTTTTTTCTTAGTTCAAAATTTATATTGGTTAGTTATCGATAGAGCGGGTCAATAGTATATAATTTGTATCTGACTTGCATAAACTGAACCCCTAAAACTAATTCTTCAAATGTCATTCTATGCATCTGATAATCCTTTTGATTTCGTCAAACCCAAGCAGAAATAAAACACAGGAAAAAGTCCATACTAAAATCGTGCCATTAGTGTCACACCACAAAAATAACACTTGTCGAAAATAATTAGAAAAAATAAATGTAATTTTTTTTTTAAAAAAAGTAAATCTTTGGTCAATGTTTACGGAGTTTTGGGGTTTGTTTAATTCTCTTTTCAAAAACTCTATTTTAGTTTTTTAAAATTTAAAAAATTTATTTGGATTACTTGTTTTTAAAAACTGTTTTATAAAATTATTTTGAATATTATACTTTTTTAAAACTAAAAAAGCAACACAGATAAATGATGTTTTACTTCTCAATTTTCAGTTTTTTAAATTCTCTAGTCAAAAATTTAGATTACTAAATAGGTTTTCTCTTTTTTTCATCTCTAAATCTGATTTTAAAACAAGTATCTCAAACAAATTTTTTCTTTAATTTTGTTCTTTAAAATAATTTTTAAAATCAAATTTATAAAATAATTTTTAAAAACTAAAATGCAAAAGTGTTTCAAACAGGTTCTCAGTGTTTCTAAAACAATTGCTTTCTTTTTTTTAATTGTTTTGAGATCAAGTTAGAGAAAACAATTGTTTTTTATTTATTATTTTGATAAAATTAAATGAAGTTAGCTGCTTTTATTAAAGAACAAGAAGTTAATTTTTTTTACTTATATATATCAAACCAGAGAGAGTACATATACAAGACTATAATACATATTTGGCAAAATTGATCCAGTATCCTTTAACTTAAACTTAAATTTTCACATAATTCTTTTATTTTTATTTTTTTTATATCTCAAAAGTCATTTATCCTTCTAAACGACAATAAAATTGAACCTTCAGTTAATTTTTATCCAAAATCGTAAAAAAGTTTCCTTATTTTACCTTGCTTTTGAAATGTAATTTATCATTATGCATATTCTTTGGAATTCTGTGATCTAATAAAATGTAAATCATAATTTGCCGCTAGACTTTTCAAAAAAAAATACATATATATAAATCATAGTTATTTTATTTATTATTTACTAAACAAAATGGCATCAAAGTTCTAAAATTAGGTCAAGTTTTTCACATTTTATTTCTTTCTCCCCTCTTTGTAAAATTAAAATATCATCATACCTTCTCTTCCGTATAAATCACTCGTAATTTTTACGATTCACACAACACTATCTCTAACTTTACACACTTAGTATTTAAATTTTAATTAAGAATGTTGACGCACTTATAAATACTCACTCGTACTCTGAATAAATATTACTCTCACTTTAATTAAATGCGAATGCAGAATTTTTCCACACCATGTTTCATTAATAATATTATTATCATTTTAAAATTTTATATCCATGTATATATTTAATATCAAGACAACTTTTCACATTTTATAAAAAAATAAAAAAACTACCTGTGATCTAGGATTGAAAAGGTTAAACAAAATTCTAAAAAATTAAAATTTCGAGATCTGTTAAAAGATTCCTAATGTAGGCGGCACCAACATATTTTGAGTAAAAAAGCATACAAGACTATATTTCATTTCATATGCTTAAAAGGAATGACAAAATAACATACAAATTATTTGTCATTAAAAATTAATATTGCCGCATGGAACATCCAAATCCAATATGCTTAACATATATATAAACGACAGTATCATTACGGGAAAGATCACATGTTATATTAACAAAAAAATAAAAGAAACACAAAATGGGTATGTGGTGGCGGTGCATGTTTCTTTTAATCGGAGCAATTATATTGGTAGCGGAGCCGGTGGTGGCAGTTAGTGATGTTCTTCCACTTAAAACGAGTTCACGGTGGATCGTGAATCAAGATGGACAAAGAGTAAAACTAGCGTGTGTGAATTGGGTTTCTCATTTAGATGCTGTGGTAGCTGAAGGGCTTAGTAAAAAGCCCGTGGATGTGATTTCTAATGGAATAAAGTCCATGGGCTTTAACTGTGTTAGACTCACTTGGCCTATTCTTCTTCTTACAAATCAATCTCTTTCTTCTCTCACTGTTAGACAATCTTTTCAAAACCTTGGTCTTCTTCAAACAATCGCTGGTTTCCAATCTAATAACCCTTCCATCATCGATCTTTCCCTCATACATGCTTTTCAGGTACTAATTAAATTATTTCTCGTTTGTTCACTTTAATGTTTTTTTGAATGGTTTGGATTTATTGTAGTATCTACTAATAATTAAGGGTTTAATTTATTCATGTGTAACATACATTGATTCAATCATGTTTTACATTTTATATTTTATAAAAAAAAAAAAGCTCATCATGATTTGATTTAATTACATTATTATGTATACATAGGAATTAGTCGCATTTGTGACGTGCGCTGGGAAGGGAAAAAAAGAATTAATATCACTTACGTGTCTCCATGATTGTCTTTCTTCGTGTAAGAAGACTTTTTTTTGTTGTTGAATATAACAATATGTCCTTTTTTCAAGGAGTTGATATAATGGAATTAGTTAGGTCGGCATTTGAAAGCTAATGCGTGCCTAGATATTCTTTACAGGATGGGGTTTTGATTTAATTTCTTATCACGAAGAGATATAATTGTAATGAGTATTTCTGGTGTTTTGCTTTTGGGCCAGCTTAGTTTATTTGCCTATTTTTTATTTTTCTTTGTTAAATTAGTCTTTAGGTCTTTTTGATTAAAAAACGTGTATATTTTAAGATTTCACAATTATTATATTATTGAATTTAATTGTTATGCACTGGACATTGACATTGCAGTTTATTTCAATTATTTATAATTATAATTTTTTATATAGAAGTAAAAGATTTTTAATAATTTGACAATTAAGATTGAATGACAGTATATTTTACCATGCCAATATATAAATTAAATCTCTATATTATATATATATATATATATATATATATCCCTCCAAACTATATTTTTTTTTATTCAAAACAATATTTTCATTTTGGATTAAATAATTTATTATACACAAATTAATAATAATGGTTAACATCATTCAAATTTTTGTGTAATCAAAACTACTTTTTCATTTTGAAATTAATTTTTTCTTAGTTTAACTTTTTACATATAATTTAAAAATAGACTTTAATTTTCATATAATATCAGTTAAAAAAATTTATACAGTTAGTAAATAATAAATAATTATATGAATAATTTTATAAATAATTATAAAAAAAATAAAAAATTATTAATAATTTAGTAATTGTAATTAATTAAATGTAAAAAAAATCACTAAATTAAATTCTTAAAAATAAGAACATTAAATAAAATGAAATTGATTATATTTTAACGCATCAAATAAGACAAAAAAAAATTGTAATTGAGTCGGAAATATTATTCTATGTGTTCCTTTAACTTTGAGTTAATAGTGGGGCTGATGTTGTTGTTATTACCCCCAGGCAGTTGTGAAAAGTCTTGGGGACAGTGATGTGATGGTGATTTTGGACAACCACATGACCCAACCAGGATGGTGTTGCAGTAACACTGATGGCAATGGTTTCTTTGGTGACCAATATTTTGACCCCAACCTGTGGATTTTGGGCCTCACCAAAATGGCCACCCTTTTCAATGGAGTGCCTAACGTCGTTGGCATGAGCTTGAGGAATGAACTCAGAGGCCCAAGGCAGAATGTCCACGATTGGTACAGGTAACAATTATTATTATTATTTTTTGAAGAAGGGGTACATATAACAATTAATACATTTTTTCAAAAAAAGAAACAACATTATCTCCACACCAAGTTTAATAATCAGTACATTTATTTTTAAAAAAAGTGATGAACAGAAATTAAACTGAATATTTGTACAAAGATAACATTTTTGAGAATATTTTTGGGGGGAAATTTATGAAAGAATCAATGGTTTAATAATCACCTAAATGATAATTTAATAATCAGATAATAATTTGTACATTTTTTATATATTGTGGTAGTTATGGTAGGGCACCAGTGGCCAACTGGGAATAAATTACTTTAGAAATGGAAGGAACAAAGGCCAAAAATTGAATTCGAGGGGCTACGATCCTCTCAATTAGAGATGACTTGAGACCCCCTTCATTTCCCTAAGAAATAGAAAGTACAATTTCTATAGTCTTTTTATTACTCCTGTTGTTTTATATATAAGAAATTTTTTAAATTATTTTTTAATTTTATATATAAAAAAATTACAATTTTAAGATGTATATATTACTTAAATTATTTGTATATCCTTATTTAAAATTTTTATTTTTTTTAATATTATTAATAAGTATTAGTGTCTCACAATTATTTTTAATAAAAATATATATGTAAAAATAATAAAAAATTAAAATAATTAATAAATATATCGGTTTTGATGTTTTTGTTATTTTATCTTATAAAACAATGCTTAAATATTTGTGTAGTTACCAAATTGATTAATTGTAACAACATTTCTATATAATTTATTTATTTTTAATCTTAAATGTAGTTTTAGATTCTTACGATTTTGGACCCTAGTTTTTCTCAATATGATGATCATATACCTACTCACCAACGCATCATCCACCATGAAATTCCAAAACAGTCATATCAAATCGTGTGCGGGAAGGATCATGGTGGAACCATGTGACGTCATAGACTCAGACATAGAGAGGGTTTGAGTTTGTACTTGAGAGAATGAGGCGATTAAGTGTGGAATCACTCAGACATAGAGAGGGTTTGAGTTTATACTTGAGAGAATGAGGCGATTAAGTGTGGAATCTTTTTCCACCATGAACGAAAATTGTTGGAAATGAAGAACATAGAGTTAGTTTGTGAATTGAAAAAATAGAAGTCCCACATAGGAGGGATTACACATTCTAGTAGTGTTTATAAGGTGAAGGTATGATATTTGAGGTGTGCTCCAAAGGGTACTCCAATTTTGTGAAGGGTGCGCTGCCGTCGTTCGCTTGGCTTGAGTGGTGAATTATTATTTTTTAGTACAAAGAAAATTAAAAAATTAATATTTATTTTCTGAAAAAAAGGGAATGCTTGAGTTTTTACTTAATTGACCCTCCACTGAGTCAACACTTTATTTCTGATCCAGTAAGTCATTTTGCGCGGTTAGGTTATTGGTCAAAACTCTTCCTAGTTTCCCGTTTGTTTTGTGGCTGCGTACTTGGTCAATACTCTGAAATTTCGGAGTCAACCTAACCTAAAATAATGGGTCACGTTATTAGTGTGAGTCTGGCTGATGGATCCCGAAATCCCTCAAATCCAGTAGCAAATCTCCTCTATAAATAGAAGGTTCTCCTCAGTTGGAAATCACACCAAAAGCTCTCAATTCTTCTGAGTCTTTTCTCTTCTTCTCCCTCTCTATTCTTACTTCTTCGTTTTCTTTCGAGTCGAGTCGAGTGGTCTTAGTACCATTTTACGAGTAGCAGCCATTATACTGCCATATTGAGAGTGTAATTCTAGAACGGTTTTTCACGGTGCAGTGAAACTCCAATACAGAGTAACTGAGCTGTTTTATCTTGGGGACGGCGTGGTTGATAGTCTGTCTTGCACAATTTGGGTAGTGCCGCGAAACGTCTTAAAGAGAGCGACTTAGTCCGCGACTCAACCCAGTAATATCTTCGGTGACATAAATTGTTTTTAAACTATTTTTCAAACTCGAAACAACAAAAACTGCCGAAAACAAATGTCCAAATGGAAAGGAAAAAGATGAGACAGGAAAAATAATTACGTGTGAAAGGGGTATGTTACAATCATGGACTTCAGCTAAATTCAACCACATATCAGTTAGGGGCAAGATATCATAAATTGAATAAATAAAAGGGTTTAAATCAAAATTAAAAAAACTTTTAAGGGTTAAAAGTGTGTTTAAACTTTATTTTTATTTTATAGAATTTAAAGGTGAAATTTACCCACACGTAACTATCAAGTGGTAATATGTTATCAAGAGCGACTAATGTTGACACATTTAGAAAAAGTAGCCACCACAACATTTGAAAAACTTTTTTGGGAAAGTAGTATATAAGACAAATATATTGGGTAGGCTTTTAAATTTCACGAAAATATCAAATTAATCATTTAATCTTTTTTACGAAGTTAGTTATTTATGTTTGTAAAAATTATAATATCGAACTATTTTTAGCCATAACTTAATTTAATCATTTTAAGTTAGAGATTTTTAAAATGATAGTATAAGTTTTCTTATCAATTATATAAAGAAAAACATAAGAAATTTTCATGTGATTTCATAACATAGATTGGAAAAAAATTCCGTTTAATTTTTAAAATCCTAAAATTCATGTCACTCGAAATACTTATGGTCTTATGATTATTGCAATTAAAGTCTCTTAAGAATTATAAATGAGAGTTTATTTTAAAAAAATTGAAGAATTTTGGATTTCAATTTTGCAAGTTTGAGATTAGAATCATTTGTGTAAACATTTACAAATATAAATGACAAACTTAACACTAAAAGAAAGTTAAATAACTAAATTATTACAAGAAAAACATACGTGACTAATTTATTAATTTCGTATAACTTAAATGATTGCACGATGTTTTTTACCTTATTTTTATTATCGGAGGACTAAACTCAAATTTAAGATAGAAAAAGTAAAAGAAAGAAAAAATCAAATCTTACATTGATGATAAGTTGTTGTTTGTTATTATGAATTGAAGGTATATGGTGCAAGGAGCTGAAGCAGTTCATGCAGCAAATCCAGATATTCTTGTCATATTATCTGGATTAAATTTTGACAAAGACTTGTCATTCATTGCCAAAAGAACAGTGAACCTAACATTCACTGAGAAACTAGTATTTGAAGCACATTGGTATGGTTTCACTGATGGTCAAGCTTGGATATCAGGGAACCCAAACGACGTATGTGGAAGAGTAACTAGAGACATGAAGAGAATGTCTGGTTACTTAGTAGACCAAGGATGGCCATTGTTTGTGAGTGAATTTGGGGGTGACTTAAGAGGTACCAATGTTAACGACAATCGTTACCTTAACTGCTTCATAGCATATGCAGCTGATCTTGATTTGGATTGGGCCTTGTGGACATTAGTTGGAAGTTATTATTTTAGACAAGGGGTTATAGGAATGGAAGAGTTTTATGGGATTCTCAATTGGGATTGGACCCAACTTAGAAATGTTAGCTTCATACAAAGGATTGCTTCCCTCCAACTTCCTTTTCAAGGTAACAATATACTCCTTAAGTTCATTTTTAATTGTTGTTAAGTAATTACTTACCTTCAATTCTTATAATTGGATAATCTCTTTCATTTCCCGTCCAACCACAGTTTGTCGTAGGATTGATCTCTTAGCCGTTAGATTAATCTGACGGTTAACCTCTAGTTGGACAAAATATTATGACCTTCAATTGACACTTTGATCTATCATTCTAATGTTACATGTGATTTTATGTGACTTGAATCTTTATAGCAGTTGTTTAGTGCAACGGCTATAAACCCGTTAGATTTGGTTCAAGATATAAGTGCACTCACTTGCACTTATTTAATGGCTCTATCCGGGGATCTAATTGTGAAATTTTTTTATCTCCTAGAAATATTAAGTGAATTTTATTCCTCTTTTAACATTGCACAGGTCCAGGCATAACAGAAGGAAATCCACACAAACTAATATTCCATCCATTAACTGGTCTGTGTGTGATAAGAAAGTCAGTTGTAGAGCCATTAAGGTTAGGTCCATGCTCTCTTTCTGATGGTTGGAATTACACACCCCAAAAGACACTATCAATAAAAGGTACATACTTTTGCATTCAAGCCCAGAAACAAGGGGTGCCAGCAAGACTTAGCATAATGTGCTCGGATCCTAACTGTATATGGAACATGATCTCAGACTCCAAGTTGCATCTTTCATCAAACATTAACAATGGAACAAATGTTTGTTTAGATGTTGATGATAACAATGTTATTGTGACCAATGCTTGTAAATGTTTGAGCAATGATCATACATGTGACCCTGCAAGTCAATGGTTCAAACTTATTGACAGTGGGAAGAGGTTAATCTCGACAACCTCAACATTGTCCAAGCTAAATTTGTTGGAGCTTTTTATGAACCGGTTGTGATGTTTTTTCCCTACTATTTTAGTGTAAATTTGCTTGACCATGTACTTACTAAAATTATCCCTTGCAATTAATCCAATAGTAGCATGAAAGTGATGTGGTGAATGTATACAGGGCTCAGATGGCGTTCGAGAGAGCGGTCAAACAGGGTTTCGAATTTTTTTAGGAATCCAAATTTTTCTTTTTTTACTAAGTACTTAAGAGACTCATTTTTACACTAAGGTATTTACTAAAAAAAAATATTGTCATATTAAAATAATTTTAAATAAAAAATACCCTCAACTTAAATAATATAGATTAAATACATCAATTTTTATTGATCCAACTATCTCTTATAAAAAAAACCGATTGAAGTATTTTATTATGGTATAATATAGTATTATTTCATGTTCTAATCTAAATTAAATATTTAGCTTTTTTATTCACTATAAAGTTCTAGCTCAAATTTCAGACATTCTAAAAAGGTTTGTTACTTATTTTTAATGAAAAATCCATTTGAATAAACAAAATTAAACTTTGAGTATGTTAAACAGTCATATAATATAAAACATATATATATATATGTTTGTTAATTTATACCTACTTTTAATAATTAAAAAAGACGTAGGTGGTTAATCTACATCTTCTAATTTTTAGGTGTAAATTAACCACATACACCTTTTCATTTTCATTTGAACAAAACAATTCTTATTTATTTTATATGGTAAGGAGAGAAAATAAATTAAAAGTGTAAATTACATATTTACCTCTCATTGATGTAATTTTTTATAAGAGATGGTTGTATTCTTTTGTCCAAAACAAAAGTATACATATTATTAATATATATATATATATATATATATATATATATATATATATATATATATATATATATATATTACAAAAATTAAGTCGTCATATTCATCACTCGCATAAAGCAGTTTACATCTCAAGGGCAGTCTGAAAATTCATACATGTGAATATTAAATTAAATACTTGTGCTAATGGTATTGTAGTGAAAAATGTACAAAATAAAATGACCAATGGGCATGAGATATGAGACTTTCAAGTTTCAATAGTTCAAGAGTGCATATGGGATGTTGAAAGTTATGTTTGGTATTATTGTCTCTTTCTTTCCAATTTTATCCTCAACTAGTGTGAGATATATGTCTTGCACGAGTAAATTAATTATCGTAAAAAAATTTGCGTAAATAAAATGTTTAATTATAGTTTTAGTTTTTTTATTTTTATTAATTTATAAAAATTGGTTTTTTTATTTTAAAATTTAATAGTTTTGGTCTCTTATTTTGATTTTTAACTAAAAAAGAGCTATATGACATATTTTAAATAACGTGACATATGATATAGTGATGTGGAATAATTAACGCCCACGAAATCGCAATAAAACCCTCTAAATACTTAACTTTTAACTTCAATTTTTTTTTGTTATTTAATTAAGGACACATGAATAATTAATGCATATAGATTATTCAATATAATGAAATCATATGACATACCATTTAAAATATATCGAACGATTATTATTTTTTTAACTTAGTATTTATTAAGTAAAAAAAAGTATAATTTTATTAATTTTTCTTATATATAAAGATTTCATTTAATCTATTTAAAAAAAATATATTATATAAATATTTTAATGTGAAATAGGCTTTTAAAAAAGACTATGTCATGCTGAAAAAAAAAATCTATCATAGGCCATAGGGCATACTCAGACATATAAAATTAATCAGACTCAAACTGACGCAGTCGGAAATCGCAGAGGGTTAGCAAGCGCTAATCCTAAAAAAAAAACAAGTTCTGGAATCCACCAGAGAAGAGAAAAACTCTCAAAATTAATTATTTTATTAAAAGATACATTTTGTTACAACATAGAAAGTCTTTAAATAGATAATAGAAACCCTAGTACGAAAATTAGGTAAAACAGAAAAGCCCTAAATTAAAGGAAAAGCTAAAACGGTTGTAAAACAGAAAAGCCCGAAATTACAGGAAAAACTAAAACGACTGTTTTGAGGCCCAAGACAAGCTCAAAACGGTTTCTGGAGCCCATACTTCATGGCAAAGCCATGAGTTGTGCTCGTGGCGCGATTCCCTTTTCGGAAAGGTATAATAATAGACAATCTAACACCGGACGATCGTTTTCCGCATTTTCGGCTGCTTTTGTCCGCAAAGTCGTTTCTTCCTCGATTCTGGCCTTGAACCCTCCTACATCAGTCTCCTCCACTTCCAAAGAACTCGACCCCGAGTTCATACTAGAATAAAGGTCAGCATCTTCATGGAACTCATAAATATCAGCCACATTAACTTCAGCAACTCAAAACCCACAATCTCCTGAGCTAAGCAAATCAACAAGGAAGCTCTCCTACTCAACGCATCTGCTACCTTGTTCTGGGCGCTTGATTTGTGTTGAACGATGAATGGGAATTTCTGCAGAAAGCTCACCCAGCGAACATGCATCTTGTTTATCACCTTCTGACTATGGAGGAACTTCAGGGCAAAGTTGTCAGTGAACAAGATAAACTCCCTCTGAATCAAATAATGCTCCCATTGCCTTAAAGCTCGAAAGACTGCATAAAACTTCTGGTCATAAGTGTTCCACTTCTGCCTGGCGTCGCTCAGTTTTTCACTAAAGAAAGCCAATGGTCGCTTCTCTTGTGAAAGTACAGCACCTACCCCTACTCCACTGGCATCACACTCCACCTGGAATATCTTGTCGAAGTCAGGCAAAGCGAGAACTGGTGCCGTGCAAAGCTTCTCCTTGATCATCGCAAAGCTCTGCTCTTGTTCAGGTCCCCACTGGAATTTTCCTTTCTTCAGACACTCGGTGATAGGCGCAGTAATGGTGCTGAAGTCGCGCACAAACCTCCTGTAGAAAGTAGCCAGGCCATGGAAACTGCGTACTTCCGTCCACCTTCTCTTCGTCCACCTGAATCCCATCTTCACCGACAACAAAACCCAGAAACAACAGCTTGTTGGTACAAAAGGTGCACTTCTTCAAGTTGATGTATAACTGGTGCTCTTGGAAGAACTGTAGCACTTGCTCAAATGCCCTAGATGATCCTCCTTGGTTTTGCTATAAATCAGAATATCATCAAAGTAAACCACCACAAAAGAGCCAGTAAAAGGACGAAGAACCTGATTCATTAGCCTCATGAAAGTACTGGGGGCGTTGGATAACCCGAAAGGCATGACCAAGCACTCGTAAAGGCCATCCTTGCTCTTGAAAGCCGTCTTCCATTCATCTCCAGGTCTAATTCGGATTTGATGATAACCACTCTGTAGATCTATCTTTGAAAACAACTTAGACCCCGATAACTCATCAAGCATGTCCTCCAGACGAGGGATGGGAAACCTGTACTTGATCGTTATCTTGTTGATGGCTCTGCTGTCAACGCACATCCGCCACTGATTGTTCTTCTTAGGGACCAAAAGCACTGGAACTGCACATGGGCTCATACTCTCTCTCTAATGAACCCTTTCTTTATTAAATCCTCAATCTGTTCCCGCAATATCTCGTTCTCCTTGGGACTCATGCGGTAGTGAGGTAGGTTTGGCAGGCTGGAACCTGGGATTAAATCAATTTGATGCTGAATATCTCACATAGGAGGCAAGTCGTTGGGTAGCTCATCCGAGATCAACTCCCTAAAATCCGTCAATATTTCCTGCACCTTTTTCGGTGGTTCAGGCTCCTCTTTCATAGCACTCAGCAAACCCTTGACCACCACTGGGCAAAACCACTCAGTTTCCCTGAAGGCTTCAGTCAAATCATGCTCATCCTGCGTCATAACAAGAAAACTGGATTTCTCCTTCCCTGTTCGTCTATTAAAACTAGAAACCGGGGCCATAGCTATCTTGTGCCTTTCCCAGGAGAACATCATCACATTATCTCTGCCTCTATACGTGATATCATTGTCATACTGCCAAGGTCGCCCAAGTAGGACATGACACACATCCATATTCAGAACATCACACACTACCTCTTCATTGTAATGCCTTCCGATGGAAATAGGCACCTTGCAAGTCTTCGTCACCTTGACCTGCGAACCCTTACTCACCCAGCCCAAAGCATAAGGCTTGGCATGCACTTCTGTCGGCAACTCTAGGTAGTCCACCAGCTTATGGGATACCAAGTTCTCTGTACTCCCGTTATCCACGATCAGATTACACACCTTATTCTTAATAGAACAGTGTGTTCTAAAAATATTCTTCCTTTGCCCCTCTTCCTTTGAAGACAACAGGACTCTCTGCAATACAAAATTCATTGCTTCTTCAGCTTCTTCTTCAGCGAACTCAACACCGTCATACTCGTTGTTTTCTTCCTCTTCCTCAGATTCCTCATTCAAAACTGCAGCCGTTCTCCTAGAAGGACAAACATTCGACTTGTGACCCTGCCCACCGCAACGGAAACACTTATCTCTCGTCGGTTTCGCGTATGGGTTGGTTGACTTCTGGTTTGCCCTCTTGTTGTTGGACGTAGCACTACTAGTTCCACCAGTTTCCTTTGCTGAGGAGTTAGAATCCTTAGCAGCAACACCTTTATCCTTATCACCAGCAACTTCTGAATTACCCTGCGGAGTGAATCTGTGAAAAGATGAGAAATTTTTGGGGGATTTCTCCATCAGTTCCGCTTTCAAGGCTAACGTAGAGGCCTCCGTCACGGTCCAGACAGTCTGCAGACCCATCTTCTCCTGTATCGACCCCTTCAAGCCATTAATATAGCGAGTCACCTTCTGACCCTCAGTTTCCCCTAGTTCGTTGCGTTTTGAGAAATGCAGGAACTCTGCTGTATACTCGGTCACGCTCCTTCTACCCTGAACGCAATCGATATACATCTTGTACAGAATCTGCTCATAATCTTCAGGCAAGAAACGCTCCAGCATCAACTGTTTCATTCGCCTCCACGTTCTGATTGGCGCTTTCCTCTGGTGCTGCCTCTGAACAACAAGCTTATCCCACCACACAGCAGCGGTACTCTTCAATCGAATTGCCACCATCTTCACCTGTTTGCTTTCTGGCACACCCATCACGTCGAAGAACCGATCAACTTCAATCTGCCAATCCAGAAACTCTTCAACCCCCATAGTTCCATAGAACAACGGGATGTCAGCCTTGACTCTGTAGTCGTTGCGATCCTGTTGATTATCGAAACCCTGATTCTCCTCCTGGACCTCTTCTTCGAAACTAGAGTCCGATTCAACACGAGCCTGCAAGCCCCTATGTGGACGCCTGGGCGGTTCGTCTCTCCTGCCTCTGTCCCTCCTATTATTTATGGTGTTCACTTGAACCGTCAAAGCTGTCACCTGAGTCGTCATCTGCGTAGTCAAAGCAGTAAGGTCCGCGGTAAAAGCCGTAGTGATACCCTCGATGTCTGCTCTTGTGACTGGTTGATCTCCCATGGTTGTTCAAGCTACGAAAAGAAACAGGAGAAAGTCTGCTCTGATGCCACCTGACGCAGTCGGAAATCGCAAAGGGTTAGCAAGCGCTAATCCTAAAAAAAGAACAAGTTCTGGAATCCACCAGAGAAGAGAAAAACTCTCAAAATTAATTATTTTATTAAAAAATACCTTTTGTTACAGCATAGAAAGTCTTTAAATAGATAATAGAAACCCTAGTACGAAAATTAGGTAAAACAAAAAAGCCCTAAATTAAAGGAAAAACTAAAACGGTTGTAAAACAGAAAAACCCGAAATTACGGGAAAAAACTAAAACGACTGTTTTGAGGCCCAATACGAGCTCAAAACGGTTCTGGAGCCCATACTTCATGGCAAAGCCATGAGTTGTGCTCGTGGCGCGATTCTCTTTTCGGAAAGGTATAATAATAGACAATCTGACACCGGACGATCGTTTTCCGCATTTTCGGCTGCTTTTGTCCGCAAAGCCGTTTCTTCCTCGATTCTGGCCTTGAACCCTCCTACATCAGTCTCAAACCTTTCAAAGTATGATCGATTCCCACCTCTAGTTATCAATTCTATTATTCTAGAGTTATATGTGATTTTATCTTACTTGAATACTCTATAGGAGTTGCATACCGCAATGACTCTTGCACTCCTAAAAATAATATTGGTTTTTTACAAGTTCATAAAAACTTGAATTACATTCCTCTTTCATCATTGCATAGGTCCAGGCATAACACAAGGAAATCCATACAAACTGATGTTTCATCCTTTAACTGGTCTATGTGTGACAAGGAAGTCAAGAAAGCAGCCACTAAAATTAAATGCATGTTCTTATTCTGATGGTTGGGATTACAAACCCCAAAAGACACTATCAATAGATGGTTCACACTATTGCATACAAGCACAGAATCTAGGGATGCCAGCAATAATTAGCAAAATGTGCTCTACATGGGACATGATCTCATACTCCAACTTACACCTTTCATCAAACATTAACAATGGAACAAATGTTTGTTTAGATGTTGATGATAACAATGTTATTGTGACCAATGCTTGTAAATGTTTGAGCAATGATCCTACATGTGACCCTGCAAGTCAATGGTTCAAACTTATTGACAGTGGTAGAACGTGAATCCAATAAAACAAAGTTATGTTTGGAATTATTGACAAGTTTTATCTTTTTTTTTTTTTAATTAAAAGGGTAGCAGAGGAATCTCTACCTCGGTTGTATTATTATAAAGGAAAAGCATACCATGATAAAATATTAATGATTCTTTCACATCACAAAAGTTGCAAACATTTTATACCTTTCTTGTAAATTGTGTCATGGATCATCTTTTAAAAAATTACATTTTTGTATTCATCACGTTTACAATGTGTTAGTCCAAAAGTGTGATGTGTATTGAGTTACTGACAAACAAAGTATAAAAGATACTAATTAAATTAATTAATTTTCCATAAAAGTTTACACCTCTTGAGTGAATAGCTTTACTCTTTTAACTGTTTGAAAGAAGATATCAATAATAATAAGAAAGCCAGAATTGATGAAAGGTATAAATTCTGCCAATTCTTTATCCAATAATTCATTTTCACGTTAGTCACTTTTTTATATTCTTTTGAACCAAAACACAAGCAAGGTAGAAATTCTAACATAATTTGGCATCAATATAACTATATATTACGTTATGCATAGAACTAGCTAACACTAATCAAACCCAGTTGATGAACCAGTTTGATTCAAAAAGATGACAATGGTACCCCGGAAGATGCAATCTAGAGCTATTCGCCGTATTTTTTCAGCATGTGATGACACTGTTATGACAAAACAAATTTGCGCCACTCATGCTCCTATTGAAGAGCATGTTGATGTTAGACCTTTATTTAATGTTGTTCATGACATTTTTCACTGTGCAACTTCTCTAATCCCTAACACCCTTCAGGTGTGCGCGCGTGCACACTCGTATGTATATATTACTATAGTATTACTCTCAAATGAAATATAAGCATGAGAGTATTTGAAAAGTTGATGAATTTAGTTTTAATTATTAATCGAATATATCAACTTTTCATATATCATTTTTTCTTATTTCATTTCGGATGGGGTATCATTTAGCATTTTTGTAGTTAATTAAATGTGTTTATGTTTATGGTTTTTTGACCTTTCTCAGGGAAAGCAAACACAAATGAGTGCGATGAAGGAAAATGCCAATCAATCCAACTTATCTGACATACTAGAGATTTCTTATCGCACAATTAACAAAATTTCATGCGAGGTTTTGTTAATTAGTTGTCTTGTTTAAATTTCAACTAATATAAGTGAAAGTATTGAAAAGTGTGCATTAGAGAATTTATTACTACAGAAAAATATAAAATATTTTTGCCTACCTATATTTACTTAGTTGCATGGTCAAGTTCATATTTGCATGCAGTAAGCAACTTCCTACAATCATGTAGTAAGCACATGAGTGGTTGTTGGATCGAGTTCAGACAATCTAAATGACAAACTCGGCATTCCAATAGTTTTAAACAAAAATCATGATTTGCATAACAAATGTAGATTGTCTGATCTCGATTCAATGACCACTGATGTGTTGACTACGTGAATGCGTGGGATTGCTAACCACAGACAATCCAAATCCGTCAATTTGAAGTTGTTAATGTTTTTGAAGCATGTTTGTGTTAGATATCTTGCAAATGTATGATGAGTGGTGGAGATGCTCATGCAACAACAATAGGAATACTTGGAATGCTATCAAGCTATTCATGGGATGCAAAAGTGGTGATAGCATTAGCAGCATTTGCATCAAACTTAGGAGAGTTTTGGCTGGTGGGTCAGCTTTATGCAACCAACCGTCTTGCTAAGTCAGTTGCATTGTTGAAGCACATTCATGAAACATTGGATCAAGTGGATGATTTGGGACCAAAATTTGAAACTGTGAACAACCTTCTCAATGCCATGTTTGGTTTTGCCAATTGCATTGTTGAGTTCCATGAGTTTCCTTCTCAGTATATTGACTATGAAGCACCTGAATTGTTGACTGCATCCACTCTTATTCCTAGTGCTGTCTATTGGACCATTAGGAGTATTGTGGCATGTGCATCACATATTTTGGGCATTATTGGCTTGGGTCAAGGGTATGTCTCGTAGAAATCATACATCTATATCGTAGTAACTCTTCTTAATTTCTTTCTTGTGCGAAAACAAAATAGCTTGTTTTATACTTTAGTTATAAAACAAGTTATTTTGTTTTCGCGCAACTACATAGACTAATGCGTCAAGATAATTGAATTTCGTTTAAGGGGTTAACCTACTCCAATATATGTGGTTGGTTTAGTGATCACACTAAATCAAACTTGTCTGTATTTTGTTATTATGATTTTGACGCTTCTATGTTGATTTTAGATATATGACATCAACAGAGACATGGGAGCTTTCCAGTTTGACTCATAAGCTAGATAACATGAATGATCACCTTCAAAAGCAGCTCACCATTTGTCGTCAACATTTGGGTAATTAAGACGATATAATTAGTGCATATTTGACATGACAGTGAATTTGACAGAATTATGTATGGCACTGTGATTTTGACTAAGACTACACTATAAAGTTTCAATAAAATCACGGTGTCATAATGATTTTGCCAAGCTCATTTTGATTAGAACATGCACTTACTCGGTTAAGTAACTCCACATGTATATTAATCATCATGCAGATGAGAAGGAAGAAATGTATGATTTTTCTTTGGGTAAAATGTCTCTAATCTATATGCTTTGGAACACTGTTATGATGCAGATTACAACAAACAGAGAGAAAGATTTCAAACACTTGAGATCCTTTTTAAGACATCACACCAAGATAACATTAAGGTTCTCAAAGCTTTGATTCGCTGCAAGGATGACCCATTGCCACTGTTTGATGGTTCTACCAAGCAAAGGGTTAGCATAGAATGTGTTTTTTTTTCATTTCACACAATATACATGCATCTATATTCTATAGAATATTCTATTGTCATCAGCATCAAGATGATCTTTATTTAATAAAGACTTGCTAAGAATAACAACAATGCAATCTTACGACAACAACTTGAATCAACTAATCTATGTTTCATAATCATTTTTCTATTCAACTAAAAAAAACAATGTGTTCAGGTTAGCATTGATGTATTGAGAAGGAAAATTGTGTTGCTCTACATAACAGACCTACAACATATATCTGAACAAGAGCTTGTTATATTTGAACAAATGTATCAAGAGTCGCGCCAAGATTCGACAAGGTTAGAGAGTCAATACGAACTCGTTTGGATTCCAATTGTCGAAAAGGGCACACCGAGGACCGAATCGAAACAGAAGTTTGAGAGGCTGCAATCAATGATGCCATGGTACTCAGTTTATGACCCTTCAGTTTTGGAGGCAGCAACAATAAGGTACATTAAGGAGGTTTGGCTTTTCAACACACAGCATATGCTTGTGGTGTTGGATCCACAAGGGAAAGTTGTGAACCTTAATGCAATACACATGATGTGGATTTGGGGAAGCTTGGCTTATCCTTTCTCTAGCTTAAAGGAGGAAGCACTTTGGAAAGCGGAGACATGGGGACTTGCACTTTTGGCAGATACAATTGATCCATCACTCTTTGATTGGGTTAGCCCTATGTTTTTTCATTTTGTAGATATGAATATATGCACATCCAAACTAATAATGCAGCGTATTTTAGGAGAAACATGAAAAGGACACATATTTGGATTGCATGTAGTTGAAATCCATGCATTCATGTTGTTACTGACTTAGTGACTTTTGGATCAAGATAACGTAGATTTTAAAATCTAAAATACCAAACTTGAAATCTAGTTTGTTCGATCTTGATTCAACTAGTACTGAAGTGTTGACCGCATGAATGCATGAGATTCAAATTGCATACAATCAAAATTCCTTTCAACTATTGATCTTATGATCATCATTGTTGGTTGCAAACTTGTTTCAGGTATCAGCAGGCAAATACATATGCTTGTATGGAGGGGACGACATTGAATGGATTAGGAAATTCACAAGCTCCGCAAAATCAATGGCAAAAACTCTGCAAATTCCACTAGAAATTATGTATGTTGGGAAAAGCAACCCAGGGCAGAAAATTAGAAAAATCTACAAAACCATATATGAAGAAAAACTTAGCAACGTACTCGCTGATCCAGCACTAATTTGGTTCTTCTGGGTTAGGCTAGAAAGCATGTGGCATTCCAAATTACAACAGGGCAAGACAGTGGAGGATGACCGAATAATGTTAGAAATAATGAGAATCCTAAGCTTTGATAGCAGTGATCAAGGTTGGGCTGTGATAAGTCAAAGAACTCTGAAAATGACACAGGGAAAAGGTGACACATTTTTGAAATGTGTTGTTGAATTTGAGGAGTGGAAGGATAATGCAAAAGATAAAGGAGTTTTACCTGCAATGGATGATTATATACAAGGAATCCAAACACCACATCATTGTAACAGGTTAATACTGCCAGGAGTTGATGACAGAACTCCAGAGAAGATTGTATGTGCCGAATGTAGTCAGCCTATGGAAAAATTCTACATGTATCGCTGCTGCAACGAGTGAATTGTTACTATGGCATCAAAAATGCACCTTCATAAGTTTATAAATAAAATTATGTGTAGTATGATAACTACATATTTGTTTTAAAAATGGCAGAGACGAGTTTTATTATTGTCTCCAAGCATATCATTTTTAAATGATATAAAGTTTGAAAATATATTAATACCTTACTTAATATTTTTGTTTTGCATTAGACCCTACAAAATATGTGTAATACAGATTTAAGTCTTCATTTAGATAATTTCTGAATTTTTATCTCATGTATAGCACATAACAAGTTTAAAATCATTTATTCTAACTTTCATACCATCAATTAACACATCAACAGATATTTTTAAAGACCATAATATAAAAAATATTATATTTACAAAGACATTTTTAAAGACCATAATATAAAAAATATTATATTTACAAAGACATAAAGCATACACCGATAATATATAGCATATATTGACGAGTGCCAAAAAAATTAAACCACTTTTATTTTATTAATGTCTTTACACTCATACAATATTTGAACATACATTTACATTGGTCATCAAACAATAACATACACCTAATAACAAGTCAAAAATATCATTGTGGAGAAGATTTAGTGGCAGTGGTAACCGAATTCCAAATTTGAGCAATCGGTGAAAAAATGAGAGGAATTATAGCCCCAATCCCTTTAAGAGCAACACCAGATGCAAGCCCAATTGCAAACGTCTCAACATATCCAGGCTTAGTATCAAGTTTCATGTCAAGTATATTCAGTCTATTGTTCACTGAATCCATTTTTCTAGATGATTCATTCATAATCCTATCTTTTTTACCTTTACTAGATGAAATTATTCCAAACAGCGCCTTCTGTAAATCCTCTATGACCTTCAATGAAGCTTCTTGTGAATCCAACCCTTGTGATTCATAATGAGATATCAATTGTTTTGGTGAAGGAATCGTCCTTTTCTGATTCGGATTCAATTTAATTTCGGGTATAGTCGGTACACTAGGTTTCGAAGATTCTTCCATTACAACAACTGTTTAAAGCAAATACAATGTGTTAGATTTAATTATAAACAAATTATTCAATTAACCGATTAAATTAAAAACACACAAAAATATCTCAAAGCTTAATTATTTCGGAATTAATAAATGAGGAAGCTAAAACTGCATATAAAGCTGTAAAATGTAAAATTAAAATGTACCAGGAGACAGGTAACATAGTGTAGCTAAAATATTACACTACGCTGTTTAATACTGGTTATTTTTAATTTATGCTTCGGGAAACTTGAAATCTCCCACTTAATATAAGGGAGAATTCACCATTGAGAAGCAACAAATTGTAAAAATGAATATATTTTATGTAAATGGAACAACACGACCGTAAAACAAATGCGATGGTGATATTACGCATTTGTTTTTTTCTAATTAAGAAACATGTCGGTGTTAAAATGATATACGCTTTCGTTGACACGTTCTTCGGCATGAATAACCAACGAAGAACGCAACGCCTATCAAAAGCGATGAATAACAAAATGAAACATAATTGAGGGGGAAAATATAAAAGTTAAGCATGGAGGATTTGAGAGGAAAACGTACTAGGAATCTTAAACGGCCTTTGATTTGGCCTCGCGGCTAGGGTTTATCGCTTTAGTGGATGATATGGTACTTGTGCTATGCCTCTGCTTTTATAAAGAAACGGAACCAAACCTAAAACAAATGGGTGAGGATTTGGGCTTCAAAAACCCAAAATAGGAAACACTGGGTTAACAACCCATATAGATGAAACGCATGGGCTTACAAATAAAATCATGAAAATTTTATTTCATGCCCCTAAAGTTATACCTCCTACCCCCGTATTTTACATTAATATTCATTTTATTTTGCCCTTTTTAGAAGAAAAAAAAAATTTAAACCGCCGAAAAACTTGAAATATGTAAATTATAGAGTATGTTTAGTTTTTCATTTCTTACTCTTAACGTCATTTAATTCATTTTATAATAGAAAATAGGGTCGACATATTTGAATCATTCACTTAAAAAAATATATGTTTAGATTATTATTAATTTATTAAAATTAATTTTAATTTTAATTCACGTCAAGCCAGAAGTAATATAATGGTTATTTTTGTAATGTCCATTAAAAATTAAATTTGGTGGAGGTGATTTTTTTCTTTTTAAAATGATAACACTATCGATAATAGAACTCTTCAATTTGAATGTTTAAATTAATTATGTGTACATCATTTATTTAATAATTTTTTAACCATAGTCCTTAGTAACTACTATTTGCTCCAATTCAACACTTCAAAACAATTTATTAAATTAGTTTATCAATAACTTTGTATTATCATATTTCAATAATATTTATTTATTTTAATATAATTTATTGAGTAAGATAAAAAAAAAGTGATTCTATAACCAACATTCTCTATAAAACATCAATATTTTTTACTCCACAAGATAGTGCTTATTAGGATAAGCACCCTCCATTGTGGATGCACTCTAAAAATAGGCTGTTTGACTAGAATGTGTCAATAAGGGTATAACAAATGGGTATAAATTAAAATTTTCAAAAATCATGGTATATTCCCGTAAAAACATAACTCGTGAAAAATACATTTCATGTGTTCTCAATACACCCCACATTATCTTTAGTAAAAGTAGCGGATAAAAATAATTAGCTGATAGTTGATGAATTTAAAGTGAATAAATTATCTAATAATGGATAAGTTAATATATTGAATTTAAAATATTCAATAAAATTAGTGGTTTAACTAATTAAAAAATATAAAATAACATACAAGTATATTTTAAATTAATGTATAAATTTTTTAAGGGTACAAATTAGAAAAATATGATACTTGGTAAACTATAAACTAAAAGGGTATTTGAAATGACATCTCAAACAATATTATAAACTTTTGAAAAAATCTAAAACATATTGCTTTTGGTTTCTTCAAATTCTCAACCAAATTTTTGAAAACAAATATATCAAATAATTTTTTTTGGGTACATATACTAAAACAAAACAAAAAATAAACTATAACCGAGGGAAACTATGATGTATAGGTATGGTATTGATACTGGATGTAGATACGAGAACAAAATATGGTATTTAAAAAAAAAATAAGTAAACGTATCCGAATAAAAATATATGATATTTTTATATGTTTTAATAAAAAGAGTTAAATAGTTTAATTGAAATAATAAAAATTTGTGTACAATTATAACCCTAAACCCTAAAATTAAAATATATGAAATTGAAATAATAAAAATTTGTGTACAATTATAACAACAAATAAACTCAAATATACAATTATTCGATGATTCTATTTTAAAAATATTTTTAGAGATGAGTAAATAAATAAATAAAATATGTTTTTGATGACTTTGTTTTTACAATATGTTTTGAAAACTAAAATGCATAAAATGTGTTTTAATACTTCCCAAAAAAAAATTCAAAATGAATGTCATTTTAAATTTTAATGTAAAATTAATTTTTTTTTCTCAATAATACTATCTATTTAATATTATGTAATTATTTTCAAAGCATTATATTTTATTTTAATTGCATTTATGTTAGTGAAAAATACATCAATAGTTAAAAATAATAATTAGATAAAAATTACTACCTCTATTTTATTTATAGTTGTTTTTTTAATATGTGTGAAGGAAATAAAAACTACTTCATTATGAGATTAAAAAAATACATTTTTAAAAAAATAATATAATTTTGTCAAAAAAAAGTAAATATAAAAGCAATTCTTCTACGAGGAATGGTCAATAGATCATTGGAGAAAGAGCGGAGGCCTAAATAAAGTTAAGATGCAATTAGTTATTAAGTATTTTCTATTTTGATAGCTAGTGTTTCTATTATTATTAGTTGCTCTATGGAGTTTACTTTTCTACTATATTTTTAAGCATACAAACTACTACAGGGTATGAGTATGAGCATAATTTTTAGATAACTATGACAATTTAATGTTCATTTGTTTATGACAATATTATAATGTTGATTTACATGATTTTTGTTGTCATTAAATGGCTATTTTGTTTTGGAAACAAATTTGTATTTTAATATTGTAAGTTGAATATTTTCAATTATAATTCTAATGTTTAATATATAGTTCACATGAACTTTTTTAACAGATTCAATGACATATTGATCCATAGAATTGTTAATAAAGTTTCAAACTCCAAAGCCTCTTAAAATTTTGTTTACTAATCATTTAATATTAAATCTCTTATTAAAATAGTTTTTTAAAACTCCGGTCCATTATTTTTTGTGGGTTTAAGGGAGAGGGCTCGTAGGCCCAATATATTGTTAATTTTAAAATTTGTTTTTTGAAAAAATTTTGAAATTTATTTTTCTCCGAAAAATATCGAAAAGAATTTCTCAAAAAATTGTGAGAAATTGAAAAAAGAAATTCTAAAAAAAAATTGATTTTTTCTCGAATTGAAAAAATTTCAATAAACTTTTTTATCAAAAAATTTTAAGAAAAAAATTGTCAATTTTTTTTTTTGAAAAAGTGGGTCCATAGGCCTATTAAAGCCACAAAATTTTAGGACCTTTTTAGTATTGGGAGATTTCTTTTTTGGGACCTCTTGAAATATGAATTTTTTTGCCCCTCAAACATGAGTTTTCTACCACGCACCTCCCCAACCCATGTGAAAATATAATTTTGCCCTTTTAACCATCTATAAAAATCTCAAAATTTTTTACTTCTTATTTTTTCACATTCTCTTTCGAATATTTAGACAAATCACTTTAACTTTCGAATCTTTCCAAATCTTCGAAACCAAAAAGTAAGTAATACTCGAATATTTCAAACTTTCAAAATAGAAAATTTCAAGAATTTCGAAACTTTTGAAACTTTCGAAATAGAAACTTTCAAGAATTTTTTGAAGTTTTGAAATGATAAATTTTCATAATATTTGAAAGTTTTGAAATGACAATTTCTAGAATTTTCGAAACTTTCGAACAATTCAAAACTTTTGATTTCTAGATTTGGAAACTTTTGAAGCTTTCGAGATTGAGAAGCTTTCGAAAGTTTCTAAATTTTCGAAATGTAATATTTATTTCGAAAATTTGAAACTTCTAAAAATTTCAAAAATTTGAAACTTCTGAAACTATCAATTTTAAATTTTATTATAAATGATTAAAAGGATAAAATTTTCCTTTCATGTGTCTTGTGGTGACAAATACAACTGTAGGAGTGCTCGATAAAAAAATTCCTCAAACATATAGGTTGAGGTCAATAATTAATAGGCTTGTCAAATTAACAACTCTATTCATGCATTCATAATAATAAGAATGATAAGTTATGCCTACTCGTGATCGGGTTGTAAACAATTTGGTGATCGGGTTATAAACAATTTAGCGGCCATCTATCCTCTCTAATATCTTTGTCCATCGGCAATAGCTCGCTATGTCATTTGTCGAGTGACGAAACTGAATTTTTTACTTAAATTTTTCTTTAAACATGTAGAGCATATTTCCATTATAGTAATTTGGTCGAATATCCCTACCTCAAATATTGACTTAGACTATATTTTGTACCTTCAAATCATATGTTGTCGCAAACTCTTTCCATTTGTTAGTTAAATGAATATGGGTATATCAGCCGTAGGGAGATACTTTTTCTTTTAATGTTTATGATGTTTTCAATATAAACAAGATTGGTCTTCTCGAGTATAGACTTTGCTGATGTTTGTATGGATTCATTGCAATATTTTTTCCATCACTTTGATTTTATCCTACTCAGTTTTTCTAGTAAGGTTTTTAACGAGCCAGTAGTTTTTATGATTTTTATTTGCTTTCTTGGGTATAGTCCCCTAACAATTTTGCATTTTTCAGTTCTATTTTATTTTAATAATATTTTAGAGTGTTGTAAATAATAATTGATTGACTTGGGATGCCAATATAATTGAAATGTCAAGTTAATCATGTGATGATTTTGCACTCTATTTCTACTTTAAAATTATATTCTATTAAAAAGAATAGAATTCTTCTTCATTTTTTGTTTCTTAAATATTAAGTGAATATGCCATCATTTTTTAAAATTAATAAATGTAACATGATAGAAACTTATGAATATATCGGAAGAAATATGTATTATAACTTTTTAGTTTGTATGCGAAATTCATTTCTTATGTTATATAAAAAAAAAATCCATTTCTTACTTTGATACACTTTAAAGATTTTTTTTTTAATATTCCATTTAATTATTAGATAATTTAGTAGTAGTTTGAAATAAAATAAGAGTTTTCGTATAAATATCTTATCAAAGTCAAACAATTTATATGAAAATAGTTGTATGTTAAAACATAACCATGTCCTTTTGTTTTTGTCTATAAAAGAAATGGTAAATAGATTCACACATGTTGAGACAAAATCTCTTAACAATGTTTTAAATATAACAAACTTTTATAATTAATAGTAAAAAGATTTTGATTCATATTATTATATAATTTGTGTTTTTGAGTGATTCATAAATTAGATTGGAACGAGTAAAAGTGCAATTCAATAAGCAAATTAAACCATTATATATTTATTTGAGATCAAAGTCATCACCAATACATCCACAACAAAGGATGTCTTGCATTTAAAGTATCAACAAATATTTTTTCAATTAATGATTAAGAACAATGAATTGAAGGTCAACCCAAAAATATCAAACAATCATATTCATAAAGTTTAGAAGAATTTGAGAAGATCATAATGTTTGCGCCAAAAGAAAAAACTAACAAACACTTTTACAAAATACTAAGAGAATTGACTGCTACAACAAAAAGACATTTCTAATTGCCAAATTAATCTCAAGAAACATGCACAACACTTTTACCTTTTCCTCAGTTGTACTAAATTGTGAGCAATCAAATCATAACGTTCTGCTGTCGTGAGTTTTAGTTTGTTCAGGAAGACAACAATTTTCTTACATGGAACAACGTGTCCATCATACATATTGTCTTTGATATCAATAACTCTGAAAAGCATATTTGCTCTTGTATATAGGGGAGACATCAAAATCTAAAAAATCAAGAGTTTTGCTTTGAAACATATTCCACTTAACCAAATGTTCATCAATTAAAGAACTCTTCAAACAACAAACATCTTATGATCAATGTTTATGAGTATGTTTTTATTCAAATCAATCTCATTCATCTAAAGGTTTGAAATCAAATCCCAAAAACCTTCCTAAAATTGTAAACATTCTTATGTCAACTTACAAGTGTTAAAGTAGATTGTGAATGATTGTAACTGTTGTATAGTAAGTTGTGACTTAATACATAGAGAAATCTCGTTGAGGTGAGGAGATAACAACCTGTAAAAAGTCTCAAGTGGCAGAAGTGTAAATTGTAGAAGTTGAAATATTCTCTCAATCATTTTAGTGAAAAATCTCACCAAGTGTGAGGACCAGATGTAGTCCAAGTTGGGTGAACTATGATACTTCTTATATGTGATTATCTTCCATAACTTTTTACCTTTCATGCTTTTAATTTTTCTTCTGTACTAACATTTAAGAACATTTTGAAGTCAATTTACTCTAAGTTTTCAACTTGAGAATCATTTACTTTAAGTGGAAATTAAATTTTAAAAATTGTCACAATTCAACATCTCTATTCTTGTGACTTTTATTTCCACTTCAACATGCAACTGCGAAGTCTCAAGTTCGAACTCGAGATGAGATATGGTATTTAGTCTAACAATATCGATATTTTTCAGTTGAACTAAGTTTTACAGATAAAACATAACATTGTTGAGAAAAAATCTCTTTTAATGATAACAAAATTATCTCAAAATTATGATTACACTAATGCGTGCATTTAAGTATTGTACTAAGAAATGAACATGATCCAAAGATCGCAACCTCCTGTCCAGAAGAATGAATGCATGCTGGAAACAAAGCCGTTAATCCATAAAGAAAATCTGAAGTTAAAAACACCAGAAGCAGAACATCTGGAAAACACCAGAAGCAAAACATATGGAAAACACCAGAAGCAGAACATCTGGAACAGAAAACCAGAAGCAGAAGCAGAAAACGTGAGAGTTGAAAACACCAGATAATGCATCCAAAAGATACTAGAGGATGCATCCTGAAATCTCTAGAGGATATCTTTGCTGGCCCATATCAGAAGGAAACAAAGTCAGAATGAGACATGGACCAGACCAGAAGGAAGCCTGCCAGAGGAAGACTGGATCCAGACCAGAAGAAATCATAAGTCAGACTTATTCAAGAAGTTCTTCTGACCAGAAGATGGCCTGACAGTGAAGTGAAAAACAGCCCTGAATTAATCAGAAGATAAGCTAAAAGGTCCAGACTGAAATGTCGTTTGTCCGAAATTAATCCAGACCTAGCTCAGTGTTGGCCAAGATCAGAAGATCAGACCATGGCCCAGTGTTGGTCGAAATCAGAAGGTCAGAATGAATGACCCAGTGTTGGTTGAAATCAGAAGGTCATAATGAATGGTCCAGTGTTGGCCGAGATCAGAGGATCCCAGCAGACGAGTTTGCTAGTCCAGGTTGGCTGACATCAGAAGATGAAAATCAGAAATGAATATCAGAAGATATACATCAGAAAATGAATTTCAGAAGAAACAAATCAGAGGATAAAAAGATGAACATCAGAGGATAAAATTCAGAAGACGAACTTCACATGATAAACATCAGAAAATGAATACCAGAAGATACGCACCAGAAGATAAAATTCAGAAGACAAACTTCACATGATAAACATCAGAAGATGAATACTAGAAGATACACACTAGAAGATAAATATCAAAAGATAAACTCTAGAAGGTAAACATCAGAAGACAGATACCATAAGGTGAACTTCAAACACCAAAAGGAAACTATCAAAGGATAAATTCTAGCTGCTCATTCATCCTCTCACATTAAGAACAGCTAACAGTTCCAAAGTATCAAAAACTGCATTCACGAATAGAGAAGGGTCATGTCTTGGAACCAGAAAAGAGCACTGACCAGTTGTTAAAAACATATGGAATGATCTAACCTCCTGGAAAGCCAAGTAAAGAAGTAACCTACCAAGTGCCAGGCTATAAAAGGACAGAATGGCAAGGCTGTAAATTCAAAACAACAGTGAGGTTCATTACATCTTGGAAAAACGGTCAGAAAGGAAAATTTTCTTGAAGAGAAAGTTTCCTTCTCTCTATAGAAAGTAAATCCTATCAAACTACTTCATATCATCTATAGACCTTCAAGTGAGTAAAACTTGAAGAGAAATCAGAAGGAAAGAATTCTAAGCTTGGTGAAGCTAAATAATACACAGTTTGTAATCAACCTCAGTGAGAGGCTGATAGCTTTTGATACTTAGTAAAAAACTCACTAGAGTGTGAGGACTGGAAGTAGCCTTCATTGGGTGAACCAGTATAAAAATTCGTGTGTCATTATTCTCTCTCTCAACTTTACAACATCTGATAAATCATCCTCTGAAAGAGGACAGTAGTTTAAAACTGAAACATAATTTTTAAAACCTTGAATATCTCTATTCAACCCCCTTCTAGTGATATTCTAGTTACTTCAAACATGTCCTTTAATAAATAGTTTTTATTAAAATAAATAAATTGTTATTTATATGATATTTTGTAATTAAATCAAAGTTTTAACAACAAACATTTATTAAATATTTTTTAGCTCAAAAGTAGTGATTAGGCCAAGAAAAAGACAACAAATACCCAACATTTGTTTAACTTTAATTTTAAAGTTCTCGTTGTCAACTTTATTTATAAAATAACAAGTAGACATTAAAATATTGGGTCAAACGCATTATAAGTTTGGGGATGGAAAAAATTGTGGTCACACAGATATTTGTGGATAAAATATGCAATAAATTGTTTAATAGGTATTTATCTATAAAATAAATGAATATTTTAACTACTCGTTAAATAATAGATATAAATGTGGATCTAACGATATATGTATACGTGGAAATCCTTATTCAATAGTAAATTAATATATTTTAATAGTTTTGTTTATGCATTAATATATTAATAGTTTGGCTTAAATGCACTTTTAGTTTCTTTATTTTAACTGATTCATAATTTTAGTTCTCTATTTTTAATTTCGTAATTTTAATCCCCCTATTTTGACTGATTTGTAATTTTTGTTCATCTATTTCTAATTTCACAATTTTTGTTCTGTTATTTTAACTGATTCGTAATTTTGGTCCCTCTATTTTTAATTTTGCAATTTTGCTCCCTCTATTTTTAATTTTGCAATTTTGCTCCCTCTATTTCTTAAAATTGAGACATTTTATAAATCCAATAGATCACATATTTTATTTAATAAAATCTAATGCATTACGTTTAAAAAAATATTAGATATTTATTTTAAAAAATAATTTTATTATAAAAAACTATTTAAAAAATAGTTTTTTTTTTAAACCTGATTTCAAAATTTATCATTTTAAAACCTATTTTTAGAATAATTTTTAATTACTATTTTTATTAATTATGTTTTAAAATAAAAAAGAATTTTTATTATATTTTTGATATATTAAAAAAAGGATTACGTGTATTTTTAATATATTTTTAAAAGAAAACATAATTTAAATAAAAATTTAAATAAAAATTTATTTTTATCATAAAACAGAATTTTTCCAAAAATAAGATATTTTCTTAAGAAAAAAAACATAGTTTTTTAAATAAAAAACAGAACTTAATTTTTTTTCATTATGTTAAAAAAATCACAATTTATTAATTATTAATCATTAATTAAAAACATATTTGAATTAATAAAAATAATAATTAAAGTTTTTTCTAAAAACAGTTTTTAAAATAATAAATTTTGAAATCAGTTTAAAAAAAATAATAAATAAAATTATTTTTAGAATTAATTAGTTTTAAAATAATTAAAGAATATTTTTTAAATAGTTTTTTATAAGAAAAAATATTTTTTTAAATAAATATCTAAAATTTTCTTAATATTATATATATTTTTTTAAATGTAATCCATTAGATTGTAGTAAATAAAATATGTGATCCATTGGATTTACAAAATGTCTCAATTTTAATAAATAGAGTGACCAAAATTACGAAATTAAAATTAGAGGAACCAAAATTACGAATCAGTTAAAATAGAGGGACCAAAATTACAAATCAGTTGAAATAGAGGGATTAAAACTGCATTTAAGCTTAATAGTTTTTATGATAGAATTTTGTTATATATTTTATTTATGTGCTAATGTATTAATGTTTTCGTGTATTGCTAATTTTTTAGACAAAGTTGGAGGAAAAATTATACATAATGCAACCAAAAGAATAATTCCTTTACATAATTGTTTTTTTATTTATTTAAAAGATGATATCCATAAATATCTCCGAAAAATACTTACAAATCCATCAAATATATATTAAGTAAATAGTCATCTGAATATGATAGAGTACGAATATTATTTTTATCCAACAAATAACACATAAAATAGTAACATCCATACTCATTGTCATATTTAGGTCTTACCTTGCTATACATTTTCATACTTATCATATGAGCTGCTTCAATCATATGTCTTTTTAACTAAAAAAAAGGGAAAATTGAGAGAAAAAAGACCTTGTTGGAGACTATAAATCGATAAAAATTCACAAATTTTGACATTTTAAAAGAAAACAAAGGATTAAACTTTTCATCAAATTGAAGTCTAAACATCGATACAAATTTTGTGAAGACTAAATTTGATTGAGTGATATTTTATATGGATCAAAATATATTTAACTCGTTCTAAAACAAAATTAACAAAAAAAACAATAATATTCTTGTATCTTTTTTAGCTAAATTTTTCTTGTATGTTAAATTGCTATATTTTCAACAATCAGGGAAAGGATAATTTGTTGATCATAACAGCACCTTTGCTAACATTCTAATGTAATTTTTTAACATTAAAATGTAATTTGAAAATCATCCAAAAAATATAAATATTGATTGGGATTGAACTTTTTGTAAAAAATTGTTACAATTTACAAAATGTTAATAAAAATCACAATTGCCAAAAAATGTATTTTTCTTTTTGACTTTAGAATTCAAACCATTTAAGGTTATTTTGATTCAACCAAAAAAAAAGAGAGAGAGAGAGAGAGATTTTAATAAAGGAAATATATGGGAAACTGAGACATGTTTTATTTAAAAGGAGCGAGGGAAGATGATGAATTTTAATCGTTTAGCATTTAGTTCAAGAGAATGCGAAATACTTTAAATGAATTTTTAGTTATATTGAGTTTTTCTCCTCCCCTCTAAATCCTACAAAATAGTGGGAGAGGAAAAATCATTCAATGAGATTTTGCACCCCTCCCCTTGGGGTATACATGGTTGTGTTGAGTTGTTTTTGGCTAAATCGATAATTTTCATTTGTATTGAGTTGAGTTTTTAATATGCGATTTTTATATCAAACTCGAACCAAAACAAATCGATTATGAGTGAGTTGAATTGGGTTAGATTCGCGAGTCATAAAGATTTTTAATTTTTTTTTAAATGCAATTAAAAATTTAAATACTTGAATATCTAAAAAATTCATAAAATTATATATAACAACATATTATTCAATACATAAAATACACCTACAAACACAACAAAACACTCAAATAAATTAAATTAACAATAAATTATCAAATAAAATCGAACAACAAATTTTAATTATACATTAATTTTTGACTCATATGGGAGATGAATAATGGGTTTGGGTGAAAATCGGAGTGTGTGATATCTTGCATGACCATATGTGGGATATGTACTTGGGACTTGCCATGGTCACAAATAAGTGCAATTTCAAGGGAACGCCCTCGTCTGATTCGGCATATTCAAGAATTTCTCTATAAAGATTGAGAGATTCAATTTACTCATACGTAACGTGAAGGCAACAAAAATGCAGATCGATTGGCTATCTTTAGCCTTACTTTTGATTCTTGGAACTTAAGCAACTCATTTCAATGATGTTTTTGGGGCTTGTATGCATAGGAGTGTGCATTTAATCATTTAATTTCTCATTTAGTCTTTGGCCCTTTTTTGTACCTATCCCCCCCTCTCTCTCTCTATATATATATATATAATGTCAAAGGATTGAATTCACAAGTGCAGAGGTTCAAAATATTAAATCTGTTACACAAACCGAATATAATTGAATTTAAGTAGGTTAATTCGAGTTAAATACGAACTTGAATGAGTTTGATCAAAATACATGTTGAATTGATTTCGGTAATTAAATTTACAAATTTATTCATACTAATGAGCATTCATATGCTTTACTCGTCTCCTTTCTCCGAATTAAACACTTTAAGAAGAAAAAAATTCCCCTTCTCTCATCCAAACCCTTGAACCCAAATGCACCTTTAATATTTTTATATATTAAACAAAATCTCAAAATCTCACAAAACCACTGGCACAATTTCCAACAAATAGATAGAATATTAGGGTCTTTTTGCCCTAAATAAAATTTTAGTCTCTATAACATTTTACTATTTTGCTTTTAATTTTTATAAAAAAATTTGTCAATTAAAGTCCTTAACATTTTTTGTTTATATTTTTTATTTTTAACCAATTATTGTATGTTTTGAATTTTTTAATAATTTTTTTCCGTCATTTTTTGGGACTTGTTTAGCATCTACCTTGCAAATTTTTTAAATGTTTTAACAAATGTTGAATTAAATAGGACTTTGTAAGCTTTTTATACTTAAAAATTCATATTTAATTTATCGCTCGTTAAAGAATTATAAATTTTTGGAGAGAAATTTCTTAAAATGTCATAAATGTTAGTGCAAAAAATAATTCATAAATTAGAAAGATAAACAATAGTTAGATTAAAACTAGAGACTAAAAATGAAAAATAAATTTTTTAAGTGATTAAACGAAATTTTTTATAAAGACTAAAAACTTATTTAACCCAATAACAATATCATCATATACTATATTTTTTTCATGTTCAATATTTTTCTTTTCGTTCAGAAAAAAATGACTTAATTGCAGTTTTGATTCCTCTATTTTTATCATTTTAAGAAATTGGTCTCTTTATTTTAAAATTTTATGAACAAATAAATGAAAATTTGACATATTTTAAATAACGTGATATACATTTCTATGATATAAAATCATCTAGATGTATTAATTATTTAGACGTCATTGATTAAATTACAAATAAAAAAAATTTCAAAAGTTGAAAGTTAAATTTTTACTGGCTTTTTAAAAATAAAAAAAATATTATTTTATAATAATAATTGCGTGTAATAAAATACCAAAATTAACAATTTTTATCTTTAGACCTTGATTTACAATAACAAATACAACTTTCATTTTATAGAAAAATATTGAACTTTTCATATTCTCTCCGATTTTATTAGGTTTCTAGGAATTCAAAAAATCAGAATCCTGAGTGGCTAGACACCCGATAGAAAGTTGCCAAACCTTTATCTCCCCATCTAGTGAACCACTATAAACAGAAACGACGCTGTTAGTGGAACTTTGATTATCATACTCTGAAACTGCCGTCAACGACTTCACAGGTTTCCCGTGACCATCAAGAACACCAACGCAACAAAACGATCCATCATAGACTCGCTTCCAAATCCTAACCGTCCGATCAGCTGATCCACTAAGAAGCAAATCAGAGACGTTGCTCAAACACAGTATCGCATTCTGATGCCCCCTCAAAGCCCCACTCACCACCATATGATTCGCACTATCCTCTCTCTCCCACACCAATATCGAACGGTCACAAGCACCCGAAAATAAAACCGAACCGTCGTCATTTAGTGCCAGCGCATTAACCGCTGATTTATGCTTTTCCAAAGTGGCAACCATGATGTGGCGCTTTTCTCCAACGGGTTTAGCCCAAACCCGTATTCGTCTATCTGCTGATCCAGTGTAAACGGTTCCATCGTTGGAAACTGCAACCGCATTGACCGCGTCTTCGTGAGCGTTGACCGACTCAACACAACGAAGATCGGAGATTCTCCATATCTTGAGTGTTTTATCCCACGAAACGGAATAGATAACGCCGTTAGAAACGGCGAGGTCAGTTACGGCATCGGCGTGTTGTATCCAGAGGCGTTTGTCGTGGCGGCGGACGGTGACGTAGTTTTTCGGGAAGAGGAAACGGCGGAGAAAATCGTTGACGGTGGGAAGGGTGGTTAACATGCGGCGGCGGCGGTGGTGCCAGACGCGGATTTTGCAGTCTTGGTGGGTTGTGAAGAGCATGTCTTTGGAGAAGGTAATGGCTTTGGTGGAGCCAGAGGAAGTGGAATTGAAGGAGTGGAGATTTGTACACGTGTGGCGATCGTAGACGTTGATTTGGTTTTCAGTTGCGGCGTAGAGGAGGTTGTTGTGAAGGGCGAGGGAGGTGATTGGGCGAGAGGGGTGTGGTGTGAAGGAGGTAAGGCAGTTGTGGGAGATGGAGAAGTTTTGTGGAGAAAGTTTTTGGAGAGAAGGAAGGGATGGGAGTGTTTGTATGGAGTAGTTGGTGTGAAGAGTACTGGAGGTGTTGTCATCGGAAGTTGTGGTGGAAGTGGAAGAAGAGGTACTTGAGTATTCGGATTTATGTTGTTGTTTATGTGATCGGAGTATTGGGAGTGAAATGGTTGAGTTGTTGGTGGCGGTGGCGCAGTTTGCAGAGGAGCATGTGTCTAGCCACGACTGTAACCGCATGATTAAATATATCGATTATTTAATGATGCGGAAGATGGAAAGATTGTGGAATGAGATGAGAGAGGGGAAGGTGAGGGTAATGGAGTAGGATCATATGAAGAAGCCAAAAAAGGGGACAAGAAGGGTGCGATGGGTCCGAGGCTGATTAATTAATTAGTTAGTGTATTTTATTATTCTATCATTGCCGGGGGTATCTTTCTTCTTCTCTTGTTTTTTTCTTAGAGACAAAGATGGACCTGCCGGAGTGTATCAATCAAAAGCTAGCTTCACAGATGGGAAAAGCTTGCTTCTGTTGGATAATCTATTCTTTGGCTACTCTTCTGCATAATAACTCCCACAAAATTTTATATAAAATACAACATAAATATAGTATTTTTTATATTTTATGAAAATACAATTTAATTTTTATGTATTTTATTTTATGTTAAACTTTATATTTTAATCATTTTTTTGCTCTTTCATTAAACTACTATTTAGAGTTTTAAAATTGGAGTGATGCTGTTATGACACTCAAATATAGTGACATCTTATACACATAATACATATACATCTTTTTATATTTAGTAATTTATTCTTTAAAAACAAAGGTAAAAAGAAAACTTTATAGGGTGGCCTACGATGTAACATATTTGTTAAAAAAATATGTGTTATAATAATATTTCTCTACAATTATAAGCACCAGTTTATTTAGAATCTTAAATAAAATTTCATAAAATATTTGATAGAATAGATATTTTGACTCAATTTAAACAATTTGAGCAATGAATTTGATAGTTAATAAATTTAAAGTTTTAAATTAATTAATGTTTACAATTTAAGGACCTAAAATAGTATTTTTTCTTTCTTTCTTTCTCTTTCAATGAGATGCGTTTAACTGGATTTAAGAGTATGAATGTAGATTATAAATTAATTTTAGACTTAATTCTCAAATATCATTAAGACTTTTCAGTGTATGGAAACAATAACATTCCAGACAAGGTTGAGGAGCTGAGCCTGAAGGAAATGACCTATAGTTTGGAGCTCTGCTTGACATACCAATATTCTGACTTTAAACCACATTTCTTGAGTATTGTCACTTTTCATTTTGTGTCTTAGGTTTCACACTTTTATCTTTAAAAAATTGTGTCTCATGATGGATAGAAAAATGTGTTGTTTCTAAATTACTCTTAATAGTGTGAGAGTATTTGATCAAGTTCTGTCAATCATTGTTTTGGACAACATTCTATATATAATTTTGGTGTAAATATCATAATTTCAGTCGATGTACCATAATAATGTTAATATTTATTTATGGCAATTTGATAAATAAAAAATTTGTTTAGGTAATAAAATGTTAAAAAAGTATTTATTTAATTTTTAACTAAGATAGATATATTAATTTTATTATTATTTTTTATTTTCTTGGAAAGCTTGCTGCTTTGTTAGAAACTTAAAAACAGCACAAAGAGTGTCGTGTGCGTAGAATGCGCAATGATATGGTTGCCACTTGGTAGAGTGTTTTACTTAATTTGGGTCCATCCTTGCAAGTGTTCATGCAAGTTGCCAGTTTTTTATACATTTTTCACACATGCAGGCGTCTAGACAGTCGAGCGAGACGAAACACTGTACCTTCTTCATCACAATGCACAATTGCACATAACAGTTGATTACTTTCATTTTTTTATAAATAAAAAATAATATATATATATATATATATATATATATATATATATATATATATATATATATACACACACACACGGTTTTTGCGGTTAACTTGTTATTCTCGGTTTCACCGGCCATGCTATTGCTAGCTGTATTCGTTATACATACATCGAAGCTGGCTAAGCATACTAGTTATAGTGTCTTTGGTTTCGCTAACTAGGTAAATAAATACTAGCTAGTAGTTAAATGTATATTTGGTACAACCAGATAAATAATGAATTTTATATAATTTTTACGTTATTATGGTAGTTTTTTTTTTTTTTTCATTACCTTTTATTTGAATAAAAATTATTAAATTATTCTATTTTCAAATTATATACTAAAATACTATTTTTTTCTTCTTATTTATAAGTCGCTTTTGTAAATAGTTTAAGGAATTCCGAGTTTGCCAATGTGACTTCATTTTTTATAAAAAATGTTAAAATTTGTTGAACAACTTTTTTTGTTAAATTGAAACAAAAATTGAAAGAATAAAAATTGAAAAATTTCCTGAAGTCACCATTTGCAAAAGATTACAAAAAAAAATTATTTTAGTGTATAATTTTGAAAATAGAGTATTTTGGTAAACAAATTTCAAATAAGAGTTATTGAAAACAGATGTAGGATTTTTTTAATATTATTTTTAATTGCAAAATACCTTTCTTTAAAACTTATATATTAAAATATTTGATTTTTTTGGTTTTCACGAGATGACGTCTTCATGATGCGACCATATATTGATTGATTTATTTTTAAAAATAATTAAAAATATAATAAAATGATACAATAAATATAATAAAAAATTCAATTATGTTAAAATCCAACAAACACGTGAAATGATAACTAAAAATGCATCAAAATAAAAAACAAAACCCACAAAATTTTAATTAACTATGTCCACATAAATACCACAGTCTCACTTCTAGGAGATTGCCGAATTCGTTTAACTCTTTGAACGACTTGAGGTTATTTTATTTCATCTCCATTTTGATCATGTATCTCATCGTCATTCTCTATTATTGGTGATGCAACTATGGGATATATCAAACCATACGTATGCATTGTTCACATGTAATAAGAGTATGTTTTAGCGTAAATTATGATTATTTGTTGTTTATACTTAATGTATACTACTAAAAGTCTACTACGAAACGTTACAACTTATACCCAACAAAGGATATTTGATCATATATGAAGGTGTTGTGATGTGTCACAATTTCAAATGTGGAGAACCAAAAAAGGTCGTGCAATGTCCAAACGATACGACACTTCTAATTAACCACATTAACTTTGATGTATTTTTTATATTTAATGTATTTTGATTGATTAGTATATTTTTAATTTTTTGTTACTTTTAATCAATTTTTTATAATATTATTAAGTTTTTATGTATTATTTTATTATATTTACAAATATTAAAAAAAATCCAATATATGGCTGCATCTTAGATGTGACCTCATGAAGGATCTAAAAGTGAAATCAATAAATAGTTACATCGTGGAGATACGACCTCCTCAAAGATTTAAAAATGTGGAACATTTTGTTATATAAGTTTTAAAGTAAAGTATTTTGATTTTATTTTTAAAAAGAGAATATTATAAATAAAAAAATATGTATTTGTAAATTTATATTTGAACAATAAATTATCGCCGCACAAGTTTGAGGGGAAATATGGAAAATTAACTTTTTATATCTATTTATCCCATGAACACTTTGAAAGAGAAAAAAGTAAAATAAAATTATAATTTTATTATATTCCGCCCTTAAGTCTTAGTTTAGATAGAAAATTTCGATATTGTTATGTTGTACGTTTTGTCTAGAGTTGAAATCTAAAACCTCATAGTTGTGTGTGGATTTATGGTTATATTTATCATATCTTCTACTAACCATAAAAAAAGAAGATTGTGCGAGAAATGCCATATATTGGTGATACAATACAAAAAGGGAAACAAAAAGAAAATGATATGTTGAATATGTGTGAAGTTAGAGGGTACAAACATAACTCAAAATAAATATACTACTAAAAAAGGGGATAATAGTAAAAGGTGGGGTGCAAATAGTTGTGCCAAAAACAGTATGCAGTCCATGTGAAAATAACGGGCCGTTTAGCGTTGTGCTATCGAATGGGCTACACGGTTCGTTAAGGCCCACGGAACTGCATTCCCTTCGTTCCCATCTTAATTGTTACACGAAGAAGTGGAAAGGAAAAACGAAATTGATTCTGAAACTGAATCGAAGTAAAGAAGAAAGGAAGCAAAATAACGATTTAGAATGGTGAAAGTGGTGACTTACTTCGGTATGAGTTTGGCAGCTTTCGCTTTCTGGCAATCTATGGACAAGGTCCATCTCTGGATCGCTCTCCATCAGGACGAAAAGGTTCTTCCCCTTTCTTCTCATTCTTCTTCTTCTTCTTTTTAATAAAAATTCAACTCCTGCTATTCCATTTCTTTCAATTTCCATCTCCAATTTCAATTTTCACCATTTTTTGTTTTTGTTTTTATACTAATTTAACTTTCACCTATAAAAGCAAACAAAAAGAGAAAACCCTATATTTCATCATCTTACAAAATTTTACTTGTGTGTGAAAATTGCAATATGGAGATAATGATTGACTTTGGTAAATTTTCTCTTGAAGGATCTTATTTTATATATTAATTCTGCACTGAGATTATGAAATATGAACAATTTGAGCAATGTTTTGTGTTTTTGTTGTTATCATAATGTGTTGCAGCAAGAGAGGTTGGAGAAAGAAGCGGAGATCAAAAGGGTTAGGGAAGAATTAATGCGGCAGCAAGCCAATCGGAAGGATTCTTCTTATTGAATTGAAACATGTTGTAATTTTTCTACCCCTTGCTCTGTAATTTCTCTTGCCGTGGATGCAATCTCACATGCTCAAATAAAATATGGTACTCGACGAGCACTTCAAATTTAATTGAGTGGATATCTAAGTTTGTCCTTTGCTTTTATACATAATCTTGTTCCAAAAAATGGTAATTGTTGGAACGATAGCTTTGTTCATTTTTCTTTTGAAGTATGAGATTTGGAATCCAAATTAGTAGGGGTCATGTATGGAAGTGGCTGGAACATAAGTCTCTACATGTCAGGGCTATTGATCTGGCTGCAGTGCATATTTTATTTCTTTTTGCCGCATTTTTGAATATATGCTTGCTTTCCTTCTACCCTTGTGTCAGTGTTTGTGCTTTATTTAGACACATTAGCCCGATACATCTGACTGGTCTACTTAGAAATAAGTTGTTGGGCGGAGAATTAGTATCAAAGCTCAAAGGAACTGACTGTAGCTCTTCTTCCATTTCTTTATCATAGTTACACTTCAGAATTTCCCGAGGTTATATTGACGAATCACAACAATACTAAGCGTGTGTTTGGGAACATGGTACGGTTAGTGATTTTATGGTTGAAAACCACGGTGAGACTAAAGCTACAAACTGGAGCTTCTAGTTTTCACGGCGAAAAATGCGCTAATTGATGAACCACCGTGTTTCCAAACACGAAATAGGCAGGTGACAACACAGTGATTTGCATGTTGGGATCATACTAAGGTATTGACATTAGTACAATGATAGACGCGTGCTTATAAATATAAAAAATTTATTTCTTGTTGGCTTTAAATGTTCAGAATACGAGAAATTCTCATAATTTCCCTACAGAATGTATTGTTGTTATACTGATGAATAGCAAAGTGAAAATACCTACAGTAACTGCAATAGGCAGGAGATTACACAACGTTTTGTATGCTGGATTCTTACTAAGGTATTGTCATCACTACAATCAAAGACGTGTGCTTATAGAAGTAGAGAATTTTGTTGGCTTTAGTTATTTCAAAAACAAAAAATTCTAATGAGAGTAGTCAATGGCAGCATAAAGTGCTGTTATCGTGCTTTGGCAGATTGTCCTGACTGCTAAAGCAATGTCAAAACCTTGTGTTTTTGTGTTGTATGTATAGTGGTTGAAATTACAGCCTAATCATGGAACCATGCTGGATAGCTCTGCTGTGCCAACAAGTGGCAAAAGCCTGATTCTGCCCCCTCCTCTTTCTTTGACCAGTATGTCATTTTTATGGCTGCTATTTTGATTTCACGTGATTCTCTCCTTCGAAACCATTTTAGGGTTAGAATTCCTTTAGGTCTCTACCTCAAACAAACCCCAGTTGCTCAATTTCCGGCCCACCATGGTTTCTGCTACACTTCTGGCTAGCCACACATTTTAGGGCGAAGGTTGACCGTTTTCCAGCTGAGGATAGCACTTCATTTTGCAGTCACTGTTCTGACCTTCCTCTGTTGCCTCTGTTTGCAACTCACAGATATGTTCGAACTTCTATCCTTCCTTTGACCTGTTCACAGACATTGTGGACTGTGGTATGATATATTTGCCAATTGTTACAGTCAATGTTTTTTGTGTTGGTACTTTGTTCAGATCCATGCACTTTGCATTTTGATGACTCATTCAAATTTGTTACTTATGAATATCTTTGATTTTGAGTATTTTTTAATTTTTGTTAGCAGTTATTGTGATGTAGTATAAAATATTTGCATTAGTACAACAGTCGTCCCATTATCTTGCTATTGCATCTTTGGATTGGTCCTCTGCAGTCTGCACTGCTATTCTGGATTGACTACCATGCTTCTAAGGTTCTGTGGAAGATTTGATTTGCAATTTATGAAACAGTATTTAAAATTGAATCTAACGGCCTGTACACTACTGTTCTGCATACCATTTGTTACAATATAATTGGACAGAGTATACTCCCACAAATGACCTAATATGGAATCGACCATGTTGATTCTTTCATGTTTGCCAAGCATAAAAGTTGATACGCACCTTCTAATTGAATCTGTTAGGGGATTTGAGATGCTTTTTTGGTTTGAAAATGGCTAAATCCATCAAAAGTATCAACCTTTTTACAGAGAAAATGCGTCATTGAGTTGTTGGAGAACACTGGTTTCTTGTTTGCCAAACCAGATTTTGTGACTATTAATCCAAGTTTTCAAGTTGACTGAAACATATGAAAACCCTGTATCAGGTGTTTCTTAATACAAAAGGCTCCTGGTTACATTAATGTTTCTAACAATCTCAAGCAGTCAATATACCTAGTCAATTAATGTCTAAGACCTTGAACACCTCACTTGCTACCCATTCACAATGTTCTTCAGTACCTCAAAGGATCTGTTACGTGACATATAGACTGATATCTCTTTTCTCAACCATTCTTCCAAGCTTACTACCTATGTGGATGCAGATTGAGGAGTTTTAAGGTTACCCAAAAATCCACTACTAACGCTTGTGTCTTCCTTGGTGGATTCTTAGTTTCATGAAAGTGAAAAAAGCAACCACTTACTATTGCCAGATTATTTACTGAGGTAGAATACACGTCAATGGCACTCCTTGCTAGTGGAGTGCTATGGCGACAACAACTTACTCACATTTTTAAGCCCGGTTTCAAACAGTATGTCAATTTCGATTTCTCGATATAGTTTACCTACCTTCCGATTAACAATTAGACAATGCTCTAACCTAAGTGTTTCCTTTGCCAAATTCTCCGAGGTTATTTCCAAGTCAAGAGTACTTGATGTTGATCTCTCAACTTGAGGAAGGAATAGTATTATGAATTAGAGACTTACTTAATTGATTGTTATAGTTGATCAATCAAGTTAGTTACAAAGTTAGTAGCCGATGCACATGGATAGAATAGAAATATATTATTACTTGTGTGTTTGATTTAATGGTGATAAAATTTGATTTTGAATATAATTCATTTCGTAAAATCGATTATGACAAAAAATAAATTGAATGTAAAATGATTTATATTTGAATATATTATTTATGTAAAAGTGAGATGCATAGTTGACTTAATACTAAAAATCTATACATACAAAAACTTCACATTATAGTTTAAGTTAGAGTCAATTTTAGAGATAATGATTTGTCAAAAAAATTTAGAGACAATGAATTTTACTCAAAGACATCTAAATACATTAAAATCAATTCTAAAATTTTGGAATCAATGTTGCCTCATCCCATAGCCAACTCAAAGATACACTCATTCATTAGATAGATATACCATTGTAGCTTTTAAAAAATAAATTGTGTAAATGCTCAAACTAATTCTTAAAAATGCATGAACACTTACTTGTTGATAACCAAATGGTTGGGCTTATGGAATTCAAATCACTAATTCAATTACGTTAATCCAAGTGGAATTGAACTCGGGCCACTTAAGCAAAGTCACATGTTCAAATTTTGTTAATGAAAAAATATGATTGGGAAGGGTGACTCGATTAAGATGGCTAACTAGATTCCACAATGAAGGTTGATCAACTAAAGAAGATGCATCATCATCAATAACATGGTTAAAAGAAACTAATGCAATGACTAGAAAATGCAGTGATGATTTTACTGGAACAAATCTGTTATCCTCAAATCATGCACACAAGAGGATAAATATTCCCCCTCCACACCAATAATGGATTAATACCTAAAGTACCAATAAAAAACAATTAGATTCACTTAATTTCTATTAAAAAAACATTGGACACGTTTCCAATTTAACCCAGGTAACAGGAGGGAAAAGCCTTAGCACAATGTTCCTGTTTGATAGGTCTAAATCTAAACAGTGCACTACTCAGGTGAAGCTAGAAATCACACGGTCTGTTATCAAAGCAGCCCCACCCATCCGTACCATACACATGCCAAACCCAAAAAATAAAAAAAAAAATAAAAAAAGGAAAAGAATAATAAGAAAGGAAAGAAGAAGGAAGACTGTGGAGAAAGAGAAGGGTCCAATTGTTTGTTTGGGAAAGAAAGCATATTTGGGAAAAGGAAAACAAAACACAATTGATTCTCAAGTTGTTAATTAATAGGACCTCTCTAACTCTAATTCTTCTACCTTGTATTGTATTTTGAGTTTATGTTTATCATTATCATAGTTGAATTGAAAACAAATGGGTAGTGATAATAAAGCTATCACCAACCACTCTTCACATCTTCCTAATTTTACGTTCACTCCCTCTTTTCACTTGCGATCAAAGTCTGCGTCACCAACATCATCATCATCATCATCTTCTTCATCCTTATCGCTCTCTTCATTACCATGATCCTCTGCCCCACTTTTCCTATTGGATCTGAATCGTACTCTCGCAGATCCACCTCCAATCTTCACCACCTTTTCGCTCTTTCTCATGGACCCTGCTGCTTCTCGTCCTGCGGTAGTCATCGACAATGGCTCCGGGTACTTTTTCTCACTCCATCATTATCACCCAATTGGGTTTTTTCTCTCCGTTTTCTAATAATCAATATTGGGACACCATCTGTTTGTTGAAATGCCTAAATTAGATTTTGTTAGTATTGTGATTGAAATTGTGTGTGATATTGATCTACCTGAATTGGGTTTAACTTGAATTTGTAAAAATGTTGTTTGGGTTGCAGGTATACGAAGATGGGGTTTGCTGGTAACGTTGAACCATGTTTTATTGTTCCAACAGTGGTTGCAATTAACGAGTCGTTTCTGAATCAATCGAGAAGTTCTTCTAAGGGAAATTGGATTGCACAGCATAATGCAGGGGTTATGGCTGATCTTGATTTCTTTATTGGAGATGATGCACTTTCTAAGTCTCGATCTAGCAGTACTTATAATCTCACCTACCCGATTCGGCATGGTCAGGTTGATAATTGGGATGCCATGGAGCGATTTTGGCAGCAGTGTATATTCAATTATTTGAGGTGTGATCCCGAGGATCATTATTTTCTCTTGACTGAGAGTCCGTTGACAGCCCCTGAGAGTCGTGAGTATACTGGGGAAATCATGTTTGAGACTTTTAATGTGCCTGGACTTTACATTGCTGTGAATTCTGTGCTTGCTCTGGCTGCTGGATACACAACGTCTAAGGTATGTATTGGTACTAGTGAAAAAGATTGTGTATTATGTTGATAGAATTGTGATAGGATATTATTATGTTGATAGAATTGGAATAATGAAATGGAATTGGATGGTTAGTCTTGAAGGGGGGTTATTTATTTAAAATTGTGCAAAATCTCCTGTACAACTTGCTAGCTAGCTAGCTATCTAAACACAAAATGCATAGGATGGTTTATCGGCTCCTGTGGTTTGATGCGTTTGTTTATCTTGCTTGAGACCGAAAGTGAACCACTCTGTTGAGTAAAAAACTGGTTGTTTTGGTTGCAACAATACAAGTGCAGGGATAATTTATCATTGGTGTTGAATATAGAATGTTGTGTTGGTTCAGCATATTTGCATGTAAACATGAAGAGAATATCGTAGGAGCTTTCATGAAATATTGTTTCTAGATTTGTTTAGGCTGATATAGAATTCTTTTTAGTGTGAGATGACAGGAGTTGTAGTTGATATTGGAGACGGGGCTACACATGTTGTACCAGTTGCAGATGGTTATGTTATTGGAAGTAGCATCAAATCGGTTCCTATTGCTGGAAAGGATGTTACTCTTTTTGTCCAGCAGCTAATGCGGGTAGGTAATCCTTGTATAAAATTAGAAGGTTATAATCATATTATTGTTGTTACTTAGTTAATAAATAGAAGTGATTCAAGCGAATTACTGAATTTTACTTTTTCCATGATTTTGAAACTTATTCCTACATTTTGCTAATTCTTGGTACAAACCAAAGTTGTAATAATCCACATTTAATTGTTAAGTTGCAAGTTGCTAATCCAGATTCATGTACTATCTCATGTTGACATTGATTTACGCAGGAAAGAGGGGAGAATATACCCCCAGAGGACTCTTTTGAAGTGGCTCGGAAAGTGAAAGAAATGCATTGCTACACCTGCTCTGACATAGTGAAGGTTGTCTTGAGTTCACTGTTGTTATTGCTTTGGCACAACCATTTAAGGAGTTTGTGAGATGCTTCCAATAGTTTTTTTCCTTGCTTTTTGTTAATCCCAACATTTATTTTGTTGAATGTCTAAACTTTCTCACCATTTTTGTTGGATATCCATTTTTTTTTGTGAAATAAGGGATGCAAAGTTATCTATTGGATTTGATAATTTTCCTTTGTAATAGTTGCTCAATTCCTCTCAGGAATATAATAAGCATGACAAAGAACCAGCCAAGTATATCAAGCAATGGCGAGGCGTCAAGCCTAAGACTGGGGCCCCATATTCTTGTGATATTGGCTATGAACGCTTTCTTGGCCCCGAGGTTTGTTCTTTGGCTCTTTAGTCTTTCTCTATCATCCATACTACATCTCTCGAATGATTTTGGATTATAATGCCTGAATCTATATGATGAACTGATGAATTAATTAAACATATACTTGATTGGCTCCCACTTCCTCTCACGGATAAGTACCTGAAATAATGGGGACTACGTGGGAAAATGGTAAAACTTACATTGGTATTCTTCATTTTGCCTTGCCCTGATATCTTCTGGTTATAAGGTCAAATTATGTTGCTTTACCTTTTTGGGTTATGAAAGATTTGAAAAACCTGATAGGGATGGGGATTGGGATCATTGATCAAGTAGTCTCCTAAGAGACTTGATACCTGCTTTGCCATGAATCTGGGTACTCCCTAAGTTTGTTCCTTCAACTACTCAAGAAAGAAATCATGAAATTGTAGTACTTCCTTGGTGTAATTGTTGAGCTAATCTACAGGTTTGGGCTGTTTTATCAAATAGGATTTGTGATTTTAAGATACTCCGTGTGTTTTCCCAATTACTTTTGCAGGTTTTCTTTAATCCTGAAATATATAGCAGCGACTTTACCACTCCTTTGCCAGTTGTAATAGACAAGTGCATTCAGTCTGCACCAATTGACACAAGGAGATCATTATATAAGGTGAAACACCTCATCTAAATTTAATTGGTAACATTTAACCTGATATCCTTAAACTTTTAAATTATAGTGAGTAATCAGCTTTACCATAATATTAGAGAACTTATAATGCTCAATCTTTAGTGAAGTGCATTTTTTGTTGTTAGTCCAAATGCAGTACATTAGTTCCATATTTCCATGTTCTATATCAGTCAACAGACCAGCCCTGATATTTAATTTATGATCTTATTGATTTCAAGCCTTCCACTTTACACGTCTTAATGATTGAACTCTTTACCACTTGCCCATTTTGTCTTTTTCGTTTCAGAATATAGTGTTGTCAGGAGGATCAACAATGTTCAAGGATTTTCACAGGAGATTGCAACGCGATCTAAAGAAAATCGTGGATGCTCGTGTCCTTGCTGCTGAAGTGCGCCTAAATGGGGAGATAAAAGTGAGAGCTAATGGATGCTTCTTACTTAAATTGACGATTGCATGAGAAATTCTTGTATAAACCTTGTTTACACAAGCTATATGGAGTAAAACCTGTCAAATATTGACACATCATTATTTTATATTTAATAATTACATGAATCTTTGTCCACATAATTTAAATAATAATGATGTGTTGGTTGTTGATTGGTTTGGTTTGGTCTACACAAATCTCTTTCCTCATGCACACATGTTTTGGAAGTTCACACATTGGCAGCGTTTATGAAAAGCCTGGTACCTATATATTTATTGGTTTGATCTGGCATTTATTCTCTTTTTTTTCATTATATGAATTTCCACAGTCACATCCAGTGGAGGTCAATGTAGTCAGCCATCCTATCCAAAAATTTGCTGTTTGGTTTGGAGGATCAGTGCTTGCATCAACACCTGAGTTTTTTACGGTACGTTTTTTCCTTGTAGACTGAGATGTCTTTTTTATGATAAAACTGTCCTCTTAGGGAGACACTAGACAAAGTCCATAATTTCTTATCGTTTCTTTTCTGAAGTAGCTGTTCCCATCCCTTCTTGATGCAAAGCTAATCTGTGTTTAGAATTTCTGGCTCAATGTGCAGGCTTGTCATACAAAGGCAGAATATGAAGAATATGGAGCAAGCATTTGCCGCACAAATCCTGTTTTCAAGGGAATGTATTAAAGCAAAGATGAATTAGCTAGCTGATCATGGATGCTGTCTCTTCTCTTGATATATATAAAAAAGGAATTAATGTCTGATTATTTTGATCCTCAGTTCACCTCAAGGTCTTTCTTCGGATCTGGATTCAGGGTGGCAGAAGTGAGTGTAAAGTATGTATATTCAGTGAAAAAATGCATTTCCACTTTTAATTCCAGCACTTCTTCCTAGGTAGTCAATTTCATGTCATCATGTGGTTAATATGGTCGCTGGTAGGTCTAGATGGTGTACTTAATGGTAGATAGAATCTGATTTTTGACAAAATGTTGGCTGAGCTGAATAGCAATTTGCAGTGTTCACCTTATAGTTCAGTAATGTTCTGCATTTTTTCATTTGTTGGGACTGACATACCATTAAGTACTTCTCTAGTCAGGAGATTAAATTGTAATACTAATAAGCTTGTCCAGGTTTTGTTTTTATACTAGTCACATAATTATTTGCATTTTTCGGAATATATACTTTGCTGTAATTTGAAATTATTTCTCCAACATAGTTATTTAATAATCAATAAGTAATTAACTATAACTATCTGTTCTATATGGTGGCAAATCCACATTAGGGAAGTGATTGAAGGTCTTGCTATTGTCCCAGTTCCTTTTCTTTATAGCTTGACTTGTGGAGCTGCATTTGACAATGAGACAAATTGTGTAAAGGCATTATATTTTTTTAGTTTGTTACTTGTTTCATTTAACAGAGACAATTCTATTTGAGGTACTATTAAGCAAGGTAAAACCGGATCCGGATCGAACCAGTCTGTTTAATCAGTCGAACTGGAAATCGGACCTGTTACCAGTCCAAACGACTATGAAAACCGTTTAGCAATAGAACCGGGGTATCGACCGGAAAACTGGAAAAACCGGCGATTTGGCGGTTTAACACGTTGGACCGCATTTTTCCTTTCTTGGAGAAAACAATAATAAATAGCGTCCGATTCGACCACCACTGCGTCCACCTGTAATCTTAAACGCTAGAAGTTGAATTTGACACAGATATGCAGAAGAGGTACAGATCTAAAAAAAAGAAAAGAAACTATGAAATAGAAAGAACTAAAGAAGAAGAAGAAAAGGAGGAGTCTTTTGTTTGTCAGATGATTTTACACTGTGATTGTGAGGAGTCGATACAGCTTGATATTACTAGGACATTGAAATGTGCAAAAATCAAATATTGGAAGCTGGACTTGTAACAGGTCGGTTTTCATTTGTTGACCAAAGTAGTAGCTTGGTATTACTATTGTTTTTATAGTATAATTGAAATCATGAGATTCATATCTTTAATTTTTTACCTTCTAACTATACTCTAAAATTTTACAAGAATAGCATTGATTATCTTGAATTTTATATTTACACTTTATATCTATAATATGAAATTACTTTCATAATTCCACTATATATTTCTCCCTATCTTTTTCTTATTTTCTCTTTACATATAAATTTGATTAAATATATAGAAGTAGATAAATTTTACAAGAAAAAATATTTATTAAAAAAATTTGAAAAAAGAATAATTATTAATTGTGATAAGATTGTGAAAATCAAATTATATAATTTTATATGATAATTGTGATTGGTGTACTTTGATATATATTATTTGGTTGTAATAAAATTTGACTAGACTTAAGATAACACATATTAATATATATGCTAATTAATATAAATAATGTGATGTATAATGTTGTAATTTTGAGATTTATACAATATTAAATTTTTTATTTATTTATTAAAATTTTAAAAATTTAATCACTTTAATGTTTCAGTTCAAACTAGCATAGTTGAAAACAAGCAAACTTTGGACAATGTGTAATTTTGTTAACAAGTGAAAAAGCATGATAATGCTATTGAAAATTAAAATACCCATTTTAAAATAACCGAATGTTATTATTAAGTGCATCTATTTTTTAGTTTTTATTATTATTATTTATGAAGAGTTTTTAATGTTATAGATATTATATTTTTAAATATAATACATTAAAAATCAATAAAAATATATCATTTAATCAACACTGATCCGACTTTAAAGTGGTTTAACGTGGGATCCTATTTTGATTATCTTTAGTATTAAATGTTAGACACCTCTTCTGTCTCAGATATTATTAATTATATTGCACGAACCTTTAGCATTTTGAACACGATATTGAATAAAGAGTAGATATTTTTTTACTCATGAGTATTGGAAGCTCATGGTATGAAGATTACTTTTGACCCACTAATACTGTATAAATTTGGAAGGGAGTAAATTTTTAAGTTCAACCTTCAAATTAAGGAATTAATAATTGTACTAATTTCATTTTTTGTTATTAATATTTTAAATACGAAATGTAAATTCAATTCGTGCATTATCTAGATTAATTATTTATTTAAATTAAATAATATTTTTGATTGAGTTTGATATTTTTAAAGCGAATGCTTTAATTTATATTCATTTTAGAGAATAAAGTTAAATATTTCATATTTGATTAAAAAAATCATTTATATATTATTGAAATCGACATAGAAACACAATTAAATTTACATATTATATTTTTCTTTTGTAAAAATAAAAAAAACATCATTATCTTTTGGTTTGAAATTTTTTAAAAATGTTTATGTAAATCCACTCATGAAATATTATACATATGGAGCGATAAAGTGACTTGATTGTTCAAAGAGTAATAATATAGAAATTAGAGCAATAAAGACATCATTATATATTTAACACTTCATCAACAAAATAACAATCAATATTTTCTATTTAAAAAAAGTAAACTAAATAAGAATAATTATTTAATTCAACCATGTCAACAATTTATATCCGTGTACGGGCTTATTAATCATCACGACAAACACATTTTATAACTAATCAGATGTTAGTTGGTTACAGAACCATATACTTCGATCGATGTATGTTACAATTATTAAGGTTCAGTAAAGAAATTACATGCATGTGTTAAGAAACGCATAATAATAAATTAACGATCATATACATGCATGCATGATGAAGATATGATCAAAAGTAGAAGAAGCCAGCAATAGCACCGGCAGCAACTGTTCCGGCAAACGCGGAGAGAGAAGAGGCGGCACTGGGTGGACTCGTATCAAATGCACCTGGAGGGACGGGTCCACCGATAGGTGCCGCAACAACTCTGTTTGACGAAGGAGGGTCAGTGCTTCTTGTTCCAATTAGAAATTCAGAATCATCTTCTTCATAATCATCCTCAGAAGGCTCACTCTTTGGTGCATCTGCGGCACATGCAAGACCAATCATGGCTAACATGACAAGGGCAAGAAGAGCAACATGTCGTGCACGTGCCATTTGTGTTTGTGTTTGTTGATGATGTTATTGTTGTACAGGAATGAATGAATATAGGTGGGTGGGGCTTAGAGGTTGTAGCAAAGGGTTCATATCATGTGTTTATAATTTATAGGTTACATACAAGTCAAAGGTTTTCCGATTTGTGAGGAAAGCCCTTAATATCAAATACGGTTAGAACTCAACTTTTTACTATTTACAGGAAATATATGGTTTAGAAAAGTTATTTAAAAATGAATTTGACACTTAAATTACACTTCTTGTTAAAATAGTTTATTTTTTTATATAATCTTGTTAATAATAGAGTTAACACACATGCTTAATAAAGTGTTAGATTTTGTGATTAATAATGTTTAATTTAGAGAACGAATGGCCCAGCTAGATCCAAGCTTAAGCGTTCGGGGCCTCAAGCACTTGATCCATTTATTGAGGACCCAGGCCCAACAATATTCCCCTTCTATTTAAACGACATGTCGTTGCAAGTGACTTGCAACACAATGGAAGAACATAACAAATTGCATTTGAGGAAACACACAAGTAAATAAAGTGATAAGAAAGTCACCCAAAATATAAGGTCCAAATCTCATTATCAATCACACTATTCAGATAAGAAAAGAATCTTAAAACCACAATCCCATTGGATTTCATTTCTCCAACTCACCTTTACCAAATATAATAATTCCATTCACCACTCTTAGATCAAAATTCAAACACCATTCACATTCATATTCTCAACACCAATCTTTTCACTTAGTTATCAATTAATCCCTCATTCAATTCAATGGCATCAACAATAGTAGCAATGACCATAATCAACTCAAATAACTTGAACAAAACTAATTCACCAAAATTCCCCAACCCAACAAAACTCATCACAAAACCCACTTCCCAAAAGAACATAACCACAACATTAAACACAACAAAACTAACAACTTCGATAACAGGAACAGCACTAGCAGGAGCAATATTCTCAACACTCGGAACATGTGACCCAGCTTTTGCAGCACAACAAATAAGTGAAATAGCAGAAGGAGGAGATAACCGTGGATTAGCACTTTTGTTACCAATAATTCCAGCCATAGGTTGGGTTCTATACAACATTCTTCAACCAGCACTTAACCAAATCAACAGAATGCGTAACTCAAAAGGTGTTATCATTGGTTTGGGTCTTGGTAGTTTAGCTTCTTCAGGTTTTGTTTCAACTCAAGATGCAATGGCTAATGATATCACTTCCATAGCTGAAGCTAGTGGTAGTGATAATAGGGGTCAGCTTCTGTTGTTTGTTGTTGCTCCAGCTATTCTTTGGGTTCTTTACAACATTTTGCAACCTGCTCTTAATCAAATCAACAAAATGAGATCAAAGTGAAATTTTACTTTCTATATATATATATATATATATATTTTTCTGTTAGCCTTTCTGTTGTAACCGTTTACCAATTCCTGTTGTATAAGTAGTTGTATTTTCAATATTATTCATTCTTACTGTAATATGATATCAAATTAAATATTTTCTTGTTCTTCAATCTTGTTCTCTTCTGGAAATAACTGAAATTCATTCAGAACATGCTATGCCGAATTCCGGTGTCTATGTATACAAAAATCCATATTATCTTCATCCAGATGACAATCCTGGAGCAATTCTTGTCACTCCTCCTTTGGATGGTACCAATTATTACCGATGGAGACGCTCTATGCAAAGAGCCCTATTATCTAAGAACAAACTCAAATTTGTTGATGGAACCATTTCCGCACCCTCCTTCGCCGATGCAAAATGTGTATCTTGGTTAAGATGCAATGCCATGGTTGTTTCTTGGATCATTCGCACTCTCTCTTCTTCAATTGCTAAGAGCATAGTTCACACTATAAATGCCGCCGATCTTTGGAATGAACTCAGAGATCGTTTCACAAAAACTAATTTTCTCGTTTCTGATATTCTTCGTGAAATTCACACGATTAGTCAAGGGGAAAGTTCTGTTACTACCTTCTACAATGATTTGAAGGAATTATGGTTCGAGTTTGATCAATTGTGCCCTAATCCTAATTGCATATGCACTTCAACATGTGCTTGTTCTATTCACATCACTAATGGCTTAAAGAAACTCCAAGAAACCGAACAAGTTATTTCTTTTCTCAACGGTCTCAATGATAAATTTTCTTATGTTAAGACGCAAATCCTCATGATGGACTCACTTCCACCTCTTTCGAGTGTTCTTGCATCTCTACTTCAACACGAAGGTCAAATTCAGTCAAATGCTACTATGTTGGGTGATCCCTAACTCCAATTTCAACGCAATTTACTAACACACAAATATACCTTGTGTTATAATTTCATACTTTTCTTGTATCTGGGTTCGTGCCTGTTTTTATTCAAAGACAAATTCAGTTTTGCAGAATATGTAGCATGTATTTAGATTTGCATATCGTAAGTCCAAATATGGAAATTGTTTTTATTAGAAAGCTAAGACATGAATACATAACTTCTGTACTAACAACAGTGCAAGGCTACAGTACTAACGAGTTCATGTGTTTCCTTTGGTCTTATCCTAGAGTCGTCTGCCAAATTGTTGTATAGAGCTAAAATGTAATACATAAAATTCGAACTTCACAAGTTAATGAATAAATTCACAACACTCATATTTATAATATTTACAGTATAAAGCGGAAAATACGTATAAATATGACAAAATTAATGTGCTTATAATATTCATATCCCAGATTTATAACATTATCGATGTCAAAATTATTAATTGAATATGTAATAGATAAAAGCTAATTTATCAATTTGAATCAACCAACACTATAACAAGATGACAATACAAGCAGCGCTGCACTAAGACAACAAACAAAACATCACATTCAAATGATGAAATTATTGACAAAACATGAAAGAAAAATAAATTTGTGTGTAAACTTTATTTAGATAAAAGGTGAAAAAACAACATGGAGAGTTGATTTCAAGGGAAAAAATGGCACGAAACCACTCATTTCCATCGAATTTTTTGTATAAGCAAATGTTAGTAAATTAGTTGTTAGGTTATGCATAATTCAATAAAAGTTTAGTTGTTAGGTTATGCATAATTCAATAAAAGTTTAGTTGTTAGGTTATGCATAATTCAATAAAAGTTTTATTATTTATCAAGGAATGACCTACTCAACAAAATATTTGGTCAATTTTTCTTTATCATTAAAAGACTTGTTTTATTTTTTACAAAAAAAAATATTCAATTGTTTAAATTGTGAATATACTCAATATTCAAGTTAATAAAATAAAACGATATAATGTATACAAATAATATGACAAAATCAAAGTGACCAAAATACTCATGTGTCTCTAAATCTGCAACATTGACGACCTAATCAATGATTGATTCAATAATTGATCAAGATGATTTGTCTAACTTGTATTAAAAAACACAATAACAAAAAGGAAAATCAAATTAAAGGACTTATGTTATTTGATAATGTCTTGAAATTTCATGTTGCAAGCGTTGTAAAACCATAAAAAAAAATTCATATAATTTAGATTGTAAAATTCAATTTGAAGAATTAGGAGTCACTGGAGTGATTTCAACAATTTAATCAAAAATCAATTTTTTTGGGTTTGAAAACAGTGCACCATTCCCAAGGTTGGATTATGGGTGTATGTGGGTTGAGTTGAGCCGGTTTTGACAAAATTCGATACTCGAACTGATGATTATATTTGAGTTAGGTTGAGTTCTAAATCTGTATTTTTTTCATTTAACCTGAACCGAACCAATTCAATCAAGAATGAGTTGGGTTGGCAGATTATACATAAATAGTAATCTATTTTTTATTTTACGGGAGAAACATAAGTAAGAACAATAACAATTTAATTGAATGAAAATATATTTAATACTTGAATGTCTCAAAAACTATGAAATTTCAATAACATCTTTCAATTCTTTAAAAAAAGCCAACAACCTCTCACAAAAAAAAAATCAACAATTTTCAAATACATAAATAAATTCAACAAGCTTCAAATACATAGGTAAAACCAACAGTAAATCAATATAATATGAAAATTCGTCAATTCTAAGAAATGTCAACTTCAAGTCCAAACACTTAACAAGTTCCTCAAATTATGGAAGGGAACAATTGAGAATCTGCAAAAACAAATATCAATAATAAAAATGAGGAGATAAAGAATGAGAAATAATAAATAAGTAAAATATGCATGAAACAAAGCAATAACAAGTATCTTAAGATGTAGTAGTGATTGTGTTAAGCTCAGCAGCAGTAACCTCAACAACAATTGAAACTAATTCATACAACTCTAAAATTTTATATACAATACACAATCTCATTAGCACACCAAATGATTAAAAGAATAAACAAAAATAAAGGAAAATCAATTCGAAAGTTAAAATAAAATACTCGTACCCGACTCAATCTTTTGTACTTCAACCAACTTAGCTACTAAGTCAATTTTCTTAGGAGATTTGATCAAATTTTGGGTACAAATCAAAGCTTCAACATTAGTGGCATTTAATGAACTACGAAATGAATCGAGAATTCGACCTCCTGTACTAAACGCCCACTCAGATGATACAGTAGACACTGAAATAGCCAAAATATCTCTAGCTATGTGAGAAAGAACATGGTATTTATTTCTTTTTCCTTTCCACCATTTAAGAATGACAAATGTAAGCAAGTCCTATTCAACATCATCCTCTAAATACCTATCCAACTCACTTTTTTGCAACTCACCTTGTTTTTTCTTCATGTTCAATCTAAACAAACTTTCTCAATCATCCTCATCCCCCTTTTCAATGTTAGACTGTGAGTGCATGTTGAGATTCGAGGTACTAGAATCACTAGCTTCATTAGTAATAGGATACAAAATAATACAGTGTTCAATCAATTTACCGATGAGATTTTTTAGTTTTTCCATCATATCATCGGACTTATCAGTACCATACATTCTTTTAAAACAAAACTCAATATACTCAAGCTTATAACGGGGATCAAGAAAAACAGCAGCAAACAGAAGAAAATTTATCTCACTACTATCCCAATATTTGTTGAATTTTAATTGCATATTTGCAGTCATCTTTTTCAAATAACATCTTCTCTGTTCTTCCATTTAGTCAATGTTTTTTGAATTTCAACCAGCTGTTTAAAAAAAGAGTTGGCTGTAACATGTAATGACCCAGAAAAAGAAAGAGTCGCTTCATCAAAAGTCTTCAAAAACTTCACAAAAACACGGGAACGTTCTCAATCAGTTTCATTAGGACATCCTCCTATCTCACTACCATTAAATACAAATGTCACATCAACATATTTTAAACGATAAAATGCATGCTCATATTGTTCAGCAATATCCAACATCAAAAAGGTGGAGTTCCACCTAGTTTGTATATCAAGTGTTACCATCGCTTTAGAACATACATTCACAGCTTTTGCACACTTCTTAAAAATAGCTAACCTACTAGGAGAAAACTTGACAAACTTACATGCAACCCTTATTTTAGCAATTGATGAGTCAATTTCCTTCAAGCCATCAGTGACAATCAAGTTCAATATGATGAGTCTTGCCACTATTTAAATATGCAATAGCCAAGTTGTTAGCACTTGCATTATCAAGTGTAACACAACAAATAGACCTAATCCCCCACTCTTTCATGCAATTTTCTAAAGTTTTTCATATGGTTTCACCTTTGTGGTCGGAAATCAAACCAAAACTTAATATCCTATTATTCAAATCCCACTCATCATCAATATAATGAGCTGTTACACACATATAATTTATATTTTGGATCGATGTCCAAGTATCAATGGTCAAAGACACCATTTGTTTATTTGCAGACAACATACTTTTCAACTTTTCCTTCTCATCAAAATACAATTGCAAGCAATCTCTAGCAACAGTAACACGGGAATGAATTTTAAATCTAGGTTGAGCCTCACTTATGAATTGTTTGAACCCTTCATTTTCAACATATTTAAAAGGGAGTTCATCAATAATTATCATCTTTGCTAGTGTTATTCTAGTTCTCTCTTGATTAAATTCAACAAGTTTAAAACTAACACTATTCGGGTCATCATCATTTTCCTTTCCAAGAACAATTGTCTTTTGTTTCTTATCAACTTGCCTATTTGGATTTTTAAAGCAGATATTTATATGTTAGAATAGGCTTTACTAGGTTTTCTTTTGGATACCTCGTTTCCGTGAGTTGACGGCAATGGTGAGAGGCCTCAATCTTGTGTTTGTTGCGATGAAGTTTGTTGTGCTTGTGGAGCAAATTAATTAGGAGCTTCTTGTACTCGTTTCATTCGTCTCAAATCAATGCAATAATATAGTTAGAAATTTTCAAAGGTAAAAGGAAAAGTAAGAGAAAACCGCTAGCACTGCTACTTGGTCTACCACATTACTTTCATCATTACACATAACTCACCAACCATTTTAGTTTAATAAGCTACCATAATTTTTTAATAGTAGTGTTTCATTTGTTTATTTATAGAGTATTTACTATTTCAAATAAAATACTAAAAAAAAAGTTTAATAGATTTAAATGTAAAAAATTTAAACTAAATTCATCATAAGCATAAGCATCATTTTTTTTCATAAATAGTATTTAACTTAAAAACTTGTATTTAACAAATGTAAAAAATTTCAACTAAATTCATCATAAGCTTTCAGTTCATACTTTTATTATGCAAAACTATAACATTTAAATAAATAGTATTTAACTCAAAAATTAGATTACTCTTAAGGAGACATTTCAAAAAATAGATACAAATTTTATGAGTAGGCATATACGAGATTACAAAGTCAAAACAAATTAAACACTAAATTGTGGGGAATTAGCGAAGCCCACTCTAAAAAAAAATTCAATATTTAGCTTAGACGCATGAACACTTAGCATCATCATTCATATAAAAATCAGTTATTATAACTAATTCGTATAAAAATCAATGATGAGCACCTACGGAACAAAAGAAGAAGGTGGGCGGCGGCGCGACTTCAAGAAGTCTAGAATAGAAGAATAAAGTGGACGCAAAGTGGAACAGAAGAAAGGTGGATAACGGCTGCTGAAAATTTGAAGAAAAAAAAAGTAATCAAACCTTGTACTGCCAAACAAGTTTTTTTTTAAAAAAATATAACTAGTTACTGGTCGGGTCGACGGTTCAAATTGTTGAACCCAATACTCGAACCAAATATAAACGATTTCAACGGGTTGAGTTGAGTTGCATGATTGGTTGCGGGTAAAAATCCGATTATATTAGATTTGGTGATCAGGTTAGCGAGTCGACCCACACACATGTACACTCCTAGGATCATATTAACTCTCATGATTACCACTGTATCCCTAAGATATTTTTTTTCTTAATTAAGATTGATAAAATTTTGTTTTGCTATCCACCTTATCACACGTAAAGCTATTAATACGTGTTACTAGAGCAGTAATGATCCACTTGAGAGTTTGGGCCAACCATCACCATTCAGCCCAAAGAAATGCCGAAACAAAAAATTAAAAAGCACTCTTAGCTAGGGGTTTTATACCAAGCACCCCTACTCCTAAACCTCTCCCCCCCCCCCC
>JBBPBO010000005.1:7254470-7296532 GCA_037974295.1 Cicer cuneatum
GGGGGAAGGTTTAGGGGTAGGGGTGCTTGGTATAAAACTCCTTAGCTAGATGACTATATCATTTCGCAGCTGAGCAGAAGAAGTGACTTTGATCGATGAAAGTTTTACTCCATACTCTTATAATTATATCTATACTCCTACAAATTTTTTAAAATATTATATATACTCTTCATTTTTTTATAATTTTACCAAATTAAAATTTAATTTTTTTTTTACATTCTAAAGATTTTCAGACAAAAAAAAAAAAGTTTCCGGTATAGAAGGCTTCTATCGAAAAATTTGGAAAAAAATTTCCACAAAAGTAGCATATATTTAACACTACCAGAAAACTTCAACTTTTGAGGAAGTTTTCCGGTAGTTTTATTTATTTATTTTGATTTTTTTTTTAATTTTGAGAAAAAAAATTGAAAAAATAAATAAATAAAACTACCGGAAAACTTGTTAAATGTACGCTACTATACCGGAAAACTTGGAAAAACTTATCGGAAACTATCCAAAAACTTATCGGAAAAACTTACTGAAAAACTTTCCAAAGACTTATCGGAAAAACTTACTGAAAAACTTTCCAACTTTTCCGGTAACTACTGGAAAACTTACTCATAATTTTTTTGATAGTTTTATTTATTTATTTATTTCATATTTTTTTTATTTTTTTTTTCAATTTTTGAAAAATTAAATAAATAAGTGAGGAAGTTTTTTGGTAGTTATTGAAAAACTTGTTCACAAGTTTTCCGGTAGAAGCCTTTTGTACCGGAAAACTTTTACGTACCGAAAATCTTATTTTTTTTTTGTTTGGAAATCTTTGGAAGGTAAAAGAAAATGAATTTTAATTAGATAAAATAGTAAAAAAATAAAGAGTATATTTGATATTTTAAAATTTTTGTTGGGATATAGGTATAATTGTGGGGTATATAGTATAATTTTATTGATTGATTGTTGTCAAAATTTTGAACAACCTATGGACAATAAAAAGAAAAGAGTATTACTAAAAAAATTTATAAATTCATCAATAATTTTCGTTATTCACTTCATACTTAAACATAATTAATTTTTTCAAAAAAAAGATAATCTTGTGAAAAAACACATATAATAAAAGAAAACAATAGATTATAAAATATTGTTTTGTGTTTCAAATTTCAATTTTAATAGAAGTGTATGTAAAATCCAAAACTTTTTTTGTTTATAATTTGTTTATACATCTAGGGACGAGAATAGGTCAGTCCAGACTAGACTTTGAAAGATTTGAGTCTAATCTACAATTAATTTTTAGGTATGAGTATGGCCTACGGCCTATCATATATATTTTTTTCGGTCTAGCCTAGCCTTGTTAGGTTTGGCCTCAAAACTTATTTAAAAGCTTGTTTCAGATTAAAGCATTTAAATAATATAATTTACATTTTTTTTAATATGCTAAACTAGATATTTATATATAAAAAAAAACTAATAAACATAAGAAAACTAATAAAATAATGAATATAAGAAAAACTAATAAAATTACAATCAAATCTAATAAAATTATAACTAGCAAGTCTACAAGAACCTTAAAAAAAACAAAATGAACTCATAATTAATTAATTTAAAATAAAAAAAAATAAAAAAAATAAAAAAAAATAAAAAAAAAATAACAATGTTAATAAATAATATATATATATATATATACATATGTCGGCCTATCAGACATAATAAACTTTTTTATAAGTCTGAGTTTGATCTATCTAAATTAATAGACTTTTTAAAAAATCTAAGTGTAGACTTTTTATTAAACAGGTCATGTCAAACCAGACTATAAGTAGGTCAAGTCGTATGTTTCATATGGACAACCTAACTTATTCACACCCTCACCGTATCAAATAACAAACAAACAAAAATCACATAAACTAATTAGACTTATTTAACATGTTAGTTTTAATTTTTTTTTTAAAGTAAATTTGGTGTTATTTACTTTTAATTTATTGATATGAATATTAAATACATTTTTAATAAAAAAAATAGTATAATATTTTTTTTAACAATTGTAGTATTAAAATAATGTACGGTAAAAAAACTAACTAATAACAATTGGGTTTTTTTTTTCACATTTGGTTTTGTAGCTATTTTATAAATATGTTTTTTTAGATTTTTTGTTTTGTTAAAAAATATAATAATCATAATACTATTTAATATTTTTGTACACATATTAAAAAATATAATAATTAAAAAAATATGATTTTATCAAAGTACTATTTTAACTATTGTTGAATTTTTTTATTAATATTAATATAATAATATTTTAAAAATCATATATATTAATCAAATCAAATATAATATAAATAAATAAATATTTTACCTTTATTATTATCAATTTACGAAATTAGTTTTTGTATTAGATTTTTAAACTAAAAACATGATGATCTAATATATTTTTAATGATGTGATATAATTCTATGATATATAATTATTTAGATCTATTAATTATTTAGATGTCATTAATTAAATTAAAAATATGAAAAAATTTCAAAGTTAAAATTTAAGTTTTTACGACGTTTTATTTTAATTTTATGAGTATTAATCATTCTATATTATCGTATCATATGTCACATTATTTAATATATCAAATATAATCATTTTTTAATTAAAAAACAACGATCAAAATTACAATTAAGTCAAAATAAAAAAAACATTTATGTAATGATAAAAGTTTCTCTAAATTGTTTTTACATAAAAACTAGAGATAGAGTAATGTATCTTGCGAGATAAGTTGAGAGGAGCGCCGATTGAGGATTGGGTGCATTGAAATGGACCGAGGATAGCCGGGACCAATATGACTGTATCTGTATCTGTAAAAAACGTAATTGGCGAATCTATTGGCAACCAGTGCAGATTATAGATTTTATTGCTGCTCTGAAACTTCACATCACCAACGAAAACTAAACTTTTTTGTCAGTCGAGTCTAACATGTGATCTAGTACGAATTTTTTTTATCAAAATTATATTTAGATACTTCTATCTTCTCAAACATTTTATACTTTTTTATCACTTTTTTTATATATTACATAGTAAACATATCACATCATCGATAGATCTAGTGAAAGGTGAGTATGAGCTCCGACTTCTCCTTCCCTTAAATATTATTTATTTATATGGTTTATTTAATTAATTATTTTATTTTATTTTATTTTGATAAAATTTAAAATATTTTCACAATACTGTTATATATTTTTTATAAATTGTTCCATCTGTATTGGAATGAGTGACATATTTGTACACAAAAAATCTTAAAATCAATGTTGATTTTAAACTTTTAATATAATTTTAATTATTTTTATTTCAATTTTACATTTTTAGTAACTGAGGATTCATTAATACTAAATAAAGTTAATTTAATAAAATTATTATTATATTTATAATCAATCTATAAGTTGTTTGTTAAATAAACTATTGTCGAACAAAAAAAGAATAATATATATCATAAATTTTCATAGCAATATATATAATTATTTTTCGACCTCTATTTAATAATTTTCTAAATCTATCGTTGTGTCACATTATCCTTTTAATTTATTTCTCCCTTAATGTATAAAATAACTTTTATTTTATATATATATATAAAAGCATGATACCTTTCCGTCCTATATACTAAAGTGCTAGTTTAAAAATAGGGGTGGTGGTATTCTAGTTTGTTCGAGGAGCGGCTATTTAACATTTGATTTTGTGTGCGGTTGTTCAACTTATATTTGTTTTAAGTGTGTAATTTTATTTTTATGTTTTTGTCAAGTAGTTGCTAACATTGACATAACTTGTGCTAACATAACGTTAATATAATTCGCTTGTTTGTTCGTTTTTATTTAATATAAGGTTTATTGTATTATAAATGAAATTTAATATTAGTCTATAAAATATTTTTTATTCTATTTTTTAACTTTTAGTCAATTAATAAATCTGATTTTTAAAAAAAATTGATGTAGCATGGACATCTCTCAAAAAACTGTGGTGAGGTGAATTAATGATTAAAAAATTTATCTTTTACTTACTTTATTAATAAATGGAAAACGAATTTAAAAAAAACAATAAATTAAACATAATTAATTTTTACTTACTAATCCAACTTAGCGCAATTTTAAAATATGGTTATGCCACCTCGGTCTTTTATAAGATCAAATTTATCAAGTCACCAAAGCATGAGAATATCAAATTACAGTAGAATAAAAAATTACTTTATAAGGATTAAAATCATATTTAATCCATATTACATATCTAAAAAAATACAATAAACACAAAAATACAATACTCTTTGTCTTAAAATAATTATCACATTACATTATTTTACATAAATTAGTAAACGATGATAAATAAAAGAAAAAAATATGAATTATACTAAATTATTTTTATTAATTATTGATGTAATCTACTCATCATAAATGTAAAGTAAGAGAATTATAAATCAAAAGTATTAATTTGAGAATATGATTGAAAAAAAATAAATTAAAATTAATTGATAACTAAAAGCGACGTTCTTATATTTTTGTTGGTATGAAGAACGAAATTTATCAAAAGGCTAAGGAATAAGACGGAGAGTACTAGATCCAATTACATCAAAATGCAAAAGAAGACACCCAGAAGATGCAGGAAATCATCTAAAATGGCCCAAATCAAGTCGTCAAAGTGACTCAGACGAACAAGAACATCAACTTAAGAATTTGACTCACAATATATATGATAGATATGAATGATCTAGAATGGATCATTGATCAAACTGAAGATCTCCCTCAAGAAATTGATGATTAAGCTATCTTTTGCAAATATATTATAAATAAATCATGAATTTAATATATATATATATATATATATATAATATGTCAATATAAAGTATTTATACATCATCAATTAATCACAATCCTAAAATTATTAACAATATATATTTTTTTGATATTATTTATAATTAATTATATTTACCGATAATTTAAAATATTTATATTATCAGTACATACAAATTAAATTTATAAAATATCAAAACTATATTATTGCAATTTTGTATACCAGTCGTCGAACCCTTTCACTGACACAAACCTTGTACATCTTGAATAAGTGGGGCGGCTCATATGGATCTTTTTGAGATAAAATGTACTACCACTTATTTTAAACTAATTTTATCAAAATTATTGATTTTATCATCTCACGTAACTTTATTATAAAATAACAATTTAATTGATGATTTGTGTTGATTGTAATTGTTAAATTGTTTACACTAATAAACAATATATATAAATATATCTATTAAACTATTTTTTTTATTATCATTTTTATGATTCTTTAATTTGAACGGGACAAAAAAGTATCATCTATATATTTTTTTTCAAAGGAAAAGTATCATCCATATTATATTATTAATTGATTCCACTAATTAATCCACTTTGACTTGTTCTCTACTTCTTCTTACTTCCTACAATCATGGCCGTGTCTAGCCTATATTTGTCACTTAATTTGTTGGCAAACATCGGACCCATTGGTACTTTATTAAATTCTTTACTATAATATTCTTTTCCCTCCCACCCGTTAAGCCACTTTGTAATCAACGCCAATCCATGAAGTAGTAGTAGCATATATGTCATTGATGGATTATAAGCTATGGGAATAAATTACATTTTTCTTTGGGGTGAGAAAGGAGGATATGAAACGGATGCTTAATTAAAGTTAACAACCATTCTTTTGATTTTTATATATTCATTTAACATTTTATTTTATTTCATTTCTATATCTCTTTCCCAAAAAAATTCTTGTATAAAAACACATATAAGAAATCACTCTTACAAACAACCAATTAAAATACTACAACACGTTTAATGAATAATAGCAATAATTTAAAATCAAGATGCATTATTAGAAATTTTGCTTTTAGTAACTGATTTAGGAATCTATTGTATCACTAGATAGACCATATTATTATGGATTATGTTCTTCATCAATAAAGTGGGTATAAATATATGAATTTAAATAAATGAGAAATGAAAGTGATCAACAAAAACATGAATTTGAAGAAATAACACATGAAAGAGATCAACTTTGAGATGAATTGGTTAATACAAATAGAGCAGTTGAACGCAACAACCACTCCATAAAACAATTGATGAATAGCTTGAACTTTCAACTCATGCCATATACTAGAGACCAAGTTTATGAAGATGAGATTGGGGATAATGATGATGAGATTGGTGATCATGATGTTGGTGATTTCGACGATGAGATTGGTGATAATCATGATGATGAAGAGTTAGATGGATATTGATAAGTTAATATGAAGAACAAATATGTTGCAATTTGTTATGGCTAAAATATATTATGTTTAAACTAAAATTTTATTTGAATATTTTTTAGTACATTAATATGTACATTGATATATTATGTTTAAGCTAAATATTTTATGTTATTTAGTTATGGACATTGATATGCTTAATGCATTTAAATGATTTTGGTGTATGAACTTTTTAGATATTGAAATCAGATTAAAAAAATTATTTTCATTTTTTTTAGACATTAAAGTAATGAATTTTAAAATATAAAAAAACCGTAACATTTAGAGGCAAAATTAGTGACCAAATATTTAATAAAAATAACACAAATTTTGTCTCTAAATCAGTCAATAATAACATAGAAAATTAATTCAGAGTGGTTGCTAAATCAAGCTCATACTTTAGTCACTAATTTAGTCTTCAAAATCGATCACAAAATTGGTCGCTGATTTAGTTGCAACCACTAACGATTAGTAATTTATCAACAAAATTTAAAAGGTTGCCGATTTAGTCGCTACGAACCACAATGACCGATTTTAAAATAATAGTGACCAATTAATCCATCACTACAACCGAAAATTTTAGTAGTGAAGTGAATAGAGTAGAGAGAAAAAAGTTCAATAATAACAAAAAAAATATCTTATTATAAATGATTACTATTATTAATTTAATTTATTGTAGTGTCTTATACTTTTTTTATTTTTCTGTCTCGCTCTGAAAATGTGACGAAGGAGGTGTTATCCAACTTTTTTCCATTAAAAACAACAAATAAACAAAAAAAATTATAATATTTTTAAATATTCATAATTTTCATACGCTCATGTAATATTTTATTTTATTTTTTATCTTAACTCTTCATATCTATCATATTACCAATATATTATATGTCATATTTATCTCTTTATTTCCATCTCTCTAAATGTTATATTTGGGGACTGTCAGTACATTTTCAAAAAAAATAAAAAACAGATAAAACAGTGCCACCCCTTGATAGTTGAACTTGAATTCACTCCATGCGCACTACGCACCACGCGTTCCCCTCTATATCCATTATCCTTTTCCGTCTTTTTCATTTCATTTTCTTCTTTGGTTCTCTTTATTCTCTCTCTATTGTTTTTCAAGAATCTTCATGGCCCCCCAATTGTCCCACACACCTTTCCTCCCTCCCAATAAACCAAAATAATGCACAAACCACGTTCCAAATTTAGACACAAACATCACAAACACCATGTCCAAATTTTCCCTTTTCTAACATAAACAATTTTCACACACAAGGACATGAAAATCACACTAACAAAACCATTCATCCTCAAATTTTTTCTCATCTCTCTTTTTCTCTCCCTCCCATTCCTCTTCCTCCACCTCTTCTCTCCCCAACAACCCAACCATCCCCAAACCATAACAACAACAACAACAACCAAAGACCTAAAAATCCGACCCGGTTACACATCCTACGATACCTACATACAACGCCAACTCAACAAAACTCTCAACCCAAAACTCCGAAAAATATGGACAACACGCGACTGGAACCGGAAAATACCGGTTTTCGCACGATTCTTCGAAGAACTTCAAAAGAAGAAGCTTCTAGAAAAAAGGTCAAAAGCTTTGTGCATAGGTGCACGCGTTGGACAAGAGGTTGAAGCTCTACGAAGAATCGGTGTAATCGATTCCATTGGAATGGACCTTGTTCCGTATCCACCTTTGGTTGTGAAAGGTGATTTTCATAACCAACCGTTTGATAACAACACGTTCGATTTCGAATTCTCTAACGTCTTTGATCACGCGCTTTATCCGCAACGGTTTGTTGGTGAGATCGAACGCACGTTGAAGATTAACGGCGTTTGTGTTTTACACGTGGCATTATCGCGACGCGCTGATAAATATTCCGCCAACGATCTTTATAGTGTTCAGCCTCTTGTTGAGCTTTTCAAGAATTCTGATTTGGTTCATGTTCGTGCTGTTGATGGTTTTGGATTGGATACCGAAGTTGCGTTTCGCAAGAAACAAACACACACTCGTCACCGCTTCTAATTCTCTCTCTCTCTTTCTTTTCTTATAGAAATTGATTTAGATTTTTTATCTCTTTCAAATGAAGCATCTACATTGTTTTGTTTGAACAAATAGTAGTTGGGTGCTCAATGATGATATTGTGCACTTTTGCCACTTTCTCCACTATTTTTTTTTCCAACTTCAATTGAATTGTTTGGTTGAGCGGTGTGCAATTGTCATCGTTAGTTTGTGTTAACTAATGTGATTTGATTTTTAACCCATATTTATTATTCAACTTATTTTTACCTGAAGGTATTTAATTATAAACAATTTTACTTGAAATTAATTTCACTGATTTAATCCATGCAAAATCAAATAGCAGGTTAATTTAGGGGATGCAAATTGATTTTGCTAAATAATCAAATGCGCTTCAATTATAAAAAATAAATAAATATAATTAATGTTTGAATTGCATCTTGGTGCTTTGAAGCTCTGGGCTTGAGGATGGCTCGCCAGTTCTCATATGAGATGGGCTTTTTCGGGTTTGGTTTTTATTGAGACTCTCTTAACATGGTTCACAAGTTTTATAGTAGTGCAAATGATCACTCTTCTTTTAGATTGGTGCTTGAGGATTGTCGAAAGATTAGTTCTCTTTATCATTCATCTATGTTTAGTCAATGTTAGACGTAGTCCTAATGTTGCTCCACATTATTTAGCTAAATTTTCTTTATCTTTTACTAATATTGTTTGGATTGAGGAATTACCTGATTATGTTTCTTCCTGTAACTGATTTAGTTGACTAATAAACTTATTTTTCCATAAAAAAACAACTCCCATTAATTTTAAGGAAAGCACTAGTTTACTAATAAACTTATTTTTCCATAAAAAAACAACTCCCATTAATTTTAAGGAAAGCACTAGTTGTCACAAATTAAGGATTTTTTTCTTGTTGGAGTGGGGGTTAAGGAGTGCAATCATGGAACCACATGAGAGGATTCAATTTTTATCACTCATCTAAATTGAGTAATTGATAAGGTTAAAAACCAATGATTAATATTTTACACACCTATAATTTATTATCTATAAACAAATGATATCAATTATTGTTTTTGTTCATTTGCGGTTCTTTTGTTGTTGGAAAAAGCTATAAAAATAGCACTTGTGGTCCCTTAATTTAATTTCAGTTAACGTTTTAGTTCTTTATTTTATTTTTTTTCCGATTTGGTCCTTTATTTTAATTTTAAGTAACAATTTGATCCTTTATGTTTTAAAATGTCAACAATATTATCTTTTTTTTTTACAAAAATTCAAAAAACTCGTCAAAATTTTCAACCAAAACTCATAAAATTAATTATATTATTTAATATAATACAAATTTCATCAAATTCGTAACTCAAATTTTCAAATAAACCCATACAATTTCATTCTTTATTTGATATTGTTAGAAATGAAAATATGAGTTTATTTGAAGATTTGAGTTTCGAATTTGATTAAATTTGTATTATATTGAAGAATACAAATAATTTTATGGGTTTTGGTTGAAAATTTTGATGAATATTTGTAAAAAAAAAAGGATAACATTGTTGACATTTTAAAACATAAAGGATCAAATTGTTACTTAAAATTAAAATAAATGACCAAATCGAGAAAAAAAAAGATAAAGAACTAAAACGTTAACTAGAATTAAGTTAATGACCACGTATGCTATTTAACCATAATTATATTACCAATCTATTCAGCAATAAGACGTACCAAAATAATCAATAAAATACAATTAAAACAAACAAAACAAACGAGAATGAAAATAACCTCTTAACGAAACAACAATCGGAGCTAATGAACAAGACATCTCCTTCTAGGAAGCCAAAAAATAAACTTCTTAAAAGATCAATGAATGTAACAAGATTTACTGCAAATATCATTTACTTTATTTCTTAAAGGAGTTATTTATTTTAGTGGAATCAAATTGATTCTCAATAAAATATTAAATATACTAACATTTTTCTTAAAAAAAACTTCTTACTTAGTCTTTCCTAGTTACTCAATCTCCCTGTTTCTCTCTCTTGATTAATCATTAACAATAATAATGTTCATACAAAAGAAATAATTCAATAATATTTGAAACCTGATTATAAAAATAAAAAAAAATTGAAACATGTATTTGACTGTGGTTGATAAATAATATGATAATATAAGAAATATTTAAAAGCGGTTGTTAAAGTCAAACTAATTATATAGAAGGAAAAAAAGAGTCAGATTAGTTATTTAATTATTATTTGCATTTCTTAAATTAATTATTTTAACGTAAAGGACAAACCAATAATTAGGATTATTATGTCCACATTTTGTGCGACAATCAAATTTTAGATTTTGCCTCTAAAAACAAGTAGAGATCCTCAATACTCCTTAAAAGAAATGAACATCTCAAATGTAAGTGGTTTGGTATATTAATGTTTACTTAATGTCACATATTTAGAGAACATCACTTCATAAACATCTTCATTTCTTTTGACAAATTGAGAAGATACTTACCAGCTATATACCACCATTTGTTTTCCCCTCTCATTGTTGATTGAGAATATTGAATATCATACTATTGTTTTTTATTTTGACTCAATATCGGACTCTGTTTTTTCTTTAGAATAAAAGAGTGATGTTCTAACTAACTCAGACACAAGCAAAAAAAAGTGCTTATAGACTAGAAAAACAAAGTTATTGCTAAACGAATTTGATTGATATATAATGTTAATGTTATAAAGTTTGATACGGGTATTACACTTATCTTGCTATTAATTATTAATCTCTTAATTTTTGCAAATAGACAAATACATCTTTAAAATTGTAAAATATTAATCAAAATAGTATTTCAATAAATTTTTGTATGTTATATTCGTATAGAAAAATCAATGAAATTTTGTTATCTCAGTCAAATTTTTGAGTAATTGTAATTATACAAACACTAATTATTGACAAATTAGTTCTTCAAATATTTAAATTTCAAAAGAAAATTAGTTGATATTGTAATGACATTGATATGAGATTCACGCAGATGAGTTACATATTCAATTAACAATCACATTATAGTCTCTAACGATAAAAATTTAAATATGAACTATTTTGATTAATATTTTATAATTTTAAGAATGTATTTATTTGTTTGCAAAATTCAACGACTAATTTGACGAACACTCACAATTTCATCGATCAATTTGCCTATTCACTCTATCATTAAATCATTTTTATACTATTCATAAAACATTTTTAAAATTATATAGTTTGATTACACACACAAAGTTAAAACTCAAACTGAAACAACCCTGATTAAATTTTACTTATCCACACAATAGAACTCTAGATTAGTTATCAAAGTCTATTTCCGCCTAGAACCATATGCCAAAGACACACAAAACACTTCAATTTTCTTAAGTTCTTTCATACACTTACAAAAAAAAAAAATATTCTCATAAGAAAGTTTAGAGTTGGGGCACAAAGTAAAATCCTTCATGTCATTCATATTAAAAAAAAGGAAAAAATATAACTGACGGTCAATAATAATAGAGAATGAGGTAATTTTTATATATAAAAAAACAGTTACAATATATACATACATAACAACATGATTGACTGATGTTTATTGAAGGTATGAAATTATTTTACACTATAAATGTATACCTATTTCACTCTATTATAAACAACTAAACTAAAGTGTTGCATAACATCATATATATCATTGCAGTTAAATAAATAACATTTAGCTTATAAATAAATAGCATTTAAAAAGTGTGTGTTTTGTACTGAAATTATTTCATGGAAAGAGTTATGTTACTAACCACCTCAACACCAACCAACTTGGTTACATTAACAACTTATATTAGATATCGTTGAATATATATCACATTATAACTTGACTTTATAACAACAATTCTTAGAAGTAAAATTGAAACTCAGAAAACAGCGATGGCCGTCCTAAATAATTAATCTAGTAGAGTCTAGTAATTTGATTCCTTCGTCGCATACCAATGGAAAGGCGCCAATAATCAAGAAGTGGGTCGGGGATTAAACGTGCAAAGGCCCATTGAATTGAGTGAGCCCAATAAGGTGTGCACTTTGGTCCATAGCCAATTTGACGAATAGCAGCTCTTGCATAACCTTCAGGTGTTGGTGTGAACAAAGAATCTCTCCTAATAGATGCTACTTTTGATACCATGTTCGTCGCAACATAAAGTGGTAGCTTCATTCCATATCAATGTTATCAATCATAAAAATACCATTTAAAATTTGTAAAAAGAATTAGCTTCAAAAAAGTTTGATCCAATCACACAATAAAGTGGAAATTATATAACAACTCAACTTTATCTTTTTTTTTTTTTAAATAGTTTAATAATACAATGGCAGTGTACAAAAAGTGGGCATAGGCCTCCTCTAATACATAATTTCATTATTTGTTATATTATTTTGTAGAATATCTCACTATATAACTACTACATGGTCCTATATGATTAAATGACTTTGTAAACTTTTTTATAATGTCTATACATAATTATAAAATTTTAAAGCTAAAATATTTATATATACTTTTAGTGCAAAAACATTTATATATATGTACCTGACATTGTACGTCGATCCCATATTGTTTGTACTCCACGTATAAAGAACTTGAAAATCGATCCACAAAACTGCATTTTGTCCGCATATACTAATTAAATTAAATTCTTAATTAAATATAATATAATTACGATTCTCTACATTTTCTTATAAAATATTTTTACAAATGGATCCCTCATTCTGATATAGAGGGAGTATATTTTTCTCATAAAATAATTTTAAATATATATTTATAACTAAATTAATTATTTCAAATTTAGTAAATAACATATGAATAATAATTACATAAAGAGATGAGAGTGATACATATTTAAGGGGTGTGACGAGTGATATAATACTAATAATATAAGTCTTTATATCATTTTATCACATATGATTTATGTGATTTTAGTAAAAACAAAGTCTATTCAATAACTAATAAATTGTATAATTAAAGTATAAAAAGTCATATTAAGCGAGGGTACTTATTTTTATTTCAAGAGATAAGAGCCAATTTTTGTTTCATATTTTTTTATGTAATACAAGTTTATTTACAGCTTTAAACCCTCTAGTATTGCAATTGAGTGATTTTCACCTTTGGTGTTTTTGGCTTTTTGCCAACTTTCACACTCACACCCAAGTTTAGCTCATTCTAATTTTGTCACCACAATGAGTAAATTTAAGGTGTAAATTGCTATAAAAAAACCACTTGTCAAAATTGTACATTCGCAGCAAAACTTGGGGATGGTAAGTGCCATTAAGTATAAAATGATTGAAAATATAACAGACAAATCGACAATGATAATACTAGGATCGAATTAAATTATAGTACTAGAATTGATGAAAGACGGTGAAAAATAGAAAGAAAGTAAGCTTACGCTTTAGTTGCAGCATAAATTGTAAAGAGAGGATGTGAAGGCACAACTACCCCAGCACCAGACCCAACATTTACAATTGTACCCTTCTTCCTTTCCATCATCCCATACAAAACACCTTTCGTTACTCTCATCGTACTTTCAATGTTCACACTAACAATCTTCATCCACATTTCCTCCTTCACTTCATGAAATAACATAGCCTTAGGATAAGTAATTCCTACATTGTTAATCAAAATTCCAACATCCAAATCACGTGCCAAAATTTCTATTTCCCGGAGACCAGTCGTGAAGTCGCCGGAAAAGTCCACAGTGATGGTTTTAATCTGAACGTGAGGGTATTTTGTTTTGATTTCTTTTTCAACTGTTTCGAGTTTCTTTGAATTTCTACTGACGATAATTAGGTTGAGATTTCTGTGTGCTAGTTGGTAAGCGAAGGCTTTTCCGATGCCATCTGTTGCTCCGGTGATTATAGCCCACGAACCGTAGGATTTGATGAGGTGTTTTTCGGATCGGAGACACATGTTGAAGATCCATGTGATGAGTGAGATGAAGTAGTTGAAGATTATGATTAAACCGATGATGCATGGGAAGATGATGAAGACTGGTAGTTGAAAATCACAATTGTGATGCTGCATATTCCGCTTTGTGACTGTCAACATGTGAACTAAACTGCTATCTATATACTCTTTTCTTTTATAAATGAATTTAATGTATTTGTGATCATTAAATTATTAATAATATTTAGAATTTTTTAGAATTATTTTCAAAATTGCAAACATAATTGATAATGATATATTGACTGTCTAAATTTTTTTATATTATTTGTGTATAAAAATTAAATTATTTATGAATTGCTAACTAGTGATTTCAAAATATAAATAAAATGCATCCAAAAAATTATACATTTTATCTAATTTTTTGATAAAAAATATTTTTTAATTTATTTTTACTAATATTTTATAAAAGAGTACAAAATTTGGCTTAAATATGACACATTTCTTTAAATCATTTTTTCTTATATTTTGACGTGTAATTCTAATTGTTCTTTATTTTTTGACTTTTTACATCTATAGTAACAGTGAGAGGAGGTGGTCAACGTTTCAAATGTTTTATTCCAGGATAGTGATATCCAACAAACCAATAAATATATGTACAATGAGAACCTAATGTAGTTGAGACATATTAAATAACAGTAGTTCTAAATACGGTATGAGGTAGTGAGGTACAAATCACGGTTATTTTATTTAAATATCCTACTTTTTGTTTAAAGTATCCAAAATATGGTACTTTTTCATCTTTAGGAGATCACATCGTCGAGTAGGGATGGTAACATAACCTGTACCAACAAGTACCGATCCAAAATCGTCTTAATTTAGACGGAAAAATTCACTTTGATTAGGTGTGGGTGTAGTGATATTCATCTTGCACAGGAACTCGTCTCGTTAATAATATTATTGTAATTTTTAAATTTTATGCACATATTATGCGGATGTAGGTGGAGAAACCCGAAACTCGTTGCGGGCGGAGATGAGATCTAAATTTCACACCTGCTACAAACGAAGGCGGGTGCGGATTCTCCGATTAGTCGAGAATGGGTTGGGAAGGCAAAATCTGCCTCTGCTCCGCCCCGTTGCTCTGTTTATCGTCGAGATGTGACCAGCTAAAGAAATATTTTTTTTTGTTCGATAAGAGTCGCATCCCGGTGATGAATAATGTGTCCCTAGTATTTTGCACATAATCACAATTTTATTTTGTTAACAACTCTCCCTTATTTTTTCTCCTATTTAATAAATAAAAAAATAATAATAATAATAAAATATTTTTAATTTAATAAATAAAAATATTTTAACAAAATTAAAATAATATTAGTAAAATGAAACAAAATACATTTATTAAAAAAATACATCAAATTTAACGCAGTTGAGTAGATGTGCCAAAACAAATAAAGTGTCAATAATATCTTGCAGATAAAATAGCAACACAATTGTATTCTGTTAACAACTCCACACAATTCTATTTTGTTAACAATTATCTCTTAATTTTTTTTCTGATATAATAAATAAAAAATAATAAAAATAATAATAATACAATATTGTTAATGTAATAAATAATAATAATAATATTTAAAAAAAATTATATTAATAAAATCAAACAAAATATACATTTAATAGAAGAAGAAAAATACATCAAAGTTATAGTGGTTGGGTAGATGTGCTAAAACATATTATATTATTTTAACAACTCACTTCTTACTTTACTTAATATTATTTTAGTAGATTCGGATGAAAATTAAAATAGAGTTGTTAACAAAATAACATTAAGTTGCTAATTTAACTGCAAAATAAGAAGTGAGTTGTTAAAATAATATAAGACGTTATTTGTTTTGGCACGTCTTCTCCACCACGCTAACTTTGATGTATTTTTTATTATTATTATTTTATTACATTAACAATATTTTATTTTTATTATTATTATTTATTTATTTATTAGATGGAGGAAAAAATAGGAGGAAGTTGATCACAAAATAGAATTGTGTTGCTATTTTAGATGCAAAATATTATGGATACTTTATTTGTTTTGGCATGTACTCAACCGCATTAAGTTTGATGTATTTTTTTATTAGATGTATTTTGTTTTTTTTTATTAATATTATTTTAATTTTTTTAAATATTTTTATTATTTTTTATTTGTTAAATTAACAATATTTTATTTTTATTATTATTATTTTTTATTTATTAAATCGGAGGAAAAATAGGAGAGAGTTGTTATAAAATAAATTTGTGTTGCTATGTTATCTACAAAATATTATGGTCACGTTATTTGTTTTGCCACATTTATCGAATCACATGTATTTATTTCTAGTAAATATATATATTTTTACTTTATTAATATTATTTTGTTTTTTTAAATAATATTATTATTTTTTATTTATTAAATTAACAAATATTGTTTTGTTAAATTAAAAAAAAAATTAAAATGTAATACATGGTATCATGAAGGGATTATAGTGATTAATTTTGGGATATAATGAATGGGATATAATGATTAATTTTGTAAAAAAAAAGAGAATATACAAATAAACAATCCACAAAATGGAGCAGATAATGAAGGGATTTGTCCTAAGATGCAAATGCAAAATGGACGAGGAAACTATCTGACGATAGATCAAATTTGAGAGTGTTCAAATGTCTATGAGGGGTAACATTAACCCTTTTGCTTTTGAAGGAAAATCGGCAAGAAAAATTCTACTATAAACAAGTTAACTGGTTGTAGCTACACCTATCAAAATGGGTCGGGTCAGTTCGTTTAACCAACGGGCTTCCAGTAATCTGTATAGTTTGAATTAATAAAATATTTTTTTAATTTTAAATTGTAACACTATTAATTATTGTGTGCAAAAATAATTAACAAAAATATTAATATTTTGTCATTTTTGTAATTAACAATTACCAACAAATAATATTTTTATTTTAATAAAAATCATTTTAATTAAAAAATATATGGGCCGACTCGAAAGCCTATATAGGGCCGAAGTTGTGTACTAATTCTGTAGTTCGTATTCTATCTAGATTTTTTAGCTTAATTCAAAAAAACATACTTTCAAATTGATAAATCTAATACCGATCAAGTACTCTGTTTTGACACATCCAGTTGTAGCCTGTTTAAACACTTGAAAATGTATTGTGTCTTCAATTTGATGGAAACATACTTAGTAGTGTGTTGTATGAATATAATTAATGGTGTATTTGATCAAATTTAATTTAAAACCAAACTAATTGAATGATTAAATAACAAAACAGAATAGATTGGATAAAATGGTTTTTCCTCTCAAAATCGAATCAATTCAATCCACGAACACCTTTAATGGATATGATACTAGTATTAATTAATAAAAGAATTAATAGATATAGATATGTTCCTTGTGAAATGTACAGAATCTCTCAAACTTTTGAAGGCACTCTTACACTAGACATGGCTAACAAAACATGCTCGTGTGATATTCACTTGAGCCCGTGTCTCGACTTTGACGAAGAAAATTCGATTTGATCAGATATTAATATGATTTTTTTTCAAAATTAAAATTTAAAATTGGGGTAGGTTTGAAGATGATGATATCCTTCCCTTGATCCACGCTCCTATATATATATATATATATATATATATATATATATATATATATATATATATATATATGAATTGGTGTGAGCGTGGGGTGCAAGTAGGGAAACCCAATCCTTGTTGAGGGCAGAGAATTGGATTTCAGAGCGGATTTTTTTCGATTTGTCAAGGGAGAGGATGAAGGAGACAATATTCGCCCAGTTGTCATACTTACCTCCGACTTTCTCCTTCTGTTTTGCTAACGCAGTTAAAATGAATTTCTATTTTTTTATTTCTAATTATTTGATTTTTAATTAAATGAATTGTTGGTTAATTTTTAGACTTAATTGTAGTTTTGGTCTCTTTATTTTCACCAATTCTTAGAATTGGTCCCCCTATTATAAAACCCGACAGTTTTGGTTCTTGTGATTTTTTAACTAAAAAACAATGATTTAATATATTTTAAATTACATAACATACGCTTTCATTATGTAGAACTATTTGAACGAATGAATTATTTATATTTTATTAATTTAATTACAAAAATAAATCATTTTTGAAGTTGAAACTAAAATTTTTGGAGTGATTTATTGCAATTTTATATACATTTATCAGTTAATATCATCATATCATAAGTCACGATATTAAAATAAGTTATATCTCTAATTTTTAGTTGAAAAAATTGTGAGCGAGACTAATTAAACTGATGGATTTTAAAATAGAAGAACCAATGCAAATAATTAATGAAAATGAGAGAACAAAACTACAATTAAACCTAATTTTTAATAGTAAAAAATACACGATCAATAAGACTAATCCAATCAACATGTGCCACATTATTAAAATTTTGTTGCTTCAATGTGGTTTTGCAAAAGAAAAACATTAACGATTTAAAAAATAATAATAAACTGCATGTTTATAAATAAATAAAAGTTACAATAACTAAAATCGTAATAATCTATATTTACAGAGATAAAAAAATGTATTTAAACCTTAATGAAATGCAAAAAAGTGAAGTCTATTTTTGACAAAAACAAATGAGAATGGGTGTAATTTGTATTTTTAAAAAGAAAAATGTTAAGTGATATGAAGGATTTTTTTTTTTTAAATGTTCAATGTTAGTAGTTAAAAGATATAATTATATTGATAACAAATTTTTTTTGCAGATTTGTGAACTCCCTGCATTAAAAGTAATTGTTTGATGGAAAGGTTGTTAGTGTTGATACCTTACATTATGAAGATAAGGAGGCTCAAATGGTTGAATTTACAAACATTGAAGCGGAAAAGAATCGTGACTCAAATGAGAATTTAAGTTTTTTTTATGATAGATTTCTAAAAATATGATTCTTGATGTGTTTGGAACTAGTTCATTTCATTCAGATAACATAGAACAACAAAGAGATGATCATCAATATTCAGATATCAGTATGTAGATTCTTAGAGTGATGCAGTGTAGAGAAAATATTGTTCACAATTATCAATTCCATGTAGATTTGGGATCATATTTACAATCAAGGGTATGAGGGCTTGTATGATCTCTCAAAATATTATTCTCATTGATGATAATATAAATTTCAAGGTTGTTTGTCTTAGACGTATAGAGACATTTTTTGAAAGATAGAGTTGCTAGCAAGTAACGAAATATATTAATGAAGAAAAGAACACAACAACAATTAAATATTTACATAATCGTCTAATGCAAATAAAAAGTCTATTGTAGAGGTTATTTATAAGACAAAAAAAATTATATATATATAAAAAAGATTGTTCAGTAATATAATACCGACTTAAGAGTTATAAAACCAGCTTAATTTTAGAATTTTTTTTTCTTCTTTCTTTTTTCTTTAGGTTTATATCCTCTTATTTTTCATATTTCATAGTAGAATTTGCTTATATATGGACTGGTCTATATACAGGTCGGAAAAAATAGAGGATAAACAGTAATATCAAACAAGTGTTCATGAAAAAAATAGTATATATAAAACGGGTAAAAAAATTAGTGCATGTGATAAAAAGGAGTAACCTGTAAAATATGAAAACTTGAAAGTGGAAGCTTTGTGCGAACCCCACTTCTTGAATTTGCTGAATGGAAACTTTGAATTAAAAAATTGTACAAAGAGTAAGTTATAAATGGAAGTTCATTATTTAAAAATGAAAGTTTTGTTAGGATGAAAGCTTTGTAAAATTGAAAGGTTATAAAATGGAAACTTAGTAAAAATGAAAGTTTTGTAAAGATAGAACCTTTAGAAAGGATGGAAGATTTGTAAAAACGAACCTTCAATAGAAGGTCGAAGGAATTTTTTTCTGTTTTTATGTTACAAAAAAATCTCTATTTTGGAAGCAAGTTACAAATGGAAATTATTTGTTTATTAATAAAAGGGAGAAATTGTATTCACCTTCCCTGAGTGTATATTTTAGTATTTTTTATATAAATGACAGATAAAATTAAAAGAGGAAAAAGAAAAAAGATGTTATATACAATTTTTTTAGTTAGTATAAAAAAGATGGGAGTGCTTTCAAAACTAAATTGTGTTAATGTCATTTAAAAAATCTCAAAGAGAGATAAATGCAATTTTTTCTAAATAAAATCTTTAAAAATGGAAGCTTCATAAAGATGAATACTATAAAAGTTTTAAAAATTGAAGCTTTGTAAAAAGGGAAACGTGTTAAGATGAAAGTTTGTAAAAATAAAAATTTCTTACTTTATTTGTTTGTTATTTTATTAATGACAAAAGTTCAATTGATAAATTACGTCAAAAATAGCACAAATTTAGAATCGATAAAAATAAAAAATAATAAATCTCTAAACAAATTTACAACATTTAAAATAATTGAAATATTTATATGTTTAGATCTATATATTGTTTGATGACAAAATGATTAACTTAAAATAACCTCAGTTTTGGTTAAAAACGCAACCCCTATACCCATGCAACGTTATAAATCAAACCCGTTATTTTTGTTTTGTAGGGAATGAAAGATAGGGAAAAGTATCTCCGTAGATGAAACCTTTAATATATGGAGGAAAAAAAAATAGAAACAACACATTTATCAACCAAAAATGAGAATTAATACGAAGGAAAAAAAAGGCAAACATGAGTAAATAAAAAATAAAAAAGAGGTCAGAACACTTTGACCCATGTTTTTCGTTTTATGATCCCCGGAAGTGAAACTTTGGTCATCCAAAGTGAAGCAATGGAGTGGTGAGCTTCTGATTTTGGTTTGAAGTGAAAAGAAATTCTGATATTTAAAGATTAAAAAAGTGAACGCTGAGAGGTTATTTATTTTGTAAAATATTCTGTTTTTATTTTTTTAAATTTAATTTAATCATATCGTGATGAAATATTCTTGAAGATAATTATTGTTATAGGAAAAAAAATTAAATATTATTTAACAAAATATATACTTACAGAAATAATAAAAATAAAATTTTGACATTTTTATTATTTTTAAAAATATAAACAATTACTCACTACAAAATTTCAGTAAATTAATACACAGAATGTCAGGTGATATATATAGTGACCATCTTTATAAGCGGTCTACTATGTACCAATATTTAAAAATCATGATAAATTTTAATAATAATTGACTATATTTTTTTAGAAGTAATAATTTATAATTCTTATCGTCTTTTTGAATAAGATGTGACTTGATTGATCTCGATTGATATGAAATACATATTTATTTTGATCAAATTAATATCATTTACGTCTTTATCTCAATCATATTTTTTATATACTAATTCAGAGTAAACCGCAGCTAAATATTCCAAGGATAACAATCTTGTCAAAGATAAAGATATACCCCGAATAACCCCAATTTAATTTATGTGTCCATATTTTGAGTAAAGATGGTTTTGTATATTCATTGGCAATATTTTAACAATATATTTGATTTGACATTAAATACGTAATTTTTTATTTGATAATAACTCATTTAAATATCAATTCTGCCGATACGCATTAAATTAACACTTGTAACGTGAATATCATTAAGACTGGATTCTCTCTATAAATAGAGAGTACAATGAAATCCATTCATGATTTTTAGGCCTTTTTGTCAAAGCCACCCTTCATATCCTCTTCTTCTCTAAGTTGGTAGTATTATTCAAAGCTGTGTCAAAAAGTTGCCTTGTATCCATTTCATTTCTCTTCTTTCACTACACATATATTTTTTTTACATAACTTAACTAACCACCAAGCTTACTAGTAGTTTAAATATTGATTTTCATTATCAATAAGCGAATATATATGAAACGAATAAGAAATAAGGACCGTGTTTCACCATTTAACAAGAACACGGCTCTATTTCAATTTTCAAGTCAATCCATCAATCAATATAAATATAGTAAAGTATTAGAACTAGTAGTTTTATATATTGTAATTATATTAGGTTATGATGAATTGACATTGTGGTGTCAAAATTCATGTTATACGCATTTAATATTTTTAAATTGTTATAAAATTGATTAAGAATTATCAGAGCTAAATATAAAATTTGACACTATGGTGTCAACCAATTCTAACCCTATTATATTATATATAGTGTATACCATTATCAGTCATGGTCAGCAATATGCTGCTGCCTGCTGTTCACATTTTGTCTTTATTCGACGATACCATATCTCACTTAAAATCCTCAAATTTAAATAAAAGGTACCTCAATAAAGACGGCCAAAGCTAAAAATGTGAATAGACAAAAAAATGAGGACATAACCATGAAGAAAGTATTAAGAATCAACATATCTGATTTCTGTATTTGCAGATCGTAGTTATTGTTTTACCTATTTACTTATATATTATTATTATTATTATTATTAGTTTTGGCTGGAAGATATTACAAGTAGCTAGATAGATCCATGATATGTATTAGGTGGCAAAGAAAAAACAAAAGTAAAAAAAACAAAAACTAGAAACTACAACGATTATTTTTTTGTTTTTCATGTCTAATCCGTGGTTTGGCAATAGAGGTGGCCTCAGAAGAAAACTGAAAGGAATCACAACACAATATATGTTTTAAGCAGCAGAACACACATCCTTTTCTGTCTTTTACGGTTTAAAGCAAAACCACTTTCTCTGCATCAAAAATATATAATTATACTATTAGATATTCACCTTCATAACAGACAATTTTTTTGTGGGTGTGGTTGTTAATTGTAGAGATAATAAATTAATGTGACCAATTGAATTGATATGTTACCTTGGAAGATTTATCATCATCCTTGCGCGAATTAGATATTCGCTGTGACGTAATTCGGCCTGATCCTCCTCCACCAGTTTTTTTCTCATCTCTGGCCTTGTTGAATATAACAGTGAATCCTTCAGCTGAAGCAGGATCATTCACATCCCATTCCCCGAACTTGGGTAAAGGCCTTCCTTGTTGTTCATACTGCATATGCAAATAAAAATATATATGAGTATGTATGCATCAAAACATTGATTAATTTTTCACCCCAATAAAATACAAATGAAGATCACGATAGCCTTTTGTACATCATAAACGAAAGATTATTCATTTATGTAAATTGTTAATTGTAAAAATGGTGAAAATTGATAAATCAAATAAAATTTGTGTTGGTTTATAAATTAAAATCATTGATTTGGATGGTAGGATGTTACCGAAGCCATAGAGATTGAAGCTTTGTGATGATTGGTGGTTACCCAAATTTCTGAGGGGGGAAAGGAGTAGACAACAAAGAAGAGAAAGGAAAAAAAAGAAGGCAGAAGAAGAAGAAGAAGAAGATTAGATTGAAATGAATTGAATTAAAAAACTGGTTGGAAATGAAACATTTTATAAGAGGGGGTAAGGAATAGAAAACGATGCGCAAATCAATCCAAGCTAGTTGTTGGGTCTTACACATTCCTGCGTGGCCCACTCGTCCAACACACGGGGCTGATTTGGTTTTTCTGTTTTTGTTTTTCATTTTTATTTTTAGGGGAATATTCCTTCAAAGGTAACAAAAAACAAATGTTTAGTCCCATAGGAATGAGTCGGTATTCCAAAAATGGTAAACTCAGATATCCAAATTTGTAATAACATTAACCAACCCAAGTGAGCTAATTTTTTTTTTACAAATTGCAGTTACCTATTTGCGGTAAATAAATAGTTTTCAACCTAATTACAACAGAAATCTACATGTAATATACAGACTTGGATTTATTTTTCCTTAAAAACTGGAGAAATAATTTGTTTCCAGTGGTTGCTGCGCGTTTGCAGATAGATCTCTTGGATTGGTCTCTGTAGTACTTGAATCTCTGTATCATGGTTCTTGTGTTCTTGTATATATACATAACACCATACCCCGAGATGGGACGGGGGAAGTAGTTGGATAATGTAGATAAGCTATCTATAGAGATGAAAGACGGTAATGACTCATTTCATTTATGTTTTGATGTGTACTGCCATAAAAGCCCTCCTATAATGTTGTTCACTGCATGAGAAGCCATGGGAACTGCAAGGCTAGAGGATAAAACTGTAGCATATCCATAAGCAAGACCAACAAACGTTGCCCTGAAACAAAAACAACAATCTCATTTTAATTAGATCAGGTCTTTTTTGCAATAGCTAATGTTTGTAGGGTAGAGATCGAACTCGCGACCTTCTTGTGACTACATTCCCTAACTCTCCCACCCCAGTCACCAAACAAACCTTATATCCCCTTTAATTAAATCAGGTCTAATAACAACACAACATGAAAACAATGAAAAATGGATGTGATCTACAGGCCATGGAGAGGATATAATATAATAAATTCAAATCAGCAATCTAATTTTCTGAAATTGGGAATAAACATAAGAGGGAGCCAAGGGGAAAATTTTAGAAAGATATGCACCATATGGCAAAGGAATACTTTCGACCGCTGCCGAGATGCAAAACGCCAAAGATAACAGAAGCTACCGCAATACTCTTCCAGTTCATTCCAAAAAGTGGCAGAATTGCACCACGGAAAAGTAGTTCCTGGAATTCAAGATGGTAAGATGGGGTTTTAGTCAAATAATGAGAAATAAACAAGAATGGTAAAATAAGCTAAGATGAGTAGCTCTCTTTTAACCTCACTAATTCCAGGCAAAAATGCAACTGCAATATAATCCAAAGGTTGGAGTGAGCTAAGGACCTGATTGGGAAAACAAAAATATTTCCAGAGTTTAGAAACACAAAAATGACAAAAGCAACTGAGATGTAAAAAAAGTATCATAGGCCGGAATTATTTGCAGTTTAGTTGCACTGAGCCACTAACATTTGCTCAACTTACTACCATCTACTATAGAATATTGAAATTTTAAATGGCAGACTGCTAATAACAATACCAAGCTTATAAAATCTTAAAAGACGTTTTTAGAGCTATGGAATCAGTTACGGCCTAGACTGTCTACGGTCAGAATACCATGCATTCAATAACACAGAACTGTTGGATGAAAATCAAACTATTCATATTTCAAATTCAGTAAATCGGATTTAAAACGTTAGCTCAAAATGAGGGTCGACCAATCTTCATTCAACTGTGCTTTTTGTCTGACTGCAGTGACTGACATTTTGATTGTAGAAAATCCATAACCTTTAGTACCTGTCTATTGGCTGCTTCACTGGACTCAGCAAAATCTGGCCAAGTCTTCAATAGCAAGTAGCGACTTGATGATATTAAGACTACAAGTCCGGTAATCAACTCAAGATGCCACATTTCAAAACCAACTGCAGATAAGAGAAAAAATCTTAAGATACTTCTTCACACATCATAATAAATGTTTTCCACACATTTGCCAAACATTTACCACAAGAAACAAGCTCATCTATATTTTCTATAGGCACTCAACAGAAATCATGCTTAGATCCATTAGAAGTCATTTCAGACTAGCCTTAAAGTTCCACTACCAAAATACGAGCTAGTTTGGATTTCACGTCAGTGCTCAAGAAAAAGTCACAACTAACAATGAACAGATGATCAGAGCATGTGTAGCCTCGCTCCAATTATTAAAAACATTCCACACACACTGGAAACATTGTGTTTTCAAGCCTTATGGTTGAAAATTTGCAAAATTGTCAATCTTCATGTTCAATAAGATACCACTTGAAAATCCAAATTGCCATGTGCATTTCAGTATTTCACCAACACCAGTATGGTAGTACCGATCCGATTTATGGTAACAGGCTAACAGCATATGTTTGAGGAGAACGTTTATTTTATGCAATTAGGAGTTCATATATAGTTCTTGACACACTATCTTTTCATGAATTCGGATTATAGAGAATTAGCAGAAGTTTGAAAAACAAAATAGCAGGAAGAAGTAAATAAAAGTGAAATACATGATACTTCTGTAGAGCAGTCCAAGATTGGCAATCCTTCTATTGACGCAACATGAGACACCTGCAAGTTCCAAAAACTAGATGAAGTAAAAAAAATAACATAATCTTGTGTATGCAAATTTCCATGGCTAAACTAACAACCTTCCATGACATGTTCATTAATATGGAAGGGCAAACTTTGCCCAGAGTTAAGAACTTGACTCTTAATAATATAACTTCCAACCCGAATTCAATTTCTCCTTACTAATATAGTGAAGAAAGACCCAATCAGACCGAAATAACTTCTATGATGGCTAAACAAAACATAGGTTTCTTGTGCAGGCGCATTTATATAGTTAAAATAGACAATACAAAACAACAACCAAACCTTATCCCAATAAGTAGAGTCAGGTACATGGATCAAACGAAACCATAATGTTTTGTCATATATCATATTACTATCCAACTCATTAATCTCTAGGACTTTCCAGTTTCACTTATAGTTTTCTAAGTCATCCTCTACCTCTAGCAAATTGATTACCAGGACTCTCCTTACTGCAGAATCTACATGTCTCCTCTTCATGTGTCCAAACCACCTAAGTCAAGTTTCCACCATCTTTTCTACGACAAGACTACCTCAACTCTCTATCTAATCTCAGACATTTTTAATCCTATCTCCTCTAATCTCTCCACCCATCCAGCGCAACATTCTCATCTCTGCTACACTATTCTCGGTGTTTTTTTTTTATACCACCCAATACAATAGAATAAGATAAATGCGACAAAAGGGGGAAACTGATTCAGCAATGCATAAAATGAAGATAACCTGCCGAATCATTGTCCCGAGAGCAGCTATAAGACCCGAAGTTATTATGCAAGCCTGAAGCACATTACTTCTGGAAGGAACGGAAATAGGGTTAACATTCTGAGCAGGTGGATTAAGAGAAGTGTCCAATAACTTATCATTTTGAACAAATTTGTCATCAGAGATATCTACAAATGCTTCTGGTCCTTCTCTTTTGGATTTCTTCATCGACTTCTTAGCAAAAGAACATGTTTTATATCTATTCCCTATGAAAAAACAAAATAGTATGTAAATTGTATAAGAAGCTACATAAGTAGTTAATTGGGAGTGCTATCTTTTCAAATATAATTAGATTCTGTTAGTTAAATTCAACTTCATTTGTGGTATTTGATATTAGGGTAAATGGAAATAAATCAGTAAAAGGTTAGGAAAGAAAGAAAAATCGAATAAATAAGTGAGAGAAATTAAAGAAAGTTAAGAGTTTAGAGTGTAACTGTGAGGGAGAGTGGTGAAGGGAGCACAGTATGAGGTGTGAGCAAAGGTACTCGAGCAACTCCAGCAATTGAGATTGAGAGTGAGCGAAAGCGTGGCCATGTATGTGAGTTAGAATAAGAAGACTATGGAAATTGGAACATGCGATTGCTATTATATCGTTAGTTTCCCGGTTCCATTACAAGCTTTATATCATTTACTTTCTTATTTATTTATTTATTTCAGTATGGGTTTGCTAGTGGCCCTTTCTATACATTTGGGTAAAATTTTACCCTTCACCCCCGATATTTTCATCAAACTACCCTTTTTACTATTTAAAAAAAAAACTAAATGCTATCGACAAACTTTAAGAAACGTTTTCCAGGACAATAAGATGAGCAGTTTATTTTGTAAAAATAATTTTCATTTTTATTTTATAAAATTTATGTTAATTTTAACTGCCGATAAGAAGGTAATAAAAATTTTAAGTGAATAATTACTTAATATTTTTTAAAACAATGAAAATATCAAAAAAAACATTTTTATTATTTTTAGAAATATATTTTCATTAACTAACATTTTATATTATTTTATGACAATAATTTACTTCAAAATCTTTAATCAAGATACTGCGAACACATTTTAAAAAGTGAAAAAAATGTTTTCACAAAATCCTTCTAACTTAAAAAAACAAAACAAAGACAAACTTAATTTAAGGTCTAGGTTAGGCGAATTTCATTTTGTTTCATAAAATTTAGGAACAAAACTGGTGTTTTTGTGGAATTGTAGGGATAGGTATTAATTTGTTGAGGGTATTGAATAAAATTTTACATTTGAGTTATGGAACTGTTGACCAAATAAAAAGTTTGATGTGGAACTCAATCTGTTAGATCCATATGGTTTATGAATAATTGTATATTGTATTTTTTTTTTTTAAATAATTCTTTCTCATTCAAAAAAATATAAGATTCTATAACATGAAATAAACTTTTCTATTAGAGATAAGAATAGGCTAGACCAGATCAAACTTTAAAAGGTTTGAGTCTGATATACGATTAATTTTTTTAGTTTAAATCTGCTCTATTGCTTATGATAGACTTTTTTTTAGACTTGACATTTTTAAAAGTATAGTTTGGCTTGAAAAGTTATTTACAAGCTTTGTTCATATTAAATCATTTAAATATTATAATTTACATTTTTTTAAATAGACTAAACTAGATATTTATATAAAAAAAACTAATAAAATAACATTAAAATAGTTTAATTGATAGACTTTAAAATAAAAAACAATAATATTAATAAAAAATAACATTAATAAATAATAAAATATATACTTAAGAAATAGTAATTTTAATAAATAATATTAATAAATATATATATATATATATATCGGTTTCTCATATCTAATAAGTTTTTTTATAAGCATGAGTTTGAGTTATTTAAATAAATAAATTTTAAAAATAATTTAAATTTAACATTTTTATTAGACAGGCCAAATCAAATCATAAGTATGTCAAAGTATAAGCTCGACTTAACCTATTTTCTTCCCTGTATTTAATATTCATTGTACTGCAGGTTAGTTTACGGATCCAGCATAGTATGGTATGGGATTTCTGATAAATGAATTTATCTTATTATTATAAAGTGTATTTCTTCTATTTCTTTCTTTGTCCTTTTGAATGGTGAACCTTGTCATTCTTTTAGACCTCAACGAGGATTACGACAAGAAGACTCCATGTCGCCTTATGTTTTCATTTTATGCGTAGAGATGTTTTTCAGATCTTATATCTCAATCCCGCGCTATGGGCGCATTCACGTCATACAAATAGCACGCGGGACTTCTGCGATCTCTAATTATTTTTTTGCACGACAAATCAGAATGAAGCTAACAATTTGAATAGAATTCTTCATCTCTATCAATAAAAAAATTGTTGAAATCGATACAGTCTATTCATACTGTTTAATTTAATCGATCAATAATTTTAAAGTGAAACATAAACAAACAAAAATATTAAAAAGTTAGATTTATCTTGTCTAAAATTTAATATTATATTTGAGGTGAAAATAATTATAATTACTTTATTTGCGCCACTGATTCATTTATATAAAAAAAATTATTTTAAAATAATAACTATTTTCAATTTATAATGTAGACAAAATATATTATGCACTTCATTGACTTAATTTCAGATAAAAATTTAGTTTTTTTTTATTTGATCCTTTATTTAATTTTAAATAATATTTTAAAACTTTATATTTTAAAATATTAATAATGTTATCTTTTTTTACATAAATTTAAAAATTTTATCATCATCTTCAAACAAAATTAGAAAATTAATTATCATTTTTAACAAAATTCATATTTTAAATTTTCAAATGAACTTGTATTTTCATCTTCAACTACAACATCAAATAAAAAACTCACATTTTAATATTTAGGTTAGAGATTTGATTTGGAAAATGATAATAAGATACTAACTGTCTTAGTGATTTTTGGATCAGATTTTAAAGTGTGAGTTTTTAATTTGATAGATTTGATGATGTTTGAAATGAATATATGAGTTTATTTAAATATTTGAGTTATAAATTTAATAAATATATGAATTTCATTGAAATTGATAATGATTTTTTTGAGTTTTGTTTGAAGATGAGGATGGATTTTTTGAGTTTATTAAAAAAAATATTGTTGACATTTTATGACATAAATAATTAAAATCATTACTTAAAATTAAATAAATAAAAAAAAAATAAAAAAATTGCCTCAAATTAAAATAAAAGTCTGTGCGAGATATTTTGCATTAATGAACAATTGTATTCTATAATTAATACTATATACACAAATTTCAATTCAATTTTTGTTTTTTATTTTACATTAAAGGTAAGGTTGAATGTGCTAATACTTGATAAAAAAAAATATTGGTTATGAACAAGTGCCCTTAAAAAAAAAAAGTTTAAGAAAAAAATATCACTTTTAGGATAAGTGTGAATTACACAATTTTTAATTTTTTTTATATTTAAATTTTTACAAGTGCCTCTAGCATTTTTGAAAAATATTTTGGTAAAAATGATTGTATCTTTTAAGCTAAATAGCATCCGTGGTCCCTTAACTTAATTTCAGTTAACGTTTTAGTCCTTTATCTTTTTTTCTTTCCGATTTGATCTTTTATTTTAATTTTAAAGAATGAAAATATGAGATTATTTGAATATTTGAGTTACAAATCTGATGCCATTTGTATTATATGAAAGAATATAATTAATTTTATAGGTTTTTGTTGAAAAGTTTGATGAACTTTTGTAAAAAAAAATGATAATATTGATAACATTTTAAAACATAAAAGATCAAATTATCACTTAAAATTAAAATTAAAATAAGGACTACATATGCTATTTGGCATATCTTTCATTTATATCTTTCTCTTAATTTTGGTATGTGAAAATTTGTTTAGTATAAAACAAGAAGAGAGAAATATATGGTGGCATTAAATAAGAGTTAAGATGCTATTCATTTTTCGTTAACTCTAAAAATACATGTTGAGAATGCTGAAAAGTGTGAGCAGGGGAGAGTATCGAATCTTCTACATTTAGTGTTGTCCAGCCAGTTTTCTACGCTGGTCTCCTGTAGACATACTCCAAGAGGAGAACCCAGTTTAAATTAAGTCACCTAAACATGCCTATGTTCATATACTCATACATAGACCAAAGAAACCAAAATGGGACAACTCGGTCCTTTTTCCCACACTTACTTACATAGTTATATTCACTATATTCAATTCAATTTAATTATTTTCTTTCTCGTTCTCGATTTCATAATCAATAATAGTACACAAAACTTCTGAAATTGCATTGCATAAAAGACAAAACAATGTTCACGTAAATATCTATGTATTTTTTATATTGAAAACAGAACTGCTCTAGTATACAAAATACGTCACTGAAGACGTGGCAAAACCCGTCATTACTCATTCGTAGCTTTCTTTTCAAAAGAAAATATCAAACGACGCCGTTGGCTGCCGTTTACTATCATTGCCGTTGCTACCCTTCCCACGGTATAACGACGTCGTTTTAGGCCTTCTCGAGCCAGGCACATCAGGCGGCGTCAGCATACGAATCAACGCCAAATTTATCCCTTTGAAAAACGGGTGCTTCTTGACGTCAGCTGCGCCGCGCTTCGACCCGAGCCGCTGAGCCGGATCCTTATTCAGCAAACCAGAAATGAGGTCCCGCGCGTGGAGTTCAAGCGCGCTCGAGGGCGTAGCCGTAGGAAAACTCAAGGGCTTCTCTAAGATGTTGCGCAGTGTATCCTTGTTCGATGAAGCCGCAAACGGTGTCCGCCCATAGATGAGCTCGTAGATGAATATCCCGAAGGACCACCAATCTACGGCGTTTCCGTGCGAGTTGCCGGCAGCAACTTCCGGCGAGACGTACTCGTGTGTTCCAACAAATGAGCAGGATCGGGCTGAAACCGGTTCAGCCACAAAGAGGCGGTTCGGTTGAATGGTTTGAACCTTACGTGACCGGAAAAACCGGTTCGAAAAGCAAGTGAATGGAGTAGGAAAAGAACGTGAGCGAGTGTAGGGTAATGCTGATGGAAACGCGGAATCTTGTAAACAATCAAATGATTCAACGGCAGGGATTGCATCTGAACAAAGCGAAAGATCAAAATCAGATAGCATGATATGACCGTCTGATCTAACCAACACGTTCTCAGGCTTTAGATCTCTGTAAATGATTCCCAACATGTGAAGGTACTCCAACGCCACCAATACTTCAGCCGCATAAAATCTGAACAACAATAAACAAAATTAGTTAGAAGTTATAACTAACTGTACTAATAGGAATATGAAAACGTCGTCGTTTCAATTTGTTTGGGCGTTATGGGAAATTTACCTAGCGGGAGAAAGAGGAAGACGGTTATGAGGGTGTTTGTGGCGTAGGGAATGTAAGTCTCCACCGGAACAAAACTCCATGACAATGCAAGAGAAATGAGAAGCTTCGAACTCAGCATAGAGTGTAGGGAGAAAAGGATGATCAAGCATTTTGAGGATCTTTCTCTCCATTTCAGCTCTCTGCGTTTTCTTCTTCAATGCCACGGCGTCTTTGTCCACCACCTTCATAGCGTACAACGCGTCTTCTTCTTCGCTTTCGAATTGTTCGTTCCCGTTTCGGAGACGGCAGAGGTAAACGGTTCCGATGTCACCGGCGCCGATACGACGGAGGAGGTTGAAGTCACGGAAGGTGAGGGCGGACTTGCGGCGGAAGGTAGCGGAACGGATAGCAGAGTAGGCGTAGTCGGAGGAGCGGTGAGGCTTAATGGAGAGACTCTCCGGCGAGGCAGGGAGGAGGTCGAATGAAAGACGGCTGAAACTGGTGCTGCAAATGCTTTCACTGCTCATTGAGCTTCTCTGTGTTGATGAATTGACTGTTTCTAAACTCAACTCAGAATCACGTGCACCACTCTCTAACATTGTAAACCAGAGAAAATATTAAAAAAACAGAGTGGTTTGAACTTTGAAAGTTGAATGTGTAGGTTAATGAAACTAAGATAATTAAATATATAGAAGGTGCAGGCTTTCTGTTTCTAAAGAGATTGGAAATTTGGAATACTTTTTTATATATTTGAGTTTTGGTTAGAGTTTTGGGGAGCAGAAAAATTTGAAAGGAGAATAAATTTGTATTGGTACGAAGATTTTATTTCAGAGCAATAAGAGTAGCAGAGGTTGGGCCAAAAAGAGAGAGGGGGCAGAGGCTATAGAGGGAAAGGTGGTTGTGATGTATTTAAGTTTTAAGTTAAATAAGTACGGAGGTAAAATTGAGTTTTATAATACTTATTTTTAACAGAAAAAGGGTGAGGGCACGTGAGAGGGGAAGTGTGTGAGAGTTTTGGCACGTGTGGGGAGGAGGGGGGATAACTGTAGGGAAAGTAGGACCTGTAGTAGTAGGGCAGGGACCCTGGGGGTGGTGACGAATTGAGGAAGGGAAAGGTTCTCACGTGGCAAAGGTTTCTTTGGAGCATAGCTCAAGCTTTGACAAATAACTGGCCAAATTACTCATGAGCGTGTGTTGCAGACTAGAAGAAGCTTTTTGTGTTTGTTTTGTTTCTTTATGCAGGTTTTCTCAGTCATTCCATGCAATGACGGAAAAACCCCGTGAAAAGGTTCAGTATACAATGCAACGGTCAACCCTATTTATAACCAAACAGAAAAGATGTTTATTTGTATTATCCTTCACTATCTGTAAAATCAAGTATTCCTCTATCTCAAAATAATTCAGTTAATTAATTATTTTATATATATTAAAAAATATAAATATAAATTAAAAATAGTATTTTTATTAAATTATCTTAATTATATATTAATAATTATAAATGTTATAAATGTATCATAAAATATATTGCATTAAAATAATATAAATAATATTAATTAAAGTATACAATTGAAAAAACTGTATTATAAAATTATCCATTATTTTGAGATGAATTTCCTTTTACAAATAAATCAATTATTTTTAGGCGAAATAGAGTAAAATATATAAAATTGTGAGAATTTGTATTAGCTAATGTAGTTATTTTTGTTATCTTCACAGCATTATATATATACATATAAAATAAATAAACAAAAAAAATTGTACTTGAAAGATTTATGTATTTGATTAAAAAATTATTTCAAATTTATCAAATTTTCAACTATTATTCTTATTTATAGTTTATTTCAGAAAGAGTAAAGTTTATATGAAATAAAGTTATTGAAAATATGAAATAGAGTAATATATATTAAATCGCGAATATAACAAAAATAACTATATCAATTACATCGACTAACTATTTTCTATGACCCATTTTATAAACGATAATTGAATCAATAAAAATCGATATATTTAATTTATATTATAAATTAAATATATTAACTTTTATTAATTTATTTTTATTCTATTTGTCTCTTATATATCAAATAAAAGATAGTATTAACTTATTTTTTCTTTAATAAAAAATAATTATTCAAATTATTAGATAGAGAATAATCACTGAAAAAGTAGATATATTTGATACCAATATAATTATGATTAATACTTTTGATCCCATTTATAACAACAACAAAACGTTAAAATTAATATACTTATTAATTTTAACTTTTGAATTATTTTTATCTATATACCTTATTAAAAATTGTGTGATATTAAATATTTACTAATAATATTAAAAAATTATCTTAAATAAATATATAAAAATAATTTAAAAAATAAATACTCCTTAAAAATCATAACTTTTTTATATAAAATCAAAACAAAAATCTCTTATATAAGATTATATGAAGTATTGCAAATAAAAACTTGTTACAGTTGTATTTATTATTCTTTAAAACTGAACATAATGGTAATTATAAATTATTTTAAATGCAGTTCAGTGTCATTAATCAAGTGGGATCATTGGAAATGATCTGAAAGTGATGTAAGTATTACTAGAAAAATTGTGTGTTTTAGTGTAATTTTTATCTCAGCGCAGGATTATGCACGTCACTAGTCACCTATGCAAGTGTAGTGTAGGAGTAGTACCTCCTATCTACTTGGTCTAGGGAGTAGGAAGCAGTAGGACTGACCACTGACGTACGGTGGTGGCTATGACTTCGATGACTTATTAATGCTAATTTTCTTACAATAATGTTTTATTTTGATAATCCGTCACGTCTTCGTATATTTTTTATGGCAAATTCAAATATATAAACATTTTATTAAAATATATAACAAGTTTGATATTCAATTTTTTATTTTAGTCAGGATATTCAATCTCTTAAAAGATAAAATTTTGTTGGTTTTTGACTTTTTAGTTCTTTAATCAAAGTTTTTAGTGTACTTATTAGCATGAATTTTTTATTTCATATAATAAATATAATTATATGATAGTTATCTCTAGCAATGTTAAGTCACTAGTATAAGGAAATTTTGTGAATAATGTTAATGAATATGAGTGGATTAATTGAAAACAATTACACTTTTTACTTACAATTAAAAATAGCGAGAGTATAAAATAAAATTTAACACAAATACGAGATATTGTATTTGTTCCATATAGTTTTTTTTTTCCACCGTTTATTTTGATCGTGGGATAATATTTTAATAAACCTTTTAAAATTAGACATAAATAATCATGTATCTATATGAACTTATTAAGTAAATTATAACTAATTCAATAATTTGACAGATATATAAGTATAATAAGTTGATATTATGATATTTTAATTGAAACATGAATGCATTACAATATAATTATGACATAATTGTATTTTTAGTCTTCTATTTTTATCAAAATTATAAAATGAGTTCTTTTATATAATTATATAGAATATTTAACTCATAAAATCACAATAAAACTCTATAAAAACATAACTTTTAACTTCTTGTAATTTAATTAATACATTTATATGATTTTATACCATAAAATCGTATATCACATCATTTAAAATATGTTAAATCGATATTTTTTAAATTCAAAAATTTGATGTATAAACCAAAATAGACAAAAGTTAAATTAAGAAGACAGTTATGTAAGTTAATAAAAATAAATTGACTAAAACTACCATTAAACTTATAATTAATCATATTCAGTGACGATAAATTATATAAATATATGTCAATTCATATAACTTGTTACAAACAAATATTTAATAATTTTTTAAAAATTAGAGTTACAGAGACCAACTTTTTTGTAATTAACCAAAAAATCATCCTCAATTAAACTAAACAATGATCCATAAATTTATTATTCAAATTTAGTTTGCATGTCCATTGGCAAGACTTTTTATCTCAACTAACCTAAATTGGATAAGAATATAGGTTGCCATTGGTATTTGTTTGTGCTTTTATATGTTTCGACACGTCTTTAAAAAAATGATGTCAGTGTCACAACCTCCAATTACTATCTTACATACACTGAAAGACAATTTTAATTATGCGATTCCCCGTATTTACTCAATTTGGGTGTTAATGATATTCCTATTATGTTTGTTTGTGACTTTAGCATGTTTTTTAATACGTAATAAAGTGTTTGTTGAAGCTTCTAATACAACAATTGAAGTTGTTGGTGGGCCAAAAGAATCTTCCATGTCAAACTTCAGAGCAAATAACACACATATATATACAAGAGTTTTATGACTTTTGAGGGGGTGATGCAGAAGACATTACTGCAATTGAAAATCAGTTGATAATCATATACTACAAAACTACCATGAAATTTAAGACTTTTCAGTCCTAGAAGGTTGTTAGGGCCAGTTAACTCTCACAATGTATCTGTCTTGAATTTTCGAGGCCACAATCCTAACTAAACTGTGAAGTTATTTTTCTAGGGCTAAATGTCTACAAAAATATAATTAGTTTGACATTGTGACGGTCAAAACCCTAAGTATTGTTCCATTAAACATTTGCAAGAGTCGTGGCCAAAACCCTAGGTATCAGTTTGACATTCAAATTTTGATATATTCGATGGTTGAAGTCCTCGGTAATGTTATTGAGGACTGATCAAGGGTCATGGCCCTTGCAAAATAAAATATGGAATGGCTTTTTGATAATGTGAATATTTTAATATGAAATTAAAATAAAATTATTTTTAATAATAGAATCATTTACGAGGGTCATTGTCGTAGAGAAAAAAAATAAACTTCAAATCAGTGAGGGTTTTAGTCATAGTTAATTTGAGATGGCCTCAGCCCTAGATGGTTTTCAATGGCTTTGGTTATGGGAATGGTTATGTTTTTTATTTAAAAAAATACCACTTTGGGATGGATTTAACCCTTGATATTTTCAATTTTGACTAGTGTTATAGGTAGAGTCATTTGATTATCATAAATGTTTTATTTCTCGTGGTTTTTTTTTAGCATTTTCTATAGCTTTTTACTTTTACAAAATTACAGATTTTTTGCAGTGACGGTGACTTATTTGTAGTTGTCTCTAAATCAAAAATAAAAAGTTTACAAATTCAAGACCACAAATAATTTATAAACATGCTTCAGGCTAGCTAATAATTAGTCATTACATTTGACATTTTTGATGTCTTATAATTTTCATCTATTTTTTTTGTTGGAAGTTTAAATTAATGTTTCTTTTCTCTAAATCTATTTTATTTTTATTTTTATCAATATACGTTATAGCTTATCGAATAAAAGTGTTTATGTGTTCTATTGTTAATTACTACTATTTATTGTGATTTAAATAATCATGATATTTTTTAAAAAATAAATTATAATCAAAGGACGATTTAAAAGAAGCATCGTTTGTTAAAGAAATAAAACACTTACCAATATTCCCGCTATTTTGATAGGCCGACAATAGGACAAAATATGTTACATTAGACAGAAACTCATCCTTGGTTTACAATAAACTATATTGGCAATACCTCTGTGACATCATGTTCTTTAGCACGTATTTAGATTAGATTATATATCAGTTTAATTTAATAGATAAACAATAATGGAAATCCATTAATAGAAATAATAGACGTAATGACTACACCAAGACAACACATATAAACAAATTCAATTCATGTGAAATCTCAGTTCCTCCTCCTCGGTACCATAATAATACAATGTCCACGCCGTATGTTCCCAAATTGTTCTACATTGTCTCAATATCTTCTTTGGTTCAATAATAAAAAATTTGGTTTATCAGTGGTTGTTCATCTAACTGCAGATTTTGTCTCGCCATATATATGATATGATATTATGCCTCTACAATTCAAATTTGATCATGTGATTAGTAAGGTAATTGTAAGTCAAGTTTTCCTTGACAGTGAATTTTAAACTAGCAAAAAGATTTAGTCAACCGGTTTCGATGGCTTTTAATTTTTTTATAACATAGATTTTTTAGATGGTATAGATTTCTTTTAAGTTTTTCAAGAAGAACGGCAACAAATGCTTTTGGAACATCGTTAAGAAAATAAAACTAGAAGTCTTCAATTAATGAATGAAAATAAAATTTTGTCCACGCTGGAATTGAACTCCCGATCTCTGGCGTAGCAAATCTTTTCAATATGTGATATGTCTTGTTCTTGCCATATATATCCCCCATTTAAGGTGGAGGATTATTATTTTCAAGGAGAGAATCAAGAATATATTTTCAACCCTTTGTAAAAAAAATTAATTTTAATCGTTAAATGTGTGATATATTATTATTATTATTATTTTCAGATGTATTGAAGTATATTTTTAAATATCTTTCTTATTAGTAATTTTATTGGTTAAACTGACCAATAAAAAATATTTAAAAATTAAATTAACTAATTAAAAATATATTTGGAATCATAATAACTAATAAAATATATATTTAAGTATATTTTATAATTTTAATGCATTTAAAAATTATTCAGACAGTGATTTGTATATTTAGGTACCAAAATACTTTTATTTTTTTTTAATAGTATACTCAAATCTTGTGTCCAAAATTTTGTAAAAAAATTATCCATATTTCACCCTGTTATAAGCTTGAATTGTGGCATGAAGTCTTTCCGGATGGATCGTGACTCGTGAAATGCAAGCCATGTGTGATCCAGGCCAATCTTGGTAAGTCCAACAATAAATGAGTTGGATGCTCTCTTTGGGCTTTAATAGTGTTAAAATAAATTTTAATTTTTAAAACTTTCGAATTTTTAAAACAGAAAAATTTAGAAATTCCAAAGTTTAATTGAATGTTGAAATGAGGAAATTAGCGTCGGACATCTCACGCAACATTTGTATTGTCTAATAATTACAACTCCAACACGTGTTTCTTTTATAGAATAAAATAATAATATTTTCTATAATTCCATATGTTTTTTTTTCTAAATTTTTTGAAATATGTTTTTTCTGACTTTTCATTTAATTGAAAAATTCAGAATATATTTAGGTTCTAAATATTTAATTTTTTGAAATATTAAAATTTTAAATTTTTATCAAAATAAAATTTGTACATTAAAATTATTTTCCAAAATTTTAAAAATAAAAAAATTCAGAATATCGAAATTTTTGAAAAGATGAAAAAATTGAAAGATTTACTAATCTATTTGTCAAAAAACTAATATAACATCAGTCACTCTGACAGAGCCTACGGCCTAGCATACGTCAGACTAGACTTTTCTTTTAAATAAAAAAGTTAATGCTTTTAAAAAAACCTATTTAGTTAAAAATGTCAAACTACCTGTTTGCCCCGTAATAAATCTGTTAAGCCTATTAGGCCAATCTATTTAAATAAATATAAATAATATTTTTTTATACTACTATAATTATTATATTAAAATTTGATTTGTTTGTTAAATATTTAACTTTTAGTAATTTACGCATATTAAGCTTCTTTAATTTTTAACATATTTAAATATACTGTTACAAAATATAATTGAAGTAAGATTTGTATAAAGTTCTATTCTTCAAAATGTTTTGATTACCTGTTCAAAAATGTTAAAATGAAATAGGTTTTTAAGTATGCTAAATGTCATACCAAATTTTTATTAAGGCCAGACTCATACCTAAAAAACAAGTTTATGATAGATCATAGGTCAAACTTAAACATTGACTTTTTTTTACAGGCGAAACTCAGATCTAGCAAAGTCTAACTCGGCTCAATCTATTATCGCCTACAACCACAGCGCAACCAAGTACCCATACGTTTGCCGAAGACTCATACACATTATTATTCACCGATTCCAACGACATAAACATGTGAGTTCCTCTCCATTCCCATTTTCACCATGTTTTAATTCTTGTTCTTTTGAAAGACCAATATCTTAAACCTTAACTTTGTCATTGTCGAATTTGAGAATGTATTGTAGCTTCATGTTGCAATGAACGAAACTATTTTCGTAAATATGTTTACGGCGATGTACTAGGTGTATTGGCAGAGGAGAGTTTATGAGGAACTTACCCTGCGATTATTCAGTTGATCGGAGAGTGTTCCACCGACGACATATTCTAGAAAAAGATTATACAAGTTTTTTGTAAAATTATAATATTTATAAAAAAATATTTGTATTTATATATTAACATTATTTTTCATATTTAAATTCATTAAAATTTTAATATTATTTAATATTTGTTTATATATTAAATAATTAAATATTTTATTTTATTTATTAATTAAAATAAAAAGATTTAAGTAAAATCTTTAAAATTTATTTATTTTATTTGACAATAATTTAAAATTTAAATTTTTTTACAATTTTATTTTAAATATTTTAATATATAAATACAATAAATAATAACACATAAAAATTGTTTATTCAAATCACAAATATTACATCATTATTAAGAATATCACATAATGAAAAATGGTGGGAATAAAAAATATCCTAAAAATTTGTTAAAAAAAACTAGTTTTAAAATTAGATAACTAAAATTAAATTCTGGACAATATAAAGGAATAAAAATGTATTTAAATTTATTTTAACTATAAATTGATGTACTCTTATAATTTTTTTAAAGATGAATAAAATGTATATTTATGCATGTAATAACTCTTCAAAAATTCAAACGCCTAACATTGCACGTGAAGGTCGCCTGGAGTCGCAGGTCATTTTCATTTCGACTAATCATTACTTTGTTCTTGGACATAAAAATCATTACTTATAAGTTCTTACCAAAAAAATAAAATAAAAATCATTACTTAGTTATCTAATTGTAGTAATTTGATTTGATCAAACAACAAGATAACTGTATTTTATAATATAAAAAATAAATCAAACCGCGTTTCATGAATTCTGATCACACCGATTTATTTTCAAATCATTTAATTCAAGACTTTTGAAAAATTTGGGGCAAAACACAATTTTTATTCTTTCTGAGATGACAGTATTGTAAATTGAAATTCCAAAATAATTATTGCAGGAAAGTTCTACCTGATCGCCACCACTGGTTGAGAATTGATCCCACGACGATGGCTGAAGGGATTTCCGTGGTAAAAAATAGGCTAAATAACACCCGTAGTCCCTTAATTTAATTTCAGTTAACATTTTAGTTTTTTATTTTTTTTTCTTTTCGATTTAGTCCTTTATTTTAATTTTAAGTGACAATTTGATCTTTTATGTTTTAAAATGTCAACAATATTATCATTTCTTTTTGTAAAAATTCAAAAAACTCATCAAAATTTTCAACAAAAATCCATAAATATGGCTAGGTGGTGGTTTGGGTGTTTTCTTTTGATTATTGTTTGTTATAATCGAGGCTTGGGATGTTTTGGAGGTGGTGTGTTGTGGTTGAGTGGCATATTTGGTGCCTTTTCTTTTTGGAGTTCTTTTTGTAAGAAATTTGGTTTATTGTTGGTGGTGTTGTGTTTTGAATAAGTATTAGTGATATTTCTTCTTCATTTTTCTTTCTTTAAATTACATTTAACAAATGATTAATAAATAAACATTATCTTATAGTTCATTAATCATTTGCTGAACATAATTTTTTTAAAAAAATTATTGAATATAATTAACTACAATTTAGAAGTCATGATATTAAAATATTCATAACATTAATTATAACCATTCAAACCATGTTAATATATATGGTTTAAGGTTTTCAAATAAACATGGTATATTCGTAAAAAAGTTTAATTTGTATATTAGTGTAAAAAAATTTATACAGTTGACAAATTATGATCAATTATACAAATAATTTTATAAGTAGTTATAAAAAAAGTCAAATATTATTAATGATTTAACGGTTGTAATTGATTAACAATATAAAATAT
>JBBPBO010000005.1:7296671-7415547 GCA_037974295.1 Cicer cuneatum
TATATATATATAATTCTTAATAAAAACTATGTTCAAATATAAATATGAAAATCATAGTTATTATATAACAATATTATAAATTATAATTACTTTCGAAGTGATAATTCATTGATTTCAGAAGTAATTATGTAATAAGTTACTCAATTTATTAACTCAATATAACCGATGAATTTCGCTAATCTAATTGTAAAAAAAAAAAGAAATTCTTATTGAGTAAATTAACTCCACAAATTTTTATAAAATTTTAAAACTATTGATACTTCATTAAATAATTGAAATGAATGTATAATAATTTTTTTAAAAATACAAGTAAACATCAATAACTAGATTATATAGATACAAATTTCATATTTATATAAAATTTTGCGTATTTTATCATTAATATATTATATTAATAATCAATAGTTGAAGAATAAAATTCGTCATTTATATTAATTATTAACCGAAATAACTTATTCAAATTTACTCGAGTCAATGGATCCTCTCTCTTAATTGCCTTAAGTGTGTTATGCAAATGATTAGTAACTTGTGACATTTTATTATATTTATTAATTATGTACTAAAAGTAATTAAATATTAATATCGATTTTGGTTGTACCATTTTTTTTAACTCTAAAAATATTGGCCAATAATAATAATAATTTTTTCTTTTACATGTTGGACAAGAGACTACCACCTTTTGTAAGCTAAAAATGTATCCACTGTTATAGTCTGCCTAAGATAGTACTACTTGCTTCAGAAGGTATGCAAGGTTCTTCTTCACGATAAAATAAATTATAAATCAGAAAAAGTGAAAAAGAAAAAAGAAACCTCCTTCAAGTAACTGGCGATTCCATATAGCCACTTAATTTTTGTTTTCTTACTCTAAAAACACAAACATACAAAGAGAGTTAAGTTCATTCATAGTCATCATTGTGCTAAATACAAGTTTGGAATATTATTTAAGTTATATAAACAACATTTTGTTGATCATTTGAAGCTGGAATCATGAGAAAGAAAATATGGTTTTTTCTTTGCCTTGCTTTCATGGAATGCTACATGGGTAAGCTTTGTTATATTCTCCTCCTTTTTTTTTTGGTACCAACTTGATGATGTTGTCTATAGCTTGGTTTGTTTTTTTCTTTCGTGTTTTTTTTTTCCATTGTAGTTTTTGATATTGTGTTCCTGAGTCTCTTGCTATTAAAATGCTAACCTGATGATTGCATTTTTCTTAAACATTTACCAAGTTCAACAGATCTTATTTTTCTTCAGATATATTGCTAACTAATAAATAAAGTATGTCTCTTCCATTCTTCATTTTTAATTTTGTCATTGGAATACTATTTTTGTTGGGGGAGGTAAAAATGGTAACTTTATGCTTCATGGTCTTCTTTGTACTCTCTTTATCAAGTGAGTGAGACATTACTAAAATAAAATACTCAAAACAACCTAACCTCTACTTTTCATCTTGTAGTCTAGTAAAGAGATAAAGGGGGAAAAATGATTCTTTCGACCCTTTGTTAAGTTACATTTAAGAGTACTGTGATGGAATATTTGCTGCATCTCACTTGAAGTGATGAGATCACTTGCTTTTACTTATTTTCTCCTTTTTATATGTGTTAATTTATCTTTTTTGGCTCATTAACTACATGTTTAGGTTCACATTCTGATTCTTCCAAACTCATAGCGAATCCAAACATATATATTAACATTGCAAACATTGATGTATGATTGGATTGCTGGAATATTTATTTAATATAGGCATGGCAAGGGGAATAGTGGAACAAGAGAAATCAGATGCAGCAGTGATTCCAGTAGGAACATTGTCACCACCAGAAGGAAACACAACATTCATTGATGGCACAACATGGTGTGTGGCACTTGCTGGTGTTTCCCAAGCTGACTTGCAGAATGCTCTGGATTGGGCTTGTGGACTTGGATCAGCTGATTGTAAAGCCATTCAGAAAGATGGACCTTGTTTTGAACCAGAAACACTTGTTTCTCATGCTTCTTTTGCTTTCAACAACTATTATCAGACTAATGGGAATTCTGATATTGCTTGCAATTTTGGAGGAACTGCTACATTGACAAAAACTGACCCCAGTAAGTTTAATATAAATGATAGCATAATTTGTTTTATCTTGGGAGAAGTTTATGTAAAGAAATCTAGGATTATAATTTTATAGCCCCCCCATATAATTTGTGGATGCGTTATGTGAAGGTTAGTGCTGACAAAGAGTAATTGTCTAGTGTATGTTTGGATTCATTTTTGGAAGAGCCATAAATGATTATGGAGACATGATAGTTTTCAATTAGAATTAATTTTGTGATTGGAATTGATTTTAAAATTATGCTAGAACACACTCTCTAATCGATTGAAATTCAATTGAGTTTCATTAAATGTATGTAAGGTCTATATGATTTAGTGGGATCCATTTAAAAAATAGTAATTGCGTGCTGATGAAGTTTGTCGATACCTCTTGATTTTAATATGAAATTAGGATTTGTAATTTTTTCCTCAAAACATAATTTTTACACTCAAAATTTATCGTTGAACTCACTTTCACGTATAAATTAAACATAGATCATTTTGCCTTAAACTTATTTTAATTAAAAAATCAATTAAATCTAAATTCTATTTTGTCTCCCATAGAATGAAACATATACACGTGGATCTTGATGTGAAATTTACCTCTTACATTATAGTTTTCTTAGCCTTTCCCTTTTTGTAACAAAGTGATGCTCATGCTGTGTTTAAAGAATCAATTGTGTATTCCTTATTGAATTTCTTGCTTCTTGGTGAATATATATCACTGTCTAGAAGATTTCAGTAACTTCTACCTTTCTTTTTTGTTCTTTTAGGGTTTTCACTTGTCAGTGTACTTTGATTTGTTTTAACCATTTTCTGTTTTGTTAATTTTGAAATTAAAGTTTTAATCTAAACTTACAAAAAGTCTTAACAATGTTGTGTATGCTAATGTTTGCATTAGAAGATTCCGGAAGGTCATTTTTTAACATGAACAATTTTTTTTGCATTCTTTCGAATAATTCATTAACTGTAGCTCATTAACCACTTGAGTTATTTAGTTTTTTAATGGAAGTAATTATTGTTTTTATATATATAAAAAGTATTAATATATAGGTATATTCTTTGAAATTATACATATGATGTATAATTATAGTAATATTTTTCTATAAGAAAAAGTATAATTTTGATGACAAAAAAGTACATTTGACGCATTATTGTTGGGTGCTTTTCTGAAAATTAAGTGCATAGTAGTAGGCACCTTATTTTCTTCCCACAACTTCAAATCCAGCTTTGTGGAATTTCACTATTTCAGTACTTAATACTCAACCTTTTTGTTTTCTTTCTCTTCAGGTTATGGAAAATGTGTCTATTCTAATCCTGGGTAAGTGTGGTATCATAACAATATTAGTTTACCAGATTGAAAGAAGCTTACAAATATTTAATTCAATTAAATTTATAGCAGTTTATATTGTTTTATGTAACAGATCTGTAGGTTCCTCTGCTTCAGCTTCATTGGGAAAGCATTACCAAAGTTTAATGTGGTTGAAACTCATTGCTCTGCTACTTATTTCATACTATTGGATGTGATTAATACTAATGGACTATGGTAGGTGAAGAAAAGGAAAAGGGAATTAGAAGAAAGTTAGGAAGTTAGCTTTGTTAGCATTTTGTAGTAGTGATTATGTTGATGCTAAGGTATTCTTAGCTTTCATGTTGGGTCAAGACACGAATCTATAATTGTGCAAATTATATCTTTTTGCAGTTTACTTAATTTGTAAATTGTTCGTGTTTCCTTTGGCACTCAATATTATATTTTCTCTACTTTCTGGTCCGTCGGTTGGATTAGGCGAAATGAGTATAATTAATTCCTCTTATTAAAATTGAGCAATTCAGATCTTAAAGACAGTTTTTAATTTTTGTTTATTATAAAATTCTGTCAATAAAATCTAAACCGTCGGCTTGATGTTTATGCAATCACTCACTTGTGCCTCACATAAGTCGGATTCTACTTTGCATATCTAAACTTTTCTCTCACTAAATTTATATGGGATTTACATGATTTAGTGGGGTGTATCTGAATTTTAATGAATTAAAGAGGATGTGTGTTAGAGAATCTTGTTAGTATTCTCTCTGCTTAATGTTACCTTAATCATTTTTTTTTTTGTCAAAAAGAAAAAACTAGTATCACCCTACATCTTGGGTGCGGAATGGGGCAAATGGTGAATGTGTAATTTGATCTGAATTATTGAAGAGTTTAGTTTGGCCGTGTGGGATGGAGGTAGGAACATGAATCAGTGACCAGATAGTGATTGTTATGTTGCTGCATCTATGCTTTAAGATTGACTCTCTGTGTTGATCAATGCTATAGGGAGGGGAATGGAGCAAGGTACACCTTGTAGAGTAAGGGAATGGTTTTATTTGGTGCCTTAGGCCCTCATTTGGAAAAAAATATTACATTTTTTGTTCTGGACTAAATCTTGGGCTCAGGTTATGGAACTTTATATATCAATGGGAGTTTGTTTTCTCACCCTCTACACACACTTTGGAAATGTACATCTCGAAAAACATCTTATTCTTTTTTTTTTTTTTTTCTTTTCGGAGTGAAACTATGATTTTTTTTAGAAATATATAGAGCTAAAAGCAACTCCCATATCAATTACTAACATTAGTTGAATTTAGAAGAAAATAATTGGTTCTATATAATATGACGAGCTACATAATATAAATTAGAAGATATGGTAATTAGAGCTATCAAATTTAAACATACTCAATGATTTGACTTAATTGACTTCCACGAGTCAAGAGTTCTAAAAATTATAAAAACATAATTGACTTAGATTCATTAGCTGAAATGTGACCATAGGGGTTAGACTTGCCCCACTCGACTTCATGCTTTAGAATTATGGAATAAATTTTTATAATTGTATTTTTGTTTCTTAAGAAGCTGTATATTCTATACTCCATCGTGCTTTATCAATACAATATGTACTTATATTCTTTTATCTATAATTAAAACAAATGGTAATAGCAAAACTTTATGATTTTGTAAGTTGTAAATATTTTAATGCTTGTTCGTGTTATATTAAAACACACGTGTAAACCCCCTAAAAAAACACATGTAGACTTATATGATTTTGTCAGCTGTTAATATTTAAAAAAAATGGACTGTTTTGGTTTGTGTAGCTTGTACGGAGCCAAACTACCTATCGAAATATGCAGTTCATTGTATACAAAATTATATTATTATACTTAGTTGTTAAATTTTTTCGTAAATATGCGCATGAAATAGTAAAAACATGTCAACAAACTTTAAGGTATATTCAATCAAGTAGCAAATGGACTTACTCGATTTGACCTATTAATCATTTTTAGTTTGACAAAATAGTTTGAACAAAATCAAATTACTCTATTTCAGTCAAAATTTTATTTGACGAATCATATTTATAGAAAGAAAAAAAAAAGAGAGAATTATGGATACGAACTTGATTGATATAAAATTTTGACAAATCATACTTGTAGAGAAAAAAAAAGAGAACTATGTATACAATTTGATTGATATTTTTCTTCTTCTTACTGATAATCAATAAACAAGTACTTGTAATATTTAATTCATAAATGTCCCCTTCTTGTTAGGTTTATTTAATAGAAAGTAACATATATTTTTTTCTGACATATGAATTTGATTGATTGATAATAAAAAAACAAGTAATATCCGATTTATACACACAAAAATACTAACTATTAATATAAATTAATATTATACTGACAATTAATATGAACCATTAATCTTACCATCTCGTATTATGATTGTAATTTTCATCGATCTATAATTTTACCATTAACAACTTACGTTATATGTCAATGTAAACTTAATTATACTAATAATGCATAGTCATTAAATTTTTTATATAAATGATCTCCATTTTATTATTGATTAATAAACTATTTTCATAAGCTTAAACTATAGAGTTTAACGAAGATCGTTATAGGTGTAAGACATTGATACTTAACGAGAGAAATTACAATATTGTCAAATAACGGATGAATCTTCTCAATTAAAATCTTATTCAATCTCTCAATTGTATATATATTTATGTTAATTTTACTTTTTTATTTTATTCAATTTAAATTGAAAGTTTATATTATATAAATCATATAAGTAATTTTATTTTACACACATAAAATTATTTAATATATTATTGAGATACATTAAAGTCAACGTCTTATTAACATTTATTGAATATCGTTAATTTTCATAAATATCAATAATATATCAAATAATTCAAAAAAATAAAAATAAAAAGAAATATAAAATATAGAAATTGAAGAAAATTAAAATTAAAATGATTCAAACTCTAATAAATATAAATTCTATTTATAACTATAATTTTAAAATAATTATAAAATATTAAATGTTCAATGTAAAACTAAATAAAAATATCGGTACATAATTTCATTTGTCAAAAACTTAGTAAATGTTTTCATTTCTCAAAAACTTATTATATTGCACAGAATAAACATATTTTCTAGCTATAATTGCTCGTGGAAAGCAATTAAAAACCGGTAAGGAAAAAAAGATTATAAAAAAAGAAAAAAGAGAAAAAGTAAAAAAATGAGTGGCGAAAATTATGCAGCATAGTTTATCCAACATGGGCAAAAAGCGAAAACCCCGAAAGTATTACAAGACGAGGGCTTTGGGTTATTAGTAAAATTGAATTGAGAACGAGTGGCGTCGCAACGGCCCAAACAAGCAAGCGAGAGAGAGAGCGGTTCAGCACTCTGTAGACTCAAACCCTTCCTTTTTCATTTTTTCACTGTAACAAATAACAACAGCGAATAGTTCAGAGAAAGTTCGAGAGAAAGAGAGATTAAGTGATTATTGAAGAGAAGAAAACGATGAGTATATGGAACTACGTGGTTACGGCTCACAAACCTACCAACGTCACTCACTCCTGCGTCGGCAATTTCACCGGTCCTCAAGACCTCAATCTCATCGTCGCGTATATACTCTTTCCTTCTTCTCTCAGGGTTCTTCTGCTCTTTCACTATTTATTTTCAATTTCTTGATTCATTTTTCAATTTCATACAGGAAATGTACACGAATCGAGATTCACATGCTTTCTGCTAATGGTTTGCAGGTATACAATCTATTTCTCTTTCTACTTTCGCATTTTCATAATCGATTTACTTTTTTACTCACTGGATTCTGCAACACTACTTGTTTTTGAGCTCAATCATTTTGGTATAATATATTGTTGTTTTTATTGTTGATGTTACTTTTCATGTTTTATTTTCGAGGTTATGTAATAGAGTTGGATTAATGTGAATTTCTTCTGTTGCAGTCTGTGTTGGATGTTCCATTATATGGAAGAATCGCTACTCTCGAGCTTTTTCGCCCTCATGTGAGAACGATAAAAACATATTTGTTTCTTCAATGCTATATAATATTTTAGTTTTATTTTCTAACAAAAAGTCTTAATGGTTTCTTCTTATCTCTCATTGTTTGTGTCTCAAACAGGGTGAAGCACAGGATTTATTGTTCATTGCTACTGAAAGATATAAATTTTGCGTTCTTCAATGGAATTCCGAAACTTCCGAGCTTGTTACACGGTATGCACGAGAAAACATAAATTTATTCCTTTTGAATAAACTTATTATTAGGATTTATTTTGTACAGATTAGGATTATAATTTATTTTCAAAAGATGTTCCACAATTGTTGATGTAGTGTAGGTCCCTATCAGCAGTCAACTGTGGTTAATATCATATGGCTGTACCAACAACCGTATGGTGCATTAAGTGATGCACTAATTTATTTGGTAAACTAGTTTAGGACGGGCAAGTTCGTATGCAGTGTGTAAGGAATAATTTCATAACTTTGAAGCAGTATCTTTATTCATAGAAGGAATTACTTATTTCCAAATTAACTAGTTCAATAGTTATCAGAACAAAGCTTCTAGGTCTCACCATTGGCTAAAGGCATCAGGAGAAAGTAATGTTCCCAATGGGTGTTCCGATTGGGCTTGCACTTGTGGTTTATCAGTTACTTTAACCCATATATTCCTTCTGTATGACCAGAATATGCAGGTTTATGGATTTTGTATCCCCTCTTCCTTTTGTGGATTGACTGAGGTGGAGTTGCTCATACACATTACTAGACTTCTTCATCCAAATCATTGGGTTCAGGCTACAACTAGGCATTTTCATGTCAACACTAGGTCCTTTTCATTGCGACGAACCTTAGAATTGTTTGGCCCTTGCAATCCTCCCAAGAGGATCTTGGCCTTCTCGCAATTGGGTAGTTATTTTTATTTATCACCCTTGCTCTTGTGATTTGAGTTGTTGGCCTGTCGTCCATATTGTCTGACTTGCGCTTTCGGCGTAGGGATGTCACCTGTTGATATCGTTGTCACTCAAATTCTTTCTGATTTTAAAAATTCTGGCAAGTCGGATCAAACTGTGTTAACGAGTGATTGACAAATAGAATAGAAGCTAGAAAGAACAAGAATGAATATTTTATTGAGGATTAAAACTGAACAGAAAAAGGCTTCTCAGAGGTTGTTCCATTTATTGAGGATTTCTCGTTTTACAGAAAAGCTATCGAGTCACATAATAAATTCCTCGATATTTTTCTCCATCTATTTATGTAATTGATTTCTTCTAACTGACTAATCAAACTATCTTACTTATAGTCTTATAGACTCACTTCTAGCTTTATTCTTTCTTAACAATTATTCTGAACATTGTATTTGTAAATAAAAATCTCTAGTTAGTTGTTTCTGATCTTACTATCTAACTATAGACTAACGTCCTTATAGATTGACTGCTGTCCTTAATCTAATATCTTCCTATCTCATTTATTTGTTGGATTCTCTGTTTCGTTGCTATCCAGAGCAATGGGGGATGTTTCTGATCGTATAGGACGGCCGACGGATAATGGTCAGGTATTTAAACATTTTCATTTATAATAATCGTGAGTGGCGATTTGTTCACCCAATTATATTTTTTAAGAATATCAATGCTTTATAGTTTAGGATCAGATGGAAATTGTGTACTTCATTTCGGCATTTATCCCTTTTTCATTCTGCAGATTGGTATTATAGATCCTGACTGTAGGTTGATTGGACTCCACTTGTATGACGGTTTGTTTAAAGTATGTAACTTTTCTCTTATTCTTTATCCTCTAAACATAGATTGAATAATTTACTGTTCATTGAATCTGTCATTTTCATAACTTAAATTAGTAACTGTTTGTTGATCTTGCAGGTTATCCCCTTTGACAATAAAGGACAACTCAAGGAAGCATTTAATATTAGGTAATCATATTATATGATTCTTTTGATTGTCTACACCTAGTATTTCATTTTCGTTTTGTTTTTCACTAAGTATACTGTATGCATAAATGATATAACTGAGTCGATTACCCTGATCAATGTCTACATATAATTTAAAAGACGCTGCTTCTCTTACATCAGTGGTTGGGATAAATAATGGACTTAGATATAGTTTTCTTTGAAACAACAAAAGAAAGTATGAATAGATTTGGAATAGTAGTAGAGGTTATGGTTTTAAAAGCCAAACTTTCTATTGATTATGTGGTTGAGATTCCTTTTTCCATTCTTATAATTATCTGTCTTAGAAGTCATATATCTGTGTGTATCTGGAAGAAGAAAAAACAAAACACCCTGTATGTAGCATAACCCGGTCAGTTGATCAATAAACAGTAAGTTGGCCTGTTGCTCACCTTGCTACATAAGTTAATACTCAATTGGAACTATGACTGATTTCATTCCACTTGCAATTATATACAATTTTTATCTATGTGGATAGAGATTAGAATTTTGGAGGATTTAGCTCTTCAACAGAGACATGTGTGATTGACTGCATATATACGCTTTAATAATAGTAAATTGTTGACATTCAGAAACGACTGTAGGCGAAAGTTGAGTTTCTGTAGCTAATAAAAGGGAAGATTCATGTTTTTTAGGTTGGAGTTGGTCAGTGCATTGCAATAATTGAAGCCTGATATTGTAATGTGAAAGCAAGGATATAAATATTGTTGAGCTGGTTTTCAGTTGAAACATTTAATAAAAAACTGTAGCATTATAGTCGAATGGAGTCATGGTTTTAAACCAATTGATATACAGTACAGTTTCTTTATGTCTTTTAATTAGGTTCCCACTATTATTGTGGGTGATGCAACCCTAGGTTTTAAGATATTATGAAGAGGCAACATCATGTATAAATAGGAGAAATAAAGGATAAATTCTTTAAGTGTATGCATTGATTGCTTGTAAGGGAAAGGATAGATCCTTTGTGAAGGGAAAATCCTGGGGGATATTCTAATCCTCATTTCTATTGGGTTTTCAATAATACATTTCTATTCTTTTCATAACAGGAACAACCAATCACTCTTTAACGTTAATTATTTTTTAAACTAAAGAATTTTACATAGATTTTCATTCTTGTAATATTCTTCCCTAGGTTTTATTCCTTTATTTATTTTATTTATTTTTCTGTTTCTGATATAGTTCATTAAAATTATGATTTGTTTGTTTTTAGGCTTGAGGAGCTCCAAGTTTTGGACATCAAATTCCTTTATGGTTGTCCAAAGCCCACTATTGTGGTTCTTTACCAGGTTTTTAACTCTATTTTTCCTATTGTTGTGGGGTTATTTATTTGTTCCGTGGTTCATCAAATAGAACCAGTGAGCTGTTATGTTTTGCTGCTTCTTCTTTTTTTTTTTTCCACTTTTTTTATTTTTTATTTGGAAAGGGGGGTGTTGAGGAATTTGCTACACCCTCTTGATCTTGCTTGCCTTTATGCTTTTATCATAGTTCTATCCTAAATTTTCTAAGACTGTAATACTCTATGTTGTTCTAGAAGTTCTAAACCCAACAATATAACTTAACTACTAATTAAGCTTCTAAATGTAAGCTGAATGACAAAGAAACCAAAAAACCGAGAATAACAGTAGAGAAGCAAAAGAAACAGAGGCCTTCATAGTTCGCATGCAGAATAAGGGCTTTGCGGTTTGCACGCAGAAGAACAAGAATGAGAGCGGAGCTTTGCAGAAGACAGTCATATGAAACAGTGGGATAATGAGAAGAACAGTCACACGAAGCCACAAACGCAGGGGGAGAATGGGAAGAAGAAACCGTTAAGAATAAAACATAGGTCACTTAAAATATAACGAAATGACCAATATGCCCTTAAAAAATAAACAACGGTTCATAATGATGTATACTTGAGCAATTTCGCCCTCAAACCCTAATTGCAAACATGAAGGAACGATAAAGGAGCGATTCTGACATGATTCACGGTCGCGACCCACCACATCTGTGGAACGCAGCTCGCCGGTCGAATGCGTCGCAGTGGACCACGCTGTGCTCCACGATAGGCTTATAGTGTGCTTTATCACTGCAGTTAACAACATAGGTAATCATGTAATATAGGCTTATACATCTGAGATAGCCATAAGTACAGTATTACAATCTTAGAAAAATTAGGATAGAATCATAGAACTATGATAATGGCCGGAGACTAGCTCCTTACAAGTTGAACAACAGAAACTATGAATACCCTTTCCCGAGGAAGAACCAACTTCTAGCCCCAAACATGTTATAAATGGATGATTGTGGTGGCCAGCTTAAATCCACCATAGGTACCTGTTCTGTAAATGTGTTCGAATTCCTCAACGCTAAATTTATTTAGATTTTAGAAATCTATCACACTTTATAGGACTTTATAGGCAATTATGTGTTTGTTTCACAATTTTTACCAATAGAAATCTGTCTTCATTTGGTGTAAAGATTATATTATTGTAGCAAGCATGCAGCCAGGATAATAACATTTCCTTTGGATTTTCAATTAATGTGTGAGATACAGAAGAAAAAATTGTTTAATGGAATGTTTGATATGTAAGTTGTTATATTATAGCAGGGACATAAAAGGTTTAGAATTGCATGGATTTGTGTTACAATTGTTAACAAATGCTTAAGACAATATTTGACGTGTTGAAGATTTCAGAGCCACATGTCATAGTTATACTGTTGTATTTCAGTTTATGGTTTTGCATAACTTCATCTATTCATTGTTTGTATGATTTCTTGTTAATGAAAACGCCTGCTGCATTTTTTCCCATTTCTTTTATGTAATATATCTGTCATGAAAAGTTACGTAACTGTTTTTAGTAACATTAGATGGCTTTGATATTAATGACAGGATAACAAAGATTTCCGTCATGTTAAAACATACGAGGTTGCTCTGAAGGATAAAGATTTTGTTGAGGGTCCGTGGTCACAAAACAATCTTGATAATGGGGCTGATTTATTGATACCAGTTCCCCCACCTCTTTGTGGTGTGCTTATTATTGGAGAAGAAACCATAGTTTACTGCAGTGCTAATGCTTTTAAAGCTATTCCAATCAGACCTGTATGTTAAATAATACTATCTGCTCATTCCATTTAAACCGCGTACTGTGAATTTTCAAATTTTCACAAACTGTACCAATTTGTCACAAGTTTTTGAGCTTGTCTGAATTATACCTTATGATGTACTTTTCAGTCAATTACAAAAGCCTATGGAAGGGTTGATCCTGATGGTTCTAGATATTTACTTGGTGACCATACAGGGTTGCTTAGTCTTCTTGTAATAACCCATGAGAAAGAAAAGTATGTAATCACTCATTGTATTTGTATTGGTTTAATTTTGTTTTACCATATGTTGATTGAGTAAATAAGTAGTCATTTTTTTATTTTCACAGGTGAATCTTATGATTTATGATGCACATTTATTTTGTAGGGTTACTGGTCTCAAAATAGAGCCCCTTGGGGAGACTTCGATTGCATCTACGATTTCATACCTTGATAATGCATTTGTCTATATTGGTTCAAGCTATGGAGATTCACAGGTGGGTGATAAACTTCAAAATTATTTTATAAATTTTTGAACTTTTTGAGTTACTGACATACTTGAGAGTTGATTTTATCTGAAATTCTGACTCCCCAAAGTACCAGTTTTGAACGTAGTAAGGAGCACGTATCTTACTGTTTTGTCTAGTACTTACTATTTTGTGAATCAAACACAACTTCAGATTCTCGGAAGTACTGATTTAATGTAGTTTTGAGAGCATGCTTTTATTTTTACAGTCAACAGCAAGGCTGTCAAACTGAGTTTAGATAAATTTAAATTTTGAAAAGACTTCTGAAATGTTATTTAAAAAAATATCATAGTACACCAAACATAATTTAACAGCATATATATGACAAATATTTAATATTCCAACTTTTTTTAAAAAAAAAATTGGGGAAGGGGAAATTTTTATTAACCAAAGTGGCACTGATGACCATTTTACAACTATCCCTGAGGGTATTTGAACTCAATATTTTGAGATTACTAGGCTAAACTCTTACCACTGAGTTGACACCTCAAGTATAATATTCTAATTTCATTACAAAGCAAAACTGAAAAAAGAAGGTATTGTGTGTTTTCTTCTCTGATTGCTCTGTCATACTGCGTTGAAGACTTTAAAGTGTTTTATGTCGTATCCATTGCTGATTACTTTCACTTCCTTATTCAAACACAACTATTAACAATTTCTGATGGGTGAAATACAGCTCATAAAACTAAGTCTACAGCCTGATGCAAAAGGTTCGTATGTGGAAGTCTTGGATAGGTTTGTCAACTTGGGGCCAATTGTTGACTTCTGTGTGGTAGACCTTGAAAGGCAAGGCCAAGGCCAGGTTGTAACTTGCTCTGGAGCTTACAAGGATGGTTCTCTTCGTGTTATTCGTAATGGAATAGGTATCAACGAACAGGTAAGCTCTCCTTCTTTTCTCTGTGTGGGACATCTGTACCTAAAACATAACCAAAAGGAAAAGAAAATCAATTTTTTTTTTTTATATTAACCAACGAATACATGCTTTGCAAAATATTAATATTCTGATGCATTCATTTGATGTAGGCATCAGTAGAACTTCAAGGAATCAGAGGAATGTGGTCACTAAGATCCTCAACAGATGATCCTTTTGACACTTTCCTGGTTGTAAGTTTTATAAGTGAAACAAGAATATTAGCAATGAATCTTGAGGATGAGCTGGAAGAAACTGAGATTGAGGGATTCTGTTCTGAAGTACAGACATTATTTTGCCATGATGCAGTTCACAATCAACTTGTACAAGTAGGTTCTGACCTTATTTTCTTACTATGGTGTTTTTTTTGTTGATTTGACACCTACATCTTTGTCTAAATTTTAGAAATATGAACGTTAACAAAGTAATTCATGTCAAAAAAGAAAAGCAATTAATAGCTGCAGATATTTGTTATATGGATTTACAATCAAATTTTACTGTTAGGCATTTCATTTATTATATTTTCTACACGACTTCTTTTCTTTAATTTTTAAATTTTCTCAACTAATCAAATATGAATAACTAAACCTGTACCCCACATTTTATATATGAAGATACCCCTTTTCAATTGTTTTCCTCAAAGGAATGTCATGTTCAATATTCTGGACACCTATATAAGAATTACTTGAAGTCATAATATTAGTATAATGTGTGTATGATATTTTCAGTTTCAACAGACTTCTATTTCCTGTCATAAATTGAAAATTTTCATATCTTTACCTAAGACTGGACTGATTTCTTAGTACTATGGTTTTTGTTCATTGGATTTCAACTGGGGCTTCTTCAAAATATATGTACCAGTGTTCAAGTTTTTTCATTCTCAATCTCTATTTAGTTGTCGCTTTTCTTTTAAGTGAAATCATCTTTATTAAAAGAGAATATACTATCTCGTGCTGATTTGCTGACCCCACTAAGTGAAATAAAGTTTGGTTGCTTGCTGCTGCGGTTTTCTATAATTTTTTTAAGAGTTAACGTCAAAAAGTTAGTCATAAGAGAATACTAGATTATGGGTAGGTCATAATCTAAATCAAACAGAAAGAATCAATGCCCGTTGAAATCAAAAGAGCGAAAGTTATAGCATCAACTTACAAATATTACTCCTTTAGATTTTTTCTATGATTGAGTAATATTTGTAAGTTGATGCCGTAAACTAACAGTCTTCCGTTGTAATATTCTATATTTCTTTATTATATTTTATTTTGTTGAATTGTAGCCACCTATCACTGGCTAATAAACCAATGTAACAGGTCACCTCGAGCTCTGTAAGACTTGTCAGTTCCACAACTAGAGAGCTCCTGAATGAATGGCATGCACCATCAGGCTTTTCAGTGAACGTAGCTACTGCCAATGCTACACAGGTTTGATTTCTATGCCTAGTCAGAATCACATTATCTCTTACATTTCTCCCCCTCTCTTTGCTGTGGGAATATCATGATATACCTTAGATGTCAGGATGTTGAAAGTTGGTCATTCGTGAGCAGCTCCGCTCCTTGTCTTTTATTTTGATATAAATATAGTACCTGTTCTGCTAGTGCAGTATGGAGGAAAATTACCTTTTTAAAAGGTTATAGGACCATTGAAATAGAACGTAATGCTAATAGCTGCTTCCTTGGGTTAATTCTTAGTTAAAAGGTGAAAGACAGCCAAAGGAATATTGAATTAGTGGCTGTGAAACATTTGCCCCTAGTTTTTCGGGAATTTGTTTGAGCAATGATTATGGCTTCTGAATTGGTATTGAAGGCTCTAATTTTCAAAGCCTTCTTCCAGTATTTTATTTACTTAGAAAATCGTTTGTTTGCATTCTCTTAAGATTCTTTTCGCCATTCAGAAAATTATTTGCTTGCATTCTCTAAAGATTCTTTTCAGCATTTGGTGAAACCCCAGTAGTATATATTCATCACGAATAAGCATCATTTGTACTGATAATTTTTTTGTTTGTTTTGTGACTAACGCATTGCACTATTTAATTTGCCGCATGCTTTTACTAATATAAGACAATAATGCAATAACAATGGCAACCGAAAGTTAAAAAGGTTAATTCCCTAGAATATGAAGATTTTACTTGCTCTATTTATTCTCTTGAGAGTTGAAAGGGTTTTTCATCACTGAAAGACTCTTCCTTAAAGGGGAGAATTCCAAATTGAGATTCTTCAAGCTATTGACCTAATTGATATAATTTGTGTCAAAATCTTTGCATGGAAAAAATGAGTTTATAATTGTAGCTATTCACTCAAGTAGTTTCAGATTTCTGACTGTTCACTCAAGTAAATTTGGGTAAATATATTAGTATCCAAACACTAGAATTAGTTTGGCCGGAGGTAACTATTTTGTGTTGCCTGGGACTTGAAACTAATTTTGTGCTTGGCTGTATCTTCACAATTTGGCCTCTGATATTATTTCTGAATCTCTACAGTTAGTTTTGTATTGTATCCTATCATGCTCTATAGAAGTTACCATTTAAGTCAATTTTTTTCAGTCTTACCTTATGCACATATCCATTGCTAGATTTTACTATTCCAACACACATTTTGTAGTCAAGTTAGTAATTATTGTTACACATGGAGACAGGTTTTGTTGGCTACAGGTGGTGGGCACTTAGTTTACCTCGAAATTGGAGATGGTATACTACAGGAAGTAAAACATGCCCAACTGGAGTATGAAGTCTCATGTCTAGACATAAATCCCATTGGTGAAAACCCCAATCAGAGTCATCTAGCCGCAGTTGGAATGTGGACTGACATAAGTGTTAGACTTTTTTCTCTTCCTGACCTTAATCTCATCACAAAGGAACATTTAGGAGGAGAGATAATACCTCGATCTGTTCTTCTTTGCGAGTTTGAAGGGGTAGGCTTTCCTTGAGCTTTCTTTATTTATGCTCATCTCTTTCATGTAGAAATTTTGGATTTTTACACATGCTAGTAGTTGTGGGGGATATATTACATTGATATCTTTTTACAATTCTGGTCATACTAAATATTTTTCCGAAATTTAATGGCGGTTACTTTCCTAGTTCAAATCATTGTATTAAGGTATATTGTTTTTTTTATCATTTTGTTCTCCAGATATCTTACTTGCTATGTGCCCTTGGTGATGGACATCTCTTAAACTTTGTGTTGAACACAAGTAATGGTGAGTTAACTGATAGGAAAAAGGTCTCTCTTGGGACACAACCTATTACTCTGCGGACTTTTGCATCCAAGAATACTACCCATGTATTTGCTGCATCTGATCGGCCAACTGTGATTTATAGTAGTAACAAAAAACTACTTTATAGTAATGTCAATTTGAAGGAAGTGAGTCACATGTGCCCTTTCAACTCTGCTGCTTTTCCAGACAGGTATGTTCTTTTTTTTGTTACCCATTTATCCCCTATTGTTGTTTCTCGGTCTTGCACTTCAGTGCAAAATCCATTATTCGGAAATAAACTCAGCCACTATTCGTAACTTCAATAGTTTGGCAATTGCGAAAGAAGGTGAGCTTACTATTGGCACCATTGATGACATACAAAAACTTCATATTCGTTCTATTCCACTGGGGGAGCATGCGCGACGGATCTGCCATCAGGAGCAAACAAGGACGTTTGCTATTTGTAGTTTGAAATACAACTCAAGTGCTGAAGAATCTGAAATGCATTTTGTCCGCTTGCTCGATGATCAGACTTTTGATTTCATATCAGTTTATCCACTTGACACTTATGAGTATGGTTGCTTTATAATTAGCTGCTCCTTCTCAGATGATAACAATGTGTATTACTGTGTTGGAACTGCGTACGTATTGCCCGAGGAAAATGAACCAACTAAGGTAAGTTGAAAACTGTGTATTCTTTACTATTGATTTAGTCAAAGATCCTGATATCCTTCCTCCTTTTCCTATTTCAATGTGAGTGCAGGGAAGGATTCTTGTTTTTTCTGTTGAAGAAGGAAAGCTACAGCTAATTGCTGAGAAAGAGACAAAAGGAGCTGTTTACTGCTTGAATGCGTTTAATGGTAAATTGCTTGCTGCTATTAATCAAAAAATTCAGCTGTACAAGTGGGTGCTCCGGGATGATGGCACTCATGAATTACAGTCTGAATGTGGACACCATGGGCATATACTGGCTTTATATGTGCAAACTAGAGGAGATTTTATCGTTGTTGGTGATCTGATGAAGTCGATCTCTTTGTTACTCTATAAGGTAAGCCTGAGTTTTTTTGGCAAGGCCAAAAAGTTAAGTTTTCAAATGTTACTTTCTTTTCTCTCTTAGGGTCTGTATGGTTCAATGGAGGAGATAGATTTTAATAGAGTGGAGGGGAGGGAAGAGAAGGGGAATAGAGATATGTTTAGTTTAAAAGGGGAGGTGAGAGATTTTTATTAAATTTATGTTTGGTTCAAGGGGATGAAATTTAAAATGGTTTTTAAGTTATTTTGGTCCCAAAAAATGGACGGGGAGCAAAAAAAAGAGGTCTAGGAAGGATTTTGCTCCCCTCCCCTCTTCAGAACTGAACCAAACAAATTATTTTAAATATTACCACCCCTCCCCTCCAAATCCTTCCCAACGAAACAGTTCCTTCAAAGGCATGACAATACTTTCTGGTTGGTTTTCTTTAATTTTGAATCCTTATGGATGGATAATTAATTTTCTAAATAGAGTGCAGTTTCTTTTTGGAATAATGCATTGTTGTTCTTCATTATTTCAGCATGAAGAAGGTGCCATTGAGGAGAGAGCTCGGGACTACAATGCAAATTGGATGTCAGCTGTTGAAATCCTTGATGATGACATATACCTCGGTGGAGAAAATAGTTTCAATCTCTTCACTGTTCGGAAAAATAGTGAAGGCGCTACTGATGAAGAAAGGGGTCGTCTTGAAGTGGTTGGTGAGTATCACCTTGGAGAATTTGTCAATCGGTTCCGGCATGGCTCTCTTGTTATGCGTTTACCGGATTCTGATGTGGGCCAGATTCGAACAGTTATATTTGGCACCATTAACGGTGTTATTGGAGTAATTGCCTCTCTTCCTCATGAGCAGTATGTTTTCTTAGAGAAGCTTCAATCAAACATGAGAAAGGTGATTAAAGGCATTGGAGGACTCAGCCATGAGCAATGGAGATCATTTAACAATGAGAAGAAAACTGTAGAAGCCAGAAATTTTTTGGATGGGGATTTAATTGAATCATTTCTTGATCTCAAGCGCAGTAAGATGGATGAGATTTCCAAGGCAATGGAAGTTTCTGTAGAGGAGTTGGCCAAGAGAATAGAAGAGTTGACTAGGTTGCACTGAGTTTATCCTCATTTGAAGTTTCTTGTGTTTCTTCATTCTTTATTCTCCTTTTAAAACTTTTTTCTTCGTTTTTGGTGCTGTCTTGGGGTTTAAAAAGTATCATGTTTTATACTTGTCCCCTGGCTTCTGCCTTCAGTGATCTTATGATGTGACTAGGGAATGATTTGCATTTGACAGTGGATAACAAATGGTGTCTGTTAATATGTTAAGGCATGACTGGGCGTTCCATTCCATTATAGACCCTTCATTTTTTTTTTTATATATTTTCATTCAAGCTGTCAGTTGCGCATTACATTTGCAAGTAACAAAAAGATTAAGTAGGGTAAAAATCAGATGGATGAATATGATCACACATTATAACATGACGTCATTTAAGTGAAATGCTAATAACCAATTCTCTGATATTGAAGGTTGTTTATGTGAAATCTTATGTTTAAGTTCGGTCAATTGTTTTAAATCTCACTATCATGTTAAATAAGTTTTATCGTACCGATTTGTGCTATGCCCAACTGACGGTTATCATAAATCTATTATTTTTTATATAAAGAGGAAAAAAAAAAGAAACGTAGGGATATTCATCATCTAAACAAAGAATTAAAACAGGAGAGGATGAGACAACTCTATCAAAATGAAATCACCAGAGTGATCAACAATAACTTGCACAAAGATTGGATTTACGGCTTATATATATGCTTCATATCTCCTCTCCATTTAACGCGATTTAACAAAATAAAGTTTCATGAAAAAAGGTTGCAAATAAAAATTGCAAGCCTTAAAACGACCATTATGATTTTTGATGAGGCCCTTACAAGTTGAGAGACACGCAACTCTATTATTAAATCCATCAACATTAAATTTTATTACAGTAGGAAGAAAATGAAACCATCTAACCAATGTATCATGCCTTCTGCCATCAATGAAAGAATGAGAATGATCAAACAGGTGATGAATGTCCTTGCATAAATCTATTGTCACATTTTGAAATATTAATACAGTAGGGGATTGGATATATTTATATCATATTCATTGTTCTTTTTAAAATATAGATCTGCTAACTAAAAAGTTGGTGAATCAAGTTGATGTAAATGATAATTTTGTAATTTATGGACTTTAATTTATAAAGTAATATTTGGATTATTTTAATTTTTTTTAGTAACTGAAATTTATGATTCTGGAAACAAATATCTAAACAACAAAAGTTGATTTAAATGATAAATAAAGATACGCCTTAGCTAAATTTTGTTGATATGATGAGAATTATTTCGATTACTATAAATTTTGTATATAAACATTTCATTAATGTCTTAATTTTTTAGAATGTGTGCCATTTATATTGTTTATATACAAAAAAATTATAGTAATCAAGATCTTAACTTTGAAAAATGAAGATGATCTTTACTAACACGAAAGCGTTTTATTTGATAGATAATCATAAATTTCACTATCAAGTGTTTTTCGAGCTTTTGAAACACAGTCTTGGAACATAATCCACCTAGATTTTTGTCTATAAAAAATAAGAAACAAATATCCAACTATTGATAGTGGAGCACTCTAGACTTTACCAAGAAAAGTTTTCCTTTTAGGCTTTGTGATTTGAAGCTTGAACCTCTGCAACCTGTTGTATATATAATTATAAAATTAAAACTTCGGCTTGGACATGTTGAAAATGTTCATCTGACTTCCAACGAAAAGATAATGTCAAATAACCTCCTGTCATAAATCCCTGAAAAAATATATCAGCTTGCAAAAGTAATATGCTCTACAAGTAAATGCAATCTGATTATTTTGTATCAAAGTTTCAATTCCTATAAAGAATAAAGAATTTGATACGTCTTGGAACAAAATTTGTTGCACTAGAATTCAGTTGTAGCTGTAGCTGTACCAGTTTGTCCATCTCAACTAATCCTCTAACCAGATTGAGCCAGGCACCCTTATTCCATAATATTACATTCCAATATTGACACGAAATTCCCTCCCTTGCCAATATCATAGTACTGCTGATACATTTGGTTTATTGATAAGTCTTCACAAGTTAGGTGGAAGAAGTTGGAGAATAGCGCGATTAAAGCATCCCATCAAGAATCTCACTAAGCCAAACCACATTAACATTATGGCATAGAGAAAAACAACCTTAACATATATTAGCATTTAGCAAGGGTTATGCAGAGAGCCATCTGAACCATACTCAGAATTACACTGAATCATATTCATCCTTAGAATTAAACTGGTTAGTTTTTTCGGCGATGCAAACTTCTTTTCTCACTTCTTCACCCAAATTTGCATCTGCACTTTTCTTGTATACACCCCTACTCCTGTCAAGTAGTCCATTCTTCAGTAGATTTGCAAATTCCTCTCTAATTTTCACAAGGGGATGTTTTTGCACGAGTTCTCGGCCATTGTAGGCCTCCCTCAGGACAACCGTTTGAGTGTCATTCTTCTTGGAAATGTAGAAAATACCAGGATGACGCTCAAACGCTTTAGTGAACTTCTGCGGTAAGGCCAAGGGTTTGCGTAAGTTGCTAACATTCTTACGCTCGGTTTGCTTATGAAGTGTAAGGTGAAGAAGTTCATGAAAGACTCCAACTATCCTCTTCTCAGATACATCAGTGCGAATATCCAAATGAGAAGCATCGGTATAAGGCGAAGTATAAGGGAGTTTCTGCCACTCTTTCAACCACTCCATGGATTTCCTTTTCATACCAAAACCCCTTGTGAAACTAACTGGAAATGCTAAGGTTCCATTTTTTATGTCTTCTTTCTGTTGTTGTAAATAAGCATTCTTCTCTAACTCTGAGATGGCAAGTTTGTGATCCCAAAATAACATTTTCAAGCCAACACGGTCGTCAGGGAGGCGAAACAAAGAGAACCTTTCAGGATAATTCACAACAAAAGAATGCTGGTAATCATATGGTAAACCCAAGTCCCATTTCAACTGATCAATGGTTTGTAATGGAAGTGTCCAATCTCTTGTAAGCATAAGCAATCTGCATAACCTATCCCTAAATTCGAATGAATTTTGCTGAAGTATATTAACTTCTTCGTGATGGAGCTTCAACGCATCGTGACTCAAGCTAAAACACGGAACAGGAGAGCCGCCACTATCATGAAAAAATGACTCAACAAAAACATTAGGATATCTTCTGATAAAGGTGGCGAGCTTAAGGTCATCGGGGAGCCCAAGTTGTCCGCGATGACGAGCAAGACAGTATATAGGAAGGCAGCACTCTGGAGAAGAATAAATGATCGAAGCAAGGATTCCAGCTGCCTTAAGATCCCTCTGACCTGAAACGACAGTATCCATTGTCCTATCTTTGACCCATTTCAACTTTATGTTCACAAGATTAAATTTTTGTTGGTAAATGTATCCTTGTTGACAACCATGAAAGAAACTCCAATTTCTTGCAGTAGCAAACAATGAACGAAACATCGCGTAGAATGATTGTGGATAGATAGAGCATTATAACCATAAAACAATGATGTTCTTTGTCCTTGTAGTTATCAGAATCCACAGTTTTTCTGCAAGAAATGCTACTACATAAATAAAATGTGGATTTAACCAAAGTAAGAAACAATGTCCAATTTATAGACGTAGGAACATCAAAAGTAAAGCAAAATCAAAATGATAACAACATAACAAGTTTATGAGCTCTATAGCACAACACTTCTAATTAAAGGTGTGTCCACCGACACTTTGATTGCATTCAATTTATTCAGCAAGGATGAATACAAATACAGAGAAAAAACGCAGCAAGACAATCAAAAGCAGAGTACCAATCATGGTAGGAATAAAATGCATGAACTCGAATTTTCAACATATAACTAGTTTTTCATTTCAAAAGTTTTGGATGGTAGCATGAACTCGTCTCAAAAGGGTATCAGACAAGCAAAATAACGAAGATGAACCAAAATGGTAAAACAACGAAAACCTAAAAACGAATATGGTAAGACGGAGGTGGATGAATACCTGAGAGGAAACGACGGAAGACGGAGGGCGCAGTCACGCGAACAGAGAAGACCGAATAGAGAATTGTTGCGCGAAGAGAGAAGCGACGGATGGCTTTTCTATTCGTGGCGGCCATGGCTTCATCTTCGTTACAATTTTGGGATTCTCAGCATATGAAACATTGATTCTGGTTTTTGAACATTTTAGGATTTTGGGGTTTTGATAGAATTCAAATTTAAAATTAAGTTATTGTTATTTCACCTCTCCTTTTTAGAACTGCTTCAATTAAAAAAATTTATTTTAGAATAAAATTTGGCCCTCAATTTTATGAACTGGTTTAATTCAAAAACGGTTTGCATCGGTTCAGGTTTCGTCTTTAGTGAATTCTTTTTTTTTTTGTATTGTCACTAAATGACGACGAGCAGAGAATTATACCATGCACCTCCACACTTAAATCTCTCACCCCCATTTTTTAAAAATGTCTAAAATATACTTTTTACTAATTATAAATTTATTTTTAAAAAATTAAAATTCACTTTTTAATATGGTATGTTCGAAACTTTTGGATTTTATGCTATAATTCGAATATTTCAAATTTTCGAAGGTATGTTTTTTAAAATTTCGAAAGTTTCATAGATGTTGAAACCTTCGAAGTGAAAATTTTTCTGAATTCATCAACAATTTCGAACCTTTCATTGGAAGTGGAAATTTTCGAAACACCTCGAAAGTTTGGTGTCACATGAAAGTTTCAAAATCCCTCGGAAGTTTCGTTTCAAGATGAAAGGTTCGAAACCCTTCGAAAGTTTCAGTTGGAAGTCAAAGTTTCGAAATTAATTCGAATGTTTCATTTCAAAATGAAACTTTCGAAAGTTTTATTTTGAAAAGTTTTACCTTTATTTTTTAAATATGTATTATTATTATTATTAATTAAATAGAGTAAACTTTTTAGAATCAGGCATGAGTAGAGTTGAGGTTGCTGCTACAACGGCGACTATAGATTCTACAGATAGATTTATCACTGATCAGGTATTTTTACCGATAATTAAATTTAGAACTGATAAATTTAATGTATTAACATGTATTAATGTTTTATTTTAAATCTTTATTTTAATCTGAAATCTTTATTTGAAATATATGTTTTGTAGATATTTCCTTCTCGAGAAGCTGTATTTGAATGGGCAAAAAAAATTGGAATGCAAAATGAAATTTTAATTGTTATCATTCGATCAGATAAAACAACGGGAAAGAGAGGTAGAAAAGACAAATTAATTTTGGGATGCGAAAGAGGCGGAAGATATAAATCAAAATCAAAATCAACAGTAACTTGTTCTCACAAGAAAAACTGTCCGTTTAAACTCAGATGTATACAATCGAGTTTGGGTGAAGGATGGAAAATTAGTGTTCGTTGTGGAACACACAATCACGATTTAGCCAATACTTTAGACGGTCATTCATATTTGGGGAGTCTAAATGAAGAGGAGAAAAAATTTGTCAATGACATGACAAAGTATAAGCTTGCACCAAAGTTCATTGTGAATGCTTTGAAAGAGAAAAATAAAGATAATGTCACAATTTCCACTCAAACATATAAAGCAAGAAGTACTTATCGATCATCTTTGAGAGGTTCGTACACAGAAGTGCAACATCTGTTGAAGTTAATACAAAATGAAAATTATGTGCACTGGACAAGAAGACGGAATAATTCAGATGTTCTAAGAGACATATTTTGGACGCATCTTGATTGTATAAAGCTGTTGAACATGTTTCATTTTGTTTTGATATGTGATAGCACATACAAAACATATAGATATCGGTTACCGTTGCTTGAAGTTGTTGGTGTAACATCTACTGGTTTGAAATTTTCTGTTGCATTTGCCTATTTGGAACAAGAGCGACAAGATAACTTCATATGGACATTTCAAAAGGTAAGACAGTTGTTCGTATCTGAAAATTTAATTTCTAAAGTTATTATGACGGATAGAGATCTTGCCATGATGAATGCTATTGGTGTTGTATTTCCTACTTCAATTCATTTGTTGTGTCGTTTTCATATTGAAAAAAATGTTGGGGCAAAATGCAAACAATATGTGAGTAAGGATAGACAAGATGAAGTAATGGATTTATGGAAAAAAATTGTATTTTCGGCTAGTGTGGAGGAGTATGATCATCACTTGCAACACTTTGAGCTAGTGTGTGCTGATATTATTCTTTTTGTTGATTATGTTAAAGATTCATGGTTGACACCTTACAAAGAAAGATTTGTCATGGCTTGGACGAACAGAGTGATGCATTTAGGGAACACAACGACCAACAAGTATTTTTAAATAATGATTTGTATTGTTTTAGAAAAATGATTTAGTGATTTATGTGATTTGTAGAGCGGAGTCTGCTCATTGGAGATTGAAAAACATGTTGCAGACTAGTAAGGGAGACTTGTGTAAAAGTTGGGATGCTGTGAATATGATGTTGAAGAACCAATTGTGTAGCCTCAAATCAACTTTTCATAAATCTATTCTCGATGTGGAGCATGAGTATAATTCACCATTCTATCAGAGATTACATCATTGTGTGGCAAGGAAATGTATTGAAATTATTGACAAACAATTGAAGAGGGTGAAGATTGTAGGTACTGGCCAAACAAAATGTGGTTGCTCAATCAGAACAACTCATGGATTACCTTGTGCTTATGAGTTGGCAAAATTGCAGATGTCTGGTAATGTTATTCCCTTAGATAGCATTCATATTTTTTGGAGGAAATTAAGCATTGAGCAAGAATTGGAGGATGAAGAATCTTTATCAGATTATGATTTTTCAGAAGAGTTGGAAGCAATGAAGGCATACATGAAGAAACAAGATATTGTTGGTCAAAGGATATTTAGAGCAAAGGTCCGTGAACATGTATTTCCACAAACAACAACAATGGTTCCACCACCTGATAAAGTGAAAACCAAAGGAGGTACTAAAAAGAGAAAATAATTTGATAGTCCTCGTGATCCATCATATTAGGAGTATGTCGATGCAGCTCATGGATCTCCAAATCAATCATCACAGCGTTCTGCAAGGCAATCATCACAGCGTTCTGCAAGTCAATCATCACAATGTTTTGCAAGTCAATCATCACAGCGTCCTGCAAGTCAATCATCACAGTGTCCTGCAAGGCAATTATCTAAGATACATTTTCCTACATTCATTCATCCGTATATCGATGACATAATAGATGTTGAGCCTGATGGAAATTGTGGGTATCGTGCCGTTGGAGCTTTGTTAGGTTGCACAGAAGAATCTTGGCCTTTAGTTCGAACACAATTGGAGAAACAAATTAATTTACATAAAGACATTTATTCCAAAGTTTTCGATGACAACGTTGAAACCGTGCAGAAGTCGTTGATCATTTCTAGATTGGGTGCTCAAGGAAAAGATAAGTGGATGACTATACCAGATTTAGGTTAAGTGATTGCAACAAGATATAATGTCATATTGGTATCGTTGTCGCGTAATCTGGATATGACATTCTTTCCGCTGAATAAAAGACCATCGAAAGATTATTCTCTTAATCATTTAATAGCAATTGGATTCATCAATGAAAGTCATTGGGTACAGGTAAGTTTTATGATCTATAGTAATGTTTAATAATAATATTTGCTTGTTTAGATAAATTAATGTTTACTAGTTTATTGTTCAGATCAAATTGAAGTATGATTGTCCGTTGCCACCTACCTCACAAAAATGGAAAGACTTTTGTAGTGATTGTGCAAAGACATGGCAAATAGCTTATGTAGAACGTATTAAGCATTGAGAACACATTGATCCATCATTTGACAAATCATCTTGTATTTCATTAAGTCAAGATTAGATTATATGTTTAAACTTTTAGACATTTAGTTATTATAAAGATTTATGTTTGAACTTTTAGACATTTAGTTATTATAAAATTATGTTTGAACTTTTAGACATTATAACTTACTTATGGTTATATGGTAACAAGTTGAACTTTAATAATTTATTTATATGAAATAGATATAAAAAAAATAGATATTAATATAAAAATATATTTATACAACTTAATCGCAACACGCAATAACTAATCGTCTCCTGGAAAGAGTCTGTTTAACTCAGTGAATATATCATGAACTTCACCAAATGGAGTTACAATCTATAATCCCCTACGTATAAGTTCAGATGCTAGCTGATCTCGTTCCAATGATGGACCAACACGTGCAGATGATGATGGAATCATGGGATCGTGTGCAGCAGTAGGTGACTTGGAAAGTGGAATAGCAAAAGGTGTATTGGAAGGAGCATCAGTAGGTGGAGGGAGGATGAGAGGATGTGAAATATTTAGGTACCACGCAAAGTAGTCTGCAGTGACTTCTCCCAGAAACGTCTCCAAAAGAGATAGACTCCAGAATGTAGCTATACATGATCTAACATTATTCTGCCACTCCCAATCTATACTCCTAGGCATCCGAGGAACGTCACGCGGAATGCACTGAATACGACCAAACTGTTGAAGACATCGTTCTGGCAAATATGGAACTGAAACACCTGCCCATCGAAGGTATCCGGAGAACATCGAAGACAAGACAAAAGGATGATTAGCTCAATCATCATCATATGGTGTAAACAATACATCATCAGCAACATAGAATCAAGTCTCCACCTGTATGTCATCAGTCCACCTTCAACCGCGTGTTTTGCAGTCCACTTACATGCTCTTGGAAGATGTGTAGGAACCGTTCCACTATCACCGCGTTTTCAAATCCTAGGAAAGTGCTCGTAAATCCAGCACTGTACCAATTAATAAAAGACGAATTAATAAATAAATAAATAAATAAATAAAACAACTAAACAATTAAATAAATAACACAATAAATAAAACAACTAAATAATCAAATAAATATATACATAACACAACTAAATACTTAAATAAATAACACAACTAAATAAATAAATAAATAAATAACACAACTAAATAAATAAATAAACTTAATATAAATAAAAAAATTAAAATATCTGTAATAGGGTCATGTAACCCCCCAGCTGTCTAGTGTGATGAACGGCTCTATCTCCCAGGTTGTCGTATAGCACAACCAGTGCAGCAGCACCCCATGCATAGTCCTGGCAACGATCTAAATCAGCAAACAAACTAACATATTTTGCTTCCACACGAGTGTGTGTTTTGTCAGCAAAAATGGTGCTACCAACTAAATGCAATAGATAAGTTTTGGCAGCACACTCATACATGTTAGTTTGAATTAAACGCTAATATAACTCGCGCAACCACTGCAACCTATACTGTGCACACTTGTTGTAGTTGATCTCAGCAGCAGCTTCCTCCCAAGTGGCTCCTAGTAACTCATGTGCAGCCATCATAGCATTATTAATATTCATGTTCAGTGGTGCATCAAAAAAATTACCGCGTGGTTTGATATGAAGGAGAGTGGCGACGTCGTCTAACGTGATGGTCATCTCTCCGAATGGCAAATGAAACGAGCTGGTCTCCCTATGCCACCTTTCCACAAAGGCGGATATCAGACCAGCATCAGCCATAGTCAAGTAAGCGGAAGACAAATGTAACACAGATTCTCGAATCCAATGCTGTACAGCTTCTGGTATATGAACTTCCGCAAACCTTTTCAGCTTCAAACCATAGGTAATCACCTTCAACGAGCCACGATCCTACAAGTAATTAAATAAAGAACATATCAATAAATATTTATTCATAATTAATGAAATAATGTACCGAGTATAAAAAATAATTATACTTAGTTAAAAAATTAATTAATTAATTAAAATTTACCTCTCCTTCCCATCTCTTACGCGCCACGTGGTGTTCGTACTGTGTCAGCACAGATGTAACCAGTGGTCCTCCAGGGAAACCGGACTGCTGATCCTACTCATCATCAGCCTCATCAGCACCAACCTCATGTTCAGCTGAGTCTGAGTCCATCTGTGCAGGCTCATACTCCATCTGTGCATGCTCATCTTCCTGAACATGCTCAGGCTCAGGGACATCCTGCTAAACATCCTCGCGTCTACTACGGCGGTTGGCTTCATTCAGTCGTCTGTGTGATGCTGTAGGCGGAATTCTATCCGCTCTGTCCCCACCATCGCCGCCATCGGGTCTCATAACACCTCTCGCAATAGTGCGAATAATCTGTCTAAACGCACCTCTAGTTCTAGGCACTGCAAAATATATCAATATATCAATAATTGGAACATCTGGAAAATTTGTAAAAAATTTGGAACATCTGAAAAATCTCAGATGGGCAAAAAAAATCTAGAAAATCTGGAAAATCTGAAAATCTGAAAAAATCTGGAAAAGTTTCGAAAGTTTGGATGAACACCAAACCTTCGATGTTCAAATTCTGGAAAAACATTTGAAAGTTTCCATGCATGCCAAAGTTTCGAAGTTCAAATTCTGGAAAAACCTTCGAAATTTTCCATGCATACCAAAGTTTCGAAGTTCAAATTCTGGAAAAACACATACAAATTCAAAACCTTCGAAAGTTTCCATGCATGCCAAAGTTTCGAAGTTTCGAAAGTTTGGTTGAATGCCAAACTTTCGATGTTCAAATTCTGGAAAACCACATACAACTTCAAAACCTTCGAAAGTTTCTATGCATGCCAAAGTTTCGAAGTTTCGAAAGTTTGGTTGAATGCCAAACTTTCCATGTTCAAATTCTGGAAAACCACATACAACTTTAAAACCTTCGAAAGTTTCTATGCATGCCAAAGTTTCGAAGTGTCGAAAGTTTGGTTGAATGCCAAACTTTCGAGGTTTAAAATCTGGAAAATCAGGAAACATTCGAAAGTTTTGATGAATGCCAAATTTTCGTAGATTTAAAATCTGGAAAATAGAACTTCGAATATCAGAGGATGATGAAAACTTTCAAATCTGATGGGGTGAAAAAATGGTTGAATTTTTGTTGGATTAGGGTTATAGTTAATAAGAGGGGCATTTTAGACATTTTACAACAAATAGAGGTGGGAGGTTTAGGTGTCGGGGTGCATGGTATAAAGCCGTAACAAACATTATTAATTCTATTTTTTTAGATTGAAGTTTTACGCTATCAAATTTTGAAATTCTAAAAAACATGGAAATTTCTGAAGAGAGAGTATGCTTTTTTTTTTTTTTATGTGACAATTTATTGTATGCCAATTGAGTTTTATCTTACATTTATACATTTTATTATACACGATAAAAAACATGAACAGATTTAAAAATCTATAAATTTATAAAATTAAACCAAAATAAATATTTTGACAAAAAAATAAAATAAAATAGTTAAACAATGTATGATAGTATATATATTATGCACACATATAATTCTATATAAATAATTGTATTATGGATAAATATATTCGATTGTACAACAATGAGCTAGTTTATGATGATGATACAATATTTGTATAGAACCCTCTTCTATTAATAATAATTGTATAGAAACTTATAGTTTTTCATAGAGATAATGATATATAGTTAAAGCATTACACTTCAATTCATTTGGTATAATTATTGGTACTACTATTATTTGAAATGTAAATATGATCTTCTCCAAAAAGAGAAGAACACATATAAGTAGACCAAATACTAGTACTTAACTCTTCTAATTGTTGCAAGAAGCAGTTTTGTCTCCCAAACAGAACATAATGAACAAGAGTTTAGTAGGAGCTTAATTTTTTATATGTATGTACATTTTCCACCATTCACATTTACTATAGAACCATCTTGTCCAATTACCCTGCCTCTAATTTGTACTTTCATCTTCCACATTGCTCATCTCCTTGTCCATATATTGAAACATACAATGTTTGCTTTCACATTCCTTTGCTGCATCATAAGAAGCATGTAGCCCAAAGAGAACATAATAAATCAATAGAAGCCCACTCCATATAGCAAACCTTATATATGAATCTTTATCAATTGATCCAAGAAGGAATATATTAATAGCAATTGATAAAGAAGGTAACCATGGAACTAAAGGCACCCCCCAAACTTTTGGTTTCTTTGCTTCTGGAACACCAAGCCAAAGACCACAGGTGCCTAAAAGCCACAATGGAACTAGAATTGCCCAACCAATCCAACCATCACTATTTGCTCCATAACCAGACATGCCAATTGAAGATCCAATAATGAACAAAAGACATACAATGAACTTAACTTGATTATCTTTTGTAGTTACCCCACTTGAATAGTAGCGACGCACTAAAATCCCAGTAGCCACAAGCATGAAAATAGAAAGAGTTGAAATTGACAATAGATTGGAAAGAATACGAAGATTTGTGAAAAAAGCAATTATAGAAGTAGCTATAACCATTGAAAATGTAGCATTCAAAGGGGTACCAGTTTTTTCATTAACAAAAGCGAACCAAGGAGGCATCATGTGAGTACGAGAAATGTGTGTAAGATAACGAGAAGCACCAACAACATTCACCAACAAAACTGTTGTCATACCCTTCAATGCTCCAAATGCAACAATGTATTTAGCCCAACCCCATCCAATAGAATTAAAAGCAACTGAAAAAGGTGCATCAATATCGATGGTTTTGTAGTTCTGCATAAGGCAGAGTGTTGTTGCTAATAAGCAATATATGAAAGTGATAATCACCATTGAACCTATAAGACCAATAGGAATGTCTCTACCAGGGTTTTTAGTTTCTTCAGCCATAGTTGACACTGCATCAAAACCTATGTAAGCAAAGAAAAGAACAGCTGAAGCTTTGAAAATGCCACGTGTACCAAAAGGAGCAAATGAAGTGATGTTTTCGATGTTCGCGTTGAAGAGGCCAACAATGATGATGAAGGAAATAACAATTAAGTGAATGATTGTGGCAATTTTGTTGAAGACAGAAGAAGCTTTTGTGCTGCAAACTGCAAGAGTAGAAATTGCTATGACCGCTAAAACAGCAATAGGATCAAGATGGCTGTAATCAGGGTTCATGTTGTGGATTATTATACGAAAATCGTCAGGTTTTTTGTTGCAAAGGGTGGCGAAATAGGATGTCCATGAACGTGCTACGGCGGCTGCTCCAATAACATATTCAAGGAGTATGTTTCCGGCAGCTATAAACGCCACAAAATCTCCCATTTCTACTCTCAAGTATGCAAATGACCCACCTGATTCATTCAATAACTGTCAAATTCAAATTACTGATCGATTAGTGTAATATGAAAAACAGAGTATAGAGTGAGTATAGGGAAAAACCTGCCACTGGAATTTCAACGGCGAATTCTGTGTAACAGAAAACGGAAAGCAAAGCAGATATACCGGAAACAACGTAAGACAAAACGACGGCGGGACCTGCTTCCTCCCGAGCCTCAAGTCCTGTAAGAACAAAAATGCCCGAACCTACAACTGCTCCAATTCCGAACCAAATAAGATCCCACCAATTAAGCGTTTTCTTCATTTGGTGGTTACTCCGAGCCTTCATTTCAACAATCTCCATATAGTCTTTGGATCGTGTGAAAGCCCTATCCTTTAACCTAAACGGTATTTCCATAAAAGCTTTTCTATATTCACTCCAATTCTTAAAAGACTCTTCAGGGAAAAACCCGTTTCGTAATACTCCTTCTCTGTTTTCATTACTCATACTATGTTTTGTTTTGTTTTGTTTTGTTTACTTTAATTTTTAATTACTGTAATGTCTTTGTTATTATATATAGCTTACAAAATCTATTGAAGAAGAGGAATTTAAGTTAGATTGTTGTAACGAACTAGTAAAAGATATTGGGTCCACCTGGGATACAACTAGATTACTAAAAATAATTTGTACTGTTTTACTAAACTCGCCAACTTTTTGTTTTCTTGGTACAAATTAAACCGTGCAGTTTTACTCTCCTCAAATCAAATATCTTCTTACACATAAATATAGTAATTTTAGTATAATATATAAAAATAATTACTACTACCTATTAATTTGTTGGGACTAAATTCTTGTTATATATGACATTCTATTTTCTTTCTAGAATCACACGTGGCACGTTTGTTATGGATTAAAAAAATAAATTTTGCTTTTTTTTTTAATAATTTAGATATTTGTTATTAAGATGTTTTTAAAAGAACAATAATTTATTTATATTTATTTATTGTAATGAAGACCATTTTTTAATAAAATCATCTACACATCAAACTAATTCATTGGTGAAATTTTGAAATTAATTTGTTTCAATTACTTTAAATTTCTTTTAATTCGTGGAATATAGTCTCCAACTTTTTTTATATTGTAATTGTGATCTCAATTTCCAAAATTAGACATTCGCCCATGTGTATTATTATATGTATATATATGGAAAACTATTAACGATACAATATCATAAACTAAAATGATAGTAATATAGATTTTTGTATAAGTATTTATAAGAATATTATAACATATCTAAAAGATTATTTTTTTTTAAAGAGTTTAGTAGTGAAATATACACTAATATTGAAAAAAAGGTGATATCATATATTTAAATTCATGTTTCAATATATTAAATATTTTTATTATTATCATTTGAATTATACTTATGAGATTAAATACTGATATTTTATTTATACTTCATTGTAAAACTTTTTGTTATGCATACAAATTAAAATCATATTAAATAAAAATTCAATGAAAACAACATAAAAATGAAATAATGATATACTATCGATATAAATTACTTTTACACTAGTAACCAATGAAAATTGTGCTTTTTACGTTAATATTTAAAATACAGTTTTTTTATATAAATATTTTGAATACAATTACGATGTAAACTTATATAAAAATATTATAAATTGTGTAAAAGATTTAATGGTCATATAAAGTTAATATAAAATAATTTTATAAAAATATTTAATAAAAGATCTTCAGTTTTTCATGACAGGCTATAAATTTTAAAATAATAATATATAAAGATAGAGTGGTGTAGTAAAGTAGAATTTTTTTATTGAATGCTGCATCCTCATTAATTTTCATTGTGTAAAATTATTTTAAACATCTACATTAAACTCTGAAAAGATAAATAAATACATAAACACAACAACATGACAAATAGAAGACGATAAAGAAACACTTTCAACCACTCGAAAAATCTTTAAGAAATATAGCGCATTACAGTCTTTTATAGGCAATATTGATCTAATATAGAATTATAAATGTATGGAATAAACAATCAACTAAGTGTTTGTGTGACAACAAATATGATCTTAGGTCCAACCAAATTGTTTTGCAAAATGACAAATGTTGAAACCACAACTCCCGTTTTGTTTTACGAAGTGTTTCGATATTTCAAGCTTGCGAAAGTGTGCTGCATGTTGCGGCGCCGATACAAGCTTGCGAATGACTAATTGCTCATGTTGCCTCACTTATAAATTACTATTATTAAATCAACTTTACTATAATTTTACATTATTTTAATAAATCATTTCAATCACTGTAATAGTTAAAAGCTTTATAAAAGTATTTGCAATTGCTACTTTTTTTAAGAATGATAAAGATGTACCCATATAATATAATATACACACCCTCTTATAAGATGTTCAAGTACTAGAGCAAGTACATATATTACTTTATGTTGCTATCAAACTAAAATATATTATGACTCCTTCTATTATAAAGAAAAACTAAAACTAAAAATTTATTATGACTCCTTTAACTATAGGCTGTAGCGGCACAAGGTAGATATATATTTTGTTCAACGGGACATTAACATATTAAGTTAAAATATTTAAAAATTAACCCGTGAATTATCATATTTTAATTTAAATTCATAAAAGTTTATATGCGGTGTATAGTTTGTCAAGGAGAAAATGAATAGAGGATTCATTTTATTTTTCTAACAATATCATATTAATATCACCAACAAATTTGAAAAACAAATATTTTATTTCAGAACGTGGAAGTGTTCACCTTTTATAATAATTTATAATTAAATAGTATAATTATTTTTATTTAGAAGATATATATAAAAATATTAAATTTAACTAATTTATATAAATATTGGTCTTGTATTTTCTAACGATTTCTTTAGCGATTGATATTTAGAAAAACAACTTAAAACATTGAAGTGAGAAATTTTTTTATAACTATTGTATTATAATTGTTCTAGTTTTTTATTTATCTACGTTATTAAAAAAATACTAATTTTAATTAATTAATTAGTAATAATAATTTGTCCCCTTTATAATTTTTGTAATGAAGGCTCATTAATGTGTTCTAATTTTTATTTATAAGAATAATTTGTCCCTTTTTAATCAAAATAATAATAATAAAAATAATAATTGTCCCCTGCCGTGTCGTCCGAAAAATATATGTCTGGACTTGAAGCAGCTTGACCAATATTTAATAGGTTAACATTGCTTAATAATTCAATGGGTAGATTACTAAAATTAATAAAGACACAATAAAAACTGTACAATCATAATGACAATGTCTTGTTAAAGTTACATAATATTGGAGAGCAAGATAGACGTACCTAAAACACACAACCAACAAACAAACCATAGTCTTGGTATAACAACAAAATAATAAACGAAACTAATTAAACAGAGCTCAACCTCAAAAGCTAAATATAAATTTTAGTGACGCTGATAGTGTTTTCTCCAATCATGAGAAAATTAAACTCCAAATGATGCGAAAGAAATTGTCATGACAAAAATATTTCCAACCCATATGCTGTCTTCATTTTTAATTAACAGAAAATAATTTCTAAAACTAGTAAAAAATCTCTGAAGAATAAAATTAAGGATCGGTCAGGACATGAGAAGGGTTAAAGCAAATTTTATTATAAGATTTTTTAAAATTTATAATAGTGTTTTAGTAAAATTATTGAGAAAAAAAATTATAATTTTTTTATAAATAATTTAGAATAAATATTTATTAAATTAATATAATTAATGTTATAAAATATTTTTTAATTATTAATTAAGTCAATTAATTTTAAATTTAAAAGTATTAAAATATGAGACACTTTATTACGAAGTTCAAAAAAAAAATTGTAAGCTTTTATATTAATTTTTTATGGAGGTCTAAAACTATTGCGTTAAACTATGTTATGTAAGACAAAAATACAAATTTATAACATATTGCTTTTAAGTTCTATTTGGTAACAATATTTATGGGCTTATAAAAGTATTTGATAAGTATTAGTTTATGAACTTGTAGTTATAGTTTATCATTTTTTTTTTTAATTTAACCTTTATTATTATAACTAAATTATTTTATCTTTTATAATTTATTTATTATAATTAAAAATAAATAATTTAAATAATAATTTAAAATAATTTTAATAAATAATAATTTATAGTAAATAATTTATTTATTACAATTTAAAATAAATAAATTAACTAAATAATTTATTTATTATAATAGCTTGGAAATGATGCATACTAAGCTGGTTCAGTGTAGACATCAAGAATAAACTGGTTGTTTCCAAAATACCTAATTAACCTAAGATGGTCTTCAATGAGTCATAATAATCTAATATTATTCCATCCTATTGTCATCCTTGGATGATGGATATATATTTAATAAACCAAACATCAAAACGGTTGCCAAGTCTTTCAAACAATTCATTTTTGGATCAGATTAAGGTTCTAAGTCTACAAAAACATAATTAAAAATTGTTTTACTTCATCCATGAACAATAGAAAGTCATAATCTAGGGAAAAAGAAGTCAGACAAGGAGAATAGTATTACAACACTATCCAATATAGATTTACACTACCCATTGCATATCGAAATTACCATAAACAACATAACAACACCTTAAAAAAAATTAACATTGAGAAGAGGCGAATTAACAATACAGGAAACTAACACCCACTAAAGCGCGCCAACCATAATTAACAATAACAAACTACACCCTATAATTAATTAAATATGGCTATTATCAAGTTGGGCTAAAAGACCCAAGCCCGTTATTGAGCCTTCGTTCCGGGATTGCCATCTTTGTGGCCACACAGATGGTTTCCAATACTATGCTGAAAATTATACCCGTACCCCCAAATTAACTCTGTACCCCCATATATTGAGTGAGAAGAAATATATGCTCCGGTATAAATATTAAAACTTACCATTTTTTACTATTCCACCATTTTAGGTTGCCGGTATGAAAGTCAGTACCAAATTTTGTATTTTTCGGAATTTTTTTTTAAGTTTTTCGAAAAAGTTTTTCGGTACAAAAGTTTTAATTTTCAAAAATCTTAAATTCAACATTTTTGGTATTGGAAAACTTATTTTGAAGTTTTCCGGAACTACTAGAAAACTTATTTCAACCTTTCCAGAAGTTACCAGATTTTTTTTTTCAAATTTTTTATTCTATTATTATGTAATTAATTCATTTTATTTTAACTACTTTTTTTCTAGTGGGTGTTGGTGTCATAGGAAGAGGCGGCAAGATAGTATGAACAACACGTGGCGTTGAAACTTCATCATCTATGGATGCTTCAGAAAGGATTCGACCGACAACATCTAGAGGAGACGACGAATTATAATGGAAGATGATGAAGAGGGAAAGTAGGGTCATATATCTATCATTGAGGTTGGTATTGCTATACATGAGGAGAAGTAGACTGTAGTACATGAGAAAGAGGAGAATAATGTAGTACATGAGGTGCATATGCAAGAGGGATCTGTACAACAAGAGGGACCGGTACGGCAGAAGGGTGAGCTGACACGGTATCCTAGATGACCATATGATATGTCCGTCCTTACACAATATCGACATCATGTTTTTGGAAGACTGTGGTTTGGTCAATTAAGTTAAATTAATTATTATTTATGGTGCATTAAAAATATTTAAATTAATTATTATTTTTGTTCTATATTTAATTTTAACGCCATATATTTTATTTGTAGGCAGGAGCGACCAATGCTGAAAATAGTTGCTCATGGAAAGAAATTGCAACAATTTACTCCACAAGTTCTCCCATGAATAGAGACGTGAGTGAATTTGTCTGGATTAGCCCCACTACAACGGGATAGTCTGAAGCTAATGGACAACAACCTAATTTCTGCATTTGTGGAAAGATGGCACTCAGAGACCTCGTCATTTCACTTACCATTTGGTGAAATGACGATTACTTTGGATGATGTTGTCAATCTGTTAGGAGTTCATATTAGGGTGAGTTCTACAGTCCACCACTCGACCTATATAGAGTAATGACATGTAATCTTGCCATAACTTTATTATAGGTGTCTCCTAAAGAGATATGGGAGGAAACAAAAAAAAACAAGAGGTGCACACTACAAGTTAGATTGGTTGAAATAGGTCTTCAAAAGACAGTGTGCAGCAGAACGATTTGATTGTGCTGCTAGGGAGTACTATTTTCGTGGATAAAAGTTATACATTAATTGATGCGAAATACCTTCCCTTATTCATAGATTTGGAAGGTACAAGTAAATACGCCTGGGGTAGTGCTGTACTCGTAGTTCTTTATGTCTACCTCTCTGATGCTAGTTGTTAGGACACCAACCAGTTAGGTGGATTTATGTCATTGCGACAGGTATTAAATATTTATGATTATTATTAATTGTTATGATTTTTATTATGTTTATCATTAATTTATTTGTCTTTATTTGCAACAGTATTGGATATACAAATATTTTCCACATATTTGTAAAAGAGGCGATCAGGGTGCTGATGTTGAGTGTATTGCCATAATGAATAGATGGAATTATAAACAAGGCAAACACAAAATCTTTGAGTACAGACAGATGATTGATTAATTGACACATGCCGATGTCATATGGAGACCGTGGGAGAATCATAGGATGTCATTTCTTTTGATATAATGTTATACATTGGCCACGTCCGATTATGCAGCACTGTAGTGACATATTTTCCAGAGAGGTGTTTATATATATTATTTATTGAAAATCAATCTTCCATCTTTAATTTTACTATTTAAAAAATAGAAGTATTACTTAAGAAAATAATATTATTTTACCAGAACCCAATGATTTGCTTCAACAAAACCAATACATATAATACGATCATTTGTTGTTGATCCTGAATGTGAACCCCTCATAGGAAAGAAAGTCATGGAAAATGTCTGACCAAACGTGACTAGAATAATATTATACGTTGTCGTTATCACGTAACTCATATCAAGTATGAACATCCATTTATCTAGGGGTTGAATACCAAAACTTGTTATCTTTAAAGAATCTTTGATTTCTCTAATGTGTCCTGGGAACAATCTATCATATGGACTTACATGAGAAGCAATCTCCTGGTCCAAACTATGGCGGACCAAAGACCAAGACTCTTCACCGTGTCTAAGCAATGATGCAGTAGCACGATAGCCATATTTTCCATCTACTATCACATTAAATATGTCATAAATGTATGGTTGAATAACATCAGGAAATTGTCTCAAAAACAAATGTATCGAGGATTGAGATGATTGAGAGATTTGTTTCTTTGATGAATGAGAATGTATCTTCTTTGATGATTGAGATGGTTGAGAATCAGGATCTTCACAATATGTTGCATTAACATGCTCAAAGTAAAAAGGGTCTCGATATACATCATATCCATCCGACTTCTTACCGTTACTCTTCTTCATTTGTCTTTTGGTTTTAACTTTTTCAAGTGGTGGACACATGGAACTTGTAGTTGGAAAAGCAAGTTCATGCACCTTACTCTGCATCACTTTTTTCTTATAACATCAAGTGATCGAAAGCGTTTCTATAAGGCATTCGTCTCATTAGACATATCCAATTCTGATCCATCTTCTGTGTCTTTGGTGAGTTGACATTCCATGCTTAATTTCCTCCATTGAATATGCAAAGCATCTAGAGGAATCGATTCACCCATCAATTTATATTGTGTCAATTCACAAGCACAAGGTAACCCGTATGTTCTTTTGAGAGAGCACCCGCATACATATTTATCGGTACCCACCCACTCAACTTTCTCGTATGCTACAGTAATGTGTCTTTGAGCTTCTATTGATAAGAATGTATTCAAACACTAATAAAATATATTGTTGTGTTCATGTGCTTTATCATAGAAACTTTTCTAAAATGAGCCCCTGATTTTTTTAAGTTGCAACCTTATCATGTTGTTCATAGCCTCCCAACATTTACACATGTCACTCATGATGTGTTCCAACATTAACTTCAGTTTCCAATGAGCTGATTCAACCATACCATTAAATGCAAATTGTCACCATGGAGCAATCCAACAATATATAATAAAATTACAAATCAGAAGTTTTGTAGTGACATGATATATCTGTTAGTCGTTGTGTTCCCCAAATGCATCATTCTATTTGTCCATGCTTCAACAAACCTTTGCTTATGAGGAGTCAACCAAGTTTCTTTCACATAATCAACAAACACTTTATTATCGACACATGATTGCTCAAACGTGTGCAAGCACGTGATATACTCTTTTTCATCATTGCAATACATAATGTCTTTCCACATATTCAATACTAACTCTTGTCTATCATTTAATACACATTGCTTGCATTTTGCTCCAACATTTTTGTCGATATGAAATTGACAGCATGTGGAAATACAATACCAACTGCTTTCATTAAAGCAAGATCTCTGTCTGTCACAATTATATGAGGAAATTTATTGTGTAACAAACAGTTCTCTTAACTTCTCTAATGCCCAACAAAAGTGTTATTCACGCTCACATTCCAAATAAGCAAATCCAACTACAAATGTCTTCTCTGTTGATGTCATACTAACAATTTCAAGTAATGACATTCTGTATTTATTGGTTTTGTAGGTGTTGTCTATAATCAATACGGTAGGAAACAAGTTCAACAATTTCACTGAATTTGGATGGACCCAAAAAATATCTCTCATAACATTTGAGTCTTCTCACTTTCTATTCCAACACACATATTTTGTATCTTCAATTAACTTGAATAAATGTTGCATCTCTGTCATATTACCTCTCACGTGCAATCGTATCATACTCCTTCTATTTATATATTTGAGATATCTGAGTAACATTATTTGTCTTGGTACAACATTATATTTTGTTAAGTCATGAACATATTTTTTGTCTTCTTCATCTAAACGTCCGACAAATGAATATTCCTCCAAAATATCAAGTAATTCATGGTTGTGAACTCCACACATTACTTTAATTGTCAATCATAAACCATCTTTTAATGGTTTTGATCTAAGTTGGAAATGACAACCACACTTTTTTGTTGAATTTCGGGTTAAACTATCAACATGTTTGTATTTTCCTCATTTGTCAATATTAATTTATTCCCTCCCCCTCTCTCTCTCTCTTGTCTCTGCATCTGATCTAATAATGATAACAGTCATTTTATTTTTTATACCAATTTATCTATCTCAATTCACAACAGCTTTCCGTGTATCAAATATCTGAAATATAATATAAAAAAATTATAATATATTTTTACAATATTAATATTAATTACAATTAATATTTTTACAATTAATCGCATTAATATATTTTTACAATATTAATTATAATTATACATACATGATTTGTGTAAAAAACGTTGGTAGTATCGATACATGTTTTATCACATAATAGTAGTGGTTTATCCACATCTGTTAAAATATATATAATTAAAAAAAAATGGTGTGTACCAGAAAACTTTTTTCACAAGTTTTCCGGTAAAGTCATATGTGTTGGAACCAAGTTGGTTCTTGCAATTAAAGTTTTGATGTTAACAAATGTATTTTATGAAAATAACATATTTGACATAGAAGAAGAATGAAAAATGTCACCAGAAGAATAGAACAGAGGATGACGTTACCAGAAGCAAAAATCAGATGATGACGTTGAAGTAGCAAAATTGATTTACAAGGAAGGGGGGTTTGAATTGTAAATCTCCCTTTTTAAAATTTCCTGAAAAACTTCAGTTTTAAACTCAAGAAAGTTCTTGGTTAAGGATGCAGAAAAACGTTCTTGGTTAAGGAAGCAGAAAAACGGAGAACGTTCTTGGTTTTATCAGAAAACGAAGAACGTTCAGATTAGTGTGTAAAACAGAAAAAACAGTTTTTTATTTTAATATTGAAAAACAATCAAACTTAATAAAGAGATTAAGGATAAGAAATACCACACACAGATGTATCCTGGTTCACCCAACTTGGGCTACGTCCAGTCCTCACAATTGTGAGATTTTCCACTAAGTGTTTAAAACAAGAACCTTCTTGGTTTTACAGCACCTAGCCTAGATCAACCTTGATCTTTGTTTACAGAACTTAATCTAATTCCACCCAGAAAGAGATTTATCAAATCACCTATCAACCTTGATAGGATTTCTTACAATCTACCCCAAACTATACTTAACTCTTATAGTTTGAGTTTTACAATAATGAAGAGATTGTTTTGTTAGAATATGAGATGTCTCAACTCTTGTTTGAGATTCGATTCTTTACAAAGAAATCAGTATAATGTATCAGAGTAAAACGAATTTAACCAAACTGATTCTTGTATGTGATTGGAGATTTTCAAGTATGTAAATGTGAATGATTTTGATAGACTTGTTAGCACTTGAACTTCTACGTTTCCCTTGAGCTGTGGCATTCCTTTTATAGGCTTGAGAGCATTAAATGGAGGTCAATAGAGCTGTTGGTAGTGCCCTTGTCAGGCTTGACCAGAGGCATTATTTTTGAATAAAAATAATCCAACTTTTGACTATTTTTATTTTCTGTTTAGACTGAGCTGTGTGTTGCATTTTGAATCAAATTTTCTTGAGTAATTAATGATCCTTTAATGCTTCTGATAAGTGATAGTATTTCTGGCTTGAACTGAAGCTTTGGTTCATTTAAAACAGATTGAAAATCATCACAGAATGTTGCTGCAGAAAACTGTAGTGTAGTTGTTGGAGATTGATGATCAATCTGGAGCTTTAGCTTTTGGATTTCCTGGAGATTGATAATCAATCTGGACTGATTTCTAAACATACTGGAAGTTGTCTTGATGCATTTTACATTGTCAAGATTGTTTATCAGTCTTGACAGCAGAATTGGAGAGTGTTCAGTTTCTGCTTGGGCAGCTTGATTCATGGCCTTTTTTCTTTCTGATTCGAATGGTTTCTTTTGATTGTAATTGATCACATCTGTTCCTTGTCATGTACTTTTAATATTGATGTAAATACCAAAGACAATAAATTCAATTAAGTGATGGAGAAAATTTGGTCTTTATGTTGTCACAGCGTGGCGAACATTCTCCGTTTTCCAGAATATGTGAAGAATGTTCTCAGCCTTTGTTTATGCTGTTTTCTTTGATTCTTTTGAAACCTATCTTTGAATTAACACACTCAAAAGTACAGGTTAAATTAACAATACATTTAGAATCATAAATAACAATCTTTAATTAACCTTTGTTTATTTTCATCAAAACTTTAAAAATGAGAGTTTGTCTTAACATACGTCACCAGAAGATGACGTCACCAGAAGCATAAATCAGATGATGATGTCACCAGAGAATGTTATCAGAAGATGACATCATCAGAAGCAGAAATCAGAGGATGACGTCACCAGAGGATATCATCAAAGGAATCTGTCAAAGAAAAATGCTCAAAACAAAATTGGAGCAAAAGACTCGATAAACAAAATCTAGCTAAAAATATGCTCAAAACAGAATCTGAGAAAAATGTTCAAAACAGAATTGGAACAAAAGACTCGATAAACATAATCTAGCTGAAAGTATGCTCAAAACAGAAGCTGAGCAAAATGCTCAAAACAGACCAGTGAGCAAAAGACTCAAAACATAATCTGAGCAAACTACTCTAGAATATTCTCAAAACAGATTAATTGAAATACACTCAAGAAGTAAAGCATCAGTGAGCAAAAGACTCAAAACAAAATCTGAGCAAACTACTCCAGAATATTCTCAAAACAAATTAATCGAAATACACTCCAGAAGTAAAGCATCAATGAAGTCCTAATTTCAATTATAAATAGAGGCTTAATGCTAGAGAATAAAGCATCGAAAAACACAAGAACTCAAGCTTCAATTCAAAGTTATCCGAGAGTTCAAAAGTGAGAAACACAAATGTGCAAGAGCAATATTTTCTAAGTGTTTTCGAGAGAGAAATTCAGTGCAATAATCAGCTTTCCAGAAGCAACAAAAGAGTGCAAGAATAAGTGCATCAATCAGCTTTCCAGAAGCAACAAAAGAGTGCAAGAATCAGTGCAGCAAACAGCATTCCAGAAGCAACAAAAGAGTGCAAGAATCAGTGCAGCAAACAGCTTTCCAGAAGCAACGTTGCAAAGTTCCAAATCTTTATTATATAACCCGATAGTGGTGTAGATTCCTTCTTCAATCTGGGGTTGTCAGATTGGTAGGAGAAGACTTGACTTGTAGAGTCAAGGTGTTGTTATGGTTCCTCAAAAGTCTGGGGTTGTCAGGCTGTTTGAGAAGACTTGGCGGGTATAGTCGAGGTGTTGTTCCTCAAAAGTATGGGGTTGTCAGGCTGTTTGGTAAGACTGACTTGAAGGGTCAATGGTGTTGTAATTCAAAGGAGTTTAAATTAGTGAAAAGGCCTTATGGAGGAAGGGACTAGACGTAGCCTAGTTAACGGTGAACCAGTATAAATTGTTGTGTTATTATGTTATTATTATCCGCTGCTGAATATGATTAGTTATTTATCGAATAATTAAAATCAACATTTAACAAAACAACAAAAGTAATTAACTTTGACAAACACAATTCAACCCCTCTTTCTCGTGTTTGCACCTTCAATATGTACCAGAAAACTTGTGAAAAAGTTTTCCAAAGTAATATTGATTTTCAACCTTCTGTAACACAACTTTTAAAAAGATTTCTGGTATACATGTTTGTAAACTTCTGTACCGAAAATCTTTCAAAAAAATTTCGAAAATTTTTGAAAAATTTGTACGCACCGGAAATCTTCAATTGCTCTGTCCGGAAATATTTGAATGATAAAAAAAAAGTGAATTTGAGTTGGTAAAATAGTAAAAAAAATTAAGATAAATTTGACATTTTTAAAAATTTGTGGGGTATAGGGTACAATTTTCTACTATGCTCCATGAAAAACGACTTAATTACCACAAAAATTCATGATCTATGTGACCCACGTAAGGAAATTATACCATGTACCCCTCAAATTTAATGTATACCCCCACAAAACGAATGAATTGACAATTCTGCTCTCATATAAATATTAAAACTTGTCATGTTTTACTCTCTTATCATTTTACTTTTTCGGTACAAAAGTGAGTATCAATTTTTTTTCTTGTGGAAAACTGTTTTCAACTTTTACGGTACACAAGTTACATTCCGGAAAATATTTTCCAAGTTTTCTAGTACATAATATACAATCCGAAAAACTTATTTTCAAGATTTCCGCTACCGAAAAACTTAAAATAAGTTTTTTGGAACTACTGGAAAACTATTTTCAACATTTCCATAATACAGCTGAGTATCAAAATACTTTTTTAAAATTTTTCGGTAGTTATCGGAAAACTTGTAAACACAAATTTTCAAGAAGTTTTTTTAATTTCTATCTTTTTATTTTTTTATTTTTTATTCCTTTATTATTTATTTAATTTATTTTTTTAACTTATTTTTTTTATAAGATGTGTACCAGAAAACATTTTTACTAGTTTTACGGTACATCAGTTTATCGATACACAACTTTTTTAATCTTAGGTATCAAAAAACTTTAAAAGTGTTTTTCAGTAGACAGCTTTTTAACCAATTTTTTTAAAAGTTTTTAGGTAGACTATAGACACCTTTTTAACCTAAATCTTATAAAAAGTTTTTTGATAATTTCAAAAAATATTTTATATATCGAAAAACTTAAATTATTTAATATTTGATAAAATAGTAAAAAAAAATAAAGATAAAATTAATATTTTAAAAATATTGTGGAGATATAAGTAAAATTGAGAAGCAAATATTGTCCATAGACACTCATAAAGTCATAATAATTAGGAAGACCCGTTGGATCCAAACTTCAACAACATAAAACAATGCCCGTTGGATCCAAACTTCAACAACATAAAACAATGCATGAAATCAGCTTGACGTCAAGATGCTTATGCGAAAAGAAAATGTCATAGATGTCGAATTCACCAGGACACAACGAATTTCCATCATCTCAATTTAAATTTCTTGTAAATCTATTTAAATTTTTTCTATTTTTTTTAAAAAAGAAATTTGTTGAATTGAAAATTTGTATCATATAAGTCATTTATATAAAATTTTATACAAAATAATTTGTATATGTGTATCTCTCTCGCAACTATATTTTTTCTCATCTATCTCTTATGCAGGGTCGTGTTAATTAATTTAGAGATTTTGTTATAATCTTAAAAATTAGACTCTAATAAAAATATTAAATAATTTAATAATTAAAAAAATATAAAATAAATTCTAATTCTTAAAAAAAAATTTCAACTTTTTAACCCTTAAATTTTTTTATTTATTTTTAGTCTCTATTTTAAAAAATATTTTTTTTTGTTGTAAAAACAATGATATTTTTAGTCTATAAAAAAATCTATAAAATCAAATCAAAATTAGAAGTGAATAAAATTTTTTAAAGACTAAATTTAATGTCAAAATTTTATAGAAATTAAAAATATATTTAATAAAAAAAATTTACACTATTTTATTAAATTATAAAAAAAAATGGAACTCGCCAATTATAAGCTGTGTACTATTAGGTTGATTGGAGAACTAAATAGTCAGTCATACTCAGAAATAGTCAACCGTACTCTCAAGCAACTATATTTGTTCCCATCTATGAGTTCACACAAGCTAGCACCTGCAAAGAAGACTTTGCCGTTTTCTATTTAAAACAATTCTCAATGTTTTCACATCTTAATTGCTCATAATTTTTTAGTAACATGTTTTCGTGGACGAGACCGAAAACATACAATCAACTTTATCCGTTGATTTTTCAACTGCTTTGTCATAAAGTCAAATATTTTACTTTATATTATTAATTGGTTAAAAGTCTATTTATGTTGAAATCTAAAACTCTCGTACCATATAGTAGTGTCTATTTTTCTAATACATTTTCATTCCTATATTTTTAGTATTTAAGTTTTTTCCTCATTTCTTACCACAATTTCTTTTATTTTTCTCATTCCTGTACCACTTTTACATTCTATAGTTGAAGTGTGAGATAATTATTATTCTATTCAATTTATAAAAATGAGAAATATTTTTATTTTATAATTGATGGAAGTTAAACTTCTTATCCATTAAATTTTATATTTCTAAATATATTAATTAGTTATACAATCATATTTAACTTGTATAACTGACTAATTAATATGTTTAATATATCTTAAAACTTAACTGACTAATTAATATGTTTAATATATCTTAAAACTACTATATTACTCCAAAAATATTGATCGGAAAGTGAGTAAATATATTACTTTTTATGTGAATATATTATCAGTATTAGTATCCGGATAAATTCAATACAGGAATTTTTATGATACTTTAGAAAATTAACATATTTTTTATATTATCAAATTAAGTCATCAATAGTTGAATGATATGTCACTTTTAAATAATATTTGATCATATTTTATATTTAACATCATCAATTTTTTGAGTTTTATTTTTGAGTCTATTTTAAAATAATTTTTTTGTTATAATTTTTAATTTCAATTATAAAAATAATATATTTTAATTATTTAGATTAAAATTAAATAAATAAATTTACTTAAACTCTTAATTTAATTAACTTTAATAAATACTATAATAATATCTAAATAAATAAATTAAAAAAAATTATTAATCAAAATATCACTATAACTATACACAATTTTTTTAATAGGACCGTATTATCTTGTCATTCAACTATATAGGCATATGCAATCATTAATGTATCCATTTGATTCAACTCATTTGTATATATCAATTTAATAGTCATTAATTTTAATTATAAAAGTCTTCCTTAGTTGGCGGCCTATTCTCCTTGATAATATTTATAAAATTACGTATATAATTGATTATACGGCGAATACATCAAAATTAAATTGATAAAAAAATATTAATTTAATCAACATGCTATTTTAGTCAACGGATTCGTAGTATTATAAGTTGTAGAAGTCGTCTACTCCACTAGTATTTGCTATTCTGCCGCAGATTTCCTAGACCAATATTCGGTAACCTTACGCAACAAATATGATAATATATTTTCTTATTGTTTTATATGATTAAGGTATCACTAGTTCAATTGTTTTATATCTTTTCTTATTTATGCGTCTTCTTTTTCTTTTTTCTTTTTTGGTCTTAATGCCTCTTAGTTTTTTTATAGTGAAAGTTTAGCGTATATAATATATATTCCGTCTAAGTATATATTTTTTCTTATTTATTGCCGAAAATATTACAAATGTTTAAAAAACACAGTAACGTTTATTATATATAAAATATGTGATTAATTATATTATTATCAATACTTATTTGGTTGAGTTAACTACTCAAGCAATCGAAAATTCAGGATATGATTAAGGTATATGTGTCATTTATCTGTATTATTTCTTTCTTTTTATGTGTTTGCACTTTGCATATAGATGTATTTCTGTCCAAGTTCATATGGAAATGTGATTAATAAGAAAATAAAAACATGTATCGAAGAATGTGATTTATATAAACTCATAGATGAAGGACTCTTTCCAAATATGTATTTATATTCTCTATTCAGACATATATTTTATTTTGATCCACGTATGTGGAGAAGAAATTGTGACTAAAGTAGACAAATGAACTCTATTGATATTTCATAATTGAGACTTTATAATCGAAGGATTATGATATATTTATTTTATAAATAAATAAACTAACAATTATTTTTATAAATTAAATAATTATTTATTAATGTTTATATTTTAAAAAATATTATTTCATAAAAAAAATATAATTTTTATGTTTATAATTATTATACTAATTATTTACATTTTACCATAAAAAGTTATTAATTTTTATAAATTAATATTTATTTTTATGAATCAAAGATCATTTCACGAAGATTATTCAGAACATCAAAATGATTTATAATATTTTATTTTTTGTTATAACATTTTAAAAAATAATTTTAAAAATAAAATTTCAAATGAAAAATTAATTTAAATAATTTATTTTAAAATACTATTTTAAGTATTTTTATCTTGCTATTACTATTTTTGGATAGCGAAATTTCAAAAAATATTTAAAATGAAAAAGCTATTTTTTGAGAAATTCATCGTAAAATTGATTTTTGAAAGATAAATTTGTTTAAAAAAATATAATTTTTATTATATTAAAATCTCTAACAATAAATATTTAATTTATTGAATGTCAAAATTATTTTTTTAATTGATAACAAATAAGTCTAAAACTATTTCTACTTAAAATCTGATAAAAGTTATTTTAAAAAATATAAAGTCAAATTCACTTTTTAAAAAATATTAAACAAACCAACCCATAATTACTATATAAGAAAGCGTTAATTTTAACTATTTTTTCTAAATGCAAGTTTAAATGTTGGAATTCATTAGGATCATGACATACCTCAAGCTCATAGTACTCACGTTATCTATCACCCACCAAAAGGTCTCAACCTTCATTTGCTTTAATTTAACCATTTTAACCAGCAATTTACGCATAAAATTATTTGGAACCGATTCCAAACATTCTACCTGCCACTTGTCGATTTTTTAGTAATTTTACTTTCACACTATTTCTACATTAAATATTATTTTACTAAATTAATTACAAGAATTTGAAACAAATTCAAATAAAAACGAAATATATAAATAATTTTTAATCAAACAAATAATTTCCATTAAACACAAATAAAAGCAATATTAGACAATATTTGATTTGGGGTAAAAAAAAATATTTGTCCTATATGTAGCATGATTATGTCCATTCCAGTATTTATTATCTGAAAAGGCATTCACCAGTTATTATCAACCAATATCATTTAATATTAATCTATATCTCTAGTATAGATATTTTAGACTTATTCTATTAAGGATACTACTGTCCACAAACATCCTTACTTATTAGCATTGAATGCTCCTTAAGAAACAAACAAACAATAAATAATTAATTCACAAATCTGATATCTACTATATAAAGGAAACCTAATAAAATGAATACTTAAAAAAGACATATAATATATGATACAGTAACAATTTGAAATCAGGAAGGGATAATACAATCAATTTGTTTATGTATCCGCAAATAAATATGGTAACATAATATTGATCGTGTTTATAATAAGAATGACATATTTAATCAAGCCCAAATATTATATGGCCATGAACAGATCTTAGGCAACAATATAATTCACCCTAAACACTAATTTGTACAATATTTTACTACATAGACCTACAACATTCATACAGAATCACATACTCAAATTATTTCCTGCCACACAAAATCTCACGTACAATAGTTATTTTACTTCATGGTTCTAAAACATTTTTCTTGAAATGTAACGGTGAATGTTACGAGAATGAAGAGATATGAACGATGACAAGTACCCACGGATTCTAAAAATTTCCTTTGACGATGATAATAAAATAATATATATAGACTAATGAGAAAATATTATTATCTTTTACAGAATACATAACTATAAATAAATTCAAAATACTTGAGATTGAACTTCTATAAATTATAATTGTCTGATATTTCACGATTAGTTTATGTAAATATCTTTTTTTTTAAAGTAACTAAATTGCCTTAGTTTGAAAAAAAATATCAAAATACCCTACTTTTTAACTAACCCCGTTAGGGATTGCAGATATGTTATGCGACCATCTACATGTATTATTATCATTATTATTAAAATTGGATTATTCATTATTTAATAAATTAAAAATAATTAAAAAAAAACAAAATACCATTAATAAAATAAGTTAAATTGAAGAAAAAATTGTGGTTGAGTAGATGTGTCAAAACAAATAACGTCTTTATTATTTTAACAATTCTCTCCTATTTTGTATATAAATTTGTATTATTATAACTACTTCTCTTATTTTGCATATAATTAGCCACTTAATTCTATTTTGTTAACAACTACCTCCTATTATTATTATTATTATTAATTTTTATTTATCATATCCATAGAAAAATGAGGTAGTTGTTAACAAAATAGAATTAAGTGACTAATTTATCTACAAAATAGGAGATAGTTGTTAAAATAATACAACAAGTTATTTGTTTTGACATATCTACGCGTTTTTTTTTTCTTCTTCAATTCAATGTATTTTATTTTATTAATAGTATTTTGTTTTTTTTAAATATTTTAATTATTTTTAATTTATTAAATAATAAATAATCCAATTTTAAAAATAAAAAATAATAATACATTTAGATGATCGCATCTCCTATGGCACAAAAAAAAAATTGCCCTGGCCCCGAGATGCAATTCCCTGTCGGGGTTAAAAGTAGAACATTTTGATATATTTTTTTTCAAACTAGGACAATTTGATTATTTTTTTAAAAAAAGGGAATATTTGCATAAATTAATCATATTTCATATTTTTAAAAAGTTTAAAGATTTTTTTATTGTGAATGCTATTAAATACGATATTATCTATATATCTTACTAATAAATTATTCAACTCATTATTTAAAAGATTGTGCATTTTATTATTAAAAACACATTTTAATTTTTTATATACTCTTATTTAAAAACATGGTGAAAATTATTGGATTGTGTTTAAAGAAAGAAAAATGTTTAGTGAATACACAAACACCCACTGGATGTGGTTTGATTTAAGACACCTCGAGATTTGTTTTGTGGTGTACCATAAACAAACAAGATTTCTGTTGGCAGGGACGGTTGATTAGGGTGAGCTGCAAAGACACTTCCATCTTCATGTGATTGACATTGTTGATAAATTTTGATGAGTAGGTGATTTAATATGAACTCGCATAGGCATCGACCAAAAGAAACAATGAGCGAAAAGAAAAATATCACATTAATGTGTTTCCTTTTATATTGAGTATGAATTAGGTAGGATTAGGGATATCAAATCAGAGTAGCTTGTGACAGTTCATCTTACTATATTTGTTCATGTCTACTCATTATTTTTACCTTCTTTTATTAGTATTTTCATTGTTTTTTAAATAATGGTTACCGTGACAAATATTTAGGAATAAAAATACCTTAGTGTTCTTTGATCAGTTAAATATGGGTATTAATTGTTGACAAAAAAAATATGGGTAGTAATAAGTTTATATGAGGTGGTAGATTTGTAAGAGATTATAATTATATATTCAAATTTTGTCCCAAAAAAATATCTTCAAATTGATATTCCATATAATACTGCTTACTATTATGAAAAAAAAAAACGTATATCTTCAATATTTGGAAAAATTAATATTTATAAATTGGTGTCTAATATGAATTTTGAAAATATCTGGTTGATCACAATCACTTGAAAACACATACACAAAAATACATATCACTTTATTATTTTAAAAATAAATATTATTTAATTTTTTTCTTTATATCTTTTTTAAAATTAAATGTGTCTATATATAGGTAGATTGTTACTATTTTGGTAAAAAATAAAGAACAAATATAATATTTATGTATACAGATAACACAATAGTAAAAAAAAACAAAAAAAAAAACACTGTACCAAAAAAAGGAGATATCTTGTATTATGTAGAATGATTCGTATCCTAGAGGATATTTACATATTTGCACTACAACCATTCTATTGTAAAAAATGCTCAGAAGTAAAAGAATAGAAATTAAAAAGGAAAGAATAATAAATAGAAATTATGATTGTGACATGTATTAATTGACGTTGATTTGTATACTTATATAGAATAATGTTAGGAATTTGAAATGAATATGACAAATATATATTAAACGTGTATGAGTAAACCAAATTGACATAATAATAATGTAAAAGTAGTAGTCCTTGACTCTCTAAATAAATAAATATCCTCTCCTAGACTCTCTAAATAAATATACAGTTTCAAATTTCTTCTGATAACAAGGGATATGGCTGTTGGCGAGGAAATCCACAGCGGAGTACGGAGGAGAGGATGCAGCTTCCAAAAAAACGACTTCTTCCCGGAGGAGTCGTTTAAAAGTTGGAGTAATTATGGAAGATCAGTGATGGAGACACCATTCCGATTGAAGGATCGTGTGTTGAAACGATCTAGTGATCATTCTGAGTTATTTGAAGTTAAGTCTCGGAGTGGGAATGAGATGAAGAAGACGTTGAATTGGTGGGACTTGATATGGTTCGGCATCGGTGCTGTCGTCGGTTCCGGAATATTTGTGCTTACCGGACTTGAGGCTAGGGACGAAGCAGGTCCGGCAGTTGTCTTGTCTTTTGTCGTCTCCGGTATCTCCGCTTTGTTATCGGTCTTCTGTTATACAGAGTTCGCCGTCGAAATACCAGTTGCAGGTACGCTCCAACTTTCTAATCTTATAAACTATTCTAATTTCATCTAATATTTTCATACAATTAAAACTACTAATAAATTAGATATCATTTCAAAATTATTTTTATTTGTAAACCACTCAATTTAATATTTTAAAAATGTCATCAAATACTTCTTTAGAATAATAATTAATATGTGTATGTTTTACTTTGCTAAATATTCTTGAAAGTGAATTTTTGTTATCTAGAGAAAATGAAATAATAATAAACAAATATGCATTTTTTTTAAATTATGAAAGCAATTTTTCACATTTTAATTATTTTTAGAATTTAATAATTATTCACTGATAATTTTAAAAAAAAATTTACTTTCAACAAATCACAATTTTCATTGACTTTTGATGCAGTTATTATAAAAATTAAAAATCTCTAATAATCTGATGACTAAAATTGATTGAGATTGTAAAAATCATACACAATATACAAATTAAATCTTTAAATTTATAATATAAATAATTTTTTAATTCAAAATTCAGCATTTGTTGACCCAAATTTTTGTTAGTTAAAGAAAAGCAACTTAAACTTTTCAAAATTAAAACAAAGAATATTTCAACGTAAACGACACCTTAGTCTCTTTCTCGTAGACTTTTTGGCTATTTAAATATTTATGAAAGACTAACGCATCATGAGTTGATAAGTGAGAAGTAGCATATTTGAATTTTTTTCCTATTAACATTTTTCAACTCTGATAATTTTTATATATCCAACATTGAACATATTTTGAATGGATATGACATGTAATGAGTGAATAATGAGTAGGTTGTATGATAACAATATTCAGGTGGATCGTTTGCATACTTAAGGGTAGAATTGGGGGACTTTGTGGCATTTATAGCAGCAGGAAATATCCTTCTTGAGTATGTTATAGGAAATGCCGCAGTAGCTCGATCATGGACCTCTTACTTTGCCACACTCTGCAACAAAGGTCCAGAAGACTTTCGTATTATAGTCCATAGCATGAACCCTGACTATGGCCATCTTGACCCCATTGCTGTTGCTGCCCTCACAGCCATCACTGCCCTTGCTGTCTACAGCACCAAAGGCTCTTCTATTTTCAACTACATTGCTACAATTTTTCACATGTTTGTCATTATCTTCATAATTATTGCTGGTCTCATCAAAGCCAAAACCGAAAACTTCTCTCCATTTACTCCTTTTGGTTTTCACGGTATGGTTGATGCTTCAGCTGTTCTTTTCTTTGCTTATGTTGGCTTTGATGCAGTTTCAACTATGGCTGAGGAAACTAAGAATCCCGGCAGAGACATTCCTATTGGTCTTGTTGGATCTATGTTGATTACCACCATACTATATTGCTTACTAGCTGCAACACTTTGTCTCATGCAGAGTTACAAAAATATAGATATTCATGCACCTTATTCTGTTGCTTTTAGTGCTGTTGGAATGGATTGGGCTAAGTACATTGTTTCATTAGGTGCTTTGAAAGGAATGACAACTGTATTGTTGGTTGGTGCAATTGGTCAAGCTCGTTATTTAACTCACATTGCACGTACTCACATGATGCCACCTTGGTTTGCTCTTGTTGATCACAGAACTGGGACACCTATGAATGCTACTATCTCAATGCTTGTAGCTTCTGCTGTTGTTGCTTTTTTCACTGATCTTCCTATTCTCGCTAACCTTTTGTCAATTTCCACCTTATTTATATTTTCCCTTGTAGCTTTAGCGCTTTTAGTAAGGCGTTATTATTCAAGTGGAGTAACTACAAAAGGGGATCAACGCAATCTCATTGTGGGTCTTGTGTTGATTATTGGCTCTTCAATTGGAATTTCAGCTTATTGGACTAATAGTGATGGCTGGATTGGTTATTTAGTTTCAGTTCCATTGTGGTTTTTAGGGACGGGTGGTATTTGGCTTTTTGTACCAATGGTAAAGAAGCCTACAATTTGGGGAGTTCCTTTGGTTCCTTGGCTACCTTCTTTGTCTATTGGTATTAACATATTTCTTCTTGGCTCTATTGATAAAGATTCATATATAAGATTTGCAATTTGGACAGGACTTCTCTTGGTTTATTATATGCTCTTGGGGTTGCATGCTTCATATGACACTGCAAAAGAGTTTGACCAGGCTGAAAATAGTGGTTCTAAGGAAGTTCAGAAGCAGTGGAACAATGTCGAACAGGGAGGTGTAGGACAAAATATTGCACAAGCTGCCTAAAATATCTCTATGTTTTTTTTTTTTCCAAAGTATGAACAATCATGTTTGTCTTTCAATTTGTAAAACGCTGCTGCAATGGTTATTTAATGTGTTGTTTAGTTGGTAAGATCGATCATAATGTGTTGATCTACGATTAATTTAGTGTTCGGACATGTCTTTTGTACTCGATTAGAAAAATATTCTTGCGTTCGTACAAGTTTGTGGTTGTGTAATTGATTTATATAAAATTAGTATATTAATCTATAAAATTGCAAATATGAAAAATTTGTAAAATATGATAGCATAATTTTCTCTTTAATCCATTAAATATTTAATCTAAAGTAAAATAGATAAAATTTAATTTTATCTCGTGTTGTTGTTAGCGAAAACTTATCACGTGTACGACAATGATTTTAAAAAATTTATTAGTGATAATTTATCTTATGTATAATAGTATAATTTCATCGGCAACAATTTATTTCATGTGTGATAATTATTTAATCTGTGTATGAATTTCAATCTCATTAGTGACAATTTGTATGATAATTATTTTGAATTTTTTGTCAGGGAAAACTTGTGATGTGTATGAGATTTCATTCTCATCGTCGTACAATGATTATTTTGAAATTTATACTTATTAAAAATTTGTCTCGTGCATGATAGTTTAATCTTATAAGCGACAACTTGATCCATTTATGATAGTTCTTTTTAATTTTTTATCATTGAAAATTTGTCTCGTGTATGATATTCTAATTTCATCATGTATGATTATTATTTGAAAAATTTTATCAACGAGAACTTGTTTTATGGATGATAGTTGAATCTCATCGGTAATAATTATCTTTAAGTATAATTATTTTAAATTTTTTTATCTTTGAGAGTTTGTTTGGTTTACGATAGTTCAAAGCCTAATAGTATAATTATTTTATACTTATTTTAAATTTTTTTATCTCTGAGAGTTTGTCTGGTTTACGATAGTTCAATCCCATAGTATATATTTCTCTTTTATCTAGAAAAATAACTTAATAAAATGAAAAATGTAGAAAAATAAAGACGAAGTTCATGGTTGTGAAAAAATGGACTAAGTATAAAATAAAAGGGTCAAATAAGTTTTTTTATCCATATAAAAATTTTAAAATTTTGTTTTAGGCTTTGTAAAAATATTATATTTTTTAATCTCTACAAAATTATTTTATAAGCAATTTTAATCTCTACTGAAAAACATATTTAATTATGCTTCAATTTTTAAACATCATAAACTCAAGAATAAAGTCACAAAAATATAGATATAGAAATCAATTTTTTTAGATTTTTTTTTCTAATCAATTTTTTATAATATTATAAACATGTCTACGAAAAATAAATTAAAAATATATGTTGACGTTCAAGCAAAAACTAAAATTACTCATATGATAATTTTATAGGAACTAAAATTTATTTATTTATAAAGATTAAAAACAAAATTTTTAGAGACTAAAAAGTTATTTAAACTTAAAATAAAAAAGTTATTTAAGCCTAAAATAAAAATTGATTTCAAAATATCTCACCTTGAAGTCATTTTCGTCGTGAGTTCAAGATAAATGATGAAAGGGTTTAATTGCAGTTTTTGTCTCTTTATTTTCACTAACTTACATAGTTGATACCTTTATTTTAAAAGTCGACAGTTTGGTCCTTCTCTCACATTTTTGAATTAAAAAAAATGACGATTTTACATATTTTAGATGATGTATCATACTATTGCATGATATAGAATCATTTAGATGCATTAATTACTTATATGTAATTAATTAAATTACAAAAATCAAAATTTTCTGAAGTTGAAAGTTAAATTTTTAATGATTTTATTGTAATTTTATTAGTGTTTATCATTCTACATCATCGTATAATATGTTATGTTATAATTATTTAAAGTATGTCAGATCATAATTTTTTAGTTAAAAAATTATATTGAAATATCTAAATTGTCAAATTTTAAAATAGGTGAACTGATTTCGCGAATTAGTAAAAATAGGAGGATCAAAACTGCAATTAAGCCGCACTAAAAGATTTGGAGAAAGAGGGAAAAAGTAATGAAATTTGTTGAAGTTAAGGTAGGGAAAAAGAGTGAATGGAAAAAATAGAGAAAAAAATATATTAAAAAAAAACATAATGCATGCAAGATAGGAAAAAGTTGCATGGGTGAAAGAAAGAAAAAATAAATGAGATTGAAATTGAGTGAAAGGAAAAATGAAATGAATGGTGAAAGTTTTTTTTACAATAATTAAAGTGATTTTGATAAAAGTGAAGAAATGAAAGCTAGAAGAGAGAGGGAAAAAAATGGGAGGAAAAAGAGAACTTTATCTTCTTGATAATGAATGCTACATTTTTTTTTATCTTAGAAAATACAGTAAATTTCACCATAATTAATTCACACAACTGTGAGATTTCGAGTTTAAACTCGGAACAAGATAAATAAATAGATAGATAAATTTGGCTCATTAAACTAACACTAATATATTTTAAAAGGGTTATGCTAAGTGTCTTAAGAACACCGGCTAAACAACCAAAAAAGAAAATAAAAAATAAATTGAGAGAAAAATATTACATTTTGCAATTTCAAAATATAGACTACACAACTTCTAATACTTTGTTTGTCTGCATTCAAATTCTTAAAAAGTATTGTTGAAGCATTTGTTAGTATTTCCCATTTTTAAAATTATAGTGATACTACTTCACACATTTAATAATTAAAATGGCGTTGTACTGTATTTATAAATGCAAAAAGGTGGAATTAGCTCAAATGGCACATGCCCAAATATGTGGAATTTATTGCACATTATTAATTTTTCATCAAATTAATTTCACTATCTTAAACAAATTAACAAGAAATTATGTATTTCTTTGTCAAAAAAAGACAAGAAATTATGTATTTACAACATTGCATGGCAAGTCTAGTCCATAATTAAATGGAACCCAAATTGTCAAATCCAGCTACTTTAATGGTCGCACTCTTTGGTCCAGATTCAATCACACGTGCAATCGAGTTAGCATACTTATAAAACTGCAACAATCCAAGCATAATAATTCAGTTATTTCTCATTCAGTGTTACAATACGCAGCGCAAGAATCATCGCTCAAAATTGACAATCAGCATTGCAGTGTAGAGAACAAGGATTTGAGCACATTTGACATGATAAGCAGTAAAAGAAACATAAAATCAATTTATCAAAAATAGTTAAGTTAAAATCTATGTGAAAATTGCAACTTGCAACTGACACGGCAACTTTAAATTTCAGTTACAATTTTCATTTTCTTCTCATGAGTTATATAAATGGTTACATACCTCTTCAACTATCTCTCTGCATTTACGATCTAACTGATCCACTTTAGCCGTTGTAGATTCATTTTCTGAGGTGATTGTACTATTTATGGCATCTACCTGCCAGTTGCAGACAAGAAATAACAACTTATTCTTTCATCAAACTTACTCGTTTATCATGAAAGAAAATGCAAGCAATTGCCTAAAGAATACTAGTTATTATGAGATAAACAATGATATGTATTCAGATAAGAAGTAATCTTTTCTTTAGTTATGGAATGCATTTAGTGTTATACTTTCCAATGACGTTTTTCTATTCCACTTAATAAATGGTACCTTCGATAACACAGCCTCAACATTTCTCTGTCTTGTTTGAATGACACATTTCTTTGATTCCACCTCTAATTTTTTACTGCTCAAGTATTTAGTTCCTTCCTCTATTGCGATACTGCATTCTTTCTCCAACTGCTTCTTCAACTCTTCCATATGCTCAACTGAGGAGGTAAAATAAGCAAAAAAAGATTAAGGGAAAACACAATACACACACATATAAATACATGTTTAAGAGCAATGCTATATAGCATTAAAGTCTTTTTTTGTAGAAATCATTACAAAAAAACTCAGCATAGTGGCATACGTGATGCTTCCAGTCAGAAAATGGATTTTCTTTTGGACAGATAATAATAATTGGACAAAATCATGCCACAATGTCAGGTAATTTGTGAACAGTTTTTATAGAATGTTCTCACAAAAAATACCATTACCCATGCTTAAACAGTTGCAGCATCCATTTGGAAATAGAGTACTGGCATTGCTTGCTTGCACAAGAACGTACCTTTACTTTGCCTTTCAACCAATTTGGCCTCAAGTGACTTCTCCAGCAATTCTTCATCACTAAGTTTAGTTTTTAATGCTTTAAGATCCTTTTCAATAGATTTAGCAGAATTGACCTATAGGAAGTGCTAAAGAAATCAAAAAAGAGGTTTTGCACAATAACTATCTTTGAAGGAAGAAAAATCTCATAGATCATAGTAGAACATCTCATATCTCTAAGACATAACTTCCATCATGAGCTCCATTCAATTCCAAAATACAAAAAGAAAAAGTTTTTCCTTCCTCGATATACTGGGGAAAATTCATAAACAAATTTCAATCATCATGTTAAATAACAGAGCAGGAATCAAATAACCAGAGGTCGGGGAATACCTGTTCTTGTATAGCCTGCATCTGCTGGTAGTGTTTCGACATTTTTTTGTTAACCTGAAAAGGAATTGATAGAGTGATCTATATTATCTAGGACAAAACATTACATAATGAATAGAAGTCATAAACCTATGATATACTGTTTATGTTTTTGTAGTTTGTTTTTGGAATGAGTAAATAGCTACAAGATCAGTGAACAAAATTGTTTAACCAAATAAATAATCAAATAATAATTCAATCGCATTTAATTCATTTTGAGAAACATTTTATAGGTTCCGTAGTTTAAAAAAGAAAAATAAGCCTTCTCCTTCCCTCCAAAACACTGCATCCAAACATACCCCCTAGTAATTAAGGAAGAAATTCATTAGTCCAACGAATTGCATAGATAAAAGTATAATACCTTACCCTGACCCAAAATGCAAATGAAAAGCAAAAATATACTCCTTCCATTCGATATATCTTTGGTAGAAAGTTTTGCACACAATTAAGGCTTTGCACACAACTTAAGAAGTCGTTTAACTTATGTATTTGTGTACCAAAATACCCTCATATTTATAGCTTTACAATGTGAAGACTATATAGTTTAAGGATTTTTTAAACTTGTCTTCAAACAGAAGAAAAATTCTAAAAAACCATAAGTTTTGGAAGGGAGGGAGTACTATCCAGTGACAACATACCTTGGAAAAAACTTCAACAAGGGCAGTCTTCTCGTGGAAAATGTGCATGGCTAATCTTTCAGAATTTCTTGCTTCCTCTCGAGCTAATTTCTTTTCCTCTAAAGCCCTCTTCATGCAAGATAAGGAAAGCAAATTTCAAAATAAATAAAATCCTAGATCACACTCTACACGGCAAGAACATCCAAAATAAGCATGCAGTTTTGGTTCAGACTTTAGTTCCTACAGTTTCTTTTCATTTCAATTTTCACACTTACAAAATCTTCAAAATAGTCTCCATTTTTCATCACAATATCATTAACACAGCCCTCACTGGACACTCAATAAAAGGCTCATCAAATGGGTACACATTGATTTAAAGCAAAAGGGCAATTATTTCCAACAACTAATGTTATCCACTGTGGTAACAGCACAAAAAGTAATGCAGTCCAATAAATGCAAATACAACATGTATACAGGCAGATTGTATGGAGAAATGCAATGTACGTAACAATTTGATGCTGAGAATGTAATAAGTTTGATTTTGCAAACAGAATAAGCTAACAAACAACATTAATTTTTTTAAGCAACTGATTCTAATGATTGTAAATAATCAAATGAAAAGGATACCTGTACTTTATCAGGCGATTGAACAATTTTTGAACGTAGATTTGCATTCTCTTGAACATTTTGTACTAGTTTAAATTCAGCATCAGAAATCTGGGGTGAGAAAAAAAAAAAACATTAGAATTAACAAGTAAAATAACCCGTCACCAAAAACTGCAGTCTGCAACGTGTGCAAGTTACATAACCCAAAGGTCCAATGTCCTAATCCCACATGAATTTTTCCAAGAAACTTCTATGGCTCTACTAATGTTTCTTCCATACACTATTAAAAAAAGCCCAACATCAATAAGTATGATTATGTAACTCATTATGCTAACTAAGCTTCCATTATTGGTCAAATCATGTAATAAACATTGTGTTCACCTTATCATCCATTTCCACAGTCTTCTCCTTCAACTTCTTGATAGTAGACCTCAACGACATCTGTTTGTTGTTCAGGTTTGCGATAGTTTGACGTAGCTCTTTAACTTTTGCATCCACCTCCTGAACAAAAGGCATCTCTCTTTCCCTCAATTCGTTGCATTTAGCAATCTCCGATTTCAACTACAACCAAATTAAAATCATTCAATGAAACACCTATTTCATAATTTCAAAAAACAAAACATAAACCCTAAACCCTAAAAAAAAATATCATTATTATAAACCTGCATAATCGTATTCTCCTCAATCTCTTCTAGCTTCGCCTCCAAAGCGTTGAATTCGTCTACAATTTCTGATACAGAGTTCATTCTCGCATTCCTGAGATTAAAAAAATGGACAATTAGGCTCTGTTTTAGGTTTTTCTCTTAATTTTTCAATTTTGCATGAGTGGTTGAAGAAGTGAAAGTAACCTGTAGATACAGAAATTGATAAGAGCGCCGAGGAAGAACTCAGTTCGATGAGGATCAGGTTTGAGAAGATCGGCGAAGTTAAATGTGAATTTCTTGGGACATTCAAGAGCGTTGAGCATTTCCTTGATCTTGTGGTAAAGTTTGATGGCTTGTACCGATCCAACGTGATGATCGGGAGTTTCGAGGCGTTCTAGGGCATCGAACTCAAGCTGTTCGTTATCTTCGCTGTGAGAAATGAAAGAGAGAAATAAAACGGTGAATTAAAAAAAAATGTGAGTGAAGAGAAGAGAAGAGAAGAGATAGTGTTACTCGAGGAGAAAATCGAGGTGGTTGAGGATGCGTTTGTAGAGATCTATAAGCAAGGCGGGTTTGGGATTTGAGATGTCTTGCTCCGTCACGGTTGCTATTTCAAATTGGGATAAGATTTGAACTATTTCCGGGCGACGTAGCCTCGGGTATTCGTAGTTTGACATCTTCTTTTTCCGAAAATCCGAAGGCGCAACGGCTACTCAGAAATTATGAATGAAGGAGATAGATGGTAGAACAAGCAAGGTGCCAAGGTGGGAATCAAAATTCAAATACTGGGTGACTTTCCCACTCAAATTGTCGTCCAAGATCCCGCACCTTTCCTTTTTTTTTTTTTTATTAGTCTTAATTGCACTTTTTAGTTTTTCGATTTTAGTTCAACCACGAATAAGGTTTTTTTATTTTATTTGTTTTATTTTTGTTTTTCTAATTAGAATTTTAGTTCTTTGATGAAATATCAATTTTGTAATGATGTGGAAGATTTCATATTAATTATATTTTATTATTTATTTAAATTTGTAAAACATATTTTTAATTTTTAAAAAACACATTTTTTATTTTTAAAAACACATTTTCTATTTTATTACAAAAATATAAAAAATAAATAAATAATAAAAATAAAAACACATACTTCTACTTCTTGTTTTTTTTATGTTTTTGTAATTAAATAATGGAAGAAAATAGCAAATGTTTTATAAATTTAAAATAATAATAAAATATAATTAATTCAGTTGGAACTTCCACATCATTTTTTTTTACACATCGTTAAAAAAATTACATTACATCAAGTTTTGGACTAAGATTGTGTTTAGAGATTAAAATTGGGGATAAATAAAATGGATGACTATTTTCATCATTCAATTAAAATAGGAGGACCAAAATGCAATTAAGCCTTTTTTATTATTACTCAATTTTTTGGTAATTTTTATGAGAAAAAGTAAGCTCTCCCATCCAATAAAAATTAAATAAATGGTAATTTTTTAGAGAAAGCGGTTACAATATATATATACAATAAGATGTTTGATTTACCTTCGACGAAAGTGTAAAATTATTTTACATCGTCTATGTAATCATTAACTCAATTTTTATTTTAGCTCCTCGTTCAAGGGTAAAATATATTCGGAAGTCTTTTAATTTCTTTAACATTTTTTTATCAAATTATTCATTTATATTTACAAAAGTTACAATATTAAACTCTTTTTAGTCCTAATTTTATTTCAATCATTTCAAGCTAGAGATTTTCAAAATTCTATTAAAATTTTGTTATCTATCATAACAATAATATAACATAATAAATTTTCATATAATTTCACTCAATTTTCTCTCATTTAATCATTTCTTTAAAAAATTATTTAATGTTTATGTTATTATTGTTATTACAATCAAAACTTAAAAACTAATTCAAAACCAAATTGAGTATATTTGCATAATAATCTTTTTGTGTGCCCTCGAATATTCAAGGAATTAAAAAATTCTCCATTTTTCAAAAACTAAAAAATAGAGAACAATTTATACAAAAATTCCATGCTTTTGAATGTATAGAAATCTAATTATTGTTACCAATTTTAAAAACATGTGTTTTATACAATCAATGAGAGATAAAAAGGGTGGAAATGAGTTTTAAGTTCTCGCTCAGTTAACAAATAAAAAAATTATTAAGTTGGACAAATAAAAAAATTATTAAGTTGGACAGTATATTTCGAATTCAAATTTAATACTTTGTGTATGAGCTTATGGTAATATTTATACTATCTCCACTACAAATTTTAAAAAAAAAGGGGGGGAGGAAATGATTTTCGTTCAGCCTATTTGTCAGCATTTGGAGTCTCTAGAGTTGGTAGCGCGCATCTCTGCAGTGTACGCCAATGGGATTAGGAGCTTCAGCTTAGGGTGAAGTGGATGGAGGTGGAGCAACAGTCGCAACAAATGATGCTCTGTTTCTGTCGGGTTTAGTATTTGAGAGATTGAAAAACGTTAATTCATTTTTGTTATGTTTAAAATGTTTGAGAGTTAATATCAATTTAGGAATTGCTAAGGTAGGCTTATTCATAGGGTAAAACCTGTCATTTGATAGTGCAATGCCTGTACAACAACATTCAGTCTCAAGTATTCAACAAGATCTGTTATTATATCACGCAACGCAATTAATCAAATATCCAAACATGGTCCTAACAGATCATCAACAAAAAAATCACAAGCTTAACAAGTTTTGAAAGAAATAACATTTGCTAGTCTACGACTTGTTAAGGTGCGATGCAACAAGAATGAAACAATCACACAATCCCTTTCACAACTTGTCCTCTTCATATACATACATACTGATATCCGTCTATCCCTCTGGCATATTGGAAAAGAAAAGGATTCATTCGAATGAAAACCATTGGAGCTGCAATATCATATACAAATACACATACAGTAGCTTCGTGTGACAGCAACTGCAAAAATGCGTCATATACTGTATCTTCTATGCAGGACTGCATCATTTCTTATCTGTTGTAACACCAACAACAACATTGCTCACCTGTGACATGGCAAATTCCAGTTAAATAAACCTTGCTATGCTCAAAAGCAACAAGAGAATCAGTCAAATGCAGTAGAAAAAGCCGTATCCAAACTATCAATGAAAAGTAATGATAATTACCAATTTCCCACTTGAATCAACAGACATTGGATTTTCTACCACCACTGTTTGACTCTGAGATTGGGGCATGGACTGTAGGCAGTAAAATAGAAACAGATGCATATTCGTTAGATTATCAGAACAGAAAACAGCCACCCCGTCCTTTCTATGAATAATCACCGAAAACAAAATTAGAAATAAAAGCATACTGTTGAAGTAGAAGGTAATGTTCCCGAGTTGGTTGTCCCGTAAGGTCTATGAACAGGAATTGGAAGCCTTCCATTGGGCATCTACAAAAGACAGGAAAGAGGGGCAAAAGCAAGGAAACAGTAAGAAAAAATCAAATCAGAAAAATTTGAACATAAAAAAATACACACCATATATACAATAAACAAAAGTTCAGAAGCCAAAACGATAATGACAATCTCATAATTTACATGTTTACTATATCTTAACCCTTTAAGATGTAGCCAATGTTGACTGAGATTCCAGAGTTACCCTAGGACATATAAGTGGGGTTTTAAGTCCTTAGGCTCCAATCTATTCTTTTAAGTTGAATCACAATCCCTGATAACAGGCATGATTTGAATGACCGTGCTTATGAAGAATAAGTAGGACGATGACTAATACTGAAAGACTTAATTATAACTCCAAAATAATATGTGAATGAAAGCTTTTCCTATACCAAAACACAGATTATAAGTCTGTATTGAGAGATATAAGAATCTTGTCCATGAAAAGGAAGTGAGGTTTCTATCTCTCCCTTAATTATGATTTGTTAAAAAAATGTAACCCTCAAAGTTCAATTTGAGTTCAACAAAAGTGGGGAATTTCATGTAATCCCTTCTCTCACTTTTTTTAAAAACCAATGAAAAGAAAGTCAAACTTTTATGTCTCTTCCCATCACTATCCTTTCCTCTTGCTTTCTCTTCTTCTTCCATCAAACTCCCAATAAATCCTAAGTAGTCTGAGTATAAGTAAATGGGATGGTTGGTATCTTGTTTCTATAATTGTCATAACTAAAGGAATTGAGTTGGTGCAGTAGATTTTGTTTAACACCTTTTAACTCGAAGGTTAAAACAGACCAAGAGAAATGATATTTGAATTCAGAGTATTGCTTGATATCCAAACACTAGAAGAAAGATGATACTCCCTCCATTCCTATTTATAAGCAAAAGTGGGTAAACAAAAGTTGATGTATTTAGTCTAAAATTTGGACCAAATACATCAACTTTTGTTGACCCACTTTCGCTTATAAATAAGAACGGAGGAAGTATGTCACTATGGAACCCCGATCATGGGATAAAAAATTTACTTAAATTTTATATTAGAACTTTTGAAGCATTATTGAGAATAAAATGCCGATGCCGAGATTAACAAAGTTCTATCATTATCAACTTACATTGATATTAGTAATATAGTGACACACAGCACATTTGACTGAGGGAGCTCCAGAAGGATACATGAGTGTTGTCCCGCAGTTCCCGCAAGGGACATGAGCTGCTTGATTAGATGGTGTTTAATGCAGATACAAATCCCGTCAATGAAAAGTCAGTAAACAACAATTAATTGAATAATAAGCATAGGTTCTTACAATATAAAACAGAATTCTTTATTGGAATGACATGAAGAAAACAGAACCAATTAAAGCTAAACTGCATAAGCACCCAATATCTTGTAGTGTGAGCAAATAAAATTTTATCCGTGCAGGGCCCTAACGGTAGAGTTTTAAAGAGTAATGAAATGATGTCGCACTCACCAGACAAACTGTCACCGAGATTAAAGTAGATAAATGAAACACTGACCTTGGACTAAATGCAAGCAACAATATGTGTAGTACAATTCAAATTATCAAGAACAGAATCAAAGGACGACAGCTCGGAAATGATTATGACAATGTAATTATCAAGTTTCAACAAAGAAATAAACCTCAATCCCAGATTAACATGTAATTAGTTATAAATGGCATAACACAATCGTGTTTTTATATTTGCATGATTTAAGATGATTCTTCTCCAGACTGGAAGAAAGAGAGATGACGTAAGGACAAAAGTAAGGAATCAACACATTCCCCGATTCGGTATATTCAACAAAAGTTTTTTTTAAGGAAGAATTGATGGAGGCTCTCTTTATTTCAAATAGAATCAGTTCCTGTGGGGTGAGAGGAAATCTAGTAAATACTTTCTGTGTAATTAGCTTGAAAACAAAATTCACAAAAAGTATATCATTTCAAAGTAATATATCAAATCGGTCGGACTCTTCCGTGGAACTTCAGATAGAGGGAGTTTTATAGCACTAGGTTGTCTTTATTTTATCTAGTAAAATATTACAAAGTAAGAAAATTTGTCTCCAGATTTACAAAAACGTTTGCTACTTTTCTTGTTTGAAAAGCTACAAAACCATGAAATATTCTCATCATTTTCTCTCTTTCTACTTCATTTTTTCTCCTTTCATGGTCTCTACTCTCCAACATACATTCACCACCACAGGAGCCTAGCTGCCCCCTTTTTGTAAAAGCATTTAGCGAAAACCCAACCTCATTTTGGTCGTTGGAGCCAGTGGATTTGCAAGGCTTGATCCCAATACTATAGATATATTGGGGTTTCATTGCATAAAATCTTATTGTTATTAGCTTCGTTTAAAGCTTTGCATAAAGGATAAGGAAATAGACACCATAACTACTTCGCAGTTATTAGTCTAATGTTCTTAGAAGCCAACTTACTAAGACCAAACCCATCCTTTTTAGCCTAATTAAACCACCCAAGTAACCAAATAACCCCACATGCAAAAAAGAATCCCACATAATGTTTTAAATCTATCTTCTACACTAAAGGACTTTTGAACAGACAAGAAATTAAAGAGGGATACTAGACAGGTATGACAGAATCAGGACACAAGTCTCCCCCAAGGGAATTATTCAGTTCAGTGATTGTCAGGCCGTTAGTAATCTTATTTAGCAACAGCATCTCAAAATGAAAGGTTGGTACAATGGAGCACTAAGAGAAGGGGCCATTGCAAGAAAGAACACCTAAATAACCTAACTTTTTTAGTCAGTGACCAACATAAATAAATCACTCACAACATCAGCCTCAACATCGGTAACAACCAAACAGCGTTTAGCAAGGCTTAACATAAACACCATAAATGACCTCAAAAACCAGGAGCAAAGTAAAAAACAAACACATTTAAAAATAATTCTAATCCATGCATACAAAAGAGCAGAAGCATCTATAAAGTATAAACTGCAGGTGAGAAACCACCATGCCCTCGGGTCCAACAACCAAACCTTTCACTAACCCCCTTTCACCACTTCTTATCCAGATAAAGTTCAAAACATACATTTAATGATACATAATAAGAAAAGGATGACCTTAATGTATCCCTGGCAATCCCTACACGAGGATTTGGGAACGTCATTCATTATGAACCATATTCAATGATCAAGCAATGCAACAAAACATCACAATTACAAAACAGAAGATTTATATTGATAGGCAAAATTAATACGTGTAACTTAATACTAAAACGTTAAGCTTCACCTGTCTAGCGAGTAGCAAGAAACAAATAAACATTACCTGGAGCAAGGTTTAGAGTTTGACAGCAGGAACATCTGACACTCGTAGCTCCCCGTGTGTACATTAGCAATGTCCTACAGCCTCCACAATAAAGTTGTGACATACCCATCCCTGCAGGAACATCAGTATGGTAAACATCCTAAACATCAACTTAGAGTCTGACAACATGTAACTATCGAATCCAATAGGCAGCATAATATATTTCTAGCATAAATTCCCAAATTTGTTCCAAATTGAACAATTTGCAAAATACTAATCAGCAAAAAACGATTCACGAACATATAAGGTAAAATACTCCAATCATTTTAAAATTTTCAAAAACAAATACAGCTATGGAACTTACCAGGTGGAGGAACAGGGGTAATTGTGCTGCACAATGCACAACAAACATTGGTTGCCCCTCTAGGGTAAAGCAGCATGCTCCTACAACCATTACACACAATTTGGCTCTGCATAGCTGCAAATTTAAACAACACACCATAAAATCAACCAAGCGTCGCACACAATTTTAGTCGATAATTTAATCTTGTGATTGAAATAAAGAGAACGTCTAACAAGAAACAATAGCATAAAATCTGCATCAAAATCGAAATAAAAACAAAAAATTGATGACCTGTTCCGAATTCAAAATGTTTAATTCCAAAACGTATAAAAGAAATCAAAAAAAATAATATGAAAGATATAAAAAGAAAAAGGATCTAACAATACCTGTAGCTCCTGAACCCTATTCTACAAGAAGCGATTCAGACAACGGAGTCAAACAAGAAAATAATAATAATAATAATAATAATAAAATTAATAAGAATATTTTTTTGTTTATTTTTGGGGGCGGAGAAACGGTGGATGGAAGAAAGGAAAAGAAATCTGAAGATGTGGGTTGAATTGTGAATTGAATATGGATTGTGATTGAGAGAAGAAAGGAAGATGAACAAGAAGAAGAAGAGGAAAAGGAAAAAGGTAAGTGAACCCAATCCTTTTTTTCTTCCCTGCGACTTCTGCTACCGTTATTTTCCTCTCAGCTTCCTCTACTTCATCATCCTACACACTCTATTGCAAATTTCTTCGGTCATAATTACTCCACTTTTTTTTTTACATTTTCTAAATTATTCTCTGTTTTTACTCCTCATTTTCTAAATTATTATTAAAAAAATTGATCGGTCATTTAATAATAATATATTTAATAAATTTAATTGCTACATCATAACCGTTCATTGAGGTGAATTTAGAAATAATTATGATTAAAAAATTAAATATTTTTAATAATATGACAGCGAGTGATTGATTAACTATTTTAATAAAAGTTAAATATCTCTAATAGTATAATATTTGTAATTGAATAATATTATAAAAACTCTTTACACCGACAATATATATAAATAAAATTATTATTTAATGTTAAAAAAAATAATACTATTATTTAATTTCATACTAGACCAATTGTATATAAAGAATATTATAAATAATTTTTTTAACATTGCAATATTATCAAAATAAAATTCAATTGGATATATAAGATGATTTCTACTCTTGCAACAAGTCTTTTTTTCATATACAAAAAGTTAAAAATTGAACCTCTAACCACTTAAGGAGCGTGAGTTCTTTCTCACTCAAACCAACTAAAAAAATATTTCATTAAATTAGTTCAATAGTAAAATAGTTTCATTTATTAAAATATATTTATTAATTGAATAGGTAAACAAGTTCAAATACAATAAATAAAAGTATATTAGAAAATTTGTAAAAAATAAGGTATATCAGAAAAAATATATATATTTCATTTGGTGATATAAATAGATAAATAATTTAAGATAATTGTGTTTTTGATAAATAAATACTTGCATCTATTCGATAGTATAATAATTTACAAGTTGTTTACATTGCAACCTTAGTTATTGTTTTTGTAAAGATTTAATTTATTTATAATGTGTATTAATTAAGAGTTTTTATATTAACACTGAATTACAATTATTTAATGTTCAATTGTGTAGTAATAGTCTTTAAACTAATGAATCTGAGTAGTTGTGATGTGTTGAAGTGTAAAATATTTTACGTTGTCAATGTATACAAATTAAAATTGTTTTGTATTAATTTATTTTTATAGTAAATTAATTAAATAATTTTATTTATAATCGGTTCAAATAATTTAGTTGAACTAATTCAAATAATTTTTAAATTATATAAAATTAAAATAAATTTGTTATATAAAATCAAAAAGTTATACGCATGTTTTTCTTTTTTATCTGTTTTATTTTATTTATATTAAATAGAATTCCAAATATTTTCTATTTCTCTAATCACTCGCTGCTAAATAAACACTTTAAGTGATTGAAAAACAAAGTTTGATGGAGTAATTACTATAATTAAACCATACAAATAAAATAATAAAATAATGTGAAAATTTCAACAATATCTTGTAATATATGTAAAATGATTAAATGTTATATCAATAATATAAATGTTAATATATATTAGGGGAAAGTAAGATAAAGGAGATAGAAAGAAGAGGAAGAGTACAAAGAGAATTGAGAGAGATTTGAGACAGTGAAGGAGGAAGAGAGATTAGGAGAGGGAGAAAGAGATAAGAGATGGGATGGTGAGAAGAGAGACAGAGAAAAGGAAATATCATATTTTAATATTTTATATAGTTTGTATTTAGACAAAAAATTGTTTAATTATATTATCAATTTAAGTTATTTTATAATATTTTATTATTTATTTATTCAATCTCATAACCAATTTTTGAATAAAATATGGTACAGTTAAAATCGTAGTGTCCAATCTTTTATTTTTATGCAAATCAAATGCGTCGGTTGAGTTATATTTCACTATTTCCATTTTTTATTCACTTTTCAAAAATATCCATCCTTAAACATATACTCTCTATTCATTTAGTTATAATAATAAATGATAATAAAATAGCAATCACCAAAAATTGAGCACAAACATTTTAATTCCACTATAAATTATAAACATATTAATAACATTAACACCATTTTTCTTACTATTTTATTTATCACCGTTAATGTTCTTTTGTAGTGCAAACAAAAAGAAATATATATGACCGAAGTTTAGGATTTGAATGACTTGATTTAGTTTCAGAAAGAAAAAAATAACTTAATTTAGGGTGCATTCAAATCATTACGTCATTCAAAAATGTGAATTCGTAAAATTTAAATTCAATCTGGTATTTTTCATATAATAGTATAAAAAAATCTGAATTATTTGTTGTGTTAAAAGTTATAAAAATATAACATATAATATTCAATTCTTCTTTGTCATGCTTGCATATAATTTTATTTATTTTTTATCTTTTTACTTGGATGATTGTTATTTTATTATTATTTTATAATTGTTTAGTTTTTGGAAGGTTAGACGAAACAAATTTGGTATGTTACTTTTTCTCTCTCGTCCGTTTGATAAATATAGTGGTTTATATATTTTGTTGACACAGTCGTATAGAGAAATCGCTTGAGAGATTAATTTGGACGTCAAAATTCAATTGAAAATAACATCTGTAAATGTTTAAATATGTTTACAACATTTTATTTATATTTAAACTTAAATATGTTTAGAATAAGATACCATTATAATATATATTTTTGTTTACAATATATTTATACTTGTTCTTTATTTTATAGATATAATATGTTATTATATTTTAATTTAGCTTCTGTATATATAGAGATGGATAAAGTTTAGGATAAATAACAAAAATCTCATCTTCATGTGCTACTTGAAGATAGATAATAAAAAAATTGATCTTAATATGTTACATAGGGATAAATAACCATAACAAAAAAAAATAATATTAATGTGTTACAAGATGATAGATAATCACAGTCAATGTTAAATTTTTATATGGTAAATGAAATATGCTTATGTATTACAGAGAAGATGTAAGAATATAATCAAAAACTGCTTCTGCTTCTTTATGTATTTCACGGAGATATAGGGCTATAACCAAATAATGCTTCTTTATGTGTGGCTAAAAAAAATACATATGTTTGTGTTACATAACACATATTCATGTTTGCACGAAGGATATGAAAAAAAAAAAAAAAAAAACACAACAACATACCTTAGGATATTCAGCGAAGGAGGAGAATGAAGAAGTAAACACATGAATTTGAAGACGTAGTTTCAATAAATAAAAAATTAGTTAAATATAAGGTGTTGAACTAATATATTTAAATATCTTTAGAAGATTTTATTTATAATTAAATATGATTAAGATTTAAAATAAGATATCATTATGATATATAATTTATATTTTAGTTTATAATATATTTAATTTATTTTTTATTTTAGAGATATAGTATATCTTTATACTACAATGTAATTTTATATATAAAACAATAAATAAAAATTTATAATAAAAAATTCCACAAAAAATAAATATTTCTCTATACAAAATACATTGTTTCTTCAAATATAAAAACAAAATCCATCAAATTTCTCTCACGCTAACTCAACATTTTGCTTAGCTATATATAAAACGACTTTTGCAATTTTAGTTTATTTTAAGCATGTCTCACCACTTCACAAGTGAGTGATCATAGATCTATAATCTACTGTCGATTTTTATTTTATTTCTCTAATATAATTATTTGTACGAAATTACAGAAAAAATATTTGTTTGTCATGCAGTATGATAATCGTCGCCGCCAATGAGATTTTTTGCAGATAAAGAGAGATCGTTGTGAAAGACATGTATATACTACAATAGTAAAGGTATGACATTTCTTTACTGTACTTAATGTTTATTCTTCAAAAAGTCCTCAATCCTCATATTCATAGATATTTCATTTTCTTGTGAATTTGAATTGCTCAAACCTTAAATGCTCTAAACTTCCTCGACTCTACAGTTTTTCTTTTATCAACAATTTTATAGTTATTATTCTTAGAGTCGATAGATATCTTTTCTAATATAAATATTTCTTTATGCAAAATTCTCATAAAAATAACCTATATATAAATGTTTGTATTTAAAATTTCAGCTTTACTGAAAATTTCTTCGATAAGAAAAGCATAGATCTTTTTTATCTGCGAAAGATAGGCATATCATTTATTTGGTGGAAAAATTAAAAAATAAATAAAAGTAGAGTGTGTGAGAAGTAAGTATGAGAAGAAAAAATGTGTACATTTTTCCATTACTTGGTTCAACAAGGAAAATGGAGAAATAGGAGAGAGCGTGAGAAGTAAAAATGATCTGAATATATATATATATATATATATATATATATATATATATATATATATATATATATTAATTCAACAATGAAAATAGAGAAGACGTAAAATTAGAAATGAATTTCAACTTTTCTGTTATTTTTTATTTATTATTATACGGAAAATGTGAGTTGTTCAAGAAAAAGATTCAAAAATGATAAACATATCATTTTGATGATCTAATTAAATTTATTTACACGCAAAAAATTTGAATTAGAATCTTCCTAATTCAATAACAGTATTTTCATCGTATTCTACGTCACATGTTATCAACAAAACATTTATCTTCCTTAAATTCATATATCATTCACTTTCTCCCAAAATAGTTACAATATACAATAAATAATTGAAATTTCGAAAATGAATCTCAAACTGTACAGTACAACAATCGTATAAACTAATAGACCTAAAAAGAGAAATATTATCTCACTTTACATATATTGTGATACCAAGTTTTAATGTATTAATCTTTTTAATTAATGCATAAAATTCTATAACTTTCATAATTTTTTTCTGACAAATGTTATCACTTGAAAATAGAAAGAAAAATATCAGACAATTAGTAGTATAGTTAAGAGAAAGAGAAAAAAACATTAAAAAAAAGAAGAAAGAAATTAATGCATGTAATATATATATATGCTTCAAGTAATTTACACAACCAGTAATTTGATTTAACCAACGTTTAGATTGACGTTTGCAAGTAAAATATCGTTTCCCAATATACCTTTAACGAGAAAATTGTGAAGAAAGTAACTCTCATCTCACCGCAAAGCATCGTTCATGAAACCGTGAAAACAAACACCCGCTTAGTGGCACAATAGTTTACATTTAAAGCAAAGACAAACATAAAAAAGAAAAAACAGACCAAATAAAATAAAAGCAAGTGAAGCACACGCATGGAAAAAGTAGAGTTACGTCATAAGTGTGGCGTGGTGTGTGTGAGAGGAAGAGAAAAGGAAGTTGCGCCAATGTATGTGTGAAATTGAGTATTTGGGTCAGTGGTGCAAATTCAATATTTAGAGTGGTCAAAACATAAATAAAATAGAATAGTGACGGTAGATTTTAAAAGTTTCAAGAGATGCAGATGCACGCCCTCACACCTGAGTGGACCCTCATGCAGCCACACCTTTTCTTCTATTCTATTTTCTATTAAATTTAGTGGGAGGAGAATTATTTTTTTTAACTTTTATTCCTATATATATTTTATTTTCATTCAAACAAATACTAATAGATTAAATTTTGTCTTTATATTCTTTCCTCTCTATATCTTTTAAGTCTATTTTCATAATTTTCTATCCTCTTTATCTCTCTCTTGATCTATATCTTTTATATTTAATTTTGTTTTTTTTTCTTCTCTTTTTCTACCTCTCTATCTCTCTATGTATATTTTTACTCATGTTACTTTGGTGTTTATAATTCTAAATGAGTGAATAAAGTTTAAATAGATGTTATATAAAATTAAATTTATAAAATGTCGTGTAAAATAGAATTAAAATAGAACTTTTAATTGACATATTAACTCTTTCAAAGTTTTCATACACACATTTTGTAATGTTTGTTTTTCCAATGATAAGCTAATGTACAAATAGGGATGGGAATAGGCTAGGCCGTCCATCATGGACCTATGACATGGCTTACTTATAGCCTGGTCTAGTCTGTTTAATAAGAAGGTTAAATTCAGGCTATTTTTAAAGTCTATTTATTTAAATAGGTCAGGTTCAGACTTATATAAAAGTATATTAGGCCTTATAGACGGGCATATATATATTATTTATTAATGTTATTTTTTATTATTATTTATTAATATTATTGTTTCCTATTTTAAAGTATATATATATATTTTATTATTTATTAATATTATTGTTTTCTATTTTAAATCCTATCAATTAGGCAATTTTAATATTATTTTATTATATTATATTTGATTATAATTTTATTAGTTTTCTTTATATAAAATTGTCTAATTTAGCCTATTTAAAAAAAATGTAAAATATAACATTTAAATGTTTTAATGTGAATAAGGCTTTTAAATAGGTTTTGAGGCTAGGTCAGATTTTTAAAAAGGCCAAGTCAGGCCGAAAAAAAAGCATATGATAAATCGTAGGCCTAAAAAATCAATCGTAAGTCAAACTCAGGCCTTTCCTGGCCTATTCCACCCTTATGTACAAATAAAAACTAAACTTCTTTAGTTTATCTAGTAAGACGTATATGTTCCATATATAATATATTTAACTTCAATGATCTGATCTAGTGCTAAAAAGACAAATATTTGATATGATAAATTGTGAGTTTGATTTTCATTAGTGTCATATGAGAGAGACAAATCATCACGTTAGAGACTAGTATCATAATACGTTTTTATACACACATTTTTTAATATATATTTTTATGCTATATATGTTAAATACAAATAAAAACAAAACTTAATTTATTCAATATAAAGTTTTAAATTTGCATGCATGTGTCTGTTATTAAGTAGACTTAATTTATAAAGAGATTTTAGAAATTAACATTAATAAATTGATATACGATATGGCTTGATTGAATATGCATGTACAAAACATTTTTACAATCATTCTCTTATTGTAATTTAAAGAGTTTGAAGATTATGTATAAACATTATAAGATATTTTTATATAGTGATATAATCATATATCAACACACAATGTTATTATAGTTTAGATTTCATATAGCATAATACTTTCACGATGAAATTTGATTGCGGTCGATATAGTTTTTAAACGCCTCAAAGAAATAACAGATACGTTTAACTGATATAGATTATTTTGTTGTTGTTGTTGAGAAAATTGATATAAATTGTTTTTTTTACCAAATGATATAAATTATATATTATGTTACTAGTTATTCAAATTTATATAAAAATAAAAGAGCAGACTTAAAGTATGTAAAAATATATTTTGAATAAAAAAATATTTTTAAGTAAAGTAGAAATTAATATAAAATACATATTTTTTTGGTAAAAGATAAAAAAAATTTGAACTTCAATATATGTCAAAAGTTCTCTAAGTTAACAAAAAATATTCCTAATACCAAAAATAATTTTTCCAAGAAAGATCTCTAAAAGCGATTGAAATATTTAAGTATTGATATAATAAGTTAAAAAGTAACTTTTTGATCAAACTAATAAAGAAAAAAAATTAATATTAATTTGATTTGAATATTTATGATAGATTTCACAATAATAGAAAAGAAGACACAACGAAGATAGGGCTAGCAACTTGAGTTAAGGGTCGAAGAAATTGGTAGAACTAGAGAATCAAATTTTAAATTTAAGTGTTGAAGAAAATACTAGTTTAACAACTAATATATCACCAACATTTATTTATGGTAGATAAAAAAATTATCTATGTAAATAAACGTGTAATTTACTTAGTATGTTAGAGGCCATGAATGATTAATAAATTTTAATTAAAGATCAATCATTTGAGATAACTTAAACTTGAATCTTGATTAAATTAATTATTTAATTGTAAATTTTTTACTTTCTAATTTTATTTTTTAAAATATGTGTTGTTTTTATTTTGATGAAATATTCTCAAAATAAATCATCATTGTCACATAAATAAGATGAAATACTAGTAAATAATTATGCATTTATAAAAATAATAAAAATATTTTTTGTTTAATATTTTCATTGTTTTTATACAGTTATTACTTCAAAAGTTTTTAATATTCTTATTGACGAATAAAATTATCACAAAATTTAATAAATAAAAAACAAGAAATATCTTTACAAATAAATAACTTCTAGATTTTAGAAGTAGTACTTCTTAATTGAATTGAAGATTTCTAAGAATTTTTCTTGGATAGTAAATAACTTCTAAACTTTAGAGATATGTTTGGTCGTGAGAAGAGAGAAATAGTATAAGAAGAGAAAAATAAGTAGAAAATAGAGTAAAGTTGTTGGGTTGTTTTGTATAAGAGAAAGAGAAGAGAAATATAAAATAATTAGTAAATTTGTTGGGTAATTTAGTTTAAGAGAAATAGAAGAAAAACAGAAAAGAGTGAAACATGTTTTTCTCTCTTCTTTTGCTTGCTTGAAGAGAAAAAGAGTAAAGAGAAATGTAATTATTTTTAAAAAGACAAGAATATATTCAAATTAAAAAAAAATTTATATTAAATAAAATTTATTTTCCATCAAAATTAATATAATTAATCAATTAATTTAATTTTTAGCATTTATTAATTAAAAATATATTTTTTTTACATCAATAATTTAATCTTTAATTTTAATTTTAGTATGTAAGTGACAAACATAATGGGAAGATGTTGTCGTTTATCTTTGGTTTTCAATTTTGTATGTGTAAAAGGACAACAACAAAAGGGCATTGAAGGAAAGAAAACGATAAACATGATTTCTCTAGCATTTCTTCGGTGATATGCGAAGAAATTGAAAAGGCGAGGGACCCACCAGTTTGGGTCTCTTATTTGCATTTCTCTGTACCACCAAACAAGGGAAATAAATAACCGATTTCCCTGCTACTTCTGCTTCCTCTACTTCTCTCTTTCACAAATCTACTAAAACAAACAGACCCTAGCAGTAGTATTTCTTAGTTGTTTGTAAATTACTAAGAATTTTTCTTGGATAACGAAGGGTTACTCAATAAATAAATAAATAAAAATTAAAATTTAAAACATTTTTTTTTTGTGGCTTTTAAGTTGAGGGCCGTAGTAAGTCATTCACCGAAAAGTCGTTTTTCGAATTTTTTAATTGAGAATTGTTTTATATTTATTTTTCTCAAAAAGTTAAAAGATTTTTATAAAAATTTGAATTTTTTTTGATTTTTTTTTAAAATCACTAAAAAATTAATTTGGAATCGATTTTAACTAAAAATCGATTTAAAATATTAAACTAATTAATATTTATAAATTAATTAAAAATTGAACTGAAATTTATTTAAAAATTAATTAATCTTTATAAAAATGATTTTCAAAAAACCAAACAATTAATATAATATAATATAATTTTTATATTATCCATTATGTGTTTGGAATCATAGAAGAGGGAGGAGAGGTCAGAGTATGAGAAATAAAAATATGTGATCTAATGCATAAAAGAGAATCTCTGAGTGTGATTGATCAGACGGCTGTTAATTGTTACTGATAGTGGTTTAATGATAAAAGATTTAATTGAGTCCTCTAATTTTTACCGAAAACTTAAAACCGATATATATATATATAAAGAAATAATTCAATAGGAGCATATTGTGTAAAAAACAAAAAACAAAAAAAAAACATAGGAGTAGTACGTAGGAGTCTAAAGTTAAAGGATACTTCATAGTTCAGACTTGCACGTCTATCGGTGTAGAAGAATCTTGGCTGTTTAGCCGCATTCACCCAAGACCCAACTACACTTTCTTTTCTGTCAGATTATTAATTTCTTGTAATAATTTATTATTTATATTTTTAAAATATTGTTATTGTGGACGTCGTTACAAAAAGAGATTATTATTATTATTATTAATTAATTAATTAATTAATGGGAATAAAATCTTTTGCAGTAGTTGTGTTGTGTTGTGTTTTCACCTGGGACCTCAAATCCATCCCATAATAATTTCCAATAAATTATTAATTTAATTCTGTTTCCCATTCCACCTATCAAAATATATTGCATTTTTTTGGCCCAAGTCCATTCTCTTGTTTTGTTTCTATATTTATCTTATAAATGCTCTTTTTAACTCTTTGATTTTGGGCATTTTTTAGTCCAATATTTCTACGAATTTTACACCTTTTCCAATTTCTACAATTTTTTCGGGTTTTGTTTGAAACATTCATTTCATTGATATAAACATACACACATAGATAGATATAATATCAATACCCATAATATATATACATGCAATTCAATTTGCATTTGCATTTGGGATTTTTCTATGAGGTTTTGATTTTATTTCGTGTGAGAATTTATTGGTTAATTCATTTGTACGCAATTGCAGTGAGAATATTCAGAACGTGGAAACAGAACCACTTTGCTTCCTTGAGTACGTTGTTGTTCTGCTTTTTTGTTTTTTGTTTAGCAGTTTTTAAACTTCTTTTTTTTGGGTTAATTGTGACTGTAACAAGGTTAGTTACAATTTTCACTGTTTTTGTTGCAGGCACAATAACTTACTCAATTTTTGTCAAGTCATCTTTTTGTATTGAATGAAACAGATGAAATTGGATGCAGTGTATCAAGCCAAAGAGGTTCTTTTTTATTTACTTTTCGAAATCTTTAATTTTTTCACCAATAATTTTTATGATTTTTTGCTTTCTTGAAGTTTGGAAAGATTGAAAATGTCTCACCTAGGTAGTGACGATTAGTATTGCCTTTGTTTTGGTTTTTGGATAAATCTACATTTGGCATTGGTATGGCCTAATCTCTTGATCATCCATTTTTTGTACTGAATAATATTACTTTTCAATTCAAGAGCATGACACATACTTTGAAAAATTGAAATATTAATCTAAGGTTCCTTTTTGCTTAAACTTAAATTAGGGGTAGCATTTTTATTTGTGCTATGCCGCTTAAGCTTAAATAATGGATTGCATTTTTAAATTTAGCGAATCCTTCAATTATTGTCAGAAGTGTTGTGTATTAAACTATGAAGCAAGTAACCTGAATGATTCCAAAGTGTTGAGCATGAAAATTGTTTTGGCTTGCATAGTATTTTAATTCTAAATCTCTGAGAGCTACATACAGCCTTTGAGCTATGATAAGTCAATACTGTTACTATTTTTTCCTTTGGTAGTTCACTCCATAAAGTTATTTGAGGAAGCATACGCAAGGTCCTGCATGAACCGTCAATCAAATTTAAAATCTGTTTCGTGATATCGAGTGTTGATGTTAAGCCAGTGTAATGATAAAAATTGGTATTTAGTAGAAGATTTAGAGGAATTCTCCCTTAATTCCAGCACTAAAGAACTCTGATGGTCAAATTGTTCTATGTATTTTTGTGCATTCATTCGTACTTCTAAGTTCTAACCATTTACAGTTCCATTGCTTTAAATTTAAGCTATTACAGTGTTTTATGGAACCCTTTTGATGTTTATTCCATGTCTATTTTTTATTCAGTTGACAAATTTAGCATTCTTATGCATGATGTTTTGCAGGATAATCCTTTTAGGCATGAATCAAAAATGGAAAATACACCTGAATCTTCTAGCAGTCCACAACATAAAAAGGTATTTGATATGGTGTACTGTGCTGAGAACGTGTCTTGGTATACTCAATGAAGTCATGAACTAACTTATGTTTTTCAAACATGTTTCCTTAAGTATCTGTTTGGATATTCAAAAGAAAAATATTTTAAATTAAAACTAACATGATTACATGTATTGTTGCTGTGCTGCAGATATCATCCAGATGGGATCCCGTCGAAGCATGTCGGCCTATAATTGGTGAAGCACCTGTGTTTTATCCAACTTTTGAGGTACCTCTTAATTATCACTATCATGTACTATTATAATTTATAGCTTTTGGTTGTGGTAACATTGTTTTGTGAATCAATCTTATTTTTACTCTTCTTATCAGGAGTTTGAAGACACACTTGGTTACATAGCTAAGATACGTCCCTTAGCCGAACCTCATGGTATATGTAGAATTATCCCTCCAGCTTGCTGGATTCCACCTTGTCCACTTAAGGAGAAAGACATATGGGAAAATGCTAAATTTCCGACCCGTATTCAGCAAGTTGATTTGCTTCAGAACAGGGAGCCAATGAGGAAGAAAAGTCGGGGAAGGAAGCGAAAACGTAGAAAACAGTTGAAGATGGGAGCATGTAGGAGAACTGGCAGTTCAGGTTCTGAAGCTAATGTTTCTTCTGAATCTGATAATAAGTTTGGATTCCAATCAGGGCCGGACTTCACACTTAAAGAGTTTCAGCAATATGGTGATTCTTTTAAAGAGTGTTACTTTGGGTCGAGTGTTGCCAAAGATGGTAAAGGTAGTGATAATAATCGCCATCACAGATGGGAGCCATCTGTGGAGGAAATTGAAGGCGAATACTGGCGAATAATAGAGCAACCAATCGATGAGGTTGAGGTATAATCGACAACATTGTTGGGCTTCGATGTAACATGTTTAAAGCAAAGAGTTTATATATAACCATATGATTTTTGTAGGTGTATTACGGAGCTGACTTGGAAACTGGATCACTTGGAAGCGGTTTTCCTAAGACATCGTCCTTAACAAAGAGTGATTCAGATTTGTATACGATGTCTGGCTGGAATCTGAATAACTTTGCGCGCCTGCCGGGTTCTGCATTGTGTTTTGAAGGAAGTGACATCTCAGGCGTTTTAGTTCCATGGCTTTATGTTGGAATGTGCTTTTCCACATTTTGCTGGGTACGTAGTGAGAATCACTTTTTTGTTATTCTATATGAATGAGGAAAAATTTAAGGCGTATCAAACAGTATTACTGATTTTTATTTCTTATCAGTTTCCATGTCTGTTTGCAAGAGTTATGTTATTTTTCACGAAAGCTAAGTTGGAGATTTTAAGGTTTGCTACTTATGAGGACTAACGCCTTGTTCTCATTCCCTGCTCCTTGGAACAGCATGTTGAAGATCATCACCTGTATTCGCTTAATTATCTACACTGGGGGGATCCAAAAGTATGGTATGGTGTACCTGGGAGCCATGCTTCAGCTATGGAAGATGCGATGAGGAAACATTTGCCTGATTTGTTTGAAGAACAACCGAATCTACTCAACGAGTTGGTATGATGCTTGTACTTTCCTCATTGCTTCTATTTTTTTGGGTTGCTTTTTGTTCACTTTGTTGTTTCCATGTATAGATGTCATGAACAAAGAAATATAGTTGATGATGAAAAATGTATATTTTGTTGGCAGGTGACTCAGTTCTCTCCGTCAACACTTACGTCTGAGGGGGTGCCAGTATATCGCACTGTCCAGCATTCTGGGGAATTTGTTATCACCTTTCCAAGGGCATACCACTGTGGCTTCAGCTGTGGCTTCAACTGTGCAGAGGCTGTAAATGCAGCTCCTTATGATTGGTTCGAGCATGGTCAGAACGCTGTCGAGATTTACAGTCAGCAGTTCCGTAAGACATCATTGTCTCATGATAAGTTGTTATTTGGATCTGCTCAGGAAGCTGTACATGCCCTTTCAGAGACAACTCTTCACGGAAAAGAAAATAAAAAATATTTAAAATGGAGAAATGCTTGTGGGAAGGATGGAGTTCTTACCAAGGCAGTTAAGGTAACGATTCTTCGATAACACTTTGGATGGTGTTTATTATTTGATTTTAGTTACCTTTTTTACTTATACGTTTGTGTTATCCTTACTTTTGACAGATAAGGATAACGATGGAAAAAGAGAGGCTTGACTTGCTTCCGGTTCATTTAAAGACGCTGAAGATGGACAATGACTTTGATTTGGTTGAGGAAAGGGAATGCTTCTCTTGCTTCTATGACTTGCACTTATCCGCTGTCGGTTGCAACTGCTCTCCTGACAGCTATTCTTGTCTTAGACACTTCAAGTTATTTTGCTCTTGTGAAATAGATAAAAGATTTGTTCTGGTTCGTTATACTATGAACGAGCTAAGTACATTGGTTGAAGCATTAGAAGGAGAACCACACGCAATAGAAGTGTGGGAAACTAGAAACGTTGGAGTGGTTTCTGCTAGTGTTGAGGATCCTTGTATGCACGAACAAGGTACAGAGAGAGCCATGGGCAAAACAAAGAATTATGAAGAAGGGAAAAGCTCAACTTCTTGTGCAGGAATTAATGAGAGGTCAAATTCAAATGCACCTAGTAGTCCTTACAGTCACATTTCTTCAGAGTTGGTCCATTCAGAGTCTCATCATGAAACCTTTGGTATACCTTATGCGGATATGAATGGCCATAAGGAAGGCATGAACGATACGGAGTTGGTCATGGAGAATGAAGTTAAGGAGGATAAGAGAAGTTCTTTGTATTTGAATATTGGTGATATATCTGATAAACCCGAAAATTCTTTGGTAAATATAGCTGATAGCCATCACAATAAGTGTGTTCCATATTCGGAAAAACTCAGCTGCACCGAGACCAGAAAGGAACGAGACAACGTGGAACTTGGTGCTGGGGGTAGTTCTGTCTTGGCAAAAGAATTTTCATCATGTCGAACTGATGTTCGAAATTCTGGTACACTTGATGGTTGTAAATTGTTTGGCGTCGATTTGCAAATGCATTCAGATTCACGACAGCAACTCAATAGTGCGTTTGAAATGCGAGTTCTAGGCATCTCCGATACAAGTATATCTTTGACAAGAAAAAGCTCAGCAATGCAAAACTTTAGTATTTCTGTCGAGCTTGTAAGTTTGGGCTCGGTTATGTATGGAAAGAATTGGTGCAGTAAGCATGCAATTTATCCAAAAGGTATGCTTCTGTATGATCTTTTCTGGGCTTAGATTATTCGTTTAGTTTCTTTTTTGTGAGAGTTTAACTTTTCTTTTGGTGAAATTATGAAGGATTCAAGAGCCGCGTTAAGTTCTTTAGCATTCTTGATCCAGCAAGCATATGTAACTATATTTCTGAAGTCATTGATGGTGGATTTCTTGGGTCTTTTTTCAGGGTATCATTTCTCACCTTGTTTCTGTTTTTAGCTCAAAATCGTATTGACATGTTTGTGTTTCTAGATATATGTTATTTCCAGTTCTAAATCATATATTGACTAAAATACAATGCATGCTAAATATTTTCAGAAAATAGTTTGATCTGCACAACATCTATAGGACAGATTGCTTTCTTAGGTTTTTTCTTAAAATTAGAAAAAAAAATATAAATGAAACAAAATAAGAATTTTTCTTTCTGCTAAGAAACTCAATATTATTAATAGAATATACTGATTTTATGTGAAACTTAATTTTTAAAAATTTTATGCTTCAGAGCTTGTATTTATTTGCATGGACTTGTTTCTCATTCAATAAGTTATATTTCAGGTTACCTTGGAAGAACATCCGAACGAGATTTTCACAAACACCTCAGCAGATAAGTGCTGGGAGACAGTTATTGATAGACTAAACTATGAAATCAATCAGCGGCAGAGTATAGGTGAAGTGGAAGTACCTCCCTTGGAATTACTGCACAATATCAACGGTCATAAAATGTTTGGATTTCTTTCTCCATCCATTATTCAGGTAATGCAAACTCATGGATCTGTAAGATATCAATGTCCTTTTTTAGCTAACACCTAACATTAATACAGTTTATGTCTTTTTCAAATGTAAAAATATATATTCCATACAATTTGGATCTTATCTTTACCTAGTTTTGTTGAACTAGATTAACACAGCCTATTATGTTCTAAGTTATGATGTTTCTAATCCATTCTGATAAACTTTTTCAGTCCATTGAAGCTCAAGATCCCAGTCATCAATGTGTAGAGTATTGGAATCACAAACAAGTTATTTTTAGATCTTCTGGCAAGGCCATTGATGACTCTAAGTTAACTTGTGGTTCAAGCAATAACTCTCTAGTCGACTTGAGAACCAAAGTTTTTGGTGTCAATTTGATAAAGCAAGAGGAGGATGAAATAGGAGAAAGTTCTCATTCTTTTGAAGAGACGAAATTGACTCTAGAAGGATTCTTAAAAAAGGCAAGTACTAATGAGTTACGGGCAATGTGTCAGTTAGTCAGCTCTGATGCACAAATGACACAGTGGAGAGCGACATGTATAAAGTTGATAGAGAAAATCCAGTAAGATTGTGCATAAAACAAGAATAAGATCTCAATTCTATTAGACTCTGAATGGTCGGTCATATTTCAATCTAGTCATTAGTTGTGTCCATTCTTTTAGAGATAAATTAAACCAAAGAGGATGTTGGTTGAAGTGAAGATAAAATTTTGCTACTTTGGCCGGTATCTTGTGACCATAGACACATTCCAACTTTCCTTTTAAATTTATTTATATTCTTTTAAAGTTCTAGCCTGCATCTGTTGGTTAGGTTATTAGTTCTTGCATCTTTCATCCTTAGTGATCTTCATACTCTTTAAATTTCTGTATATAAACATAAAAACATATGTTTCCGTTGTAATTGGTGATAACGGTTGAAAAAATACATGGAGAAATATAAATTGGAATACTTGATACTTCTGCTCAAAATCTTGAATATATGATCTTAATTTCAAGCAAACAACAATGTATAAATCTCTATATTCTGTTTTTTAATTTGAAAACATGGTGTTCAGCTTAAGTCCGCACATTGCTTGTCATAGCTGGGCACTTGGACAATATCTCACATTTAGCAGCAGTTAAGAGACAAAATCCTAAACAATATTCTGTCTTATGAGATTGTTCTATTTATAATTCTTATTACTAGTAAAATAATCTTCTATTAACTAAGCTAATATTGTATATTGTAATCCGTTTTCATACTCACTTATTAAAATATTTGTATATTGTAAGGAATACTTGGTATAGGTCAAATTAGTAGTTTCAACTATTGGTGTTGTTAAAGGGAAAACAATATACAATATTCAAGAAATTGATCAATGGTTGTTCAAGTGACATCTCTAACTTCTGTAAAAAATAGGAGACTGTTTTTTATATAACATATTCAAGAAACTGATTAATGTCTCTAATCATCATGATGTAAAAAAGTTGTACAGAGACGATGTTGAATCATATTTTAATAGGTACATATTTGTGCAAATATTTTATAAAGTAATATTACAACGTGATACTAGATAAAAAGGTGGTTGGATGTTTGTAAAAAAATAAAATTTCCACTGTCAGGGTATATTAATCTCTTTTTTATATTATCTATTGCTTCTATTCCACGTATATTGAGACTTGGAAAATGTTTTCTCTCAAACAAAATAACATAAATGCTTTGTATAAAAACAAACATTGCTGATGAATTTCATTCATAAAATTGGGTTGCCAATATTTTCTTTCCTATAAATAGATATGTAAATATAAAGAAAAGGGGGTTTGGGATTAGGGGGACAAGGGATTAAAAAAGCTTAAGAATATTGAAGATCAAGTAAGGTCATTTTCGTCCAATGGTTCCTCTTCCTCTTTTGTAGTGTCACTGTGAGCCTTCAATGCATTCACATCGCCCATAGGCAATTTTCTAGCAAGCCTAATTATCTGCAGACATTTTGCTAAGAGTTTGAGTCCACATTAATCATTTTCCACAAATTTTTATTACACCACTAAGAGAGATTTTGGTTGTTGGTGAATTGTATAGTCATTTTTCATGAATAATATAAAGAAATAATATATGGTGATACAATATACTCAATTTGGAACCATTATGCTTACTTGCTACCCCAAAAGCAAATCTACGTACAAACTAAATCACTTACCACATGATCAATATTTGAAATAGTGCTGGATTGGGTTATACGTTTGATTTCTTCAATGTCTCCATCCTTGAAAGCAGAAAGAAGCTTGCTAGCACAACGACCGTGGTCACTTCTGAGAAAACCATCAATCCTAGAGACATATCACAATAAATAATTTATGCCAATTAATTATTCAGTTCCAATAATTAAAATATTAAATGCAAGGAAAAGTAAAATAGAATAAAAGATTGAGACTGGAAAATTTATGCTGTACACATGTTCTAAAGAAGCATGCTAGTAAAGAGAACAAGTGTAGACTGTAGACGATAAAAAGTGCTGTATGAGGTTGATTTTGCAGCCACATAATATATATATAGACAAGAAGGAGGTGGCATAAACTAAGCTTACTGAGAGCAGTCATTATAACACTTCTCTGCTTGCTTAAAGTCTTGAGCATAAAGGTACACAATAATTGCACTAAGGTATGCCTGCATGTGAGCAGCTCTATGAGTGAGGTATTTTTAGCAAAAATAAAATAGCCTAAAGTGCCTGCATATTGTTAAATCAAAGAAAGGAAGTGGAAACCAAAACATTTCCTCAACTTGCAGTGTTGGAATAAATGTTGCAACAGTTTTTTGCTAATTGAACAAATGCCAACCTTTTTACACACTATTAAAATATAATATATAAATCGACATACATCACAGGAATCCACTATATCTGCAACCTTCATTTAAAGTTAGGGATACTTCAGTCTTCTACTGCAGAGTGCTATTTCAGTATTAATATACAATTATATATAACATATTGTGCATCTTAATTATGCAGGAATAACTTCCAGTTACAAATAAAATACTGCTGTCACAGGCATAAATGATGCCCTTGCAATTAGCTAGTTTAAATCTAAATCTTCAAACAAGGAAAACCAAAACAAATGCTTTAACATAATTGTATCAGCATGTTTCTCTACAACATGGAAAGATAGACCAAAATAGGAATTTTTACTTTAGGAGTTGATTAAAATAAAGAATGAAAAATTAAAATAACTCCAAACCTTGGTCTGGCTATTAGTAGCATTACACTTGTCAGCTGCTAAGCCTAATCTCAGCAGGAAAGATGCAGCATCTGTATACCTGTATATTAAGGAACCATAATCCAAGCCCCAAGCAAATGTGCAAATTAGTATTCAAGAAAAATTTCAGGTATTAAAATTTGCATTAGTACAAATGAAAAGTGTATCAATATTCTGACAACAAACCAATAGTATTTCCAAAGCAGCGGTTCTTGCCTAATAACAAGGGGAATATTATAATTTATCTATGTTAATGTTACATTATTTATCATTCAACTGTTATGAACTTATGAATCAATGGAGAAGCATATATATCATTAAACTAATAAAGTATTAATTCAAACAATGGAAAAACATTGGAAGATAGGCTGTATTTCATACTCTACATTCCAAGGAAATGTACATTGTCATAAAATTTTTTTTCAGGACTTACTTCTCAAGTTTTATATAAACACTAGTAGCAGCACGATATAGATCAAAGGCCATTTGTTCTCCCCCATCCTCTTCAAGTATTGTACAAGCATCAGTATATAGCTTAATAGCTTCTTCAGGCAGGGAATCTTCCAAAGCACTGCATGAGGGAGGGAAAGGTATTATGAGGGAGAAAGAATTCCATTACTAAATAGAAGTGATATTTTGATACACAAATTTGACAACAATTTGGATAGTTATCACATTTCAAATAAGTGATTAATTACGTTAAGTAAATGATTAATGAATATAACAAGGTGTCACAACTTATTAATTCTACTGAACGTAATTAACTATGATTTTGAATTTCATTAGCCATAATTTTCAGGTGTTCAATTATAAAAGATATTCATTATTAACCATCCAAATTGTGTTCAAATATATATCATTGGTTTTCAAATATTCATTAGCCATAATTTGTGTTTAGATATACACCTTAAAATTGTGATCAATGACATTCAAAATTGTGGATAATTGAGTTCAAGTGTATGATTAATGAATTACCATACCTTGTTATATTCAATAATCATCTATTAAACGAAATTAACCATGTATTTGAAGTGCGTTATTATTGTTGAAATTTGTGTGTCAAAATAACACAACTCTATACATGTGTCAAGATCCAACATATACAATTACTTTTGGTTTAATGCAGCACCTGCAAGTACCATTATCTTTATCAAAAGATAAAAAAAATGTGGGCAATGATGTAGTTACATAAGCACTAGCTGGCTTATGGATGATTTATAATTCTTCACTACTAAATCAAATATTCATTTCTAGTAGTGATTGGAACTTGAAAGAAATAAAATAATAGGTGGCCTTTGTCTTATATTAAAAAAATCAGAAAAAAGGAGAAACATAGCTAGAAGGATAAGATATTGTTCATAATAGTAAAGGCAAAGTGCATCACAGAATTGAGGGAAAGAAAAAATGCACCAACTCTGCCCAATCACTATACATATACAAATATAAATGTAACACATTTGAAACAATTCCGAGTAAGATACTATTCTAGACCAAATTAAAAAGTTATATAATATTGTAGGTGACAGAGTGGCTTGATGCCATAATCTATTGATATTAAGCCTTTCTTGCCTAAATTCGTCTATAAAAAAGAGGATATGTAAACAATATATTTACCGCGCTCCCTTTGCAAGAGCATCTGATGCAGGTTGTGATCTCCCACATTCAATGTACAAATCAGATGCTATTCGATACAAGTCTCCAACGTCTCTCCAGTTTCTTAGTTCCTTTGACATAGCAGCAGCAGATTCCATGTTCTTAGCTGCATCCCAAGGTCTGGTTTACTTGTTAAAGAGGGGAAAGTTTTGACATTGGCAACATGATATTAAACATTATACGAGACTACATAATATAATACCAGTTACAACAACAATGGTCATTAATTTGTTGATTCTGTTAATTAAATAGAAGAATAAATGAAAAAAAGAAGGTCATTAATTAAGGATACGAAGAAAGCATCTCTTGTCCCTTTGAAGCTTTCTCATATGCTGCTTTTGCCCTATCGTAGTCCTTGGCAATTCTAAATCCAGTTGCTACATAGAAATAAGAGCTTTCTAGATTTATCCATCAACATAATACTAACAAATTAATAATAACCTATTTAGAAATGCATACCAGCTTGCTCGTAAAGGATGGTAGCATTTCTCCAATCTGCATTCCACCTTGTGAAACTAAGCGTTGTTCTGAAACCATAAGTTAAAAGGGGGGATAAAATAAATCGAATTTAATTTTTACATAATTTGGGAATAGTAGTTTCTATGCATACATAGATACAGAAGAAAAGGAAAAGAGAGAAAAAAAGATCACAAGTTATCAGCCTTGGTTATCAAGTTGTGGGGATCAGAACTCGCCATCATCTCTCCTCTGCATCTGCTTAATTGCTGTTAATTAATCGCTAATTATGTTGTAGCATCATCACAAGTTTAATTTTCATGTCATTTTTATTTATTATTATTTGAAGGCAAACTCTACTGTGCATAAGTTAAATAAGTTGGGGTTGGATGATAGAGTCACACCATAATTAAGATAAACTCTCCACATTGAATTTTTGTCCACTCACTCTCTTGTAAGGATAGTTAATGGATTTTCTCCGGTTTGGCTCCGTCACCTCACCGATCGCATCTACAATAAGCAACAATGCTACTTGTCTTTTTACACCCCTGTAAATTCTTCTCATTACGTTTTCATTTTCATTGCAATTTTCATTTTGATTGTAAGCATCGGTTGCCGGTAAATGATCTGTTTTGTCCATTAGCTAATGTTAAAAGCATTTTTTTTAAAAGATTATTCCCAACATGTAACTTTGTGACACTTGTTAAGAGATAAAAAAAAAAAAATTCTTACCTTTGGTTTTTTAACATGTGTCCAAGTATATGTTAGCATTTGTCTTTTTTTAAAAAAGTGGAATGGTATATTGAACTAGCTAAACATAAGGTCATAATGTAGATATTCACATTTCAACCGTTGGTTTGACCTAGTGTAGTATGACATGACTTGTATCTTATATATTGTAGTTTTGTAATTCTATTTGGAAGTACTAAATTTATAAGGTTTTCTTTGCATTAGACCTGTCTAACTTTTTTTAAATTTGGATCCTACAAAGTAAAAGTGTAAAACGAGAAAATCAAGAATTTATTTTAACAAACTCATGATTTGTTAATCAATAGTTGATATCATTCACTTTACGTGTAAATGATTTGTTAATTCTATTTGAAAGTAGTATTCATAGTTTATAGAAGTTTTTCCTATCTTCAACCGGCTGGCCTAATTTCTTTCCATAATAAAGAAAAAAACAAATTTTTGTCCTAACAACAAGGTGATGGGCGCGCCATCACTATGACTGACATGTGCTCAAAGGCAGATGCACTTGTATGCACTATTGCCACAACGTATCCACTTTCTTTTAGCAGCCACGGCACAGGCAAAAGCGTGTTGCCTTAAATATTTGAAAATTCAAATGCCAGTTGAAGCCAATTGTAAGGATCATCCTCATCACTTTTTTAAATGCCCCACCAATTGCTTGCTCCCCTTTAAATATACTCACACTCACACAAGATTAATTAGATTTATATTTTGCATACGCATATTCCACTTCCACTCTGCTATACACGTAAATAGAATAAAGGATGATAAGCAAAGCATTTATGACTTTTTTATGAAGATACCAAGGTTGGATAAATTATTACATGTTATTTTAGGGACATACATACTTGAGAGCTGTTAATAATAACAAACCTTCCTCTCACAGAAAAAAGGACCTTGCGATTTATCTTCCTGAATGCTGGGTTGGCTTCACTTTGCACTTTTACTTCAGGTTCAGGGGAACAAAAGAGAATGCAAAACCAAATCTCATTGAATTTTCAAATTTCAATTTTTGCCCTTGGGGATGGACTAACTAACTATGCATGCTGCTGAAAATTTGTTATTGTCAGTTTCTTGATCATATTTGGTGGGGGTTTGCTTTCCAAAACTCAAATGGAGAACACACGTGGAGCGCACTTAGGGGTGTTGTGTTTCTTGGGGATGCTTCTAATAATGCCTTCTTCTTGTCAAGATGACTTAGATGCTGCAACTAGTGGCAGTGCTGTGTACATTGTTACTCTTAGACAAGCCCCTACTTCTCACTATCAGGATGAGTTGACCAGAGTTGGTAACCACTTCAGACATGGTCCTTCTGGAAGAACCAGATTTCAAAAACCAAGGTACACCATCCCTTTCACTATCTTTGTTTTGAAGGTTTAGAAAGTGTTTTGGTTGCATGTTTGGAGTCACAGTGAATTTGACGAAATCACAATATCACCCTAATTTTTGTTGAAACTCTAAAGTTTAGTTTTGTCAAAATCACGGTGGTTCTGTCAAACTCACGGTCAATCCAAAAATGCACTTGACTGTCTCTCTTTTATTTCTTTGTTCTTAATTGAGGCTGAGACTTCTTTTTGGAAGTTATATATCTTTGCTATGATGACAAGTAATTGTTAAAATGATTAGCTTAGTAGTTACTAACATCTAAACAATTCATGAACAAATTGTTTGAAAAACTTATAATTATATTTTTCTAACATTCTAAATTCTTGGTACTTTAATACCATCCTTTCCTAATGTTTGGGTTTTTTTCAGACATCAAAATGTTACAAAGAGAGATAATAAACATGGTTTTAACATTGCACAAGTTCACGATTCGTTGTTGAAGAAGGTGTTTAAAGGAGAGAAGTATATGAAACTCTATAGCTATCATTACTTGATCAATGGATTTTCTGTGCTAGTTACCCAACAACAGGTATGATAAACTATAGCCACTATTTAACAACATGCCATATGTAATTTGATAAACTGCTCTTGACATATTCTTAATTTTGAAATCAATTAAAAGGCAGAGAGGCTATCAAGGAGAAGAGAAGTGTCCAATGTGGTTTTGGATTTTTCTGTAAGAACTGCAACCACACACACTCCACAGTTTTTGCGTCTGCCACAGGGAGCTTGGTTTCAATCAGGTGGGTTTGAAACTGCTGGAGAAGGAATCACTATTGCATTTGTTGACACTGGCATTGATCCTACACACCCTAGTTTTTCTGATGATGATAAATCTGAACATCCATTCCAAGTTTCTCCTCATTTTTCTGGAACCTGTGAGGTTACTCCGGATTTTCCATCTGGTTCTTGCAATAGGAAGCTTGTTGGGGCCCAGCATTTTGCAGCATCACTTATAACCAGAGGAATGTTTGATTCAACTGAGGACTATGCTTCTCCTTTCGATGGTGATGGCCATGGCACGTGAGTATTTTGGCACTTTGTCGATTCCTGTGTAGTGATATTTTGAGACACACAATTCGACAACAATTTAGATGGTTAACGCCGTTCAAATATATGGTTTGTTGAAAATAAAATATTAGTATGTAAATAAATAGAAAGTTTGTAAGCATTCATGTCATTATGTGTATGTATCACATAAAGTCTATATAAAAAACTTCCGTTGTATAGTTGAAACACACGGGTTATTCAACATGCCTCTCAATATTTTCTTCTCATTCAACATGGTATCCAGAGCCTATTGAGAGACGACCTTAATCTTCAACTACCCGTGGACCCACCGGTGAATTTTTTTTCTGAAAAATCATGTTATCAACTCCGATTTCCCTCCTCCCCTCTCTTTCCTACGGTGTTCTCTCAATTTTGACAGTTGGGCCGCCGACATCAAACTATGGATGCTTGGTCAAGGTTACGAGGGCCATCTCACTCAAAATTCTGAAAAGGTGGTTGTGGCTGAAACATCAAAATGGAAGCAAATAGATGCTCAGTTGTGCAATGTCATTAAGTTTACACTTCATCCAAATGTTAAACCGATTTTCTGTCCACATCTTGCATGTGAATCGTTTGGAGTCAGGCAAAGGCACTCTACACTAATGACACTCAACGTCTCCATGGAGTGGCACCGTTCATAGTGCACTTCATGATTTTAATGAGCTTCTCCCTCCTACTGCAAGTAATCTAGTTGAACAAAAGGAGCTGGATCAACGCAGCACCTTCTTCATGATTCTTGCACTCTATGGCCCAGGAGTAGTCTGCAACTCGTGATCAAATTTTGGGGTATGTTACTGTTCTAGATATGTCTACTACCTTAGCGATCCTCCTTCGAGTACCAGCAAAACATCCAACTGAGCCCTCTATTACTTCAGCTCCGGGTGACACCGCTGCCCTTACATCTCTAGGACATAATCAGAGTCGCTCTTGTGGAGGACCGTCCAACTCTAAGCCTCGTCCCAAATGCAAGCATTGTAATCGGCTTGGACACACTATTAATCGTTGTTGGAAGTTGTTGGAACAAATGTGTGAATTTAACAATTGTTGAAGTCCCACATTGTTAAACTCTCATTTTGAATAGTTTTAATCACTATATAAATATTCTCAAATTTTTGTTGAAGTCCCACATTGGTTAGAAAACATATGTGGGTTTGCTTTCATCATTATATAAAGAGTGTCAATTTATTGTGAAAAGTACACCAAAGTTGGATGTAGTTCCCAACTTTTTCTTTTCTCCCTCTTATATTCTACTCGGCTAATTTAGTTCTCCCCTTTCTTTCTGTCCCTTCGATATTTTAAAGCGGTTGTTATACCGTAGTCCCTTTGGTTATAGTACCATATTGCGAGGCTTTAATTGCCTTATTAAGAGTGACTTTAACTGTCATATTGACTTTAACAGCCATAATGACACTCAATGTCTCTATGGAGTGGCACCGTTCATAGTGCACTTCATGATTTTAATGAGCTTCTCCCTCCTACTGCAAGTAATCTAGTTGAACAAAAGGAGCTGGATCAACGCAGCACCTTCTTCATGATTCTTGCACTCTATGGCTTGCCCCAGGAGTAGTCTGCAACTCGTGATCAAATTTTGGGGTATGTTACTGTTCTAGATATGTCTACTACCTTAGCGATCCTCCTTCGAGTACCAGCAAAACATCCAACTGAGCCCTCTATTACTTCAGCTCCGGGTGACACCGCTGCCCTTACATCTCTAGGACATAATCAGAGTCGCTCTTGTGGAGGACCGTCCAACTCTAAGCCTCGTCCCAAATGCAAGCATTGTAATCGGCTTGGACACACTATTAATCGTTGTTGGAAGTTGTTGGAACAAATGTGTGAATTTAACAATTGTTGAAGTCCCACATTGTTAAACTCTCATTTTGAATAGTTTTAATCACTATATAAATATTCTCAAATTTTTGTTGAAGTCCCACATTGGTTAGAAAACATATGTGGGTTTGCTTTCATCATTATATAAAGAGTGTCAATTTATTGTGAAAAGTACACCAAAGTTGGATGTAGTTCCCAACTTTTTCTTTTCTCCCTCTTATATTCTACTCGGCTAATTTACGAGCCAGTTCTCCCCTTTCTTTCTGTCCCTTCGATATTTTAAAGCGGTTGTTATACCGTAGTCCCTTTGGTTATAGTACCATATTGCGAGGCTTTAATTGCCTTATTAAGAGTGACTTTAACTGTCATATTGACTTTAACAGCCATAATGACACTCAATGTCTCTATGGAGTGGCACCGTTCATAGTGCACTTCATGATTTGATTTTAATGAGCTTCTCCCTCCTACTGCAAGTAATCTAGTTGAACAAAAGGAGCTGGATCAACGCAGCACCTTCTTCATGATTCTTGCACTCTATGGCTTGCCCCAGGAGTAGTCTGCAACTCGTGATCAAATTTTGGGGTATGTTACTGTTCTAGATATGTCTACTACCTTAGCGATCCTCCTTCGAGTACCAGCAAAACATCCAACTGAGCCCTCTATTACTTCAGCTCCGGGTGACACCGCTGCCCTTACATCTCTAGGACATAATCAGAGTCGCTCTTGTGGAGGACCGTCCAACTCTAAGCCTCGTCCCAAATGCAAGCATTGTAATCGGCTTGGACACACTATTAATCGTTGTTGGAAGTTGTTGGAACAAATGTGTGAATTTAACAATTGTTGAAGTCCCACATTGTTAAACTCTCATTTTGAATAGTTTTAATCACTATATAAATATTCTCAAATTTTTGTTGAAGTCCCACATTGGTTAGAAAACATATGTGGGTTTGCTTTCATCATTATATAAAGAGTGTCAATTTATTGTGAAAAGTACACCAAAGTTGGATGTAGTTCCCAACTTTTTCTTTTCTCCCTCTTATATTCTACTCGGCTAATTTACGAGCCAGTTCTCCCCTTTCTTTCTGTCCCTTCGATATTTTAAAGCGGTTGTTATACCGTAGTCCCTTTGGTTATAGTACCATATTGCGAGGCTTTAATTGCCTTATTAAGAGTGACTTTAACTGTCATATTGACTTTAACAGCCATAATGACACTCAATGTCTCTATGGAGTGGCACCGTTCATAGTGCACTTCATGATTTGATTTTAATGAGCTTCTCCCTCCTACTGCAAGTAATCTAGTTGAACAAAAGGAGCTGGATCAACGCAGCACCTTCTTCATGATTCTTGCACTCTATGGCCCAGGAGTAGTCTGCAACTCGTGATCAAATTTTGGGGTATGTTACTGTTCTAGATATGTCTACTACCTTAGCGATCCTCCTTCGAGTACCAGCAAAACATCCAACTGAGCCCTCTATTACTTCAGCTCCGGGTGACACCGCTGCCCTTACATCTCTAGGACATAATCAGAGTCGCTCTTGTGGAGGACCGTCCAACTCTAAGCCTCGTCCCAAATGCAAGCATTGTAATCGGCTTGGACACACTAATCGTTGTTGGAAGTTGCATGGTAAGCCTTCTCCTTCGATAAATGCAACTCATCTTGATCCTTCTGCCGCTATTTAGACTACATCATCTCCACAGGGCTCCCCGAAAAATTATAAAAATTTCCTCCGCTGGGTTCAGAGTCATCCAAACTCTAGCTCTACTACTTCGATTGCACACACTGGTAATTCATCTGTTTACCTCTCTCAGCCCTTGGGTTCTTGATTCTGGTGCGTTTGATCATGTTACTGGTAATAAAGGTCTCTTTTCTTCTCTCTCTACATCTGATTTTTTAACTACTATAACTTCTGCCAATGGCTCTCAAACCCGGTTTCAAGGGGTTGGCACTGTCCAAATTCTCCCTTCCATTTTAGTTGCATTTATTCTTTATGTACCTAGATGCCCTTTTAATTTACTTTCAGCTAGTCGATTGACTCGATCCCATGACTATATTATTACTTTCACTAATGATAATGTTACCTGCAAGACCGGAGTTTGTGACGGACGATTGGCGTCGGATGTGAGTCTCAAGGCCTCTATTACCTTTCTCCATCACTCAAGACTTGTTCTGCCACAGATTCCCTTCATACTATCGATGCTCAGGTAGGACACCCAAGTCTTACCAAACTTCAAAAACTGGTGCCTAATTTTTCTAAGTTGTTCACTTTACATTGTGAGTCGTGTCAGTTAGGGAAACACACTCGTTATCATTTTCCCGATCGAGTCAATAAAAGGGTTTAGTCCCCCTTTGCTTTAGTTCACTTTGACGTTTAGGGTCCTTCTCGTACTGTGTCTACTTTAGAGTCTAAGTATTTTGTTACTTTTATTGATGACTATTCTCGTTGTACGTGGTTATTTTTAATGAAAAATAGATTGAACTGTTTTTCATTTTTGAGCAATTTTATCAAGAAATTCAAATTCAAATTGGTGTTTCTATGTGTACTTTAAGAAGTGATAATGCTCGGGAATATTTGTCCCATCAATTTCAAAATTTTATGGCTTCCAATGGTATTCTACACCAAGCGTCATGTCCTCATATACCCCAACAGAATGGGGTAGCCGAACGCGAAAATCGGCATCTCATTGAAATCACATGAACCTTACTTCCATGGTAATGTTCCATTCCGTTTTTGGGGGATGCAGTATTAACGGGATGCTACCTTATCAATTGTATGTCCTCTTCTTTTCTTGATGGCAATATCCCTCATTCAGTCTTTTTTCCCCATACCCCTCTTCACCCACTACCACCTCATGTCTTTGGGTCCACATGTTTTTGTTCACAATTTATCTCCTGGTATAGACAAACTGTCAGCTTGATCACTCAAGTGTATCTTTCTCGGATATCATCGATCCCAAAAGGGCTATCGTTGATATTCTCGTACACTATACCGATACATTACATCAGCTAATGTTACCTTTTTCGAGTCTGTACATATTTTAAACTAACACATATAGCGACTGAGCCCCATCAAGACATTAATCCCGAACCTCCTTAGGTAGTTATCCCTACTCCGCCCACTCTTATTCCTATCGAAGCTGTCCAATCTTCCCCCCAACCTCCACGACCACTACAAACATATCATCGTTGTCCCCAACCCTCCGTTGTGCATGTTCCTGTTCCCATTACAAACTCTCCTCCGACGCCACCACCGGATCCGGCCTTGCCACCTGAGCATGACCTTCCCATTGCTCTTCGTAAGGATATTCGCACAACACGTATCCATCTCCTCATTATATTAATTTGTGTTATCATTGTCTTTCTCCCTTGCATTACACTTGTTTGTCTTCTTTGTCTTCTGTTTCTATTGCTAAATCTGCAGGTGAAGCATTATCCCACCCTGAGTGGAGGCAAGCAATGCTTGATGAGATGTGTGCTTTACAAAACAGTGGTACTTGGGAACCGGTCCCTTTACCTCATGGGAAGTTTTTTAGTAGGTTGTCGTTGGCTCTATATGGTGAAGGTTGGCCCTGATGGTAAGATTGATCGATTTTAGACTCGCTTGGTGGCCAAGGGATATATTCAGATTTTTGGGTTGGATTACAACGATACCTTCTCACCTGTTGCCCAAATGGCATCTGTCAGACTGTTTTTCTCCATTGCAGCAATTCGACATTAGTCTCTCCATCAACTTGACATTAAAAATGTCTTTTTGCATGATGATCTTGAAAAGGAAGTTTATATGGAGCAACCACTAGGATTTGTTGCTCAAGGGGAGTCTTCCACCATGGTTTGTCGGCTACACAGGTCCCTTTATGGTCTTAAACAGTGTCCTAGAGCTTGGTTTGGCAGATTTATCTCAGTAGTACAAGAGTTTGGTATGATTTGTAGTGAAGTCGATCACTCTGTATTTTATCGTCACTCAACCCAAGGGTGCATCTATCTTATTGTTTATGTGAATGACATTGTCATAATTGGTAGTGATCATCAAGGAATACTCCAGTTGAAACAACATATTTCAAATCATTTTCAGACTAAAGACCTCGGTAAACACCGTTATTTTTTGGGTATTGAGGTAGCCCAATCCAAGGATGACCTTGTAATTTCACAAAGAAAATATGTTATGGATATTCTTGAAGAAACATGTCTATTAAATGCCAAACCAGTTGATACTCCTATGGATCCAAATGTCAAACTCCTACCTAATCAGGGAGAGCCTCTATCAGATTCAAGAAGATATAGGAGATTGGTTGGAGATAGAGAATATATTCAGATAGTTGGTTACCGATTGGGCAGGCTCACCCATTGATAGACGGTCCACTTCTGGGTATTGTGTACTTGGAAGAGCAAGAAACAGAATGTTGTTGCAAGATCCAACGCTGAGGCAGAATATAGGGCCATAGCACTAGTAACATGTGAACTCATCTGGTTGAAACAGCTACTAAAAGAACTTCAATTTGAAGAGGCCAGCCCAATGACACTAATATGTGATAATCAAGCTGCATTGCACATTGTCTCAAATCCTGTTTTTCATGAGAGGACCAAGCATATTGAGATAGATTACCATTTTGTCAGAGAAAAGATCGAATCGGGCAGCATCAACCCTAGCTTTGTCAATTCTAATGATCAGTTGGCAGATTTTTTACAAAGTCATTGCGAGGTCCTAGAATTAGTTATATATGTAACAAGCTGAGTGCATTTGATTTATATGCTCCAGCTTGAGGGGGAGCGTTGAAAATAAAATATTAGTATGTAAATAAATAGAAGGTCTGTAAGTATTCCTGTCATTATGTGTATTTATCACATAAAGTCTATATAAAGAACTTCCGCTGTGTAGTTGAAACACACGGGTTATTCAACATGTCTGTCAATATTTTCTTCTCATTTAACATGGTTAATTACATTCAAGGGATGATTAATGAATATAACAAGATGTTATAACTCATTAACTATCCATTGACCGTAATTAACCACGATTATGTTCAAATATACATGATTTTTGAGTTTTCAAATATACATGATATCTATTAACCACAATTTGTGTTCAAACATGGACCTCAAAATCGTGGTTACTTTTGTTTTGTAGATAGTTAATGAGTTGCAATACTTTGTTATATTATATTCATTAACCACCTACTGTAGGTACTGAACCATGTATTTGAATGGAATTAACCGTCCAATTTGTTGTCGAATTTTGTTGTCTCATTTTGTTCAGATGGTTAATGAATTGCGACACCTTGTTATTTTCATTTAATCGTGTCAATCTTCTATATGCATGTGCAATGAGGATATCAATATCAATCAATCTGTGTTCTGTAATATACAGGAACATAGCTTCTATTGCAGCTGGAAACCATGGAATTCCAGTGGTTGTTGCTGGGCATTATTTTGGAAATGCTAGTGGGATGGCTCCTCGTTCACAGTAACTACTCTAACATTAGTGAAAAATTATTGTGCCACTATTATAATCTTTGTGCCTTTTGTAATCTGTTTATGAGAGGAAGAAGTTGATAGCTTTTGCTTTTCAGAGAAGTGCTTGACTGAATTAAGGTTGCATTGAGAATCAAGATAACATAGAAGTCACATTTATGTCAGTGTTATGTGCATTTGGAAGATGTTTAGAAGTCACATTTATGTGACGAATTAATTATTATAAACTGGAGGTGCTTTAGAACATTTAAGGTTATAGAGAAATTAAGAAACTGAGTTTGTGCATTTTTTATTCAAGAAAAAGAAGGCCTGTAAAAAAGAATTGGTATATCTGTTCTATCGTGGAGCTCTAATCATTTCATGCGAGCATGATTGGCTTTTATTTTATTTTAGATTTATGAATACATTCCATTTCAATATTTTACAGCATTGCTGTTTACAAGGCACTATACAAGGGATTTGGAGGATTTGCTGCAGATGTTGTTGCAGCTATTGACCAGGTACACATATAGACAGACAAGTGATTCATTTCACAATTTTACATTTCTGATAAGGCTTAATGTTATGATTAATTTAATTGTTTACAGGCAGCTCAAGATAAGGTTGATATAATATGCTTATCAATCACTCCTAATAGGCTTCCTTCCGGCATTGCAACTTTCTTCAATCCAATAGATATGGCATTGTTGTCAGCTACAAAAGCTGGTATTTTTGTAGTGCAAGCTGCTGGAAATACTGGACCTTCGCCTATGAGCATGTCCTCCTTTAGTCCATGGATCTTTACTATCGGTGCCACCTCTCACGACCGCGTTTATAGCAACTCGCTATTTCTTGGAAATAATGTGACTATACTTGGAGTTGGACTTGCACGTAAAATTCTGTTGCTCTTATCCTGGTTAGCTATACATTAATTTATTTTAGACTAACTCTCCTATGGAGTTGAGTATTATGTTTTAATGATTGAAGTTCCTCCATGAATGATATAATGACTCAATGGTTTATGTATGCAATTATTATTTGGCATATCAGTATTGCTTTTCAGATTTATTTGTAAACAAGATTTTAAAAATTTTCTTTTATTACTTTTACCAGCTGGCACATCTGAGAACACAATGTACAAACTGATTCATGCACATCATGCTTTGAACAATGACATAACAGTTGATGATGATATGTATGTTGGTGAGTGTCAAGATGCTAGTAAGTTCAATAAAGATTTGGTACAGGGCAACCTTCTGATGTGTAGCTACACAATGCGATTTGTGCTTGGTCTCTCTAGTATTAACCAGGCCATAGAAACAGCCATGAATCTTAGTGCTGCTGGTGTTGTTTTTCCCATGAATCCATCTGTGAATGGTTTTCAGCTTAACCCAACTCCAATGAAAATGCCCGGCATAATAATTCCATTTGCAAATGATTCCAAGGTGCATTGCCCATTTTCACTCTTCAAAACATGCACGACTAAATGCACATGGATATTGTACAGGGATGTAAATTTTTATCTGTTAGTGGGGATTCCCGCGGACACCGCCCTATTTGAGGCCCTGCAGGTGGGGATTTTGATCGTGTCCCCTCGTCCCTGAGAGGCCTAAAATATTACCACAAGTAGATTTTGACATATTTTTTAAAAACCAACATAATATAAAACAAAATAACACATCACATTACCCTTATTCTTATTATTCATACAAAATCTAAAGTAGATTGAAATTCATCTTAAAAACAATATATAAAATTTAAAATTTTTTGTAGTGATGGGTGACCTGCGGATCTGTGGGGATGAGGATGGGAGACAGAGAGAGAGAGAGAGATAAAATCTCCCTGTGATGGAGACGGTGGACATTTTTGAGAGGCGAGGATGAGGAGCGGGGGAATACACCCTGCCCTGCTATGTTTACATCCCTGATATTGTCCTTCTTTCATATTGGCTTTTATTTTACTAATGCAGCATATATATCATCTTTGATGTTTTCATTGTGTATATGTTGTTTCAACTGGACAGATATTACTAGAATACTACAATTCTTCACTAGAAAAAGACGCGACTTCAAAAAAAATTGTTAAACTTGGAGCTGTTGCTAGTATTAATGGTGGATTTACAGAGAGCTATAGTAATGTTGCTCCAAAGGTTATGTATTACTCTGCCAGAGGACCAGATCCAGAGAACAATATTCCTAATGAAGCTGACATTTTGAAACCTAATCTGGTAGCCCCTGGAAGTTTTATATGGGCTGCTTGGAGTTCTGTTGCCACTGATTCTGATGAATTTCTAGGTTTGCAAATACATAAACACATTTTACTATAAAGCAAATAGAAGTGCTAGCAAGTAGTAACATAATCTTTTATTGGCTAAAATTCGTGTTGGTTCCACACTTCCACTAACTTATGCGGGTCTTGTTTCCTATGTGGTGGAACTAAAATCAATTCTCAAAGTGGTTCGATCCATAATAATTTTGTTCAATATAACATAAGGAGTGTTAGAAACTTAGACTGTATTGCTAGCACCCTAGCGTGCTTGGATGAGATGGTTTGAGTCTTTTCCCACTTAACCATCAGTCCTAAATTCCAATCTAGTCCTGGGAATGCAGGAGCGTTAAAACTCTTGAAAAAGATCTTTACCATCCATTGTGGTTCTACTTGGCTCGAGGGATTAGTCTTTCTAGTTACGTGCAGAGAATACCCGATTTACACCGAAAAAGAGTGTATTGCTAGCACTTTTCTAAAACAAAATATAGACAAGCTTAATTTTTTTTTTATCTTCCATGTTAAGCACAACATATTTTTGAATTATGATTTGTACTAGGAAATGTGAATTTTAATTTATTATACATGTCATGTGAATATGTGATCAATATTTTCTACCAATAGGTGAGAATTTTGCAATGATGTCTGGCACAAGCATGGCTTCACCTCATGTTGCTGGTCTTGCTGCACTAATCAAGCAAAAGTTTCCCAATTTGAGTCCTGCAGCCATTGGATCTGCACTTTCCACCACAGCATCTCTGTATGACAACAGTGCGAAGCCAATAATGGCTCAGCGGTCATATTCCTCTCCAGACTCAAACCAATCTCCAGCAACTCCCTTTGACATGGGAAGTGGTTTTGTAAATGCTACAGCAGCATTAAACCCGGGATTGCTTTTTGATTCAAGTAAGTCACTTATTGAACGTTTGAATCACTATTTAGATAACTGTGTGTAGAAATTTAGAATAGGTGGGGTTTATAATTTATTTAACTGCAGCAAGTATATATAAGCTTATTTGACTTGTGTTTATGACATATACTTCATTGCAGGCTATGATGATTACATGTCTTTTCTATGTGGTATCAATGGTTCAGCTTCTGCAGTACTAAGCTACACTGGTCAGAATTGTTTGATTATTAATTCTACTGAATATGGCTCTGATCTAAACTTGCCCTCAATCACAATAGCAAGGTTGAACCAATCTAGAGTAGTGCAGAGAACAGTACAGAACATTGCTGAAAATGAAACTTATAGTGTAGGTTGGAGTTCTCCATATGGGGTTTCAGTGAAAGTATCTCCAACTCGCTTCTCTATTGCCAATGGGGAGACACAAGTTTTGTCTGTGATCTTTAATGTAACCAGCAACAGCTCTATTGCCAGCTTTGGAAGGATTGGATTGTTTGGTAATCAAGGTCATGTAGTCAACATTCCTGTGTCAATCATTGTTAAAATCTCACATTGAAAAGATAGTAATTAGCATGGGTAGTGTTTTGCTTATTCAGTAATTCATCTCAATTTTGGGGTGTTTTTTAATTGTCCTTTTATTGAGTTACAAAATCATTTGTCAAGTTTTATTTACCACTCCATTTTGCTGTTCAAAATCATAGTATTTTTTGTTTCTTTTTTTCTACTATTCTTTTTTTTCTTCTTGTATGTGGAAAATATGTAAATATCACTATTAACTCAGATACAACTATAAAGTCTCGAGTTTAAATTTGGGACAAGACATCTAACCTAACAATAACGACATTTAATAGTAAAACTAAGACTTAAAAGATTTCTACTCTTTTCTATTGCTTCATATGTTAATACATGGAACATCTTATTTTTTTAGTAAGAATTAGAAATTAACCTCTAACAATTTGTTTAAGGTTTTCAAGATGCTCATCATTGAGACCAACTACATCACAATAAATCTCTATTAACATCAATAAGACTAAAAAAATTATTGTAATAATATTCCATTTTTCCGTACAAAATTCTGATATAAGAGTTGTAATATCGCTGAAGATTGCATTTAATACTGACCATGATAGTATGTACCAAAACAACATTAAATTAAATAAAGAAGAAATCATGTGAGAGAAAAAACAACATAAAGACAGTACATGCAAGAAGAAGAAAAAAAACTAGTTACTTAGATTAAACCAAGTAACTGGTGTGACTAATATTGTATAAATATAAGGAATTGATATTGGCTTGTTGATTGTTTTTTTAACAAACATTGGCTGGTTGATATGAAAAATATCAAATTTTAAACAAGTGTTTTTCTTTTTTCTCTTCAAAATTGTATGTTTTCAAAATCCAAGATAGATTTTTCTTTTTTCGACTTTACCTAAGAATGGATCGGTTAAATATTTGAATCTCATAATTATCACTTTCTGTTCGTGCATACAAGTAACCTAAGACTTCTCATGTTTTAATATTCCCTTGAGTTAAAATGCAGAGAGGCTGTGAAACTTAGCAAACCTTGAGATGATTCATGAATCTTAAACTAACTAATAAGTTAACCATTATTGTTATTTTATTAGATCATTTGCAACTAATTTGTCACTTTTTTCTTTATATTTGTTAAAAAAGCTTGCGGATGAGGTCCAACTCTTCTCCATGACTCTAGCAGTCATAGTTCTAATATTCAAACTGGACCAGACGATCCAACTGGTTTAAGTTTAACCGAAAATCCGACCTATACCCAGTTTGGTTAGACAGTTAAATCAGTTATGTTATCAACCCAATCGTGAATTTGGTTGAATCGGACAGAACCAAAAAAACACAATCGGTTTGACTAGGCTAGAAAATTAAAAAATGCAGAAGGGAAGAATCAAAAGTTAGAGAAAAGGTATACCAGAGCCTCGGCATTATATTATTGAATTGTATTATGTGGTCAATACATATAACAAATGGACTAATAGCTCCCTAATTACCAATCACTATGGAGTGAATGAAAGAAGAAAACAAAAATATCAACCCCTCTTATCTTATATCTAATATAGCAAATAAAAAATGCAGCTAACAATAACATATATGTTGCTGCTGGGGTTGTTTGCTTCTAATCTTCTGCTATGTTAGAATTCTGAATAATAATAATAATTCAATATACTGTATTTGGAACGCCATATCCATCACGGTGAGATTTCTGCCATTTCCATGCAGTCCGTAAACTCTCTTCAAGATTAGTGCGTTGCGCAGACCAATTCAGTTCTTGGTTGATCTTTGTTGGGTCACTATACACTTCGGCATAATCGCCCGGACGGCGAGCAAGGTATTCTACTTTAATGTTCACCCCTGTAGCCTTTTTGCAAGCTTCAACAAACTCCTTCACTGAACTACCTGCGAACAGAACCGCAAAAATAACCTTGAGAAACCTAAGAAAATCAAAGCAATGGATTCATACATTCCAACTGTTTAATTTAACCTACCCTTTCCAGTGCCAACATTGTAGATTCCAACTTTAGAAGGCTGTGCCTTTTCAAGAGCTTTCACATGAGCATCGACCAGGTCCGTTACATCGATATAATCTCGTACACAAGTTCCATCACCTGTCTTATAGTCCGTTCCTCTAACCTGCAAAGTAACGAAAAATGCAAGGACATTTTTGCATTCTCATACTTATGTGAAGATTCCAGTTTCAGGCAAAACAAATAAACACAAATATCATCATACCTTTAAGCCAGGAATAATACGGCGAGCCGCATCAAAGCAGGCACCAGATATTCGACCTTGCTCTCGCAATTCAGGTCTTGGAGCCTCACCCAACCTTCCTTCGGGGTCTGATCCAATCACATTGAAGTATCTGATGGTTTCACATTAAAAGAATGTATCAGTAAATTACCAACACATCTAATTCAAAAGTATAATCATGAAGGAATCTGGAAGCTTATATTAAGAATCATTTATCCTGATAAGATGTATAAACTATTTGAAACACAAGAAACATGTAAATGTAAAATTACAAACCTGAGAATCATTACTGCCATATCTGAATTTCTAGAAAAATCAAGGATGATATCCTCTGCCATCTTCTTGGCTTTCCCATATGGATTAATTGGAACCTGCGGTGTTACTTCTGTAATCGGCATTTTTTCAGGTTCACCATATGTTGCACATGTACTAGAATATATCAATGTCTTCACATCATGTTTGGCCATAGTCTCCAATACCAACAAGGTATTTGAAGTTATATTGTGATAATACCTTACAAACATAAAAATCATAACTAAATAAATATAAATCGAAGTATATGAAACATATAAAATTATACCTAAAGAGACTATGTGATTTGTGGTACTTAAATGTAGATGGAGAAAATACGAAACTGATAAAAGTGCCAATTTTCATAACATATTCAACCGAGATTAACATACTTGAACAAAAACCAGAAGCACTTACTTAAGAGGATCGACAGTGCTTTCCCCTACGTATGCAACAGCAGCAAAGTGCATCACAGCTTCGAATTTGTTCTCCAAAAATATTTTATTAACCTGATAACCATTTCATTAAGCAAATTTTCATGATCTTTCACCACATATGCACCAACAGAAGTAAAAGTGTAACACCAAAATATTTCCTGTAATTAAAGAGTCTGTAAGGATACCGATATTGGATCTCCCAAGTCAGCGTATATAAATTGAAGCCTTCCTGGTTTTGGAAATAAGTCTTGAAGAACCCTGATGGCACCCAAATTTCCTCGTGACAGATTGTCCTACGATATAGAAAAATTGTCATGTTTGAAGCAACCACGTTGATAGGTGCATTTGGCTTTTATAAGAGAACCATCCCATTATAAATAGACGTACTACTATGGTGACACGATAGTTATCTTTCAGAAGTCGATAAGCAGCGTGTGAGCCAATAAAGCCTGCTCCCCCTGTTACTAAAACATGAGTGACCCCAGATTCGTGGACGGCAAACTGAAAACGGGAAAAGATGCAGAAATAAAAAATAATAATTAGCTAATGAAAGAGTAAAAGTTTAATGCATTTGAATATATAACTAACAAAATCTGGGAAGGAAAATTATAACCGCAAAAAAACCACTGTTGTTAAATAGCAGCAATAGCGGTGCTAGAACGCTAAAGCACAACAAAATTTAAACAAATCGACATTTTATGCGATACATTATTTAGTACAAATGTTGTCAAATAACAACTATGCAAACGGCGCTATAGCCCTGTTACATAGCAAAATTCGAACAAGCTGCTATTTAGTATTTTCCACAATCTGCAATTGACAACACTGGATATAACAAACATAATACAAATACATTTCGAGGTTGATCATGGTATGAACATTTTAACGGTATCAAATGAATATCGAGATTACCGGACTTGGGGAATTCAAAGATGGAGATCGCTTGATCATGATAATACATATTGTCGTTAATGCAGCAGCAAGAAAAACTTTTCCAATAAAATTGCCTTTCCTTTTCGGATCCGGATAATCCATGGCTAAAAATAAAGGAAAACATAAGAAACTACATTTTCAAACACCAATTACATGATAAGTACCATAAAAAGAATGCAGCCAGAACATTGACAAAATTAAGAGAGTAAATAACTTCAAATATGGAGAGTATAGAATCTTACTTCCCATTGTATTAGGTCTGGTTGCCCTTGCCTGAGTTCTGGACCTAACAAAATTTAGCATTTGAGAAATCCCTCTTACTTTTAGTGTGAAGAATGAAGTCTTATTCCTTGATACCAATGATCAAATCAAGCTCCACTCCAAAACAGATCTTGAGAGACATACTGCATTAAAAATCAAACCATATAAGATATTTTCTTCTCTAGAATGGGAAAAAAAAAACAAAAAAAAAAACACCGAACAACCCAAAAAACAATAATAAAAACAAGCAAATAATTGACCCTAAAATACACAAAAGAGGTAAAAGGGTTGACGTTAAAGTAAAAGATGAAAAAGGAGGTGGAGACATTAAACAAAAGAATTAACATATAGAATTCAAATGAAATGACCATAAAACTTTTGAATGAAATTCACCAACAAACTTGAAACTACAAAGCTGGTGGAAGAAAAAGAGGGTATCAAGAATTTCAAGATCCACATTAACCAGTGATGATTAATTGAAAAAGCACACAAAAGCCAAATGTCAGGACCTGCATAATTTGCAACACTAGTATAGTACTAAAAGACATGGAAATCAATTATGTGTAAGAGCATTAAAAGCAAAGTAAATTGAGAAAACAAACAAACAAAACCGAACCCCCCACAAGAAGAGGACCACATTGCAATTAAGGTGCAACAACCGATGAAAGAAAACAACAAAATTTATGCAGAATATCACAATAGAGGGAAGCAGAACAAAACCCAGAAGAGACCACAGTTTCAAGATCCAACATATGACAAAACCAAACAAAACCCATTATTACAACCAAACTATAACACAACCCCAACTGATTAAAACTCAACTCAACGCATAAAAACACAAAATTTCCATAAAAACATAATTATAACAGAACAACCCAGATACCAAAATTGTGGTGAGAGTTGCGAGATCTTAATAGAATAATGGGAAAATGTAGAAATTGAAAGGTTTTTGAATAGTATAAGAAAAAGTGAAAGGAGAAGAAGAAAAATGTGTACCAGAAGAAAAGGGTGGAGAGAAATGTTGAAAAAGCGGGAGAGAAAATAGGAAGAATGAAAATGCAAATAAGGAAGGGATGAATCGACGGGTGGTATTGAAAAGCGATGAAGAGAGAGAAAGAAGAGAGGAGGGATAGAGAGAGAGAAACGGGGAGTCAGTCAGTGTTGTGCTTCTGTGCGTGGAGTCCATGTTGTCAAACAAACGCACACTGCACGAATGAGAGAAACAACAACAACAACAACAACAACATCGTCCTAGGATCATTCAATTTTCTTTTTTCTTTTTTTTTTTCTTTTTTCTAAAAAATCTTATTAAGTGAATTTGCTTTTATTGTTCACCCGCATATTATTGGTTTGAGTCTCTCGCATATGATGGAAATAGGTCAGCCATGCCAAATAGGAATAGACCCATTAAACTCTTTTATTAATTCATACATTTTCTTTAATTTAAACATTAATCTATAAATTTTCCAAATTATTTAGAGGTGTTAATAAAAAAACATAATTTAAATAAGATTTAGATTTTCTTTTGTTTTAACTAAAGAATTTGAATTTTCTCAAAATAGAATCTAATATTATTAATTTATTAGTTTGTTAGTCTATTTATAAATAAAAATTTACACTATTTATTATTAAAGGTGGTAAAATGAGTCGAACATGTTGGACAATTTAAGTAGATTAGGTTGAAAATTTAAAATAATTTATTTAAGTTGGTTCACTTTGCTTAATCCGTCAAAAAATCAGGATGAGACGGTTTGGCTCATCAAGCTAAAACTGTTTTTTCTTTAAAAAAATGTGACTTTAGTTAATTTTCTCTCCAACCTAATTTAAAAACTAAAATTGACCATCATCCAATTCAAACTAAAAGATTAATATACGAAGCTTTCATAATTTACTTATATTTTTTTTTGATAAATTTAATTATTGGTTATTGATAGTTTGTTACATATGTAAATTATATGTAAATTTGTCTTTTTCATATTACATAATGCAAATTTATGTATTGTAAATTTAATTATTGTTGATAAATTTAATTAAATATTTTTTATTATTGAAAAGTAGTCATTAAAAAAGCAGACGACGCATGTAATTTATACACAAATAATTTTTTTTTATTAATCATTATTTAAATTTAGTATTTTTTATACTTTCTAAATAAAAAATAATAATTAAAATATACTAATTATAAGCTCCGCTTTTTGGCAAGACAAATTAGGGTTGGTATGCTTTGGTATCCTTATTTACTAATTAAGTGATATAAACTTTTTTAAAAAAAAAAAGTGGAATAATATATTTTTAAGTAGATTTTCTTACCTTATTAAGATTTCAAGTAGGCTATGTCATACAGTTATAAAAAGACAATTAATGTTTTGGATTCACGCTGTGATGGCTTGGCACATTTTCCAAAATGCGATTTGTGAGAAGTTCAAAATTGTTACATTCACTTAACCGTGTTTGTGGTTTTAAATAGTTTCCAGTGCGGAAAAAAATGTTTGTAAGTTCTAATATTTTTAAAATAGATCATATTCTTACATACAAATCCTAGTTTATCAAATATTCCCACTCATAGGCTCAAATATGTACTCCATTGGGTATTAAATAAAAACAACACGGAAACAGATAAATTTAACTTTTTTAATTATATTTTATTATCAAAGGGAGTAGGTATTAAACAAGTGTTTAGGAATTTTTTTCTTTGTTATTAACTCAAGGTAATTTAAGGATGGTTTTAATAGGTGATTTATAAGAGTCTTTTCAATGGAAGATCTCGATGTATTTCTTAAAAATAAATAACTTCTACACAAAATTGTTTATCGTTAGAGTTAGAGTTTTATGATGCGCTGAGTTTGTCCTCTAAATTTAATTGTCCCTTATATAACTTATCTCTAAAATGGGTTCTTTAATATCTAAAAATTATCTCAATCTCAACATAAATTAATACTATTTCTCATCATATTAATATAATGTTATATTATTTTACTGTTTTAACTTTTTTTATAATAAAAATTATTTTATAACATATTTTAAAACATATAAAATCAAACAAGGAGCTTTAATAAAAACTAATTAAAATACATTTTATTTTAAATATTTAATATCTCTGTATGTATATTAATTAACTAAAATTTTAAATTTTTAATATATCTATACATAATTAAAAAATAATTTGATAAATTTATTTTAAATATTTAATAAATTATTCAATATTTTAAGTTGAAATAAAATTTTGTCAAAAAAAAATTGAAACAAATTGAGAACAAATATTTTAATAGTGTGAGCCGCTTAAATTTTTTGAAATAAAATGTGTATAATATTTTGGTTTGAGGTAAATGGAGGGGAGATAAGAAATAATATTTTATGAGAAGTGGGGAGGAGAGCAAAATCTCTCGATAAAGATTTGTTTGGTTCAATGAATAGAGGAGATATATTTTAATAGAGGGAAAGAGAGTGGATAAATTTTAATAGTTTTGTGTATAGTTGAAGGAAAAATGAAAAAAATTTAAATTATTTGTTAGCTTTGTTGGTTCTTTCTCATCCCTTCCCCTCCAAATCCTCCCAAAATGGAGGTAGAACAAAATGAGCTACATGAGGTATGTTTGCTCCTTCCCCTTCTTATCTTAAAAAATGAATCAAACACAAAAAATTTACAAATATCCCCTCTATTCCCTTTCATCTACCGTTAACTAAACACAGTTTAAGTGATTTTTGTTCTTTCTCTATTTTTGAAGATTTATAGAAGAGGAAATTAATAATATAAAAACAATCTTCTCATCCTCTTAAACCAACGCATAAAACCATCAAAAATCTATTTCATTTTTTCTTTTGAATCAAATATATTTCGACTTTCACTCTATTTTTTATGTTAAAATCTCACCGCTCCCCTCCTCCTTTTAAACTAAACAAGACATAAGGTTTGACTAAAAATGACATGGCATGATGGGAGACACTTTTTAGTGATTATGCTACCCAATACATTTTTTTTATTCCTTCATTGGAAATGCTCTAAAGGACTTCTTTTACCAAAATAAATCTGTTCACCTCTAATCAACCGTAGGTTATAGTAAATAGTTAAAAAAATTAGTGTCCAATACATCCAACTTAAGAAAGGGACTATTAAATATAATTAAGAATAAATATTAGGAAATCAAATCAATCAATTTTAAAAAAATTGTCAAATCAAGAAACTTAAAAAAAAAATCTTACTAAATTGTAGTCAGATATTATGATTGACTATTTTTATAGACAATCATTATACACTAATAATTTTTAAAAATTATTTAAAATTTTAACAACAACAATAACGTATTAATTTATAATTTTAAAAGTTTCATCGATGATTACTAATTTTTTTAATAAGTTTGCAATCTGAATTATCATCTATTACATAGATTGCATTTGAAATTGTGCTAAATTTGAACTCGAAATGAATTAAATAGTTAGGAGTTGCTAGGTGGACGGTTGAAATTGAATGTATTTAAGATTGCGGTGTCTTTTAGAGCGTCCAATGATGTGCTACCATTTGTTGTGTACTATGCGCGATGAACGCGGTACTCTGTCTCTTCTTAATTACAATCTGCATGCATCATGTCATGGTACGACAACCATAGTACCACTTTAGGACCTTACGTGTATTCAACTTTTTCCCATTACAATGGCCCCAACTCCTTTTAACCCATGTTTTCTTCTATTTTTTGGTAGAGAAAATATACATTTTTTATATATTTATTCATTCAATTTTAAAATTAATTTGAGTTTAAAATTATAATTTTTAATTTTGAGTTAAAAATGATTTCTATATTAAAAATTAATAATTTACTTTTTAAAATATTTAAATATAAATTATTTTATATTCAATTTATTTTTAATTAAAATAATTTTAATAACGACAGATTCAAACACAAGTTTAATTGGAAATTGAATTCTCTTCTATTTTCATACGAGGGAGGGAATTGCACAAATCCTCACCATTATTAATCATTCACTCTTATATTTAAAAGTTTTATTTCTTCTTCTAAATGAACGGCTAATACTTTACTAGCCATTACCCATTCCCTTTGACTGACATTTATTTTTTTGGATTTGTATTTACGCAACTCAAGGAGCATTAAAGTTTAGAGGGAAAAAAACATCAACATCTTAAAATTGTAATTATCTATCACATACTCTAAATTTATAAAATATTAATTTATTTTTTAAAATTATTTAACGTCAGTTAAAATGTTTTTTCTATTGTGTATTTTTATTAGAGATGTTGAATTGTCACTTTAAATAAAATTATGACTTATCTATTTTTATGTCACGTCACATGCAAGGCTGATGCAAGGCTGAATACAAATTTGACTCCTTCTTAATGCTAATTAATTTTAGAATTCTATAATAATTCGATATAAAATACTCTAATTGATGATGATGAAGAAGAAAGCTATATAAAATGAAAGATTTGTATCATTTCATTGGTAATAATATGTTGAATAGATAACTAAAGCTAAATTAAACTAAACACCTGCTTTAAAAAAATAGTTTAATTGTAATTTTAATTTTTCTATTTTTATTAATTCACAAAATTGATCATTTTATTTTAAAAGTCGATAGTTTCGATCTCTCTTTTAAATTTTTGAACTAAAAAATAACGATTTAAAATATTTTAAACGACATATCATACAATTTTCATGATATAGAATCATCTAGATGTATTAATTAAATTAAAAATATAAAAGAATTATAAGTTGAAAGTTAAGTTTTTACGGTGTTTTATTATGACTTCATAAGTTATTAATCATTATATATCACCGTATCATATATGTCATGTTATTTAAATCATGTCACATCATCATTTTTTAGTTAAATAATCTGAAAGAGATACCAAAATTATTGACTTCTAAAATATAAAAATTAAGTTCATAAATCAAAAAAAATAAGAGGACTAAAACTGTAATTAAACTATAAAAATTAAATTAAACATTTTCAAATCTAAAAAATCATATGTACTTCAAACAAAAAATTAAATTCGTTACTACTGCACAAAGTTTGGCACCTCATTCTCCCTAAAATGAAACGGTCACACTTTTTTAGATGAAATGATAAATAAAAAATTCATATAATTCTGACACATAATATATAACTTAATAATATTAATTTTTGTCAATTAAATTAAGTATTATGAATTATTCACACTTATTCTTATCTTATTAAAAAAATTAAATTAAAATTAAATTCGTACATTTGATATATTAAAATGTACCTTTGGTATATATGATAACATTTGTCCATTAAATTAAAAAGAAACCCTTATTCTCATCTCTCATGCAGACAAAAATTAAAGATTAAATTTGAATTATTTACTAAATTAAAAAGGTTAAATTACTTGGATCTAATAATATAAAAGTGGTGACAAATATTGATTCAATTGATAAAAAATTAATTTATATATCGCAAAGACGAGAGTTTAACCTTTATTGTTAGTATAAAGTTCTCTAGTTGATGCGTAATTTATATGTACATATGCAAGGACTATAAACTTTAAAGTCTATTATAATCTTGATGAACACTTGCAAATTCAACTCATCTAAAAATTTGTAATCAAAAAAGTAAAATAATATAGAAGTGTCATTTTACTTATAAAAAAGTTTCAATTTGTACAACATAGCTAATAATAGTAAACATAAATTAGAGAAAAAAATTAAGAGAGCCTACATCGAAGAGATTATATTACGGGGAATGCTCCAAGGCCACCCTATTTCTCAGTAAATTACCGGATCTTAGAATCCAAATGTGAAAAATGAAGTGTTTTACATAATTCCAGTAATATTTTTTAATATTTAGTAAAATGTGAGAGGTGAATCAACACAACAAAAGCAAATAGCCCAAGAAGAACAAAAGGTCCATAAAAAAAGAATATTTATATGTTATCGAGATAAGAAAATAAATAATCAGAACAGTGATTTTTTAATTAAACATTTTATAAATGAAAATGAAAAAATGTACTTTTCGTTTTAAAAGTTAGAGATAATATTTTTTTTAATAGATCACATGTCTTCTTATATTTACTCATATAAGAAGAATTTTTTTTAATATAAATTATATATTATGGTAATTTTGTAAAATTTATATAGTGTAACTTTTAAATTTTTTTATAATTCAACGCGTTAAATCCAACATAGGCTTAATCCTTTTGTTGCTATCATGGACCCTCTTGCGTGCAATCCATTTAGTTGAATTAAGCCATTGTCTGATTATTCATTCACAAATTAAAAATAATTGAAAATTTCAAACTTCTATTTTTTTATCCGCGATTTAGATCTGTGATTGTAACTATTGACTACACTATATTCATTTCCATCCCTTTGTACCTATAGAAGAAAGCCACGCTATGGGACAAACAGTGGTGCATTATTGTGCTATCTATATCTTGAAGAATCGCTTCTATAGCCAGAATGTCTTTTTTACCACGCATAAATCAAAAATAGGAATTTAAATAAGGGTACAATTTTCTTTTACACATAAGAGTATACTAGTAGTTTCTTTAGGAGTTCAGTTGCTAGTATTGGGTTTAAATTTTATGTGATTTGAATAAGTCACAGTTGGAAATTTTACGCTATTATTTCCATATTATACTGTTAATTATAATTTTGATTGACATATTTGTTTTAATATATATAATAAAAAAATTTATTTTTGTTTACAATATTATTTCAGTTTTTCTAAACACAATTGAGTATCATTGATATTTCATCTTTAAACGCAAAATTCATAATTTTAAAATAAAAAAATTAAAAGAAAAGTGTGTATCGGAAAGTTTTTAGAAGAGTTATCGAAAAATTTAAGAATTTTTTTTGGTAGTTTACATTTTCAAGTTTCTATATCGGAATTTTATTAAAAAAAAATTTCAGTACACTTTTTCAACACTATGTACCGAAAAATTATAATTTTTTTTTAATAATTTCTGAAAATTTTAAATTGATTGATATGAAAATCTTTAAATAGTGCAAAAAAAATGAAATTATGTTTGTAAAATAATAAAAAAATTTAAAAATAAAACGGACATTTTAAAAATATTACGCGGATATAAATATAACGGTACGGTACAGAGTAAAATTTTCGTCATAATTTCTTGAGTTTTTAAATGGGCTGGTTATGCCCGGTCCACTAGCCTGATACATAATTGGCCCAAATTAACTGATCCGTTTGTAAGGATTAACACTTTCTGGCCGATATTAATTTTATTGCATATATAGTATTGTTTTTGACACCACATATATACATAATCTACTATTCTGTATAGTCATTTTTACAAATAAAAAATTATTGTGTAATTTGTCTTTATAAGATAGTATTAATATAAGATAAAATGTATTCCTCACTTAGATTCCAACATTTCTTCTATTATTTTCAATCAAAATTCCTATACCAATTTCTTCCATTCCTTTTATTTTTTAAGATTTAATCGCAGTTTTAACAATTTATTTTAGTTGAATTATAAAATTAATTCCTCTATTTTACTTTTCCTCATTTTTATTCCAATTAAATTTTTAGTTTTAAAATTGATAATGTATCATATTTTTAATAATTTGCGAAATTAATTAATGGTGAGGAGCCATTCAAACTAATTATATTATTTCATTATTCTAATTTATTAAAACATGTTACAAAATTTCCAGAAAAAAAAAACATTACAAGTTTACACCACTTTATTTAAAACATTTAATTATAAATCACATATCACAAAATAACATTTAATTAAAAACATTACAACATATTTTTCTTCTTCTTCTTCCTTCCTCCCCACGTTTTCTGCCTCTCCCCACATCAACGACCAGATCCGTTTTCTGGTCTCCCCATGTTCCCTCCCTTCTCTTTTATTTAATTCAAACACTCCCATTTAATTTTTTCCCTCTCTCTTCCCCATTTAACTCTAACTCTTTTGATGGAAATGATAATGATAAAATAAGAGTTACTTTGTATCAATTGAAAAATTAAAAAGTTTTCTATAGGAACGATCACACAATAATGTTTATAATGTGAAGTTATGACACACAATAATGTTTATAATGTGGAATTATAACAATTGAGATGTATATAAATTGACTACCGTACACTCGCCGACGACAGCTGTTTTATACTTAGTAAAATAGTTTTTGAAACTTAAAAAACAACTAACTTTTTTTGCAACAAAACCCCTATTTTCTTAAACCCTAAAATCTCCATAGACCCTCATCGTTCTTGTCAAATTTCCTAACAAACTCAACACAAAGCTTCATTTTAGTTTTCTGGGTAGTCTTTTTTCCCCCTCATTTTTTGTTTCTGATTGGGTATAAGAATGTTGGGCAATGGATTGAAGTTTTCGTGCGGTCGTGGAGAAGTTCAGTTTTATAATCAGCCACAGACTCGTTGGTCTTTACAGACAACAGAGAACGATATGATTCGTAGAGCTCGCAACAATGTCACAGCGAGTCGGTCGTCGCCGGCGGTGGTTATAGATAATCGGTGGTTTCGGTTGTCAAGAAACATGAAATCCAGGTCGGATCTGAAGAAACTAAGAAAGTAGTTGCAATGTCGTCTTGTGAAGCGGTTGACGAAATTAGGGTTCCCTTTGTTCTGGGAATTAGGATTTATGATTTTTGTTATTTTGTGATATGTGTTTTATAATTAAAATATAGTATTTTATATTTGCATCATTTTAAAGTTGATTTTATCCATTTTATTTATAGTTTTATAATGCTTTAATAAACATTTATTTTATATTTTATTTTAATATTTATGAATGATATATATTTACTATATTTTTTCTATAAATAAAAATATTTGTCCGTAATTTTTTATATTTATCATAGTTAAATATTTATTATATTTTTTTTAGTATTTATAATTACAGAGATTTATACAGTGTTTATTCAATATTTATTAATAAAATATATGTTTAGTGTTTTTTATACATATGTTATAAATATTTGTTTAATATATTTTTAATATTTATCAATGACAAATATTTGTTTTATTATTTATCAATAATAAATATTTGTTCTATATATATTTTTTTTTTGTTTTTTTTCAGTTGTTGAAATTGAAAGAAAATTTTCGATTTTTTTAA
>JBBPBO010000005.1:7415934-7431929 GCA_037974295.1 Cicer cuneatum
CAATTAAATAAAGATGCATTTATATTTTTATAGTTCTTATGTTGATAGTAGATTTTTTATAAAATAGTCATTTAATTCTCTTTGACGTAATTTATATATATTTTTTAATAAAAAATGCAGTTCTATTTTTTTTGATCATAACACAAAATTAAGTAATTAAGGAACATTCATAATCATTATAAATTCAATTGGCCTAATTAATTTTATAATTAAGGTGGAGACCAATTAATTGTGGTATGTTTTCAAATCAAATCAATCTAATTTATTACGCAATAATTTCACTGTATAACAAAATAACAATAATCATTTATAGTTTAAAAAAAAATATCAATCAGTTTCAATTAATTGATAATGTCATAATAGTAAATTCATAACGTCATAATTTCATAAATCACGATTATTAAATCCATAACATACAAATAATTATTAAAAATTCAAATCACGAGTAGTAAATTCATAACATAATAATATTAAATTCATAACGTTATTAATTCACGAATAATAAATTCATAACATACAAACAATAATTAAAAAAAATTTAAATCACGAGAGTAAATTCATAACATCATAATATTAAATTCATAACGTCATTAATTCACGAATAATAAACAAACAATAATTAAAAAAAAAATTCAAATCACGAGAGTAAATTCACAACGTCATAAAATTAAAAGCAATTATTGCATTGAATCAAATTAAATTGAGATAATTTCAAATTATAATGCAATAAATTCATAATTTATACCATCATAAAATTGTAATTAATTATTGCATTGAATCAAATTAAAACTATTTCAAATCATAAGATTAAGAAATTAAGGCATATCATAATAGAAAAATTTATGTTTTTGAGTAGAAAGAAAAAAAATCAATTAATATTAAAAGAGACCAAATAATCAATGCAAAATGTTAACTTTCCCTATATGAATATATATATATATATATATATATATATATAACCAAATTAGTAATAAATCATAGAATAAAATATACAAAAATCAAAATCACACATAAATCAAGACATGCGTCATACAAAATCGTCCCACCCAAAAATTTCTGAGGATTATTGCTCTGATACCATAATGTAACGCCCCAGATTTTTGGTCCAAAATGTTACTAAAAAAAATTACTTTTAGAAAAATTTACGATAATTTTTTTTTAAGAATATCTACATTTATACTTTTAAATAATTAGTAACAATCACATTTATGCTTTTAAATAATTAGTAACAATCACATTTATTTAATATTAAAAAAAGGTTTATTCAAGCTAAAATAAAGGAAAAATCAATTATTCATAACGGAAGCAAAAACCCACTTATGTATCTATAGAATTTCGAATGCATTTAAAAGTTTAGTGACAAAAATTAAAAAAAATAAATAAACATAGAAATGTTGCGGCAATACTTATTATTACAAAATTGTCTTGAAAACCTCATTTTTACCTCACGTTTCGCCGCACGTTAATGTTCATCAATTACTCTTGAATCTCCTCGAATTCATTAGTACCTAAAATGTTGTAAGAGTCAATTTTTTTCCATCATTTACATCAAACCAAAGCTAAACATATAGAATAATAACACAAAACATATAAAGGTAAAAACTTCTAATTTAAAAGAAAAAAAATGCGCAAACGGTAAATCGTATATAAAAATATGTATAATGCATGCTCCTAAAACTATATGATCCGGATATAACCTGCCACTAAGGCAACTACCACACAGAAAGATCACCCATACCAATGGGGAAAATAAACCTGCCACTAAGGCAGACAACTCCCACGAAGATGCATATGCCATGACATGACCATATATTATCACAATTATACTCGCACACAGCCCACTAAGAATCATGTCATATGCATTCAAAAAATCACCTTTTTAAAACCATCATCTTATTCACATCACAAAGATCACATATCACACATCCTTATCATGAGAATCATATATTCATAGACAAATAATAATTAAATAATAATTTTCACCACGCACGCATAAAAATCGGGACTTGACTTCATTTACACTATAAAGATTAAAACTTTATACATAACAAGAAACTTCAAACTCCAACTCATAATACATCATCAAAAAATCAAAACTTTATCATATATATAACATAAGAAAAATCATATTTTGCTTCATATCCATCATAAAAATTAAAACTCTATCATGTATAATATAAAAATTCATATTTTACTTCTTAAAAAGACATACATTACATATCGAACTCAACGTAAAGGATTTCAGATTCCATTATTTTATTTTATCAGTCTACATTTATTTCTTTCAAAAGCAAGTAATTACAATTATTAGTTCCATGTCATCCAACTAACGGTCTAACTCAAATTTGTGTGGGGAAAAGCCCTTACCTTGGCCGTTTTTCTTCCTAGTACGAAACTCTAAGCCCCCATGAAGTTGTTCACACGAAAAGTTTGCTGCACCAAGGAGATGAGGTGTGAAGGAGATGACGGCTAGGGTTTCGGTATTTTTTTCTGCTTACTATTACTTAGTATGGAAATATTGTGGACTTTAGGGAAAATTTAAAGTGGAGATTATTGGGTAGATAGTGTTGGGCCCAAATAAAGAATAGAAGGGAGAAAATATTATTTTATTTATTTATTATTATTTTTTTTCTTAACCTTGATCATACAAAAACTAAGCCACCAACTCCGAGCCCAAATTTCTATTACGGGTTGGGTCACACCTAGCCACAAACAAGTCAAACAAGGCAAATAATTATCACACATAAATTAATAATGAAATATATATATTTATAAGTCTTAATTATTTTAAATAATAAATTTAGAGGATGTTACATTTTACACATTCAAATATCAAAATATGTTTGTTTAATTTTTTCTTTTAGATGATTCTACTAGTGCAGAATGTGTAAATATGTAAGTATACTTATGTTTTTGATGAAGACAAAGACCAAGCAAAGTGATCAAGATGCAAATTCAAAATAAAGTCAACAATCAAGTCAACTATCGTCAATATGCTAGAAGACATAGAGTTTAAGGTATATGATGCAATCTAATATTGTTATATTTCAAATGCACATGAGAACCATATACTTTTACATATGCATCAAAAGAATTTTCAAAGTGTCAAAATACATGAACAATGTTTGAAAATCAAGTTTTTGACAAAAGTTAAAGTTGTATTCGACTACATATATGTGTAGCCGAATACAAATGAAGTCAGTAGCAAAAACTGCACATATGTATTCGACTACAAGATGTCGTAGCTGAATACAAACTCAAGTCAGTAGCAAAAATTTCATATATGTATTCGACTACAAGATGTTGTAGTCGAATACATAATCAAGTCAGAAGCTAAAACTGCACTTCTGTATTCGGTTACAGGATGTCGTAGCCGAATACAAAATCAAGTCAGTGGCAAAATTCACTCATCAGTATTCAACTACAAGGACTCGTATTCGAATACAAAGCACAAATTGTTTGAAAAATCTGAATGTTACAGAAGTGTATTCGACTACACATAGGATGTAGCCGAATACAACTGCGAATCAATGCAATTTTTTAGGTCCGATTAATTCTAGATCATTGCATATATTCATCAAACTTCTTGGGAAGATTGCCACTGATCTGAAGTGATGTCTTAGGAGTATAAATACCTCCTAGGCTCAAGTTTAACTTAACACTTTCACAACAACTTTAGAACTTTCTGTGAAAATTTAAAGATCCATTAAGAGTCAAACTTTCATATTTCAAGTGCATATTGTTATATTGTGATATCATTGCAAAGGTTCTCTGCTGCACTTGAAGTACAATAGTATTGGATTGTTATCATTGTACAAAGAAAACATATCAACTGTATATTCACTTAAGTTCAATTAAAATCGTTCAAGTTATTATTGAAGAAAGTGGTGTACTTTTCTTCAAGTATTGTAAACTAAGATAGTGATGTGCTATCTTAGGGATAGTGTTAGAAGTTTGTAACAGAAGTCTTAGAGTTAGACTTGTACTTATTCTAACATTAGTGGAAAATCTCTTGTGATGTGTAAGAGGACTGGATGTACTCTTGGTTATAAAGGGAACTAGGATAAATTCTTTGTGTTATTTATTTTTCTGTCATTTACATTTTACTATATACAATCAAGTCAGAAAAATAAATCTACTAAGTTTTTAAAAACCAAAAAATTTCTAAACACCTAATTCACCTCCCCTCTTAGGTGCGCCCCTGAACTTACAGAATGAACATACAAATTAGATACGTTACACCAATTTTATTAAAAACAAGTGTAAAAAATGGCGACAGTTTTGTAGATAATTGAATTTTTTTTTGTATAAGGTGTGTGACGTTTTACACAATTAATAAAAAAAAGGTATAAAAAAACATGTAGTGAAAATTTTATAAATAATTGAATTTTTTTTATAAGGAGCCTAACTTTAAAAAATATAAATTTTTTTAGTTAAAAATATAACATATTTTGGTAGAAAACAAGTGTCATATACCTTTAATATATGACACCTTATTATTTAAAAAATAAATGTTAAAAGAGTAAATTTTTAAATAACTTTTTCACGATAGATATAACATATAACACATGTAGTTTAAAAAAAAACAAATGTCATATGTTGCATATAAACCTTGATATTAAAGAAATAGGTGTTACAAGTTTATTTTTTTTAATCTAATATAATGTTTATATAGAAAAATGCATCAAATATGGTAATACCTAGTTATCGCCACAACAACCGTCCCTTTCGTTCACTTCTGTCGCTGCCATTTCTCCTTCATCCTTTCGTCACCGCATCAATGATCTCAAAGGGCATAACTAGAAACATAATGCATTTCATGATTTCTCTAAATGCAATATTCTCAATTTGTATTCCATTGTTGTTTCTAAACTTGCTTGTGAATTTCATTGTTCTTGGTTTTGCTAGTTGTTGCCTTAACATGTTCATCAATTACCAACCTTATCACCCCAGTAAGCTCATTTGCAATTCCTCTCACTTTATATAATATATAAAATATTCACCGATTTAATTTAGCCATCACATTATACATTTAACAAAAAAGTGATCCACTTTATTTATGTGCCCTAACAACGGCTTTGATTTGAATTTGAGGGTGAAGTATTTCTATATAGTTAAACTTAACAAGATTTGTATCTGTGATGATTATAGCAAAACTTATAGGTACAATTTTGCACTCCTTGATTTAGAATATTCTCAAATTAGATTAACTAAATTGCTTCAATATAAATAATCCTAATATAGCGGCATTAATCATATCAATGTCATTTTGCTTGAGTTGGCTGGCAATACAAAAATGTTTGTAGCAAGTTAAGTTGTGTTATAGCCTCTTTGATACTTTGATTATATCATTTTCGAACAAACAAGTATTCATTGGATTAACCTTCTACTAACTAGGTAAGTTTAAAGGTGCAAACACCAGAAATGGTTGAATTGTGTTTGTCTAAGTTGATTTTTTTTTTTTGATTATTTGATTAAAATTGGTTCAAATTTGACGACTTATAGTAGAAACAATAACAAAACTAAGGAATGCAGGAGCAAAATGACACAAACAATTTATTCTGGTTCATCATCAACTTGGTAGCTACGTCTAGTCCATTCACTTAGAAGAATTTAATCCACTAATTCAACTCCTCGAATTACACATCACCTAACTATACAAGTCAATTTTATCAAAATAGTCTGACAACCCCAGACTTTTTAAGGAACACAAATACCTTGACTCTCTAAAGTCAAGTCTTCTCCACACAATCTGACGATTCAAGATTTTTGAAGGCACACGACATCTTGACCATACAAGCCAAATCTTCTCCACACAATCTGACAACTCCAAATTATTGAAGGAAAATTATCCATTTGACCCTACAAGTCAAATCTTCTCAACACAACCTGAGATCCACAGATTGCTTGAGGCACACTAATAAAGGTGCAAATACGAGAAGGAGAGTTGAATTGTGTTTGCCAAAGTTGAAAACTTTTTAATAATTTATAAATAAATTAAAAACTAGTTTGGTTTTTGGTGAGTTACTTGGACTAGAAGCAATCAGATTCAAAGGCAGCAAACAATGAAAGTATAATTAATTTGACACATACACGTAGAATTATCTTAGTTCACCATTAACATGACTACATCCAGTCCCCTCTTTCAGAAGACTTTAATCCACTAATTCAAACACCTTGAATTACAAAGCACCTGATCTTCCAAGTAAGTCTTCATAAACAGCCTGACAACCTCAAACTTTTGAGGAACAACACCACCTTGACCCTACAAGCCAAGTCTTCTCCTAACAACCTAACAGCCCCAGATTGAAGAAGGAACTAAACCACTATCGGGTTGGATACAAGAGATTGGGACTTGATTAGTTGCTTCTAAAAAGCTGATAATAATAATAACTGTCACACTCTAAGAAAAGAACACTCAGAAAATATTTCTAACTTGAAACAAATATTTCTCTCTTTGAACTCTAAGACTACTATTTTCTGTTTTTCGATGCTTTTCTTCTTCAACTTTGAGTATCTATTTATAGTTAAAATTTGGGCTTCAATTTGATCCTTGTTTAATTCTAAATTGTATTTTGTTCAGATTGCGTTTGTAAATTTTTCAAATTGATTTTGTTCCTTTTTTGTTTAGATTGAGATTGTAAATTCTTCATATTGATTCTGTTCGTAATAAGTTGTAGTAAATCTTGATCAAATCTTCTACAAATCTTGACCATATCTTATTTCATACTCTTTAAAGTCAAATATATTGTTCTCATAAAATACTTTTGCTAACATCAAAACTCTAAATGTAAAACCAACTCTAAATATATTTTAGTATGTTCTTCTGTCCATGCAACAGGGTTTTTTCTAAGCCTGTCATGGAGCGGTTTTGCAATTCTATTAATATTTGGACAGAAATATAACACGTAGTTGAGACTTCCTAAGAATATTTGCAATTGGGTTTTATCTATGATTTTGTCAGGAATCTTATCTGCAAAGGCTAAGGATCTCTCAATAGAAGTGATCTTGAGATATGTAGTGTCCTAAAAATCGTATTTTTGTTTGGAAGAGTGAAATTTTTGATTTTGAAACAACTAATCCATTTTTCTTGGCGATCATCAAGAACGTTTTAAGGTGTTTGAAGTGTTCTTCAGTAGTTGTTGAAAAAATCAAGACATCATCAATATAGACAATGCAGAATTTTGAAAATGGATTAAAAATGTCATTCATAATTCTTTGGAATTCTGATGGGGCATTTTTTAATCCAAAAGGCATGACTTTCCATTCATATTGACCAAAAGGGACAATAAATGCAGTTTTGTATCGGTCTTTTGGATCAATTTGTATTTGTCAAAATCCCAATTTCATGTCAAATTTTGAGAATACTAATGCAGAATGAAGTTTCTGCAAAAGATCTTTTTTATTTGGAATTGGATATCGGATCCATTTTAGAGCTTTGTTTAATGGTTTATAGTTTATAACTAACCTGAGTGTACCCCTTTCGATCTCATAATTTTTATTAACATAAAAAGCTGAGCAACTCCAGGGAGATCTAGATTTTGTTATTAAACCCTTTTGTTTTAAATCTTGAATCTCTTTTTTACAATATTCTTCGAGTTCATGATTCATTTGTATAGCTCTTGCTTTTGTCGGGATTTGCTTTTCAGAGAAATCATTTTCATATGGTAAATCTACCACATGTTGTTTTCTATCCCAAAAAGCATTTGGTGTATCTGAGCAGATTTCATTTTCAATTCTTTTTTGAAGTTCTGAAATCTGTTGTTTTATGCAATTTTTTTGCAATTGTTTTTCTATCTTGAAAAAAGAAACATCTTGTTTTAGGAAACATAAATGTTTTTCTTTTCCCTGAATTAAGTAGTTTAATTCGCTTTTGTAAACTGAACAAGCTTTTAAAAGGTTTAAATTTCTTGTTTTGGGTTTTTCAATAAAAGGAAAAATGATTTTATTTTCTTTTGTTTTAAAAGAAATATTGTCATAATTAACAGAATAGGGTGTTATCATGTTGATAAACGGTGTCCCTAGAATGATAGTATGAGTCATATTTTCTAGTAATACAAAAGGAGTTTTGATTGAAACTCTTCCGTTGGTAACAGAAGCCTCAATTTTGTTTGTTATAATCATGTTGGAGTTATTGGCTGCAACAAGTTTTTCATTTGATATTTTTAAAAATCTTTTTGGCACAATGCTACTTTTTAAGCAGTTTAGATCTGCTCCTGTATCAAAAAGTGCTATTGCTTCAATTTTGAAATCATTGGAAAAAACTAAAGTAGTTTTTATTAAATATTTTCTTGTTGTTACAGCTCTAAGAACGAACAAGAAATCTTGAGGGATTTTTTCTAAGTTTTCAATTCTGTTTTCCTCATTTTCTTCTTCTTCATGTTCTGATTCAGAAGAATTTTGCTCCTGTAATTTGGAAATGAGATTTTGAAGAATATTTGAATCTATTTCCTGTTTTTGTTTTAGAATTTTTAATTCATTTTTCACAATCTTGATTTCTTCTTGAAGTGATTGGATTGTGACATGAGTTTGTGATTTTGTTTTTGTTCGTAAAATATTGGTTAAGTCATATGTTGATTTTGGAAGTAATTTTGATGATGTAGAAGATTGACTTTGTTTTGATTCAGAACTATTTAGTAATTTTTCTATTAGTTCTTTTTGAAGTCTTGTATCTTCTACTTTGTTTATTATATCAAGAATCAATTCTTGATCTTTTGTCAAAACATTTATTGATTTTAAACTAGATTCTGATTCACTAGGAGACTCTGAATTTCCTATGTCATCAGTTTGTAAAGGTATATCCTTTTCTAATAAACCTATTTCAGAATCTGTTTTATTTTCAGAAGTTTCAAGAAGTATTGCCTCAATTTTTTGAATAATATCCTCACTTATTTGTAGTTCGTGAAGTTTTCTGTTTTTTCTACAATGTTTGGAAATATGTCCTGGTTGGCCACATTTATAACAAGTTACTTTTTGGTTGAAATTTTCTTTCAAAAGATTTTCTTTGTTTGTAATGTTTTTGAGGTTTATAATTTCTGTAAAATTCTTGGTTATTAGGTTTTGAGAAAAGCTTTCTGTGAGGTTTTTTGTATGTTTTTGAACAAGATCCTCCACAGTCTTTTGAAACATTTGTTGTGGGGAGTTCAAATTGTTTGCAAAACGATCCTAGTTCTAATCTAGTTCGTTTCATTTCCCATTTTAAATGTTTTTGAAGTTTTAAATCTTGACAAATTTTTAAACCTTGGTTTGTTGAGTAATTTTCTTTGATTTTGTTCCTCACCTTTTCTCCTAAAAGAGTTGGGAGTCCTGCAAGGAATTTTTTTTCCAAAAGGGTTGGTTTGAGTCTTCTCTAAGCATAACCCTAGTTAGGAAAATATTTTTGTAGTTTTGGAACTCATATAGCTTTTTGCATAATTTCGTCGAGGATGGGAATTCCTTCCTCTGTGGTTTGGATTGCACTTAAAATTTCTAATTGTTGGTTTGGTGTAAGATGATAATCGCACCATCCCTTCAGTTGGCCTGAAAATCCTGCAATTAGGAGTTCAGCAATGGCCTTATCATGGGTGTTTTCCTGGGTTTTATAAGCATTTGATGCCATAGTCATCTGTTGGAGAAGACTAAGGATGTTGTATTCAGACATACCATCTATGTTCCATTCATAGACAGTATTGGCATTAAATTTTGATTGAGAAAGGACGTCTGGTTTATTCTCAATGGCTAGGTCTGGTGCCGTAACCATAGTTAAGGGTGGACCTTGTTGTCTCTGGAGTCCGCACAAATGCTGGTTTTGTTCTTTTTCACTCTCAGATACTTGGTCTAGAGTTGTAATTGTTTTTTCTAGGGTATCTTTTTCTACCAATGGTGAAGAGGTAGAAGATTGTTCTATCCTACTGAGTTGGTCTCGCAGGGCTTGAGTAAATTCTATTTTCCCTTCTCTAAACAGCTTTTGGCTTGTTTTTGAGATCTGGAATGGCTTAAAAACTGGGTTTTTAAGTTTTAATTCTATTGTTTCAGGAGTTGAAACATTGTTTGTAGTTTGGTGCTCCTCTATTTTAGTCAATTGCTTTGCAATTGTACTAAGATGAACATTTGTAAAGTTGTTTTGTTGCAAGATATTTTGAATATCTTTGTCTGGGCTGTCACTAGGGATTTTGTAAGGTGCAGCCTATATTGTTTGTTCTAGGTGTGGTATTTGTATTTTGATATGCCTTAATGGCGGATGTTCGGATTGTATTTTCCTTCCATTTGACATTTCCCATTCTACAACTTTGTTTCTAGTTGTTACAGGATTTACAAAGTTTTGGTTTTGTTTGAATGGATATGAAATTTGATTATTAGATGCATATATATTTCAAACCATTCAAAGAATGAAATATGTACTTTGTTTTGTAGAACAAATTCATAAAATTTATTCTGAATTTCTTTTCTTTGTTCTATGAAATTTTTGAAGAACCATGTTCTTTTTCTAGTATTTTTTGAATTATAAAATTCATCATGAAGTGATTTCTCCACCAACTTCACCATCATGAAGTGATTATAAATGAATTATAAAATTATGTAAATGAATTGTAAATGATTTGCAATATGTATATATATTCTTTGCATTTCTATGTATTCACTAATATCTACTTAGTACTCACTAATTTTCACTGGAGATGTTAATATTTCCTCCTATGTTGAATTATATATTTATTCATTCATTGAGTTGTAATTTTTTTTTCTATAGGTGAAGATTAGAAGCTAATTTGTTCTTAAAGTTGAATAGAAAACATTTGATTTGTTTTTAGATTACGATGAGATGTTATATGTTGTCATTATATGTCGAATTTTTTGTAGTGAATATTAATAGATAATTTTTAACGTTTTGTTGTGTTTCATTTTTATTTTAGTTGTTTAATTGTGTCTGGGTTTTTGAAATTCTGAAACTTTATATTTATAGTTATTTTAGTAGTAGGGCTATGGAAGAAGTATACATGAAAAATTATCAATATAAGAACTTTAATTTATAGATATTTAATAGTATTAAGCAACTCTACAAGATACTGCTTGAGCTTGTAGGTATTAAGTGACAAAAAATATGTTTAATATTGTGGCGTCAAAGATTTGAAGATGTTATATGTATAATTTTAAAATTTTATACTGTTGTATTGTTTAACGAAAATCATGGAAGTTCTTGTTTCATTTGTTTAATTTGCATGTTTGAGTTTGTAAATATTCGATAATTCATCATAAATGGAGAAAAGTTGTTATTCAGATTAATTTGTTTTGAAAAATAGTCAAAGATCAAAAAGAGAAACATTGGAACAACCACAAAATAAAGAGAAAGAAAATTTGACAAAATAAATTGTTTTGGACAATAGTCAAAAATAAAAAAGAGAAGACATTCAAACAACAACAAAATAAAGAGAAAGAAAATTTGACAAAATGAAGATGATCAACAAAAGCTTAATTTTAATTGTTTTTACATTGTTTAATGTATAAATATGAATTTCTACTTGTGGTGCAATTTGCTGTTTAATTTTGTTATATAAAATATAAAATTTCAAGCACTTATCAAAATCAAATTTTAATTGGGTAGAAATGGTTCAAAAAAACATTTTTTTTTAAATAGACTAACAACATATCACACTGATTTTTTTATAAAACCTGTGTTAAATGATAACATATAACATTGTTTTATCTTAAAATCAGAGTTATATGTAACATACTACACCTATTTTTTATAAAAATAAAAGTAAAGATAAATACGCTTATTTTGATATAGTAGAATATTTATGACACTTATTTTTAAACACCTATTTTATTTAAAAATAAGTGTTATAAGTTGACATATAACACATGTTTTTTGGTGTTATAGATCCTACCGGTTGCTATTAGATCGCTTTTTCTATTACAAAAATTGGTATTAAAATAAATAAATAAACCGATATAAGATTTGTTTTTTTACACTACTATTCTCTCCTAACACAAAATTAATCTTATAATTTATTTAGTTCTCTCCTAAAACAAAATTAATCTTAAAATTTATTTAATTCATCTCTATTTTTCTTTTATGACCACTTGATAATATTATCAATTTCAATATTCTAGAGGAGTGGGATCGACCTCCTTCAAATCCAATATTGGAAATCTCATAAGAGAGAAAACAAGTTAAAAATATTTAAATATATATATATATATATATATATATATATATATATATATATATATATATATATATATATAATATGACAACATGCAAATGCAAAATAAGAAGAGGATTATTTCTGTTTCCCTCTTCACCCCCTTCACTCCCATTTTTTGAATCAATTACCAATATATGTTGGACTATCCTTCCCTCCTTTATTGCAACTCTAAAAAAATAACCTTGTTTACAATCCCACTACACAGAAACATCTTCAAAAACGAATAAAATTATTGTTTGAATTCAAGACATCGAATATATTTCAAAAACAAAATCACTTCAAAAACCCACTTATAGAACCTATGAAGATTCACAAGGCAAGTATGATATATAAAAGAAGGCTCTATATATCAACTATATATCCCTTTTAAATAGAAGTATCATCTGGTTTAAAAAGAATGCCTCCAAGACCAATTTCATTTGAAGGAATGAAATTGTTGACGTTTTCAAACATTAAAACCTCTTCCGGGGGTGGTTCATTTGGTATCCCTTGAAGTTTCAACTCATCCAGAAGTTGCTTTTGAAACCTCTCCATTGGTGTCATTCTCTTATGCACCCCCCTCCTTGTACGTTTCTTTGAAGGAATTGTAGACGTCCATAGACTTGAACTACTTTCACCTAAGTAATTAAACATTAATTAATCATACTTATTAATTAAATGGTCCGAAATAAATATACATGCGCACATATACACACAAAAACTCCCTCACTCCATTTTAAATATGTTATTGTAGAAAAAATTTGGTTTTATTTATTTTTAGTTTTCAAAATTTTACACAGTATTAATTATTGTTTTATCAATAATACTCTTAGTCAGTCACTCCATAAAGATTAATAGTAGTTAGACTGAGACAATATATAATTAAATGTGTCTTATTAGATTAAGACAAATAATTTTATTAAAAATAACAAGTTATTATTATTAAAACGAGAATAAAAAATGATTAGAGGATCGAAGTAAGTATTATAAATAAAATAGTGAAAAATTATATAGTTGTACATACCATCATTTGAATCTGGAACATCGGTGGAAGGTTCGTCATTGATTAGAGGTTGGAGATGGTTGTTTGTACAAATGATAGGGTCAGGAACAACAAGATCTTTTCCAATACAATGTTTGGGAAGATAGTTATCAAGTGTTCCCCAATGTCTGTATCTTGATCCACATGCATTGCATAACACTGGCTTCTCTTCTGGTCCTTGGCGCCAAAGTGGTGTAGCTGATGAATCCATCTTAATTATTTACTCACCAATTCAAATAATTGTGAATAAAATATATATGTGTATGTTAGATCACAAATTAATTATTTTTTAAAATAGAAAAACATGAATCTTTCTTTTGTGTATGTGCGTGTATATAAATACTTTTATTCATACCTTAATTAAGAGTTGTGACCGTTAGTTTTACGTACATAACTTTTCATAGAGACACAATGGTTAGGGCTTTGTTTGTTAATTTATTCAAGTGATATACGTATTTATTTCAAGATGCCATTTTAATGTTTGTATTGTGTCTAAGATTTAAAGTCCGTTAAAAAAAAGTGAAGTTTAAAGAAAAAAAATACTAAAGTGCGTATCACCGGCACCGCTTTAATTTTCAAGATTTATGCTATGAAATTAAACGCTAGATAACTAAAGAGTTACAATTAATTAATGTATTGCCTTTTTTTATGTCGATTAATGTATTACCTTTATCAATTAAATAATTTATCTTAAATTTTTTAATTTATAGACTTAATTATACTAGTATATTAATTAGTTCTTACAGTTAATGTGTTACTTTGTTCCTCCAATAATTAAATTATTTTATAACTATTACAACGTAAATACACTCACATTCAAATACCTATTTTTTTATGATATACAATTATTTAAAAATGTAGTAGTAAAATTGGGGTGATATAAAAAAATATTGTTTTTTTTTATATCATATGCTACTTTAAAAATTAATTTACTCCCTCCAATCCCAATTATAAGACACAAAACCAAAATAAAAACATAAAAAATAATAAATTCATTTATTGTTTTAACTTTTTGAATATATTTTCTTATATATACCAATGTATAAAATTGTAAAACATTAAATATACCTACTATTTATCAAAAGACAAACATATTAAATAAAGGCAAAAATATAATTTAAATGATAAATACACATTAAAAATTATAACTTTTTTTATTAGTATGACAAAATAATTTATCCAAAAATTCTCTTAATCGGGAGTATTTTAAATCATTCAGTCAAAAATCACAAATTAAAATATCAAATTTGACTAAAAAATTTCAAAATTTTCTTCTTCGAACGTCCTTGTTGGAACATATATAGTATATTAGTGTGTGAATTTAAAAATTATTGAAGTCTCACATTGAAAAACTCTCATATATTAAGTTTTCAATATAAATACTAAAGTCCCACATTTGATAAAAAAAACATATTTGAGTTTGCTTCTATCACTATATAAAAAGTGTCAAACTTTTATCAAAAACACACCAAAGTTGGATGCACTCAACTTTATATTTGCTCGATATATTTCTGAGTCATTTCTCCCATTTCTTTCCGCCCTTTCGATTTTTGAGTGGTTCTAATGTTATTGTCGTTTTAGAGTGGTTTATGTCGTAGACCTTTCGTTGTTTGAAGCGGCTTTTGTACCGTAGTCTATTTGATTTTGAGTGGTCATAATACCACAATCTTTTTTGAATGGTTTTTATGTCGTAGTCCATTCGATTTTGAGTGATCATAATATCACAGTCTTTTTTGAGCGGTTTTTGTGTAGTAGTTCTTTTGATTTATAAGTGGTTATAGTATCATATTGCGAGTGACTTTAACCGTCATATTGAAGGTGTAATTTTAGAACGATTTTCTATAGTGTAGTTGAACTCCAATTCAGTTTGTTTTGGCTGCCAATTCAGTTTGTATGAGCTGTTTTATCTTGGGACTTCGTGGTTGATAGTCTACCTTCTACAATTTGGACAATACCGCAAAACGTCTTAAAGAGAGCGACCTAGTCCGTAACTCAACCCGATAATATTTTCGGTGACATAAATTTATTTAAAATAGTTTTTCGAGACTCAAAAAACAGCAATCCTCTATCTCAAAATTTACACTCTACAAAATCCATCCTACATCAAATAAATGTTAAACTCTGTATATTTTGATAAAAATATGAAAAAGGTTTTGGAAAAAAATAAATGATTGTATTATCTTATTTAAAAATAATGAAAGTTGATTGACTTTAAAAATCGAGCAACCAAAATGGGTTACAGTCAAAATTGGAGAGAGAGAAAATATAACTTATTAAATATAATTTATATAATCTATTTGTAAATTTTCAAAAAAGTTATCTATTTAAAAATATTTATAAATAAAACAAAATAAGTAATAATGTAATATAAAAATATAATATTAGTCTCTACAAAATATTATGCAATCAAATATTTATACATTAAATTAGCAAAATATCAATGCAACTAGCAAAATGTCTATGTAATCGTACGAGTTGCGCGTTGAAAGTTACTATATTAAATAAATATTATATAGTATTGAAATATTTAACAGTTTTTAGATAAAATATCATCAAAGTTTATACAATATAAATATTTACTTTTATACTTTCAATGCTTAATTATATATATATATTACTGTATGAAAATAAACTTTATTTAGTATAAAACATAAAATCATTTTTTAAATTTGCAAATATTTGATCGTTCCATATATGATTTATATTATAAATTAAAATTTGTATATTATAATTTTCTTCAAATTTTTATTTAAGTTATATTTAAGGTATACACTACTATAAAATAGTAT
>JBBPBO010000005.1:7432321-7504463 GCA_037974295.1 Cicer cuneatum
CAATGATACAATAATAATGAAATATAGTTTTTTATTTTAACTAATTAATTAGTAAAAAATTGATTTTTATTTAATTGGTCAATGACAATATTTGTCAACTACGGTTCATATAATAAACTATAATCTTTAATTTGTATTGTAACATTGAGGGGTAATATTGAGTAGAATATTTTTTAATAGAAAACAATTACTTATTTGTTCTAAAATAAATTAATAGTATAAAATTAAGTGAGGACAAATTTAAACTTTTACTAGTGTATTGTATTCTTAAATTGATAGTAACAAATGTCTATTATTAAACCTCTTGAATTTTACATACTACGTATAGCAAGTAGTTAACATAGTTTTCCTTTTAAAATGTTAATATTATATAAATGAATTAAATAAAAGTAAAGGTATACTAACTTGCCGCAACAAGTAAAATTTAAGAGGTTCGCCAACAGAATTTTTATTTTGTTGCATATAGTAGAGACACCCATTTTTTTATATATAATACTATAGATGAATATTTTATATGACTAAATTTAATAAATAAAGTGTATTTTATTGGGCTAGAAAATATATTAATTAAAAAATCATATAAAAAATGCCAATTTAAAGGTAATAAACGTAATGCCTAATTATTTTAAGTATATATTTACCGATATATCCTTACAGAATAATATCTTTTTGACAAAAATAATAATTATTTGTCTTTTTATAATAAAGAAGCATGATATTTGGTTTTGAATATGTTTTATTTCAATATTTCAAGAAGTTGTTCTCATCTCATAAATGTCAATCTATTGTCTAATTAAATTATAATTTAAGTTGTCAAAACACTATTATTTTTTGTATTTTTTAAAATTAAAAAACATTATGTCAAAATTTAATATATTCAATTAATTGAGTTAGACTAGGGGAAAGAAACCCAAGGGCTTGGGGAAGGAATACAATAAAACAAAAGTCCAAACAACAAGAAGGAGACTTACAATTTATTCCACAGTGGAAGCATGGACCCCTTCTCCCCATATCTGCTTCTAGTTTCCTTTTCCTCGACTAGCTTGAAATTAAATTATAAATTTTAATTCAGCATAATTTTAACACAATGTTAACCTAACATTGGCTGCTTCAAAAAAAATTATAAATTTTAATCAATTAGTGATTAGCTCCCCAAATTAAAACCTTGAAATGAAATTCACAATTACAAGACACTCAAAAATTATGTTTTGGAATTCAAGTTGCAAGTATATATAGAGAGGATTAACAAAAAAAAAAATTCAATCGACAATTAATGAATAATTAGATAAATGCAAAGCAATATAATTCCATAATTTTCAAACCTTTATTCTTGTGTTTCGCTTGTGAGTTTTTTCTCAGTTTGTCAACTTCTTCTCTCTTTATTTCTTCTCTATGTGATATATAATATATATTTTTTCTAATGGTAGTATAGCCTCTATTAACTTTCTCTTGACTCACTTCTCTCTCCTATTCAAGTTTTCACTTGGAGGCTTCTCCACTCCTTCACAAAATGGTGGTATGAACTATGTAGCTTGCACATATATGACCTATAAATTGTCTATTTGAGTCATCATATACGAACAAGAGTTTCGGTTACCTTTGAAAATATATACCCATGAACTTCAATATTATATACCAAGTTCAAACTTCAAAAAAAAAAAAAAATATATATATATATATATATATATATATATATATCAAAAAGTTTAACTCAATTGTTAAATGTCGAAATTATTAAGTTAAATATTATATTCTGAATTAAATTCTGAAATCTCGCAATTGTAGATAAATTTATTTACCATTTCATTTTAAAAAAAAAATCAGATAGAATGAATACTCTAACCCATAAATAATATACAGGAGCTTCTTTTGTTAAAATGCATATTAGGAGCTTAATATTGTAACAAAAAAAAATATTAGGGGCTGAATTCACCATTTGGCATATTCTCGGTCGTCTTGCTATGGAGAACTTTAAGTTTATTTAATGGTGGCATATTTAATTTAATTTTATTAATGAACTACATAACATTTTACATTTATAAAAAGGCTTGGATTATTTCCAAAAACATAAAAATAAAAAGGCTTGGAAACGTAGTGTGGTAACATTTATAACAAGTTGTAGCCATTAATGTTGGCTTACAAAAGAAGTTTAAGAAAAATGCAAAGGGCACATATTAAAAAACCAAATATAAAAATAATTCTTGAATTTTGTATATTTAATTTTTTTAAAGTTAGAAATTTGAGTTTTCAAGATAAAGTTTTTATTTTTTTATTCTTTAATATATATACATTCTTTAAAGCACTTTTTAATAAGACTCAACTTGAGAGTCATTTATTAAAATGCAAGACCCATGAAAGAAAAATGACTCAAATTGGTGCAACGAGGGGGATTCTAAAAAGGTGGGAGAGTGAGTCATGTATTTCTAAAAATATTTTATTTTTATTAAGGAAAAATATTTTATTTTAATGGTAAGTGTGAAAGATGATTAAAAAATTGATTTCTACAATTATATATAAACAATGAGATTAAAAATTATACATTATCAACGTAAAGTTCTTTTATATCGACAATCAATTACAACTCACAAATATATCAAACAATTGCATAACTTCTCTTTGATCAAAATTTTCATTTATGATTTAACAAGTTATAATTGATTAAACATCGCATATTTTTGAATCTCATAAACAAATTAACACAAACATCCTTATGTTTCACATACAAATATTCAAAAATAATCTCTAATAATAATTACTTATATTTTAATCTAAACAAAATAAGCATAGCGCTTCAATCAAATTACTCAATTTCTAAAAAATCAAATTAGTCAAACCCTTCAATTGAAATTATAAAAGGCAAATTTAACATTTGAAATGAAATATTATCATCATTTACACTTTATAAATGCAATGTGAATCATATGTTTGACACTTGATTCTAATAATCACATAAAACACAATCCAACTGTAGGAACAAATATATTCCACAAAATGTTTGAATTCAAAAAACAAAAATAAATGCAGTTCACACTTAGAGAGTACTTATTATAAAGATTCACAAGGCATAGTTGTGTACTAATTAACGAAATACACACACATCAACGAGATGTAGAACTGCTGTTTTCTGATGGCTTAAGAAGAATGGCTCCAAGGCCAATTTCATTTGAAGGTATGAAATTGTTCATGTTTTGGAACAATAAAACATCTTCCTCTTTTGGTTTCTCATGATATCTCCACTCATCAAAAAGTTGTTTTTGAAACTTCTGGATTGGTGTCATCTTCTTATACCCCTTTTGTGAACGTCTCTTTGAAGGGGTCGTATATATCCATGAATTTTTTACACCTAAGAAATTAAATTAAAATTCACTTTATTAATTTGTTAAAAGAAAAAAATAAGTATCCGTATAAAAAACAAAAGCTCATTCCAAAAAAAGAAAAAAAGATTGATGGATAATTACTAGTTTACCATTATCTGAATCCTCATCTGGAACATTGCTTGAAGTATTTCCGTTTGGCACACAATGCTTTGGAGTATAGTTATGAAGGTTTCCCCAATGTTTAAATCTTATTCCACATGCATTGCACAACACTGGCTTCTCTTCTGGTCCTTGACGCCAATGTGGAGCAGCTATTCATTAAATTGTGTTACAAAATGTTTGGACAAATATATAAATGTTTGTTTTCAATCTTATTATTATAAAATTTATTTTTTATCAAAAATAATAAGGGTCTACCATTTTATCACATTTTCGAAAGATTCATATTAGATACATCCATAAAAAGTATACTCATTATAAAATAGTTTATTTTATTGTAATGATATTATTTCCTATATTATTTACACAAATATTTAAATGGTGAGCTCTAATATTGGATGTTGGTGTAGCTAGATTGTGCATTTAATTAAATTCTCAAAAAAAAAAATAGTTTATATGATTTATTATTCATAGGGGAGTTTATCGTGCCTGCATATATACATAGATACTATAAGATACACAATGATTTGGATATGTGTTTGTTTATTAAAGCTAAAAGAACTAAATGCATACTAATTAATTAAGAATTTTAGTTAACTTCATTTAATTTTTTAATGTAAATAAAAAATATGTTATATGTAACACTTGTTTTATACTTAAAATTTGTGTTAAATTTGAGTTTATTTAATACAGGCTTAAAACCGATGTAAATATTTGAAAAATCTGTTGAGTTCAAATATAAGTGGTTCAGTTTTACATTGATTATGAATAAGGTAAATATTGGATATATAAGAAATGTGATATATAATGTTTTAAGGTTTTCGATAGAGATATAATGTCAAAGTTTCTTGTGATCCTAAAGTATTTGACTCGCTGTGACTCCCCTCTAAAAACTGGTGTTATAGTCTTGGTTTAGCTTGGTGGGGGAACAGGAGTAGATTCTAATATTATATTTTTGTATCAAAAGTCTTCTTAACAGTGTAGTTAGATATGTCTCGTTGGTGATAATGATGATGCAAATATAGGATGTGGGAGGGTCATACTTGAGTTAAGTTCCACTTCGACTATAATGAGCTAAATGTTGGATAGATAAGTTAGACGACTCATATATTTAATGTCTTAAAGTTTTAAATGAAGATAAGCTAAATGTTGGATAGACAATAAATGTGATTCATATACCTAATACTTTACGATTTTGAGTGGAGATGTAGTATCATAGTTTTTTTGTAATCCTAAAACATTTGACTCGTTGTTGTTCATGTATGTCACCTAATTTTCCGACAAAACATGTTCCAAAACCGATGCTAAATATGGGCTTTTAACACCGGTAGCTGCATTATTGGTGTCAAAAGGAGAAAACCAACCTTGTATCATCGTTATACACTAGTGTCTCTTTGTTTCATTTTTACCTTCTCGTGAAACTATTTATAACGACATTTATATTGGGACAAAACAACATCCAATAGTTTTTTTTTTTAAGTTAAAGTCAAATAGTTAATACTTTTTCAAATCTTTGATAGTTTTAACTTTTAAGATTGTAATTTTGTTTTAATAGTTAACGTTTTAGAAATATAAAATATAAGTCAAATGGTTTGATCCACAGTAATAAAAAACATCTATTAAATACCATGAGTTACAGTTTTTATTTCCGATAGTGCAATTGGAAGGAGAAATGTAAATTTATTTGTAATGATCGATAAATTATAAGGGATTTTACAATCTCCTCATCCTAAATTTTATTCATAAAAAAAAAGAAGAAGAAATCCAAGTTGTAATTGACATTTATTTTCCAACTATAAATACTCTTTGAATTCTCATTTATTTGTGTTTATAAATGAGAATTGTCAAACCCCACGTTAATATAATAAAAATAGTATTTAGTACAAATATATATATCAATTAAGTAATTTTTTAATGCAAAAACCTCAAACTAACAAAGATATCGAATGAAGAGATCCTGTAGATTGATTTAATTCATTTAAACAGGGGAACTCAAGGGCTAGAGGAAATAATAAAATCAAACAAATGATATTTCTTGAAAAACAAAAGAAATTAATGTTATGACTACATCTACAAGGAGACTTACAGACTATTCCGCAATGCGAGCATGGACCTTTTTTCGCCATTTCTTTTTCTTCGACTATATAAAAATTTAAAAATTTCATTGATTAGAAATTCGGCTCTACAAAAAATCTTGAAATGAAATGCACAAATACAAGAACCAATGAAAAATAATGTTTCAGAATTTACAAGTATCAACTATATATAGTGGGTTAACAAAAATATAAAATCAGTCAACAATTTATAGTAACAAAAAGGCATACCTTTTTTTTTTCTTTCTCTAATGGTGGCAGAAATGCTACCTCACTTGGAAGTAACTTGCATATATATTATATATATATATATATATATATATATATATATATATATATATAATAGAAAGTGTTTGAGAATTTAATTTTGGATGGTTTTGGAGGAGAATATTTTGTACTAAGTCAATATTTTAATATATATTTGATGTTTTAAAAAAATTTAAAGAGCAACATGATACATGAGTATATAATATATTATATTATTCTTTTAATTTTTTAAAAATATCAAATATATATTAAAATATTGACAATTTCTATCGTAATCTTCAAAAAGAGTGTATTGATACTCTTAATTTTTTAACCAATAAATGTGTTATTTTTCACCACATCAACATATTAAGTTGACCAAATTATTTATACCGGTGTATTTATCTTTTCAATCTAATTACCTTAAATTTAATAAATTATTTTCTTAAATTTTTTAATTTTAATTAAAATTAAAATCGTTACAATCCAGAAGTTAAGAACTATTCTCCTTCCTCTCACGAAACCGCACAAAAGAAATCGCTCTCCTCAGCCGTTCTTCCATCGTTGTGAGAAGAACTCTCCACCATTCTTCCACCACTGCGAGATGACCTCTCCTCTGTCTTACTCCAAATTTACTCGTGTTTGCGTCGATGTCACCTTGGTGCCATCCACCACGTACCGTTATCGCCGCACTGTCGTTTTTAGGTTCGTCTTTGATTCTTAGTGAACTAACGACGAAGATAGACGATATAGAATAGAGGAGAGATAGTGAAGAACGACCGAGAGAGACAATGAAGAACGATTGAGAGAGACAGTAAAAAATGACATAGAGACGGTACGAGAAGAGAGAAGAAACTTGATTATTTTTTGTATAACGTTATTTTAAAATAAAACAAAAATGTAAAACTTCAAAATTTGGTAGTATTAAATTTAAAATATAATCAAACTTACTCATAGATGAATTTCACTAGACTATTGATAATTTAATTTGATAATATCAAAAGATATTAATTTTCAATTGTACAATAGAAAGTCCTTAAAATATTATTCTAAAAACCAACTCACAATCACACTTTCAGAATTCTAACTGAATGATCATATACATACAAAAGATGATGTTATCACCTTGAAATATGCCATAATATTGTAAGTCCATTTAATGTTTTTTTGACAGAAATTCATAGTTAATAAATGAACAATTCATATAAATTCCATTTTACATTTATAAAGACTTGGCAGCGTAGTGATAACATTTATTACAAGTTTTAATGGTGTATAGCAGCCATTAATTTTGGCTTACAATCTTATTTTTTTTAGTGGAGGCTTACAAAAATATTAAGAGGAAAGGAAGTCATTCATTCGAAAATTTAGTTTTGTAAATAATTAGTGTTTCAATCTTCAAGTAGAAAAGGAGTTATTCCCTTAATTCCAACTCAATTGATAGTTCTTAGGACATCAATATACAATAGACTAAATTCGAATTTGAAATTATCCACAGTTAAAGTATGGGAATTTAAACACTAGTGCTATTTGACAAAAAGAAAACAAGAAAATGAGTAAACTTTTTGTTTCGTTGGATTGTCTTTGTTTGGTAGTCTTCCTCCTCTTACCGTTTTCCTATGTACGATGGAAAATACTTGAGCGGTAGCAAAAATTTGGCCATAAATTTATGTATTCGTACATAAAAATACATATTATTTGATTATTTAAAATATATATTATTTAATTATTTTCTCTTTTTACATTTTTTGTGTGAATATGTCTAAATATTATGTCAAAATTTTTGTAGTCACACAAAAATTTTGTATGTCAAAAAGTTGAGAGTAATATTAATATCAATATATTTCAGCAAAGGGGAAGATAAGATTAAAAAAATTAAAAGATTTAATTTATATATACATCGTTAGATTGTTAAAGTTGTTTGAATTTTATCATAAGTATTTCTATAAGTGATTGTGATGTATTGACAGTATAAATTTTTTTACACAGATAGTGTATAATAATTAAACTCAAAATTAAAAACAACATAAAACAATAAACTATATATTACACTTTTTAAAAAAAGTTATTGTTGGAAATGATGATGATTAGAGTTAATTGGTGTGAATTAAAAAAATAAAAAAGTCTCACATAAGATAGATGACATACACTAGTAGTATTTATAAGATGGAGGTATGACAATTGAGGTGTGCTCAAGGGGTACTCGATTTTGTGAATAGGTGAGAACACATGCAAACAGACCAGCACACACAAGAGCGCGCTGCCGCCATAGTCCAACCGACTCGGATCGCACATTTTTCTCTCATCCAATTGCAGACTTTTCTCTATTTTCAGTGACATAAATTGATTTTTAAACAGTTTTTCAAACTCAAAAGTAACAATTATTTAATTGTTACTCCTTATTTCTAGGAGATAATTAGGTTTTTTTGTTGTCAAAATGAATATAAAAATGATAATACACTTTTTTTATCTTAGAATAGACGGTAAATTTCACCATAATTAACTCACACAACTGTGAATTCGAACTCGAGACAAAACGTCTAATTTAACAATATCGACATTTGTCAGTTGAATTGGAATTTAAGAACTATTATACTATACTTTTACACATCTATTAAATTGCGAATTTATAATACCTAAGAAATCAGTTTTCATCATGCAATCGGTTTCATTCAAAAAAGTGGAATTCATTTAATGAGCATTTAAGGTCTTTTTGGAAAAAAATAGCATTAACTCCTTCAAATGTGTTTTGTTGAATGTTGTCATAAGTGAGATATAAATAAATTGTACCGTGTTAGCTTTGCAAGACCTAAATTTGATTTGGTGATAAAAAATCAAAGCCTAAGCATGTTACATTACATGTCGTAGACATATTTAATTTTTTACACGATTAAATACATTTTATAAAAATTTTGATATGACATGTTAATCTCCTTAAATATTTATTTTATATTAATATCTTTAACTATAAATAATCTGAAATATCTAACAAGTTATTAGTAGATAAATTAGAATAAATTATATTTTGATACTTAATGGTTAACTGTGTATTTGGTGACATTTTAATTTCAGTTTGTGTAAAATAAAAATACAATCTTTAGTCTCTACAAAATTATCTAACAAATAATTTTAGATCCCGCTAAAACGAAATATGTTTAATTGTACTTCAACTTTAAAATTTTTTAATTTATAATATTATAAAAAATTCATCCACAAAAGTTTAGAATTTTTTAAATGTAAAATACTTAAGATAAAAGTAACAAAAATATAGACTTAAAAATCGAATTTTAAATTCATTTTTTATAGAGAATTTTTTTATATTATTTTAAATATGCTTGCAAAAATTCATTACAAAATACATGTTGACTTACCAGTTATATTTTAGACTAAATAATTTTTTGATCTCTATAAATATATCATATTTCATTTTTTAGTACATCTAAAATTTTTCTTCAAACAATAGTCCTTCATAATATTTATGCCAACAATTTTGGTCTCTATTTTTAAATCAATTCATTTATATCTTCAAATTTTTTGAATATTTTTTTTACATGCATGTTTAGAATATTATAAAAATTTCTCGCACAAATATTTAGAATTTAAAAATTCATATTTATATCATCAATTGTTAAAAAAATTTAAATTTTTGTAAAGAAAATTCTTATAATATTATAAACATGTATGCAAAAAATCAATCAAAATTTGAATAATACACGTGAGTTAACTTTAAAGTAAGTACCAAAATCGATGACATAAAACATTTGAATAACTATTATTTGAAGAAATTTTTTAGAGAAATTATCGTGTAATTTAATTAGATGCATGTGTAAAAAAATTTTACATCGTTAATATATATAAATTAATCCCTTATTTGTTATTTGATATTACATTAACATGTAATTATGCTTGGGTAAAAATCAATTGAACTGGTCCAATATAAATCCTACTTTATCAAAACGGATTAGATTCAATTTTGTTGAGAAAACAATTAAAAAATGAATTAAACAACATATTATTTTAATGTTTTCATATAATATATAAGTTATCTATACTTACGATTCTTTTGCCGTCACTATAAGTTATAGTGACGAATTTTTGCCAGTTGGACATGACCATGACATTTAGCTACATACTTTTTACCATTGGCATAGAGTTTATAGTGACGAATTTTTGCCTATTGGACATGACCATGACATTTAGCTACATACTTTTTAGCATTGGCATAGAGTTTAGCAAAATTTTACAACTACTATACCAATAGTTTGTTCCCTGGGTATAGGTTTTTGATAGAAAATAATTTTATTCAATATAGGTTGTATATCAATTTAGTATTTTATTTTACAAAATTAATCAAACTATAACCAAAATACACAATAAAATAAATATATTAAGAATCAAAATGAAATAGAAGTTCCTCATCATATATATTAAAAATTAACAAAAACTCTTACAAGTTTATCAAAATAGTTAAACTATGTCAACTTTAGAGTATTTACTAATAATAAGAATATCACTAAAAAAAGAGATCTAATGTGACACTTAATTTTTAGTGACACCTCTTTATTTGTCACTATAGTTACTTTTAGTTACAGAAAATAGAAAGTGTCACCTATTCTCATTTAATATCAATATATAAATTTAACTTTAAAAAAATTCTAAATTAACTACTAACTAAATGACCTATTGTGACACTCTTCTTGTTTGTCATTAAATATTAGTTTTAGCTTTACCTTTTCTCTTTATACAAACATATCAGCTTTTCTCTTTACATTTTCTCTTTATACAAATATAATACAAACAATATATTCTTTATACATTCGGCCAATATCATAAATTTTGATCTTATTTTAATCATTTATTATATTTAAAATTAGATGGGCATAATCGTGTTCTGAAACCTAGCTAGTAGATACATCTCAACTCCATGGTTACTCCATGGTTATGGCACCAAGAAAAACTTAATTTATCTGAAATTAAAATTTGATGAAGCAACTTTTACCCATTTCAATTCAATTAATTCAACAAATAAATAGGAAAGGAAAATAAAAGAAAAAAGAAATTGAAATAACAAACACACTTTCTTTTCCCGGATCCCAAATTCACATAAAAATTCGCAATGAAATTTCTGTAATTTTGATAACGAGTTCCTCCTCATAACTCGTTCCGATTCACTTACTCCATCGTCATCATCAGAAAGCATATCAAGACTCTGATTCTGAAACCAAATTCAATCAACAGAGTCATAAACAACAACGCAATTCCATGGTTATGGCGCCAAGAAAAACTCGCAACTGTGAAATGCTCTTCGACTCCGTCATCGCTCTCGTCTTCATCCTCGTTGCTTGTGTCGACCTCTGCGACGGCGCCACCGTTGGTGTGAATATTGTGTACCCTACTTTTTCCTATTCTCATTACACATTCACTTTCTTATCATTTTCATTTCTTAATCTCACTTAAATAAATCTTTCCTCAATTTTTGTAACGCATCGAAACTGACTTTTGACAGTGTGGTTTGTACTCTACTGAGTGATTCTCTTCTTCGAAATTGAAATCCATAAATAAATTGGGAAATTGGTTACGCGGCAACCACAAATTCCATCTGAAATGTTGTCACTCTCACAGTGCCATCTTCACTATCACTCTCAAATTCCTAGTAACAAACTCAGACTCAGAGCCATGGCCTCTTCCTCCTCTCCTCATCAACTCAATCACTTTGCCGATGTCGCTAACAAGGCCGCCGACGCCGCCGGAGATGTTATCCGCAAATATTTCAGGAAAAATTTCGACATTATTCACAAACACGATCTCAGTAAGTAAAATCACTCACTCACTTCAATATTTATTGTGAATAAAAAATCATATTATATTGTGAATCATTCAGGTCCAGTCACCATTGCCGATCAAACCGCTGAAGAGGCTATGGTTTCCATCATACTAGACAATTTCCCTTCTCATGCTGTGCAAGTGTAACCGTAAATCTTTTTATTTATTGCATATTAAATTAGTAATCGTTGGATTTTCCACTTAATGAATTGCAGTTATGGAGAGGAAAAAGGGTGGAGATGCAGACAAAACAGTGCCGATTTTGTTTGGGTATTGGATCCCATTGATGGAACTAAGAGCTTTATCACTGGTATGTTTCTTAGCTTCATTAATATTCGGTCACTTTAGAGTACTCATATTTACATTTTGTATCCATTTCAGGGAAACCCTTATTTGGTACTCTCATTTCTCTTTTGCAAAATGGCACACCAGTAACTATCTCATCTCTTACCACTTGAATGCTTATGTAGAATTACAAATCCTAGTCTTTTCTCTTTATGCATCAAAAAGTGAAATTGAATAAAAAGATAATGAAGGAAAATGTCAAGATTTGTGTTATTTTGCCACAAAACTTGACAACAATTTAGATTAATGATTATGACAAGGTGTCACAATTTATTAATCATTCACTGAACACAACTAACCATGACATTTAGTGTTCAAATATACATATATATTCATTAACCATCCAAATTGTGTTTAAATATATGTGTTATAAGTCAAACTTCAATTCAAATACAAACTTCAAAATCATATTCGTGGTTAATTGTGTTATAAGTCGATGGTTAATGAGTTGCGGCACCTTGTTATTTTTATTAACTACTTGCTGAACATAATTAACCATATATTTAAACTGCATTAGCAACCATCTAAGTTGTTGAATTTTGATAAATTGTGTCAAAATATCATTTCTCAAATGTCAATATCAGTTGATTGCAATCTTTTTAGCAACTGATACACATACGCAAGTGATACCTACATATTTAATTTAAATTGTAGCAAGCTGAGGATGTTATTTAGATGAATTGCAAATTGTAATCAATCTTGTCACCATTTTCAGTTAAATGAGTAGTAAACTTTATGTTTTTAAGTTTGCTTTCCTTGTCATCAGATCCTTGGCATAATTGATCAACCTGTGTTAAGAGAAAGATGGATTGGGATGACTGGAAAGAGGACTACATTCAATGGACAACAAGTGTCCACACGCACTTGTGCGGACCTGTCTCAGGCATACTTGTATGCTTTTCTTCTTTTTCCTTTGCAAACTTTATCATGAAAAGTTATCGAGAATAAGAAGGTTAATAAGGATGTTCTAGAAACTACAGTTGATATTTTTTTTCCTCTACTGCTTTTGACATGGTTGCAATGGATTTTACAATTCTTACTGGTAGCAAATTTAATTTCATATTTTTCCTACCCAGGTACACCACAAGTCCACATCTTTTTAGTGGAGATGCAGAAGAGGCATTCATACGTGTTAGAGACAAGGTCTGTTGCATTTTTACCGCATTGTTAACATAAAGATAGTGCGCATATAATGTCATAAAAGGATAAAATATGCCTATCAAGTTTTTGGTTTGAGGAAGTATGTCTTTTTATAAATAGAATACTCTGTTAATTTGTACTAAGTGATTACACAAACAGGGTTGACACATGAATCCACTTATGTTACCATACAATATATCAATTTTATTGTATTACCGACTCCACCTTTCCTGGTCATGTGATTTCTAAAACCTATGCACGATTGGTTTACACATGAATCCACTTATGTTACCATACAATATATCTAGTTCTATCGGTTTACAGTATTGCACTTTTGATCCTTTTGTTCTTATTTATTTCAATATTTTGAACTATTCTTTGTACGATGACTGCTTATGACATTAATGATAAAATGCATTTTTCTTGCCCATGTAATGATTTTCTCTGCCAGACCACTTCGATGGATTTCTTGGCTCAATACCAGTTTGATTTTAATGCATGCATACATGAAGGTTAATTGCGTTACCTTTTATTTTGTTCTATTGTCTTTGGTATTATGCTAATTAGTAATTAGCTAATTAATAGAAGAAAGATGTGCACCACTATCTGCAGTAAGAGTCCTGGCGGACCTGGCAATTGTAACTGGAATTAGCTTGCATACTTTTTTCTTTCCTTTATTTTATACATGGAGAAACTAAGATGAGGGCTTTACACATATGGGTCTATAACTTGGATGTATAAGTGGTTCAATGAAAAATAAGTGATATACAAAGAGCTCAAGATAGATGACTGTCATGGTTATATGCAAACCTGAAAAGCTCCATTTAAACGACCCTTAGTGTCGTAGGAAAGTAGGAAATTAGAATAGGCATTTGGTTTGATGTATAATTCCATCACAACTTCAATGATTTCTTTAGTTTGAGAGTTTGCACCCTTGGATAATGTCAGAAATATCTTATTTGTCCAGAGAACAAGAAAGAGAAGCAATAAGAAGTTTGAATTCAACACATGATAGTGACTGAGACATTTCTAAATTAAATGATGTTAGGGACATACCAAATGTCAATATGGCAGACATTTTGTTCGCTGCACGAATGAAAAATAAGTTCAGTGAATGGCGTGATGGGTTACTTCAGGAGCAAACTCAATCAGACCATATTCAAGGAACTCAAAAAGACTCAAAACAACAATTTCAAGTGATTTTCTTTAAAACACATCCGGCTCTCAAGCTTGATGGATTCACCTCGCGTCAGCTTAAGTTGATTCAGTTGGTAATGTTGTTATAACTTGTCTCTACTGTTGATATGTTCACATTATGTCTCTCCTCTCGTATTTCTATTTTGATTTCATCATCTATTTGTGCAGCTTCGGTAAGACATTTGCTCCACATCCAAAATCTCTTCCACTATTTGCTCCACATCCAAAGAAGACATTTGTGCAGCAGCAGTAAGAGAGGTCAAAGAAGAAACCGGAGTAAGTAATCTCTTTGTGGTATCTATTGAATGTGGACTAGACATGAAATTTGCTATTTGATCAATCACAAGAGAACTAATAGTTCCAAGCTCTTTCAATTTTCAGGTAGACGCAGAATTTGTGGAAGTATTAGCATTCAGGTAGTATGTTTATACATAAATATTTTATTTTATATGTTGGAAAAGAAACTTGCTAATGTTGCTACATGCACCAATAGAAATATCATGGTTTATGAGTGGGAGATAATAAGTGCTGGAAAGTGTTCCTATTGTTGATTTTATTGCTAGTTGCTGGAAAAATCATTCCACTCTCGTTCCTCTCTCATCAATGACAACACTATTACTACCTCCTCTCCTCCTTCTCCTTCTTCCAATCCCTGGTGGAGATCCATGGCTACTTTCACCAGAACGTAACTCTCTCTCACTCTTTAATTTTTCGTAATCACTACACTATCTATTTATTCTATTATTCTTTTTATTTTTATTATTATGCTTGCAGAAAACCTCACGTTAACGTTGGAACTATTGGACATGTAGATCACGGGAAAACAACACTAACTGCTGCAATCACCAGAGTAACTATATGATTTATTTTATTTTATTTTATTTCATTTTATTCTTTTTCCAATTTTGAAGTGAAATGAGGCTTTGATTTGAAATCAGTTAGGTTTTAGAGGTAATTATGTTGTTGAATTGCAGGTGCTTGCTGATGAAGGGAAAGCTAAAGCTGTTGCTTTTGATGAAATCGATAAGGCTCCTGAAGAGAAGAAAAGAGGGATTACAATTGCTACGGTTTGTACTTGTTTTATTGTTTATTTGTTCAGTGCAATTGATTTTTTACATTGTTTTTTTCTGCTTTGTGAATCGATTGAACTGTAAATGTAATTGATTGCTTGATGCTTTGATTTTCAGGCTCATGTTGAGTACGAAACTGCTAAACGACATTATGCACATGTAGATTGCCCTGGACATGCAGATTATGTTAAAGTAAGCTTTAAATTTGGTCTAAAATATCTCCAAGAATTATATTATTTAGGATTTCATTTAATTTATATGCAGACTTTATAAACATGTTTTACACTTTATTGAGACATTGGAAATAGGCTTTGAGAATTGATGTTATGATGTTTCAAGACAATGAAATATGATTGAACATCATGTTTTATATCAAGGTGGTTAAGTTTTTAAGAAACATGTTTTTTACCTAGAACTAGAATTGTTGATATGTAAAGGTGGTAGAATGAGATTAAGTAATCTTAAGTTTTAGCAGATGATTCTCATTATTGTCAAATTGGGTGCATGTGTAGCTTTGTCCACTGTTGAATATGCAAAGGAGAGTTCAGATTAGTATCTATTTCTAATTCTTACAAAAATATTGAAGGGGAAAAATAGAAAGATCACTCCAACATTGAATATGCAAAGGAGAATTCAGATTAGTATCTATTTCTAATTCTAACAAAATGAAGGGGAAAAATAGAAAGATCACTCCAAAACTTGTCATGGTTTTGCTGTGTGTCTCAGATAACTGCTATATCTTACGTCATTAGCAAGTAGCAACTTTAGTATTTCAGCATGCCTTAATGTCCTATAAGGTGTTTCTCTAATAGTTTATTTAATGTAAATCATTATAATTCTTATTCATCCATGAGCCATTACACTATTGCATGAGATATGCTTCTGCAATTTTGTGGTTGTTTAGTTATGCACATATTTAATAATTGTTTTTTTTTGTGCAGAATATGATTACTGGAGCTGCCCAAATGGATGGTGGTATCCTTGTTGTATCTGCACCTGATGGACCAATACCTCAAACCAAGGAACACATTCTTCTAGCTCGCCAAGTAGGTATTCTATTAAAGTGGTTTGTTAACAATCGAAGCAAACTTTTAGGTCTGCAGTTACTTCCTTGCTTCTACATCAACACATATATTATCTTAACATGAATTGTGCAGGTTGGTGTGCCATCTCTTGTGTGCTTTTTAAATAAAGTTGATGCCGTCGATGATCCAATAGAATCAGCAATCAGCAATAAAATCAGCAACTAGTAACTAGCAATCATTCGCAGTAAGTTTCTTCTATAAGTTTTATTTTTCATTATTATTATATTATATGTATTACTATTTCCATTTTGAAATTAATATTGTGTATGATCTTGATTGCATTGTTTTAAATTAAAATTTGACAATCCTATGACTATTTTCACATTGCGAGAAAAGTGATAAGAATTTTAATTTTTGGCCATTTTTCTGTTCCTTTTTAATATCAGGACAATGACTGCTACTTTTATTCTTCAACCTGTGGGTTTTCTTGATGTTCCTCCCTTTAGATCATCTAGAATATTCGGGAAATTAATCTCAACGCGCTTCTTTTGCAATGCTAGCCATCATAAATTGAATCTCGTTCTTGCATCCATTTCTAATGCTTCTGTTGTTGATCCCGCACCATCACACTTCATTTCTCATGGCTCATCAAGTAATAGATTATTCTTACTTTTGTGATCTGTTCTGTATTCTTATTTGTGATCACAAGAATATGATACTCGTATTAGTGCTATAATTAAAATGCTAGGAATGCAAGTAACATGCGTTTAATAGAATTAATAAAATAGAATTATATTTTATTGTATGTTTCAATGACATTAGTTAATAAAAATAAATTAGAAATTTAAATTTAACTTACTGGTATTAATAATTTAGAATTACAATTAGTCGAGAGATAAAATAAATTTAATTTAATAAATAATAATAAATAAGTTTTAGTGACAGACAATACCGTAGGAATAGATCAATTTTTTATTTATATATATCTAGTTTTTAGTGACAGACAATGCCGTAGGAATAGATCAATTTTTTATTTATATATATCTAGTTTTTAGTGACAGACGATACCGTAGAAATAGATCAATTTTTTATTTATATTTATGTAGTTTTTAGTGACAGTCAAACCGTAGAAATAGATCAATTATTTATTTATATTTATCTAGGTTTTAGTGACAATCATTGTTGTAGGTAGAAATCAAAAAATGTGACACTCCAAAACGTGTAGCGACAGTCCTCAAAGTGTAGCAAGACGCCCCCTTAAAGTTGACGGTAGATTTGAATGTCACTCAAAGTATTATTGACCTCTACCTACAGTTATTTACTTTTAGTGACAAACTTTGTGTGTCACTAGAAGTCAGTTTTCTTGTAGTATATTGTCTTCCTAACAAAATAATAGGCATACAAAATTTTATATAACAATTTCAGAAAAAATCAAATACCCACTTTATTGCCAAAATTCCCTCTTCAACAACAAATTAACTTAAATCTTCACCTATAAGCAATTAAAAAACAAATGAATAAATATACAATTCAACATAAAAAATATTACTCCTAAAAAATAAAAGAAACATTAATAATTTTAGTGAATTAATTAATACTAACTAAATGTCATTTTCATTATTTTCTTTGGTGTCTAGACTACAAATTCGAATGGTTAGAAGTACTAGAAGCATAAGCACCTATCACAAAAAATAGAAGATGTATGAAGCATCTGTATTTTACATAGGAAGATAAATCAAATAGGATATACTTGTCTCACAACTTATATTAAGTCATTCTAAGTAACAACTAACATATGGATAAAATCCAGGTTCAATTATCTCCAACAAACTTATATGATAGAATGTGAACATGCCTAACAAAGAAGATAATATATATGCATCTAAGAATTGATTACTCTAGTACAAAGGGAAAAAATATAAAATGTTAAGCATAACAACTATTTGCTTCACACATAGTCACTACTCAATCCTAAAGAAGATGACATCAATGCAAACCGAAAACAGAAGTAGTTTAAAGAGAATATATATTTAATGCTAAGTTATAAAATAGAAAACCCAAATAACCTAGATGCTCAGTAGTGATTAAACACAAGTATTACAATTACTATCATTTAAAATATAACCATGAAATGAAGTGAAAATAAACTTCTCAGATATAACCACACAAGTATTACAATAAATTGTAGTTCAGCACCTTAATTGCAGGCAGAATACCTCTGATTTCAACATAACATCATACAATATAACCATGAATTTGAGTGGCACATTTTAAAGAAAAATTAATAGCCATAATATAACTTATCTAAGTGGTATCATGATGATCCAGGGGAAATTGTTAGCCATAAATTATTAGTATGTCTTCACTCCAACACAACTTAAGCCAAACAGAGAGATAACAATAAAATGTTGTGGCCAAAAAATCAATCAAGAGAAATTGTCTTCAAAAGTTGCTTCTTTACTTAATAGTTTAGGGACAAAGGCATTTCGTGGACAAAGATCCTAGTAAGTGATAGATAAAATAAAAGGATTAGAAGTTAAGTGTAGCACTCCAAATTTTATAATAAATTATTTTATTAATAAAATAGAATTTTAAATAATTAATTTAGTGTTAAAATTATTTTAGAATATATGTTGATTAATTTTGAGATTAATTTTCTTTACATGTGGACTATCTATGATGTATTAATCTTGTACATATTAGACTAAACACATGATTTAAATAACAAATATTATATTATTTTATATATTTTTCTAAAAATAGTAGTATTTTAGTGTAATATTTTAAATAATAAGATTTTAGGCGATTTGATGTGTATAAGTGTGTAAGTAGTAAATGTGATATTTTTTTTTTCGCGCTTGCAACTCTTTAATCAAGTGTCTACTGCAAATTATTCAACTGCCCTAGCAAAACAATACCACAAAATTTAAAATAAAATACAAAGTCACGAAATAGAAAACAAAAAATTCAATACAAGCAAAAATAGAGTTCCAAAATTCAAAGTTAGCAACAAAAAAATTTCAACAGAGTAACATTCAGTTCATTAATTCCTTATATCTAGAAATCCAATACTAGTATTATAATACTGTGTTTTGGCTTGAATTTTTTTTGTCTTCATAGGGAAAAATACATCTTCACTAGTTTTTAGCACAATCACAAACCAAAGAAAAAAATCCAAACACAAGTAACAACATCGCCAATTGAGATACAAGTTGAAAGATAGGTATTCACAGTGAAGAATTCAGTAATGATAGATTTAAATGAAATGATAAACAGAAGAACATAATCCCAAACTCGATACCTTTGAGTTGAGTTTCCCTTTAGCTAAGAATCTGTATCAATCGATGAACAAAAAAAGTGTAAAAGCAATACCTATTCCAGAATCGATTCCTGATAGTTTGTGTTTACTTCATAATCGGTTCATTGATTGTTACCGATTGTGAGAGAAGAGGTGCCGTCGTCACGGCTGTTGCTATAGTCAAGGAATAGTGCTACTGTCATGGTGGTTGTGGTTGTTGCTGTTGATCGCGGTCGTTGATGTTGCAGAAGGCGTTCCAATGATAAAACGAGTGATTTAAGCATTTTGCTCCAATGTACAAATTGCGCATTGTGAACTTCCTCTCTCATTCTCGATCCTCAAGTTTTTTGGTTATAATCATCTGTTATTTAAATTTATCAACAACTGATGCATTATTTTCAAAATTGATTTGACACATTTTTGTTCTTCATATTAGGTAAATCTATTGCTAAAATCTTGAAATTTTTGGTTGATTGAATGCGGAGAAATAAATGTTTCTCATATTCCGATCGATTTCAAGGAAATGGATAAAGTGATGTTAGGAGTAGAGGAAGGACATACCGAGCGTAGTAACTCATCACGAGAGGGGTTGTCATGGTTTCGGAGCTGATGGAAATCATGGAGTTGGTTGGGTTGCGATGGACTATGGTGATCAGTGGAGAAGATGGAGTTTGAGCGATTGCGAGAGTGAGAGGGGAGATAGTGAAAAATTATATGATGTGGGTGTTGCGGAGTCGTGAGTCCGAGAGAGCGGGAGCATCAACAAGTCACATGTTTGAGGACTCACATTTCACATTTGAACCCAATAATCTCTCACTTAAGTGTAGATCTCTCGCATCCTATATTTGCGCCACAATTATTACGTATACAATGATCCATTATTGTACCTCTAAGTAGAACTACAACTCTAATATTAGTTGTTGGGAAAATAAACAAACAAAAAAATTTAAATATAATCAAAATACAAGAAAATAATATGGAAATTCCAAAACCAAATAAAAATCACAATCGTTGTCTAATGACAACTAGACAATAATACTATGTGTTGTTGGAACCAAGTTGGTTTTACATTTAGAGTTTTGATGTTAATAAAAGTATTTTATGATAACATATTTGACTTCAAAGAGTATGAAAGAAGATTCATATTTTTGAAGAAAATCTAAAATAAGATTTGATTCAAATTTATAATTGAAGAAAATCTTTGACCAAGTTGAAAAGAGTCAAGATTTGAAGAATATTTAATTAAGATTTGAAGAAGATTTAGGAAGATTTGATCAAAATTTGAAGAAGATTTGATAAAGATTTAATTAAGATTTGATTAAGATTTGAAGAATATTTGTTGAAAATTTGATCAAGATTTATCTACAACAAAATATGAACATAATCAATATAAAGAATTTACAACTGAACAAAATACAAACAGAATCAATCTCAATAATTTACAAACTCAATCTAAAGAAGATACAAATCAGAATTAAACAATGACCAAATTTAAGTCCAAATTTCAACTATAAATAGATACTCAAGGCTGAAGAAGAAAAGCATCGAAAATCAAAAGAGAGTAGAAGAACTCAAGCTCAAATTTCAAATTCATCTTAGAGTTCAAAACGATAAACATTTTCTAAGTGTTTTTTTCTTAGACTGTGAGAGTTATTATTATTATCAACTTTGTTAGAAACAACTACTCCAATCTTTTGTATCCAACTCGATAGTTGTTCAGTTCCTTCTTCAATCTGAGGTTGTCAAGTTGTTAGGAGAAGACTTGACTTGTAGGGTCAAGGTGGTGTTGTTTCTCAAAATTTTGGGGTTGTCAGGCTGTTTGGGAAGAATGGCTTGGAGGGTCAGGTGTTTTGTAATTCAAGGTATTTGAATTAGTGGATGAAAGCCTTCTGAACGAGGGGACTGGATGTAGCCAAGTTAGTGGTAAACCAGGATAAATCTATGAGTCCAAATATTTATGCTTTCATTATTCGCTGCTTCTGAATTTGATTGCTTCTTATCTAAGTAATTCATACCAGCCTTCATCAAATCAGCAAAAAGTTTTCAATTTTGGAAAACACAATTCAACTTCTCTTCTCGTGTTTGCACATTTATGTGTAAATTGTTACAACACATTGACTTCTCTCAAACTCCTTATGGTCCCTAGTACACCCACACTCTACAGAGAATACATTTGAACTACATCTAACAACACTCTAACACAGGAGTATAAAAAAAAATCAGATACAAGCTTAAAGTGTTTATGGCTGGTGCGAATTATAATGAAAAACTAGAACTACATATATAACACTGAGCTCCTTCTTCCTTTATAATTCCAAGCAATGTGATACTTATTCAAATCCTCAATTTCAACCAAACCTAACAATTTCCACCTTTATTGTAATTGGTGCATCTTTATTTTTCATTATCTACATCGGCAATCATATTTCAAAAGAACTATTATACTCCACCATAAAAAATATACTCCACTTGAAGTTAAACCACTTCAAGAATTTCAGTTGAAGTTAAACCACTCTTAAGAATTTATTCTACATGCCGCAAACCCAACTAAAAGCTTATGATGCAACTTCCATGTTGGCTTTCTCATGAAGTTCTTCAACAATCGACATAATTTCACAATACATCTTGCATCAATGTCCATGTGTTTAACACATTGTGTAATTTCGTTTGTATCAACACAATATTGACTTGAATTTTCCACAAGCCAAATATGACTCTTCCATCAAATTTCTCCATCCCAAACTTCACAGCGAAACTTGACATATTGTAACTATGCACCAGGTAGGTTCCTAGGAAAGAGATGTCAAGCATAAATGAACACTTAATAACCAAGTATTTCTTTAGCCAGAACATTGCCTAAACAACACTTCTACAGTCTAACATTTCTTTTATGATGTGGAAGATCAAACAAAGTTGCAAACACATAGCATATTAAGAACTCTATTTATCTACTGAACCGAAAGCTATAAATACCAGTTGTTGGGGAGTCTGAGGAGCGTGGAAGCAGCAACTGGTCAAATTTCCTAGGATCTACAAGAGACTTTGATACCACATCTTCACCCAAAACCTTAAGACAATGGATATATATGTCACCTATCTTATATATCCAACATTTATCATGTTCATAGTCGATGTGAGATTTAACCACTCACACTTGAATCCAACAATAGATAGTCCATAATATTATTATTAGGTCCGTCATAATCTAATTGTTCAAAATAGTCGTGCACCATGCGCAACATGCGCATATTATATACTACTAGTGTAAGTAACCCGTGCTTAGCACGAGTTAGTTTTCACTCATTAAAATAGTTATTATATTCATGTTACTTCTTCTGTTCTCGATCTTTAGTCCTTTAAGTATTTTATTTTTGTCCCAAAATTTTAGTTCTTTTAGAAAATCAAGATACAATTAATGATATTTTTCTTTTGGTTTAATTGCAGTTTTAGTCCTCTTATTTTTACTGATTCACGAAATTGGTCCCCTTATTTTAAAAATCGACAGTTTGGATCTCCACCTCTGATTTTTTTAACTAAATAGTGATGATTTGAGATGTTTTAAATTACGTGACATATGATACGATGATGTAGAATGATTAACACGAGTGAAATTATAATAAAACGCTAAAAAAACTTAGCTTTAAACTTCAGAAATTTTTCATATTTTTAATTAATGACATATGAATAATTAATGCATGTAGATGGTTCTATATCATAGAATTGTATGTCACGTTATTTAAAATACGTCAAATCGTCATTTTTTAGTTCAAAAATCTGAAAAAGACCAAAACTGTCGACTTTTAAAATAGAGAGTAAAATTCTGTGAATTAGTAATAATAGAGTGACAAAAACTGCAATTTAGTATTTTCTTTTTGTACTCTTAAAAACTCAATATCATGTATTAAATGAGTTTTATTTTTACTTAATGAATGAAAGATAAAAAAAACACTTAACATATTCAAATTTATTATTTCTTAATATTGTATTTAAAGTTAAAAGAACTAAAGTTTAGAGACATAGATAGTATTAGACTTTGAATAATAGTTATATTCCGTTGCAGGAATATAATCAAAATATTTATCAAGTGTAATTTATACCGTTAACATGATTTCATATAGAACATTCGTTATCGTTTATTAAGTGTAATTTCTATAGTTATAAAATAATCATTCATGTATAGTAACTGTAATTTCTACGTTACAAGTTTTTCATTTTCAAGGATTAACCGTAACTTTTATGTTATCAAATATTCATTCATGTGCAATTTTTTGTATTATAAAATATTCATTCCACTATGCTTATAGTTTTTATATAATAACTTAATATTCATATTTTTATGTTATATTTATATATAAATTCAACACTGATATTCACATACATACAACAATAAAATGTAACTTTTTTTAAACTAAAAATAGGTTAAATAGCACCTGTGGTCCTTTAACTTAATTTCAATTAACGTTTTAGTTCTTTATTTTTTTTTTCTTCCTGATTTGGTCCTTTATTTTAATTTTAAGTGACAATTTGATCTTTTATGTTTTAAAATGTTAACAATATTATCCTTTTTTTTACAAACATTCAAAAAACTCATCAAAATTTTCAACCAAAATCCATAAAATTAATTATATTCTTTAATATAATACAAATTTCATCAAATTCGTAACTCAAATATTCAAATATTCAAATAAACTCATACAAAAATTTCATCAAATTTCATTCTTTATTTAATGTTGTTAAAAATGGAAATATGAGTTTATTTGAATATTTGAGTTTCGAATTTGATGAAATTTGTATTATATTGAAGAATATAAATAATTTTATGGGTTTTGGTTGAAAATTTTGATGAATTTTTTAAATTTTTGTAAAAAAAAAAGGATAACATTGTTGACATTTTAAAACATAAAAGATCAAATTGTCACTTAAAATTAAAATAAGGACCAAATCGGAAAAAACAAATAAAGGACTAAAACGTTAACTGAAATTAAGTTAAGAGACCATTGGTGATATTTAGCCTTAAAAATATATATACTAAGTTAATGAGGTGATAAGAAATAAATAATGTATATCTATATATAATATAATATTCTTTTTTTCAGGCTGTTAAATATAATATTTTTTATTATCAAATCAGATGAATTATAATATTCTCATACATTCAATATATTTTCTATAACAAAACATTTTATCACAAAAGTTTTGAGTGTTAGATTTATTTAATTAATTAAAGGCTTAATTATAGTTTTAATCATCTATTTTTACTGATTCATGAAATTGGTCTTCTGATTTTAAAAGTTGATAGTTGTGGTCTATTCTTCTAATTTTTTAACTAAAATTGATGTTATGAAATATTTTAAATGATATGACATATGATACGGTGATGTAGAATAATTAACACTCGTGAAATTTGACATATTTTTAATGACATCATATAGAACCATCTAGATGTATTAATTATTTATATGTTAGTAACTAAATTAAAAATATGAAAAACTTCTAAAAAGTTGAAATCTAAACTCTTTATTTTTCAAATCGTCATTTTTTAGTTCAAAAATATGAGGGAGAGACTAAAACTATCGACTTTTAAAACAGACCGATTTTGTGAATTGATGATAATAAAGAAATCAAAACTGCAATTAAATCATAATTAAATATAGATTAACAATAATAGATTCTTATAAATTATTATTATTATTATTATTATTATTATATAATGAGGTTAACTATTATTAAGTACTAATTAATTAATAAATATATGTTGTTATTTTTAATGGACTGTGTTGTAGGTGTTGGACCATTCTGTTAAGCCGAATGAAAGGTCTTTGTCTTCATCCTTTTAGTTGTTTAATCATTGTCCCATTAAACACTTAACCTAACGTTGAGTCGTTGAAGTTCCTAGATGACAATGAGTAGAATCTGAAAGATGTCTCGTTCATGATAATCTCTTACTATATTAAATAATTAAATAACTAAGAGTAGAAATCACTTATTATACAACTAAAATATTGTCATTTACGAAACAATTAATTAAAAATAAATGTAAGTTTAATTTTTTAACGTGCCTTTTGAATATTTTATAAATAAAAGTTAAATTTGTTATAAAAACTATAAATATGAGACACAAGTTTGTCAATTATAGATAAAACATAACTTGTTTTTGTTTGAAACTTCGGCCAGAAAAAAATAACAGTGGTTGATAAAATAGTTATTCCCTTATGTGTTTTTTCATAACTTAATTTGATGGTTTTGAAGATTTTTATATCAATCACATTTAAGTTTTTCTCCATATTTTACAATTAAAAATATTTTCTAAACTATTAATTTGTATATTGTCTCCTAACCAACCACGCGCAACCTATTAGGGTGACCATAAACAAGTATTTTGTTAGTGTCCTTTCCTGACAGTTTGAGATGGGTTTCTCTTATTTTTATTTCCCTTGAGGCATTCTGGGCCCAATCATAGTAATTACCATACACTAGCCCAAATTGTGGACTAAAAAGATACTGTTAATAGTAGAAAGTCCAGGTCAACCATCATAAATAATCTATGCCATCTTCTAGGACAGTGTATTTATTTCATACAAATATTTAATGGTGGGAGGTTGGAACGTATTATTGGTTTCTATTTAGGAAATGGGTTAGGCAGTGGTGCGGGCGACGAAACAACAAAATTTTAAAAAGAAGTTCATCCTTTGGTTGACAATTTACAACTTAGCCATATATAGTGGAGTTTAACTTGACCCACTAATTGAGACCTTAATTAACAACTACAACTTGACAAAAAATTTATTTGGATTTTATCATGTTTGATTCAAACATCAAGGGTCATGTGCTAAATAATGAAAATTAAAGTTACTCTACTTATTGACAATTTATATTTTCTTTTGAAATTATAGACAATTTATAACTTAGTGGATTACGTTAGATTTAAATGTTAATAGTTAGTTTGATATTAACTATAAATGAACTAAACGTTAAATATATCTAATATCTTAAGAATTTAAGGGGAAATGTAATTTCAAAATCTCTAAATCAAACGTGTTAGGAGTTTAACTTGAACCACCATCATTTATTTCGTATCATAATTTGAAACCTTAATTTACAAATACAAGGGAAACAATATGTACATCTCTAGAATGATTAGGGGTTGAATTAATGTGTAGAAAAGACTTGTACTAAAAAAAAAAAGTGGCAGAAGACTTGCTGATTTTGTGCCTCTTTGAGGGCATGAATTTAGGCTTTTATGCTAAGAAACATAATGAGTATCCTAGACCTACGTGTTTTAATTTGGAATCTCTAAAATCAATAAATTCATATTCACATAATCAAGATATCTCGTTTAATTAGTTTTATATGTTTCAAATAATTTATAGATTGATTTAAATTTTTAATTTTATGATTCAAAATATCAAACTTAAATATAAATCGTCTAATCTATATCAAACGACCATTGATGTGCTGAGTACGTGAACACGAGATCCAAATAATCGGGTCCCACGAGTTTGGTCACAATGACTTGGTCTGATGAGTACTACTATGGTATTTACTAGCTAACCAACCACCCATTAACATTACATTTCTTGCAGGCCTCTTCACTCACTCCTCAATTATAAAACCATAGCTCATTATTCCAAATTCAATTACCTCCAAATTCCTGAATTTCTTTTTACAATTTTCTAGCAACTAGTAGTAGAAGACATGGCTTTGGGAAGAGGCAGTGCATTGGTTGTTCTACTAGTTTGCTTTTTGGCGATTCACTCTGAGTTGGCTCAGGCTGCCACCTACACTGTTGGAGGTGCTGATGGTTGGACCTTTAACACTAATAGCTGGCCTCAAGGGAAAAAATTTAAAGCTGGTGATACACTTGGTATGTATCTTTCAATCACTAAAAGATTTTACTAAATTTCATTCTAACTATATCCACTTTCCTCTTATCATATCTAACTAACTATATATCTACTTTAATAGAGTTATCAATTTTTAAGTAAATAATTTATTTCATATATCTTCTTCAATGCTTTCTCTTACTCTTGTTTTAATAATAAATAATAAAACACATTGAGAAGAAATTTTATTTAATTTATATAACTTTATAAATATAAATTTGGTTGGTATGTTTGTGAAGTATTCAACTATAGTCCGGGGGCACACAATGTGGTGGCAGTGAGCAAAGCAGGGTATGGTAGCTGCAAGACTCCAAGAGGAGCCAAAGTGTATCGGTCAGGAAAAGATCAGATAAGGCTTGCTAGAGGACAAAACTATTTCATCTGCAATTATGTTGGTCACTGCGAATCTGGAATGAAAATTTCCATAAATGCTGCTTGATTTTTATTTTATTATATAGTTTAATAATTTATATTGTAAGGTTTTGTCTGTGTGCTTTTATCATGCATGTTGTACCTGTTCTAATTTATAAACTTCAGGAATCATGTAGAAGTTTTCAATAAGTGGGTAGGTGTGTGTGAATTGTGATGTGTACCATTTATGTTACTCATCATGAGTGTAGTAAGTAGTAACAATAATTTTGTGTAATATGCTTTTTGGGTCTCTTTGTAGCGACCCAATTGTTTTGAGACAACTGCATATGACTTAAATTTACCACTGTTGTTAATTTTATTTTAAAATTTAAAAATAATAATGCGGAATAGTATTTATTAAAATTAACAAGTGAAGCTTGACCAAAAAAAAATCAACAATCCTCTTAAAAAAATTCAACAAGTGAAACAGATGTTTCACTAAGAGAGGTTGAGGCTAGCATATAAGACTAAACTCCAATAACACTGTGAATCAAAATTTGGATGCACATCTCGATTAAAAATCATATATTTGGTGAAGAGAATTTATGGAAAAAAAAGTGTATTAATTTTCATAAACATTTTTGAAAGCATGTTCTTACATGTTAACGGGCAAAACTTCAAACCATTTGAGAAACTTGTTTTAGCTAAGTAAAATTTGGATTTTGGATTCTCTTTTGATTCAATTTTTTTTCAATTTACATCAATCATCTCTATTTCTTTTAAGGATTTAAAGGAGATGCATTGTAAGTGTAAATTTATTTTACACTGACAATCAATAATAACTTGCTATGTTTGACAAAATATTTAATAATTGTATTTGATTTGTATTTGATTTAAAAATCGTTTCATATAATGTGATGTGATAGATTGAATGGTTATGATTTGATGACGATGTAAAATAATTTTGTATTATCAATGCACTACCTTTAAACTATTTTTTTAATTTTACTTTTTGATTTCAATTTTTTTGCATTGGGTTGAAAATTTATATCATATAAATTATGCATATAAAATTTTACGCAAATATAAAATCATTTGATATATTATTGAGACTCGTAAAAATTAATGTTGTTCAATAAAAATACATAAGAGATTAATTTGATGTAATTTAATAACATGAATTTAGATTTGTATAATTTAGATTTGTAAAAAAAATAAAAATTCAAATGTTAAAATTTGTACTCAATTGTACAAACCATTCGAAAGAGTGGCCCCTGGTGGTAGTTGGGCTAAAAATTTGTTTACTTTGGGGTTGTTTTATGCACGCCCCCACTTTTTCTTATACCTTCACCAGCCCACCCAGTTTAAAAAAAAATATTATCTCCCAATAATAACATGTTTCAAAACTTTACTTTCAATTTTATTTATACATTCTCAAAGTTTCATTTCGAATGTGTAGAAAATGTGATTCAAAAGCTTACATCCAAAACATATTTAATTGTGCTCAATCATTTTGGACTCAATCTTTTGCATGTTTAATTTTGGAACTGAGGGAGGATATATGAGAAAAAATTGAGGGTGCTGAAAGAAAACCATACTCATAGTAATATCCATTGAAAAATTAAAATGGCTTAGACCATCCACAATGAATAATGAAACACCTCCCATTTTGATACTTAAATGGGTCTTAAATGTAAACATCACCTATTTAATAATTTTTTTAATGTTAGTATCTAATAAACATGATTCATCCAATTGAACACCATAAAAAATTATTAAATAGATCTCATTGAGAATTTTAGCTTGGAACCACATTTCTCTATAAACACCATGAAAATTTTCTCTACAATGGAAGTACCTATTTAGCTTGGTGCTGAATAGATGAAACAACCACTGTTGTGGATGCTAGACAAATAAATTATGTATACTCACCAACCAATGATAATTCAATAATTGATGTCTTCACACATGATTTAATTTTTTTTTTTTTAGTTTCAACTTCAAGGGTCGAAGCCCCAAGCAAGAAAGAAAATTTAAGAAGGACAATGAGCTAAAATTTCCTCGTAATCTGAATTGCCAACCTCCAAAATAAAACAAATAGCTAGTAAAGTTTAGCCCATTAACATTTTAGTTGAATTGATAGTAGTATTAAGAAAATAATATTTTAATAACAACAATTCTAGAGTGAATTAGGAGGAAATTTTTTATTCTAGTTACGTACTACAATAATCAAATTCAGATCACTAATGGTTCTAATTAGGAAGATCCTCTACCAAGTAGCCACTTTTCTTTTTCTCATAGTGTCCAAAAGTCTTATTGGTCTGCTAAATTGTGCATTGGGGTTAGGACAATTACATAATACTTCTAAAAATTAACGTTTCACTAACTATGAAGACTTTCACTACTATTGCCTTTTATAAGGTGGGGGTGTAATCTTTCCATCTTTAATAATTAAACTAAGAATATTATTATGGACATAAAAAATATTTAATTTTCATATATTGATAGAGTAAAAAAATTTATATAATTTTCATAAATTGATAGAGTAAAAAAATTTATACGACAGATAAATTTTGATCAATTATGTAAATAATTTTATAAGTAAATTTGACAAAAGTCAAATATTATCAATGATCTAACAATCATAATTAATTGACCATATACATAAATTAAATTATAAAAAAAAACATTATTACGACAAATGCATTTGGGTCATCATTTTTTAGGCTAATGGACCCAACACTTTCCAACCACCCACCCCATTACAATTGTTATTGTATATTTTGGTGAATGATGATTCGCCCCCTAATTTTCCATCTCCTCCCACAAATATATTACTGGAAGTTAGAATTTTATTGTTTATTTTATAGTATCGAAAACTAAAATTCAATAAAAAAAAAACTACAAAATTAGATGGTTGGATGAACATTTGCCGTATTTTTTTTTATATATAAAACCATACACAAGTTAATAAACCCTTATTGCAATAAATCACTTTTTCCCATTCTCGATCTTTTATATTGTGCATAAAAAAATGGCCATGGGAAGAGGCAGTTTAATGGTAGCTCTGATCGTATCACTATGCTTACTGCTTCATTATGAGATTATGCAGCCACATACACAATTGGGGGTAGGGGTCTTCATGGTGCACAAACTTAACTGCATTGAATCATATTGGCGGTTTGGTTCGATTCTTAAAAATCACTTTACTTCAGTGCAGTTCTAAACTGATTTGAAACTAGTTTATAAATATAAACCACCAGTTTAATATTTTTGAATAAATTTTTTTTTTAAAATCAATTTAAAACAATTTATTCGAAAAAAGAGTTATAATAAAAATATTGATTTTTTTTTAGAAAAAATATTTTTGATTCTTTTTCGCGAAAAGTAGATGAAAAAAATTTTCCCATAAAAAACTATTTCGAAATTTTTCGAGAAATTTTTTTTGATTTTTTTCAAGAAAATTTTTTTTGGGAGAGAAATAGATATAAAAAATTTTTCAATAAAAAAAAATTCATGAAAAAAGTTTCGATTTTTTTCTCAAAAATTTTTCAAAAAAAAAAAGGATTTAATATTTTTTTTGAAAAAAAAAGTTACGATATTTTGTATATGTTTTTTCGAGGAAAACAAATTTCAAAAATTTTGTAAGAACAAAAATCTTAATTGAAGTTAAAAATATTTTAAAATTGTTAAAGTGGTTTATGAATTAAGTTTGATTAACTGAATTATTTTAAATATATGGTTGAATTCATGAACCATTTAAATGGTTTGGTTTTTTGTGGTGCAATTAGGGTTGGGAATAGGCCAAGTCAGGTCAGGCTTTGAAAGGCCTGAGCCTGGCCTATGATTAATTTTTTAGGCCTAAGTCTGGCCTACAGCCTATCATAGGCTTTTTTTTCGGCCTGACTTGGCCTAGCCTTTTTAAAAATCTGGTCTGACCTAAAAACATATTTAAAAGCCTTATTCACATTAAAATATTTAAATGTTATATTTTACATTTTTTTTAAATAGACTAAATTAGACAGTTTTATATAAGGAAAACTAATAAAATTATAATCAAATCTAATATAATAAAATAATATTAAAATAGCGTAATTAATAGGCTTTAAAATAGGAAACAATAATATTAATAAATAATAAATAAAAAATATTAATAAATAATATATATATATATATATATATATATATATATATATATATATATGTCAGTCTGTCAGATCTAATAGACTTTTATATAAGTCTAAACATGACCTATTTAAATAAATAGGCTTTAAAAATAGTTTGAACCTAACATTCTTATTAAACAGGTCCGGCCAGACCAGGGCATAGGTCCCTGAATGACGGCCTAGCCTATTCTCATCAATAGATGCAATACAATACAATTCATCAATATAATTCAATTAACTATATTTTTTACAAACTCCTGAAGGTTGGACATTTAATACTGTGGGCTGGCCCAAGAGGAAGCACTTCCGGGGCGGGGTTACACTTGGTTGGTTTTTTAAAATATTTTTTATTTTTAATCATTTAAGAAATAATTAATTAGTTTAGTACTTAATATGAAAATATACCTTGTTAAAAAAACAATGAAAAATATACCTTGGCAGGTAGGAAAGATGTTTAATTTAACTATATATTTTTTATTTGGTAATAGTTCCGTCTCTTTCTATACGTATCTTTAGATAATTTAATGGGAGTTTCTGCAATACATTCATTAATTAAAGTATTTTGATATTTTTTTTCTTTCTAAATTAATAAACTAATGATCATTTTTATGATTCAAATAATTATTTATTAACTTTGATATTTAAAAAAAATCATTTCAAAGAAAAAAATATCATTTAATTATTTATAAATATTAAATTATTTTTTTTTACATTTTATTGTAAAAAATATTCAATATTCACTATTATAAGTAATAAAATTCAAGAAAAAATTTAATTTAATTTTGCTAATATTATTGGTAAATAATATTTAATTATTATAATTTTTAAATTATAAAAAATAGCTTTTTTAATTTATTTAATTATTAATTTAAAAACTAAATGTACCGGTACATGTTAAATCGAAGCATGTACCATGAAATTTCTCTAATATAATTCATATTAAAATAATTTTTAATGTATTAAATTTGTTTATTATGTATATTGATGTTCTACAATTGTCATTTAATTTATGATTTAATTAAACAATGACCAAAAGATAGTCAATTAATTACGAATATTCTTGTGTAAAAAAATAATTAATACATTTAATAATTTGAAAATAAACTTATATTTACAATTTTTTCTTTCGAGTAGAGGTTATTATATTTAAGGACATGTCGATATTGTCTTATTTAGTTGTTAGTTAGTCAATTACATGAATTTTCGATAATTCTTAAACGAACTATGGTGGATAATTCATCTGATGATACCATTTTTGAGATATACATTTTTACTCTACACTATACTACCATTCAAACAAAGATGAGTTATATATCTTTATGTGTATTTGGTCAAAATTTAAAATAAATACATTAATTTTTTATAACAAAATTTTTATTTATATTTTGAGACGGAAAATTACTTACTCATGATACATGCAAGGCTGGTCATAAGTCCTTGCAATATGAACAACAACATATCATATGATTCAATTTTTTTTTTAAGAGTCTCTGGACATAAAAATACCAGACATTAAGATCTCCAAAATAGTTTGAGTATTTGATTATTTTTTATGTTATTTATAATTTAAATTAAATAATTTGAAATTTTGACTCATTTTAATGTTATTTACAATTTAAATAAAAAATAAATGTTTGAATTTTTTATATTTATTTTTATTAAAGATTTAATTTTTATAATCAGAATATAACCCTCCAAATATTTGAGACTATAGATACATATATTGGTTCAGTTTTCAACTACAACCCCGGGGTTCAATATGTGGTGGCAGTAAATAAGGGTGGTCACGACTAGAAGTAGGAATAGACTAGGTTGTCTGACATAAGTTTATGGTCGGATTTTTTTAAGAAAAAGTTAAACTCATATTTTTTTTAAAAATTATTAATTAAAATAGATCGAACTTAAATTTTTTTTAAAAAATCTATTAAACCTAATAAATTAGTCTATATAATATATATATATATTAATATTTTTATTTTTTTTTATTATTATTAATATTAGTATTTATTATTAATTAAAATAGATCGAACTTAAATTTATAATAAAAAACTATTAAACCTAATAAATTGATCTATAATATATATATATTAATATTAATATTTTTATTTTTTATTATTATTATTAATATTAGTATTTATTATTTTAAAGCCTACCGGCGTGAATTGCATTGTGGACTTAGTGTTCCACTGTTCCCTACTCTTCCATGCGGCAACAAATTTGTTTCAAAGTTTTTTTAAAACTACCACAACTTTAATTACCATCATTCATTTTATTATTACTAGTATTAATTATTATTCTATGTAACGTCAATGGTCATTTTCCATTCATTTCCATCGAGGTTACACGCTGCATTTGTAAAAGTATGTAAGCAGAATTGATTTTATTTAAAAACTAATACTATTTATTTGTTATCATTATATATATTATTAGTATATAAGGCTTAAAAACCTAACTTTTTATTCTTTACAATTATAATTGACTAAAGAAAGCAGACCAAACAAAAATTCTATTAAATATGTTCAAGATTTCAAGTTATGGTAGAGGTAAGATTTTAATATTTATCACTTAAAATTTTTTTTTTCTTCTTTTATTTTTGTATCCTAAAAATCATCTAGAAACACCATTGAAGTTGCTCTAATTTTAAATTTTGTAAGTAAAAATAAACATGAGATCACAACAGTATATGTGAATTTGTAAAAAAATAGTAAAGAAATGCATAAAATAAGTGCGATCTCTTTAGAAATGTTTCAAAGTTGGTAACAATATTATTATATTATTACTTAATTTGTTTGAGAGGATTTGGTTGAAAAAAACGTGATAAGAGGTTGTCTATGTAAGACTCTTGTTACAGAGTTTTGTGGAGTTGATGTCATGCTTGGATGAATTTAAAAAGTGTTTCAACATTATAGTGCTTACTACCATTATGTTATTTTTAGATTTTTTGTTATTAATAATATTTTTTAATGTTATTTTTTAAAAGTATTATTTTGTATTCTTTTTATTTTGATTATTCTACTTAGTTTAATTGCATAATATATTTTATTTTATTATTTTTATTTTGTCCAGCAAATGTCTTCTCGAAAAGAAGTGAACCAATTCCATCTACTCATATAACTAATAATGAGGCCAACAAACATATGTCTATAGATTCAAAGGTTAATGTGAAGAAAAAATCAAAGGTTAATATTTTCTATCTGATATGATATATTATCAAGTAGTATTTATTCATTTTTTTAAGAATTTGTTCATTTATTTATTATTTTTTAGCCCAATGTCTAACATATATGCATTTTTTCTTCTGATTTTGAAGGTTGATAAACAAGAGATACAAATCACCTTGAAGATTTGATATTTGTGTACAATGTACAAGGTGTTGTTCAAATTTTGTTTTAGAGGATGACAATGTATTTTGTTTATTGTTAATTATGAGGTTCATTTTGTTTTATTTGTAATTTTTTGAAGGACTTTTTGCAATTTGTTAATTATGAGTTTATTTTGTTTCATTGTTTTTTTGGAAGATTGTTGCAGACTTACTAGTTATAATTTTATTAGTTTTTCTTATGTTTATTATTTTATTAGCGTTCCTCATATACAAATGTCTAATTTAATTTATTTAAAAAAATATAAATGTACTATTTAAATGCTTGTAAAATAGACTTTTGAATAAGATTTAAGGTTAGGTCAGACTTTTAAAAAAGGTCAGGACAGAAAAAAAAAATGATAGATTGTTGATCAGACTCAGACCTAAAAAATTAATTATAAGCCGCACTCGGACCTTTTAAAGTCTGATCTTGCCTATTTACACCCTAGGTGTATTTATTAGCATATTTTCAATTTACTAGGTTCATTTATTATTTTTTTCCAAATATATCCCTTATTAAAACTAATAATTTGTTTTGAAATAGAAAATGTCAAGTTTAACATGTTTTCAAATATAAATATTATTTTAAGAATATTAACACATAAAATAATCACATTAACTATTCTTATAATTTTTTAAGCTTATATTAAGGGATGGAGGTAATAGTTATGTAGACTAATTAATTGAGGGTTCCGTAATTAAACGAGGATATTCTTGAAAAAGTTAATAAATAGTACTTTCTTTTAGTTTTATTTATAAGAAAAATTTTGTTTGTTTTATATATAAAAAATTAATTTTTAAAGTTCTGATTTAAATTAATTTTATCTCTTTATTTAAAATATTTGTCTTTTTAATATTATCAGTTGTTTAATATTTTCAATAATAATATATTTGTAAAAGTGGTAAAAAAAGTTAAAACAATCAATCTACGTACACATCGATTTTTTTGTTTATCTGTTATAAATGAGACTAGTATTGTGAATCATTCCGTTGTGTCAGCTGAAATGTTGCTAAATGTCATGAATGCAATTCTGAACACCACACTTTCCGTTGATAAAATTGGCTCTATATGTAGCAAATCAATCAAAACAAAATTTCTCTCTCTAACATTTTAATAAGACTTACCTTCAAATTCAACTTGAACTTCTTTATTTAGTTCACCTAAGGAACATAGGTAGTGAATTAGTGACCTTCATCACTCATGGATATATATAAAGTCATCACAATTTACCTCTTTAAAACCAGCATCCCAAACTAGTTTAAGACCATTCACAATTGCAAGCAATTTCATTTTGTTGTTAGTTGTTAAACCATGATTATTAATTAAATGAGCTTCCATCTACATTTTTTTTTCTAAGCAAATTGTATTAATAGAGAATGTAAGAAATACTCAAACCCATTACAAAAAGGAATAACCAACTAACTGACTACAAGACTCACAAACTTGCTAATTACATAACCATAAACGTAAATTTATAGAATCACATACTTGTAAACACACTAACAAATTAATACACTAATAAAAAAATATATAAACATTATTGCTCCTTCTTTTTCTCAAAAACCATAACCTTCCTTTTGATTTTATCTCCTCCACAAATTTCCTTGCTAACCAAATGTTCCACACAACAGCTAGCTAGCCAAACCATGGATCTAGGTTTTTTCACCAACTTGATCAAGTTTCATCCACATTAAATTTCAGAATAAAAATCTACCAAACCAACAAATTAATGATACTTGTTTTTATAAACAAAATGAAATTGTATGGAGTGCAAAAGGGGTGCTCCAATCCAATTGCAAAGGGATATATAACCCCACTACAAATATGCAAAAAAGGGTTAGAATACCAATTTGAAAGAAATTAGAATAAAACGGACAAATGATATACATTTTTAATAATATAAATTATAAAATATCAAGAAATTAGAATAAATATTGAATTTACATTTATCAGATAATTGAATAGTGAATGAATATTAATAACTTGTCATTGGACCTTTATTTGACTAAATAATAAATATTATAAAAAATTAAAGTAAAAAATTGAAAAGCCGTTTATTGATGAATTCAAAGTGATTCTTATTAGTATATTTAAATGCGTTTGTTTGTTTGAATTTAAGTAAAAATGATTTTTGTTTTAAATAATTTAAAGATTATTTTTTGGAGATCTTTTAACTCATGTTTGTTTACTATTATAAAAATAATTTTTAACATGTTTGTATGCAATTTTGCAAAAGTGATTTTTTTAAACTACAAAATTACCATAAAATACATAAAAATGTCTTCATTAATTGAATTATTCTTACGACCTTCTTCAAACTGAGATACCGATCCTTCAAAAAAGTGGTTGTTTTTCATATGGTTTGTAAAGAGTAAATGCGGATAACAACGATGGGAGAAGTTGAGTGCGTGAAAGAAAAAACGCAGCTAAAGTAATTTTGAATTTTTGAAAAAGAGTAATAGGTAAAACTACTATTTTAAACTTTTCATATATAGCCAAAAAATAATTTTTTTAGCAAAATAATTTTTTAAAAATCCGAAACAAACACCGTTTAAACAAAAAATAAAATTTAACTAAAAATAATTTTTTAATGAAAAATATTGAAATAAATGCATTCAATTTGACTTGCTCGATCAATTTTATGGAAGTAAGATGTTCTCTATTTAATGGACATTTTGTTTACAGAATAAAATAAAATAATATTTTATTTTGTGTTTATCTCTCAAATTATATAGATATGTTCACCAAATGAAGATAATTCTAATTTAATTTTGTGATAGTTTAAATAGTTTTTTTTTTAACCAGTTGTTGTTGATTTTGAGATCTTTCAATATTTTAGGTTAAATAATCCCTAACACTTGACCAAAAATTTTGTTTTTTGTTATAACAAACAACGAAGTTCTAATTAGTCCAATTTTCCCATTAAAGAAAGAAAAACTTCAGCAATATTAAAGATATCACTTTCAAAAGTGTAATATATTCAATTCCTTTGCAACAATGATAGGAGATCTAGAAAATTATTGACATCTATTGCTAAATCAATAACTCTAGAGAAATTTTGAAGGAAGTATGTACCAGCAACCTCGTGATTCTTACAACCCACAGGCCAGAACCAAAAGATAATAAAAATAGAAACCCTAATTCGAAGTGGACCCCTCATCCATACAAATTCCTAAAGGCCAATTATGGCGTTGTCATCAGAAATGAAGAAGGAATAGGATCATAAAATTTTGAGTTTAATTTTTATTTGTATGCACATGTTATTTTTACACAATCAATAAGACCAATTATATGATAATTTTAAAACAATTATTACAAGAGTTAAATGTTATTTATGATCTAATTTTAGTAATTTCTTAACGGTTGTAATTCCATACTCCTACAGTAATCAAGTAATGATTACAAACTTCAGAAAGAACTTCTCGGTCATTAAATGTTTTTTAAGGCAATGACCCATTTTGTGTCTAAAAAGATGAAAGCTGAAGTTGGTCCCACCAAAACAAAAGTATAATATATAAAGTCATAGGAACAAAGATCTAGGGAGGGATTTGTAAATTTGTAATCATTATGTTAGTTGAATTGCATTATAGCTACACCCAGAAATTTTTCTTACCATTGAAAAGCCTGAAGAGTGAAGACTTGTTATTTGTTGCATTAGATGATGATATGTGTCAGCTGAGTTTCAAAGGGCACTCTACTAGATTCCTCCATCCCATCTACAAACATTTGATGGAGGTGACACAAATTACTCCATCTGTATTACCTGTTTCAACATTTTACATAAATTAAGAAAAACATATAATAATAAATAAAATCGAGAATATAATATTTAATTATTAAATTTTTATTATTAAATATGAGTGTATTTAACATTATCCAAAATTACAACTATATTCTGGTTCTTTACACTTAAGAGAGAAGTGATTTAAAATTATTTTTTTAAATTACTCGTTTAAATTGTTTTATCTCTTTTATTTAAATAAATAATTTCTACATAGATTTAGTTTTTTTTTTTATATTTTATCTGTGATTTTATTGTTTGAGTGTGACGTTTGTCTTAGTGTGGTATTGTTTTGGCTTCTCATCTTATTATAATATTTGTTTGATTTAGATTGAGAAATAAGTTTCGATTATGACTTTAGCATCGTCAATGTTACAAGTCTAGAGGCATAAGTATTTCGAACATTTTAATTTTAAATTTGTTGCATTTGTAAGTGTTTTTGTTGTTGCTTAATTGTAGTTTTAGTTTATCTGTTTTTACCAATTTACGAAATCGACTCACTTATTTTAAAATCTAACAGTGCTGATCATTCGTTAAGATTTTTTAACTAAAAAATAATTATGAAATACGCTTTAAATAACCTAACATATAATGATGTAGATTGATTAATACATATAAAATCGCAATAAAACCCTCTAAATTATGATAATTCTATATCATGAAATCGTATGTTATGTCATTTAAAATATGTCAAATTCTCTTTTTTTTTTAGTTTAAAAATTTGATAGAGACTAAAATTGTTAACTTTAAAAATAGGATGACCAATTTCATGAATTAAAAAATAGAGGGAATAAAAAATGCAATTAAACTTTTTTTTGTTTTGTGCTATTTACCAGAGTGTTTGTGAGTGTGTTCGCAGATCTATTCTTTTGAATTTAATGATTTTAAATTTATGTTGCTCTTGTTTGATATATTCTATCAATTGAATAATTAAATAACATTTTTTAGTAAAAAAATATTATTATTATTATTACTTTATAGCAAAAAATATTAAATTCTCAATTATACATATAATATTAATTAAAAAATATACCTAAAAAATATTTGAAAAAACTTAAAAATTAAAATAGTGAATTATTTTGATTCAATTTTTTTTTCTCTTCAAATAGGTGAGAGGGAGTAACAATTTTTATTTACCGTTGGGGGTGGTGGGTGATGTGGTGCTTGCCAAGTGAGTGTGGATAAGTTAGTGGAATTGGGATTCAATTAAAACATTATAACAACTACATGTAATGGTGAGGTGGCCTCATAGTAATTCTAAATGGAAACTACTAGCTAGTATTCTCTAATGCTTCTAGGAATCCTATGCTGAAACGGGTCCCAAATATTTCTGGTGCCAATGAAACTTTTAACTAGTGGAGGCATGCAATACAAATTATAACCACACTGTTTTAAATTTGATTTAAACTCGTAGAAAGGTGGAACTTCACCATCATAGGCAAGACAAAAACTTAGGACACTAATAAAAAGAGGGGAAAAGTAAACTAAATAAAAGACAAGCGACTATCCTTGAACAACCCATTAAGAAAATAAAAGTCAACTAAAAAATATCTAGGGTATGTTTAATTAACTTTTCAAAAATAGTTTTCTATTTAAAACAACACTTATTTTCATATCTATAAGACGAACGGAGTATTAAAATAAAATAAAATAAAAGTATCAATATAATATATTTATAATAAGGCACACCATATTCTTTATAGAACACTTGGTTTTAATAATTTTGTTTGCATAGGCATAAAATTATATAGGCTTTCATGAGTTGCACTTGCACAGCATTATTACGTTCAGCTTGGGAGGGCAATGTTGTTTGTATTTCACCCACTCTGTTGTTGGTCCTAACATTATCATTTCGTTCGGGTCGTTAGTTATTAATTTGACTTTGCTGCTAGGTTTGTTTTATTCTTTTTTCCTATATATTGTACTCATTAATTATTATCTTTTAATAATCAATTAATATGAACTTTAAAGAATTTTTCTCTCTATCAAATTCTCAATTTTTTATTTTTTATCATGTGATTAGTATAACATCTATTATAAATACGATTAATTACTCAATTCTTCTTTATTTTGTTTTGTTTACATTCTAACAGTAAATGATTTCGCTTAACTATAAAAAATTGGTAGAAATATTCAACTATTAAGGGAAAATTGAATTAAAGAACAAAGACAAATTTCATATTTTTCTTCACTACATAAATTTATTATTTCATTTAATTAATTTTTCTAGTGATTCTATATGTTTTTTTTACGTTGACTTAACACTAAATTAAGAATCAAAGAGAATTAAAAATAAAAAAAATTACCTTGAAAGAAAATCCTGAGTTACAGTACTTTGATCAAATATATAAGCAAATTCTCGATCAGCTTGCTTTTGAATCGATTATTTGGATCTAGAAACTTGGGACATGATAAAAGCATGATGTATGTTTGTGATTAGTAGAAATGAATTAACCTGCAAAAATAAACATGCATATGAAAACGTATGATATGAGATTCAGATATATAAGAAGCTATCAAGTGATGGATAAAAATGAATGAAGAGAGATATTGAGTTTATTGGGAGCCTCCAAAGGGGTTTGTTGGAGATATATTCGCAGAGCCTGTTTGGCTTACTGGCCACCTCCAATATATTAATTGTCACTAAGTGGGAGGGGGTGTGAATAGTGATTATATTTGTAAGTTATGGATGGAGGTGGACAGAATGCCAAAATAGCTATGGAATATGTCCTCTGACAAACCCTAGAGGCTTATATATTTATTTGAACAAGATAAAGTCAACAAGGGTTGTGATATGATATGATAAATTAGGAAATGGTGTGGGTGTGGGTGTGGGTTTTTAAATATAAGATTGACTAGCTAGCTTTTTCTACAATGAAAGATGCATGGAGTTGTTGTATATGTATATGTTCCACGCTTCACTGCTGTAATAGCTCATGTACTCTACTATAATGACTTTATCAGAGGTTGGTTAAAAAATCATTCTCATATTTAATAGAAAACATGAGAGAAAGGGTGTAAATAAGCTGTTTCTATAACTTGGTATATTTTTGTTGTTATTTGTATTTTCTTGTCATACATCATTTCCTCTATTATATATATATATATATATATATATATATATATATATATATATATATATATATATGTCGTAGTCCAATGATAAACCTTTTATTTGTGTTATTTATACTAAGTTGATTTCAACAGTCATAAGCCTTTTTTAATTTGCTATGGTTGTTGATTTGCTTTTCTTGTGATATTCATTTTATTACTCTGAAGTGAATTTTGACTTGCTGAAAAAAAAAAAGGAGGATGCAATGCAAAAAGAGATAGGGCTAGCTGGTCGGTTGCTATGTCTCCCACTTAATAACTTTGTCAACTCACACTTTTTCGTTATTTATCGCTTCAAATATTTGGTTTTATCGTGGAGTTCACAAAATTACTTGTGGGTTTATAAAACACTTATCTCAACAATATATCGGATTGTGGTTGAAGATGAAAATAAAAATAGATGGTCATGGCTATGAGAAAAGTTATTTTCAACTATTAGATTAATATATATATATATATATATATATATATATATATATATATATATATATATATATATATATATATATATATATATATATATATATGGGGCTGAAATTAAAACAAAGAATAAGCGAGTAGCCTAATTTCACTCATCATTCTAACTAGAATACCTTCTCAATCTTCATAGTGCAACTCCCAATCAAAAAATATTCGTCTTACAACTCGGATTTACTGTCATATAATTGTGACTTTTCGCCAACTGTCACACACCATTTGCGATTACACAAGTTTTCGCTACCATCCTTCACTTCCTTTTCTTTTTCCCTATTTAAAGTTTAATTGTTTTCATCCTAATTTTTTTAGTCAAATAGTATAATGGCTAGACTCGCACCAAAGTATGGAGAAGTGGGGTACGTGCCCTGAGTTTGAACTCGAACTTCTACACATCAATGACCTTACTATTACCAATTGAGTTAAACTTTTATCCTAATTTGATCCTTTTTTTCTTAGGGTGGAGGAGAAATGCCCATGCGACTCCCCTGCAATAACAACTACGTCGGTACAAACATGGCCGACCATAATCCTGTGCGACCAGAACATTCGTACTGGGCACCCAATTAGAGAGGGCTCCAATTTTTTTTATACTATACTTTAACTTTCAAAAATTGCATTTATATTATTAATTTTGTATATTGACTACTCTAAAATTTTATATTTACACCTTAAGTTCAAAATAAATATCCATTTTCTAAACAAAAACTATTTTCTCTGATGCTAGACTGAATTTCTCTCAACTAACATCCCCTTTCCACACCCACCACTGTGAATATCTAAAAGCTGCTGCAGCTACCATGCGCCACCACAAAAGTCCAAAAGTTATAATCTTGAATCTTGATGTTAGAGTATTCTTGATGTTCAAGTTTTGTGTTTTACTGATTTAGGAACTCAATTTGTTTGAAATGGTTGATTTACTGATTTTAGGAACTCATTACTGATTTTGTGATTTACTATGGTACTAATAGATTGTTTCCTGGTAAAAGTTGTGGGGTTGATCATTAATTGACACAGTTGTGGGAAATTCCAGTTTTTTGACTATGTGTCTCCTAATATTAGAAAGTATGATTCTGGATATGAGAAGCGTAAGAATTTTTTTTTGAAGATTTAACTCAATCTCAAGCAGTAGCTCTAAATAATTTTTTTATAAAAGAACCACTAATTTCCGTTGAAAATCATAATGTTGTGTCAGCTTATAAATTTTTTATAAAAGAGCATGTGATGTTAAAAATATGACCACTTGATATGAGTTGTGTCAAAGGCTGAAAAAGGGTCAAACTATTGATAAAATAGCTCAAAGACTACTTGATAAAGAAAAGGATTATTGTAAAAATGTTTTAAAAACAATTATTTCAATAGTGAAATTCCTTACTAAACATAGTTTGACCTTTTGTGGTTCTAACGAGAGATTGTACCAAAATAGCAATGAAACTTTTTTAGATTTAATTGAAATGTTAGCCGAACCCAACTGTCCAAGAGCATGCTACACACAAGGTTCACTTTTATTATCTTAGACATAACATACACAATGAGTTAATATTTTTGCTTGGTTTTGCAACTAATAATGAAATCGTTAGAAAAATCAAACAAACAAAGTATTTCTCAGTGACACTTGATTGTACTCGTGATATTAGTCACCAAAAGCAAATGTCTTTGATAATAAGATATGTTGATGTTCTCTTCAAACTCTGTTACTATTAAGTAATCTTTTTTAGGAAGGCTTAGATTGTTTTCCTAATACAATTATTGCATATAGAATTTTGTTGGCTATTCCTGTGATAGTTTCTTCTGCAAAAAAAAGTTTTTAAAATTGAAGTTTTACTTGCGGTATACCATGTTACAAGAAAGACTTAATGGATTAGCATTGATAGCAATTGAGAATGATCTCTTAGAGACAATACAATACGAAGACTTGGTTGATGAATTTGCTTCTAAAAGTGTTAGAATGATGACTCTTTTTAAATAGTAAGAAGGTTAGTATTAACTTGATGGTGTTATTTACAATTTACTTATTTTGATGAATTTAAATAAAATAGTTTGAGGTTTTTGTATTTCATTCAATAAAAATATAATATTTTGAAATAACTAAAAAATTTTAAAATTATATTTTTTATTATAGACCCAATTTTTTAGATTCATACATAGCCTCTAAAAATATTAAGATTTACTTTGAATACAAATGGCTCAAGGCAAAGCTAAAGGTTGACATACTTGACGGCTAGGGATGACAACATAACCTACACTTGCGGGTATCCACACGAAACCATCTTAATTTAGATGGGGTAAACCTACTTTGATTGGGTGTGGGTGCGGATTTTTCTCATAATTAAAATTCGGGTGCTGGGACGGGTGCATGTGTGTTTAGGGATGTAGACGGGTAATTACCCGCAAAATTGAACGGATGTGGGTACAGGTACTATAGTGTCCACCCCGCCCGCACCTGCACTTATATATTATTATGATTATTATGATTATTATTATTGGATACGTTTATTTGAGCTTAAATAAAAATGATTTTTGTTTTAAATAATTTAGAGATTTTTTTTAGAGATTTTTTTTAAAAAAAATTTAACTCCCGTTTGTTTACTATTATAATTTTTTTTTTTTGTAAAATGATTTTTAATTTGTTTGTATACAATTTTATAAAAAAAAAAATTTTAACTATAAAATTACCATAAAGGACATAAAAATGGTTTTCAAGAAAATATATTTGTTTGAAAACATATTTTTTAAATACATAATTTTTCTAAATACACGTATGTCTCTCTACTCTCTCATGCATCTCTATCTATCCCTCCAATCTCTATCTACTATCTCTCTCACTCTCTATTAGCTCATGTCTCTCTACCTCTCCATTTTATTCCAAGCAAATCAATGAATTTAGGTCGTCCATTTCATAGTTTTCATATCCTCTTGAAAAATAAACATATAAATAAATCATCACGAAAATATGCTAGTAATAGATTTTGGAGGTTCTATTATAATCTTAAAATTTTAGCCCTTAATAAAAAAATGTAATTTTAATAATTAAAAAAAATTGAAAAAATAAATTTTAGTCGCTATACACATATCAAGCTACATGACGCTCTATCCATACCAATTTACATGATGTTTATTGTAGTAATGTGATATCATTTGATATGTTTTGAGTTAGAAATTTTTTGGTTTTTAATGTTTTATGATTTAGATTTAAGATATTTAGAAATTTTTTAAATTTAATCACAACAGTAACGATTATTTATCAATATATTTTTGTTAAAGTGCAGGTAATTGATATGAGTACGGACACTTAACACTTAAGTATCAAAATGGCAAGGATATGGGTATTAAAGTTGATACCCATGAGGGTCCGAGTAGGGTATGAGTATTTTTTAAACTGATATTACCCTACCCAAACCCTACCCATTGCCATTCTTATGTGTGTTGATATACTCCCTGCACTCGCGAATCCACTCCGCTAGTAATATTATTGTAAGTTTTAAATTTTATATAAATGTACATATTGAATATACTTAATATTTTTTTAAATATTAAAAATTAAAATCTCATCTCTATAAAAAAAATATTTTTTTAATTTTATTATTGTCTAATAATAATTATTTTATTCTATTAAGGTTAAATAGCACATGTGATCCCTTAACTTAATTTCAGTTAATGTTTTAGTCTTTTATCTTTTTTTTTTCTCGATTTGGTCCTTTATTTTAATTTTAAGTGACAATTTGATCTTTTATGTTTTAAAATGTCAACAATGTTATCCTTTTTTTTACAAAAATTCATCAAAAAATTTCAACCAAAACCCATAAAATTAATTATATTATTCAATATAATACAAATTTCATCAAATTTGAAACTCAAATCTTCAAATAAACTCATATATTTATATCTAACAACATCAAATAAAGAATGAAAATATGAGTTTATTTGAATATTTGAGTTACGAATTTGATGAAATTTGTATTATATTAAATAATATAATTAATTTTATGGGTTTTGGTTCAAAATTTTGAAGAATTTTGAAGAATTTTTGTAAAAAAAAAGATAATATTGTTGACATGTTAAAATATAAAAGGTCAAATTGCCACTTAAAATTAAAATAAATGACCAAATCGGAAAGAAAAAAAAGAAGATAAAAATCTAAAATGTTAACTGAAATTAAGTTAAGGGACCACGAGTGCTATTTAGTCTTCTATTAATTATAATAGATATGATTTTTTTGATTTGTAATTTTATATTTATGAATGGATGTGAGTATGGACGGAGAAATCTAAAACCCATTGTGGGTGGAGATGAAATCTAAATTTTACGCTCACTAAAAACGGATATAGGTGAAGATTTTCTTTAATTAATTAGGTGGAAAAGTGGAAAAAACAAAATCCACATCTACACCACCCCATTGCCATGTCTATTGACGGCGACTTGGGGCTCCAACTCCTTTAATTTAATTTTCCTTTGCGTTGTAATTACCTGTTATCCAGTAATTTCCTGATGCTTTTATTTTCTTGTGTCTCCTCTTCAACAGATTTCTTCTTTTATTGGTATTTTTGTATGATTCATTAATGGTTACTCCAAGTGCTACCTACAAACTAATTTTTATTTTATTTATAAATTTAACCTGATTAATTTCCATTAAATGTTTGATAAATGATCCATAATTGTTTAAAAATAACCTAGAAAAAATTAGGATCACATATAGAATTGTTACTAGTGTAGTTGAGTTCATGCCGTTCTTTGTGGGAATGTGTCTTTGTGCACGAGATAAAAAATTAATTATTTATATATAAATTATAAAATTTAAATATTATTATAATTACAATAAAATAATATAATAGAAATTTGATTTTATTTTTATAAATTATATATATATATATATTAAAATAAAATTATTATCAAATTGAGTCAATAAAAATATATAATACAAAAAATATTAAAAACTAAAATTATAACGATTGAATAACATATTATATGTATGATTGTTACTCTAATGTTAAAAAATATTTTTTTAAAAAATTAAACTGACAAATACTAAAGATTATAAATTTAAAAAAATTATGTGAGTTATTTTAAATAAATTTCATAATTAAATAAAATATGATAATTGATAATTCATCTATGTCAAACACGAGTTAGTATTCACTCATAAATATATATAATATTTTGTGTTATAATATGAAATTCTATTTTTTGTCATGTAGATATACAAAATAATGAATATATCTAAGAGATTTAGGTGTAATAAAAGAATCATTTTTTTACAATACGACTTTTGGATTCCGATATGAGATGCATGAATACAATTAATTATTTACATGCCCAAAAATATATTTTTTATATGATATGATCAAATTTATAACTTCTCATTAAAATACACAATCAAGTGACATGTATTTTATGATAAAATATTCATATTTTATGTAATTTTTTTTATTAAAATCCACAAATTTCAATAGAAGCAAGTTACTTTTTAAATATATTAATTTAATAAATTTAAAAAAAAGAGTTAATTATATTCAAAATAATTGTCACACATTTGCAAAAAATAATTGTCCCAAAAAAATTCACTTTTGATTTCTAATGCAACTTTGATTACATTTTTGTAATTGTACCTATTAATTAATATCATTTACACTACTCCAAATTATTATTCTCCACTTTGTATTTATTATAATGAGAATACACTCATATGTGATAAAAATAAATTAGTAAAATCACTGTTCTTTTTCATTCATTCATTTATCCTATTTTTTTAATCCGAATGAAATAGTCAAATGCAACAAATTTCATAGAATGTAGCGAGAACCTTGCCTAAATTTGAGTACAGAATCAATATTTATAGTAATTTGTAGTATATGTGTTTGTAGTGATTTGTTGAATATAGTGTAACTCAAGTGACTCGTTCCATTGATAGAAGTTTCCATTTTTTTAAAAATAAATAAATAAATTGTAATAACTCTATTAATTCTAGATATCAACATGTAGATTATAGGTTTCAAAATATTACTATTTATTAATAAATCGTGAAAGAAATTTTATGTAAAATAAGGTTTTTACTTGTAAAATATTCAACTGTGTCTTATAATTTATATATTATAATTTAGATTAATATATGTGGCTTTTGTCAAAAACATCTCATAAAAATAAATAAGATCTATTGAAAAAATTATAAATTAAATAAATAAAAATTTATCAAAATATGGTTATAATAATGTATCAACACAAACTTAAAGAACTAATCACAAAAGAAAGTAAAAAGAAAAAAACATGAACATAAATTTTTTTTTCATTAAGATTAAAAATCAATCTATTACTACAATTGTCTAATAAAAAATAAAATAAAATAAAATAAAAACTCACTTTAGATTAAAATAGCAAGTTATGAATAGAAGACTAAAAAAGATCAATAAAGTAGCACCTGAATGAAGATAATAAAGTCACAAATGTCATTTTTAATTTAATTGCGTCTTCAAAAATGAATTGTGTAGTTTATCATGTTATCCGACAAATAAAAACTATAATAATAAGAATTTCAGAGAGTATGAGGAGTTTGACAAAGTAAGATTATTGATAATTGTCTTCCATTTATAAAGATTAATTTATAATCTCAAATTATGTTCAAGATTTGATTTATCTTAATTTCTTGTTTTTTTACTCATGAATTTAATTCATATTTAAGTAAACGATTAGTCATTTATAATTCAATTTTATTTAAATTATTTATAATAATTATATTTATAATAGTAAATGTGATTGTTGGTAGTTGAAAGTTTTTTTTTTAAACAAGCCTCTAATCGATTCATAGCAAATTAATAATTCTATTTGTGAAGAATTTTTATTTGTAAACAATTAATTGAATCAATTAAAAGATCTATTATTCTTCTTTCTTAATAAATAAAAGATGGCTTTAGAAACATAATATATATTATTGACAAATTTAATATTAAAACTAGTTTTTTTAATTCTTATATGGTCACCAAAGATGGTTATAATAATGTATCAACACGAATTTGAAGAACTAATCACAAAAGAAAGTAAAAAGGAAAAAAATGAGGGTAAAACATTTTTTATTAAGATTAGAAATCAATTTATAACTAAAATTGTTTAATCAAAAAATAAAATAAAATAAAAACTCACTTTAGATTAAAATATGAAGTTATAAATAGAAGACTAAAAAATATCAATAGAGTAGCACATGAATGAAAATAATAAAATCTCATGATTTAATTTATCGTAATTTCTACTTTTTTTACTCATACATTTAATACATATTTTAGGTGTACGATTAATCGTTTACAATTTAATTTTATTTAAATTATTTAAAGCAATTATATTTATATTTGTAAATGTGATGGTTGGCACTTGAAATAATTTATTTTAAACAGGTCTCCAATGGATTCATAGAAAATAAAAATTAATTCTATTTGTGAATAATTTTTGCTTGAGGAGAATTTAATTGAATCAATTAATCTGTATAGAAAATCCGCCAAAATGATAACGCTATATTAAATTCAAATAAAAGAACTTATAAGCAAACAAATGAGATAAGAGAAATCCCTAATAGAATGACACGTGTTAAGTAGAATACTTGAAATAAATCTCAAATAATTTTAGTATAGATATTATCTCCCTATATATAAGACTCTGATCTTGTAAAATAAAAGTGTCTCTTCGTATAAATCTTTCTTCAAATTGCAAGAAACATTAATTATTTTTTCACAAAAATATTCTTAATTAAATATAAAGAATTAAAAGATCTATTATTCATCTCACTTAATAATTAAAATATGATTTTGGAAAGATATGTACTATTGACAAATTTAATATTAAAACTAGTTTTTTTTAATTCTTGTATATTCATCAAAGATGGTTATAATAATGTTGAAGTAGAAATATTTTTACAAGGATTGAGAGTTTGAATTGTAAAGTTGTCTTTTTAAAATTTCTCTGTAAAAACTAAAAAATAACTCAAGATTGATCTTAGTTAAGAAAACAGAAAACGGATAACGTTTTTGGTTATGGAAACAGAAAACGGAGAACGTTCTTGGTTAATTTAAAAAGCAAAATGATCTTGATTGAAAAAGCAAAAAAACGGATAACGTTCTGAAAAATGGAGAACGTTCTTGGTTTGGTTCTAAAAACATAAATTGTTTTTTAACTTAAGTAAATGACAAATTGAAAGTAAATATAGATAGGAAAGAGATATCACACAATGATTTATCTTGGTTCACCCAACCCGGGCTACGTCCAGTCCTTATAACCGTGAGATTTTCCACTAAGTGTTAAAAACAAAGAACCTTCTTAGTTTTACAGCACCTAGCTCAGATCAGCCTTGATCTGTCACAATCGTCAATCTTTTCCACCCAGAAAGAGATTCAAGCAGGTCACATATCAACCCTTGATAGGATTTTTACAACTCACCTTTTAACCTTAAAATGATTTTTCTAAATAAATCACTCAAGCTATAAACAAATCTTATAGTCTTGAGTTTACATAATAATGATTAAAGTGTTTGACATAATCTGTTTAATCTCAACTCTTGTTTGAGGTTAGATTCTTTACAAGATGTTTCAGTAAACTAATGATAATAAATTTGAAACTGAATGTTACTGATTTCTTGTGGGACTTTCAAGTATGAATGTGAGTGATTAATGATAATTCTTTTGCTTCGTAATTTTCATTAAGTTGTGAGGTTCTTTTTATAGACATTTGAGGAGGTCCATGTCAACTTAATATTACCGTTTGGAGGAGTTCCCTTGGTCAAGGGTTGGATTAAAATAATAAGCCTTTAATGTAAGACTATTGACTGCACTTTTACTTCTTTTTTACTTTAAGACTTTCTGGTTTTTGTGCATTCTATTTCTTTTGATCTGTACAATGTTTGAGGATCACTTGATCACGAAAATATGTTTCATAATGTAATGTTGGAGTCTCAAGAACGTTCTTGGTTTGTGCTTCACAAGCTGGAGAACGTTCTAGAGCTGTATGACAGAAACTGGAGAATGTTCTGAAGAGTGATCGTTTTTAACTAATTTTGTCACTTTGTCTTAATTCAAATCTTTTCTCTTTAGATCTTTTAGACTACTTCTTTTACTATTATTAACGTTGTATATCCCTTATATATGAATTGGTAATCCATTCGAAATAAGCATGATCTAATCTTGCATAAAAAGTTGGCTTGAACAGTCTTGATGAAGTGAAAAATCTTGAAGAACGTTTTTGGTTTTTTCAGAAAATGTCCAGAATGTTCTTGGTTCTTGGAAGTTCATTTTTAGCTTATTCTTTAAATAGATTTTGCTTGCTTTTGCTTAGTACCTATCTTGGATTATCACACTCAAATAAACATGTTAAATAACACATAATTTAGAATCATAAATGGAGTCTTTAATTAATTTTTGTTTGTTTTTGATGTAGGAGGGTTCAAGGCTAGAATCGAGGAAGAAACGGCTTTACGGACAAAAGCAGCCGAAAATGCGGAAAACGATCGTCCGGTGTCAGATTGTCTATTATTATACCTTTCCGAAAAGGGAATCGCGCCACAAGCACAACTCATGGCTTTTCGATGAAGTATGGGCTCCAGAACCATTTTGAGCTCGTCTTGGGCCTCAAAACAGTCGTTTTAGTTTTCCCGTAATTTCGGGCTTTTCTGTTTTACAGCCGTTTTAGCTTTTCCTTTAATTTAGGGCTTTTCTATTTTACCTAATTTTCGTACTAGGGTTTCTGTTATCTATTTAAAGACTTTCTATGCTGTAACAAAAGGTATCTTCGAATAAAATAATTAAATTTGAGAGTTTTTCTCTTCTCTGGTAGATTCCAGAACTTGTTCTTTTTTAGGATTAGCGATTGCTAACCCTTTGCGATTTTCGACTGCGTCAGGTGGCATTAGAGCAGGCTTTCTCCTGTTTCTTTTCGTAGCTTGAACAGCCATGGGAGATCAACCAGTCACAAGAGCAGACATCGAAGGTATCACTGCTGCTTTTACCGCGGCCCTTACTGCTTTGACTACGCAGATGACGACTCAGATGGCGGCTTTGACGATTCAAGTGAACGCCATCAATAATAGAAGGGATAGAGGCAGGAGAGACGAACCGCCCAAGCGTCCACATGGAGGCTTGCAGGCTCGTGTTGAATCGGACTCTAGTTCCGAAGAAGAGGTCCAGGAGGAGAATCAGGGTTTCGATAATCAACAGGATCGCAACGACTACAAAGTCAAGGCTGACATCCCGTTTGTAAGACCCTTAAAAATTAATATTAATTTATGGAATTAATATTAAGGGTATTTTGGGAATTTTTGTTAAATATTTAATATATGTATGTTTTGAGTGAATATATATATATATAATATTTATTTTGGAAGATGAATTAAAATTATTGGATGAAGATTAAATTAATTTAATTTCAAGTAATTAAATTAATCAGACCATTAAGTAAAGATTAGTGGCTAATTGCAAGACAATTAAAAGCTGGAAATCAGACAAGTGGCAAGTGAGGTGGCACCATGAGAGCCTATAAATAGGAGTGAGAAGGATGGTGAAGTCAGAACACCATCCCTTCCTCTTCACTGCCCATATTGCATGTACCAACTCCATCTCCCCTCCCATTCTGTCTCTGTTCTGCCATTCCCGAATTCAAATTGAAGAGAGGGAAATTCCTCCAAACACCATTAACTGAAATTCCAACCATCAAACCATCAAACCCACAGTAGTAAAGTTAATCCCCACCTCATTACGAAGCCAAAGAGCCCAGTTTTGCAGCAGCAAACTCAGGGAGCAGTTCGCCGTTTTTGACGCCCAAACTTGAGCAGAAGCAGAGCACGCTACAAGGCTAAGGGCGCCTTCCACCTTTTAGCTGCATTAGGGCCATAAATGTGTGTGGTTTCATTTCTGTTTTAAAGGAAAAACTGTTTTGAAATGCATTCTATTGATATGTGATGGTTGTTGCTGGCTGTTTTACTGATAAAACATGCTGTTTTGCTTATGTGTGGAAGCTGAAAAAAATGTTTGCATGTTATTTTAATTATGATTAAAATGCATGTCATGAAACTGCTTTGAAAATGGTCTTAAAATGCAAAAATTCATTCTGTTGGTGTTTTGTTGCTCTACGATACTTGCATGTTATTCTGTTGTGTTGTGAAAGCTGAAATGCTTGCCTGATATTCTGATGTTTGAGGAAGCTAAAATGTTTTGCATGTTATTCTGATGTTTTGAGAAGCTGAAATGCTTTGCATGTTTCTGATGTTTGAGAAAGCTGAATACTTGCATGTTATTCTGATGTTGTGAAACTGAAATGTTTGCATGTTTGTTCTGATGAGTGAGGAAACTGAAATGCATGCAAGATGTTCTGATGGTTTGAAAATCTGGGTGATTCTGATGATTGATCATTCTGTCTCTGTTTCTGAATGAACTGGTGTTGATGGTTCTGATTCCGTTTCTGTTTTGTGTGATTCTGGTGATGTTGATGATATAAAAGAAAAAGGGATTTTAAATGAGGAAAGTGTTTTCTGGAAAAATGCAGAATCTGTTGATGTTTGGTTGTTATTTTTAAAAGAAACCGTTTGAAATGTGTTGCTTCTGATGATTCTGATAATCATCATGTTTTCTGCTTCTGATGATTCTGATAATCATCATGTTTTCTGCTTCTGATGATTCTGATAATCATCATGTTTTCTGCTTCTGATGATTCTGATAATCATCATGTTTTCTACTTCTGATGATTGTGATAATCATCATATTTTCTGCTTCTGATGATTCTGATCATCATCCTGTTTCCTGCTTCTGATGATTCTGATCATCATTCTGTTTCTGCTTTTGATGATTCTGATAATCATCATGTTTTCTGCTTCTGATGATTCTGATCATCATCCTGTTGTTTCTGCTTCTGGTGAGTCTGGCATGAACCATTCTGTGTTTCTTCTGATCAATTCTGGGCGAAGTCTGGGTTGTTCAAAATTCGACTGTCATGCCATGTTCTGGTCAAATTATCTTCTAGATTACTTCTTGCTTTTGACAACTTATGGCCTGGAACAACTCTCCACATGGCAGGATTCACAATAGTATAGTCCAAAGAACCTTATGATATTTATTCCCTCTGATATAGTCCATCAAAGATATCTTCTGGTCACTTCTGGACAAGTATAGACTGTGTTGAAATTACACTACCAGGCTATGTTCTGATCAGTGTAACTTCTTGATTGCCTCTGATATTTGAATCATTCTTGTTTGGAGCAATTCATATTATGGCAGGCTTCCCTCTGGTGTTTTCCAGATGTTCTTTTGATTTTGTTTCTGTTTGATATAAGCCTCCCAAGTTATCTTTTGGTCGGTTTTGGACATTCTGGTTTATTTTCTGATAATTCCAGAAATGCATCTTCTGTAAGTTCAGAATGTATCCTCTGATACATTCATCTTCTGATGATTTTTACTGTAGTAATTCAAGTTCAAAATAAGATTCCATCAAGTGTATTTGTACACATCAAAATCCAGATTATTTAGAACCAACTTGGTTCCAACATCATTCTGTGTTGTTTCTGATGATTCTGGATGAATCATTCTGTTGTTTCTGCTTCTGATGATTCTATTAATCATCGTTTCTTTGCTTCTGATGATTCTGATAATCATCCTGTTTTCGCTTCTGATGGTTCTGATGTTAACCATCTTTTGATGATCCTTGTGTGGATCATTCTATTTCTGTTTCTAGTTCTGATGATCCTTGTGTGGATCATTCTGTTTCTGTTTCTGGTTCTGATGATCCTTGTGAGGATCATTCTGTTTCTGTTTCTGGTTCTGATGATCCTTGTGTGGATCATTCTGTTTCTGTTTCTGGTTCTGATGATCCTTGTGTGGATCATTCTGTTTCTGGTTCTGATGATCCTTGTGTGGATCATTCTGTTTCTGGTTCTGATGATCCTTGTGTGGATCATTCTGTTTCTGTTTCTGGTTCTGATGATCCTGGTATGGATCATTCTGTTTCTGCTTCTGGTTCTGATGATCCTTGTGTGGATCATTATGTTTCTGTTTCTGATATTCTGGTTTTAATCATTCTGATTCTGATTCTGTTTTCTGATGTTCTGATGTTGAACATTCTACTTCTGTTTCTGATGTTCTGATGTTGAACATTCTGCTTCTGTTTCTGATGTTCTGATGTTGAACATTTTGTCTCTGCTTCTGATGTTCTTATGTTGATCATTCTGTTTCTGCTTCTGATGTTCTGGTGTTGAACATTCTGGTTCTGTTCATGATGTTCTGATGTTAATCATTCTGATTCTGGTTCTGTTTCTGTTTCTCATGTTCTGATATTGAACATTCTGTTTCTGTTTCTGATGTTCTGATGTTGATCATTCTGGTTCTGTTTCTAATGTTCTGATGTTGATCATTGTAGTTCTGTTTTTGGCTTCTGTATTCGAATACAAATGATCTTTATTCGAATGCAGATTCCTATTTTTCCAGAAGATCAAATTTTAACTTATGTATTCGAATACAAGGGAACTGAATTCGAATACAGATTTGTGTTTTTCAGAAAAACCGAAGTTTTAAACATTGCTTTATGAACCCTAAGTGTTGGGGAGTATTGGGAAGGTTTATGGTGAATTAAAATGGAACTTTTGGTGATAGTTTGAAGTGGTGGTGATGAAGTTTTGAGACTTTACAGATGTAGTGAAAATGCTGATTTGTGCACTGAGACTGCCTCTGTATTCGAATACCAGAGGGCTGTATTCGAATACAGAGTGTAATTCTGCACTGTTTTTGGCTTCTGTATTCGAATACAGAGAAGCTGTATTCGAATACAGATTCGTGTTTTCCAGAAAATCAAGTTTTAAACACTATTTTGTGAATTTTAAGAGTTGGGGAAAAGGCTTATGATAATTAAGAATGAAATGTTGCGATAAAGTAAAGTGTTAATGATTATTGGAATATTTAATCATTACTGTGTATATTATGAAATTAATTGTATTGAGATGTTTGGGGGAATGATGCAAAGACTGAATTTTTGTTGAGGTTTGCATACTGTTTTCAGTGAAGAGAAAACATTGCAAGTTCATGCATTGCATAGTCAAGTGGTGACCGCGATGGGCCACAGAGTTGATGCGGTGACCGTGATGGGGCGCGAAGTTAAGTAGTAACCGTGGGTTATAGAATAGTTCCGCGTGTATTAGACGGTCTGTTCTATCCGGGGTCAGAGTAGTTCCGTGTGTATTAGACGGTCTATTCTACTCGGACTACGGAGTGGTTCCGCGTGTATTAGACGGTCCATTCTATCCGTGCGAGGATTTAACTTCTGTGTATTTGGCATGTGAGAGGCTAATACATGTAATTGTAGTGACCATGATGGTTATAGAATAGTTACGCGTGTATTAGACGGTCTATTCTATCCGGGCTACGGAATGGTTCCGCGTGTATTAGACGGTCCATTCCATTTGTGAAGTCGTGATGGTCTGTTGAGCGACTGCACTGGTGCTGATCTGTGAGAGATTGCACCCTGGTCTTGAGGGCCGTTAAAGTCTGACATATATAAATCGTGCTGGTCTGTGAGAGACTGCACGTGTGCTGGTCTGTGAGCGACTGCACCTTGGTGATTCCATGAAAATTGTATACATGAGCATATACATATTGCATTGGGGGATTGACCGGTGGGTCACGATTGGATTATGATGATGAGTGGAAATTGAGTGTGTGTGAGTACTGTTCAGAATCTGAATTTCTGACTTAATGATTGTGATTTGCTGAGGTGTTGTTTGTACTTACCACATATTTCATAATAATTGGCTGCTGTTTTGAAAAGGCATATCTGTCATTAAATTTCAAATGAGCATTATTATTTTCCTCATCATTGTCATATATTATGCCATGAATATATGTGTTGTTGTGAGATATATGCTATGTGCTTATTTGTTAATTTCGGTCGGTGACCCTTGCTATTATATTGTGGACTTTGGGCTTTGCCCTCAGATGATACTCCAAACCCGTCCCACCGACGGTTACACTAACGACGGAGACGTCGTTAGTTTTCCCTGATCGTCACGTACAGAGTATTCGTGGACGACGCAGAGAGGTGGACAACTGGATGAAGACGAGACTTGTAGAGGATGCGGTGGAGACCGTGCTACTGTAGCTTAGTGCATGATCAGTTAGACTTGATGTATAGGATTTTAAGTTGGGAAATGTAATTTTATTTTGGGAATTAACGTATTTATTTTTTCCACTGTATTATTCTGCACTCTGACACTGATTGGGTGATAACCTTTGAAATGAACTGATTTTATTTTAATTCCCTTGATATTAATTTTGGAAAACTCATTTTAATTATTTATAAAAATAAAAAAATGCACCCGCGCTGTGTTTTAAACTCGGGGTGTTACACCGTTGTTCTATGGAACTATGGGGGTTGAAGAGTTTCTGGATTGGCAGATTGACGTTGATCGGTTCTTCGACGTGATGGGTGTGCCAGAAAACAAGCAGGTGAAGATGGTGGCAATTAGATTGAAGAGTACCGCTGCTGTGTGGTGGGATAAGCTTGTTGTTCAGAGGCATCACCAGAGGAAAACACCAATCAGAATGTGGAGGCGAATGAAACAGTTGATGCTGGAGCGTTTCTTGCCTGAAGATTATGAGCAGATTCTGTACAAGATGTATATCGATTGCGTTCAGGGTAGAAGGAGCATGACCGAGTATACAGCAGAGTTCTTGCGTTTCTCAGAACGCAACGAACTAGGGGAAACTGAGGGTCAGAAGGTGACTCGCTATATTAATGGCTTGAAGGGGTCGATACAGGAGAAGATGGGTCTGCAGACTGTCTGGACCGTGACAGAGGCCTCTACGCTAGCCTTGAAAGCGGAATTGATGGAGAAATCCCCCAGAAATTTCTCATCTTTTCACAGATTCACTCCGCAGGGTAATTCTGAAGTTGCTGGTGATGGGGATAAGAGTGTTGCTGCTAAGGATTCTGACTCCTCGGCAAAAGGAACCAGTGGAACCAGTAGTGCTACGGCCAACAAGAGGGCGAACCAGAAGTCAGCCAACCCATACGTGATACCGACGGGAGATAAGTGTTTCCGTTGCGGAGGGCAGGGTCACAAGTCGAATGTTTGCCCTTCCAGGAGAACGACTGCAGTCTTGAATGAGGAGTCTGAGGAAGTGGAAGCAGGCAATGAGTATGACGGTGTTGAGTTCGCTGAAGAAGAAGCTGAAGAAGCGGTGAATTTTGTGCTGCAGAGAGTTCTGTTGTCTTCAAATGAGGAGGGGCAAAGGAAGAATCTTTTTAGAACACACTGTTCTATTAAGAATAAGGTGTGTAATCTGATCGTGGATAACGGGAGTACAGAGAACTTGGAATCCCAGAAGCTGGTGGACTACCTAGAGTTGCCGACAGAACCGCATGCCAAGCCTTATGCTTTGGGCTGGGTGAGTAAGGGTTCGCAAGTCAAGGTGACGAAGACTTGCAAGGTGCCTATTTCCATCGGAAGGCATTACAAGGAAGAGGTAGTGTGTGATGTTCTGAATATGGATGTGTGTCATGTCCTACTTGGGCGACCTTGGCAGTATGAGAATGATATCACGTATAGAGGCAGAGATAATGTGATGATGTTCTCCTGGGAAAGGCACAAGATAGCTATGGCCCCGGTTTCTGGTTTTAATAGACGAACAGGAAAGGAGAAATCTAGTTTTCTTGTTATAATGCAGGATGAGCATGATTTGACTGAAGCCTTAAGGGAAACTGGGTGGTTTTGCCCAATGGTGGTCAAGGGTTTGCTGAGTGCTATGAAAGAGGAGCCTGAACCACTGAAAGAGGTGCAGGAAATCTTGACGGATTTTTGGGAGTTGATCTCGGATGAGCTACCCAACGACTTGCCTCCTATGCGAGATATTCAGCATCAGATTGATTTAATTCCAGGTTCCAGCTTGCCGAACCTACCTCATTACCGCATGAGTCCCAAGGAGAACGAGATATTGCGGGAACAGATTGAGGATTTACTGAAGAAGGGGTTCATTAGAGAGAGTATGAGCCCATGTGCAGTTCCAGTGCTTTTGGTCCCTAAGAGAAACAATCAGTGGCGGATGTGCGTTGACAGCAGAGCCATCAACAAGATAACAATCAAATACAGGTTTCCCATCCCTCGTCTGGAGTACATGCTTGATGAGTTATCAGGGTCTAAGTTGTTTTCAAAGATAGATCTACGGAGTGGTTATCATCAGATCCGAATTAGACCTGGAGATGAATGGAAGACGGCTTTCAAGAGCAAGGATGGCCTTTACGGGTGGTTGGTCATGCCTTTCGGGTTATCCAACGCCCCCAGTACTTTCATGAGGCTAATGAATCAGGTTCTTCGTCCTTTTACTGGCTCTTTTGTGGTGGTTTACTTTGATGATATTCTGATTTATAGCAAAACCAAAGAGGATCATCTAGGGCATTTGAAGCAAGTGCTACAGGTCTTGCAAGAGCACCAGTTATACATCAACTTGAAGAAGTGCACCTTCTGTACCAACAAGCTGTTGTTTATGGGTTTTGTTGTCGGTGAAGATGGGATTCAGGTGGACGAAGAGAAGGTGAGTGCTATCAGAAACTGGCCTGCACCTAAGTCTGTGACGGAAGTACGCAGTTTCCATGGCCTGGCTACTTTATATAGGAGGTTTGTGCGCGACTTAAGCACCATTACTGCGCCTATCACCGAGTGTCTGAAGAAAGGAAAATTCCAGTGGGGACCTGAACGAGAGCAGAGCGTTGCGATGATCAAGAAGAAGCTTTGCACGACACCAGTTCTCGCTTTACCTGACTTCGACAAGATATTCCAGGTGGAGTGTGATGTCAGTGGAGTAAGGGTAGGTGCTGTACTTTCACAAGAGAAGCGACCAGTGGCTTTCTTTAGTGAAAAACTGAGCGACGCCAGGTAGAAGTGGAGCACTTATGACAAGGAGTTTCATGCAGTCTTTCGAGCTTTGAGGCAATGGGAGCATTATTTGATTCAGAGGGAGTTTATCTTGTTCACTGACCACTTTGCCCAGAAGTTCCTCCATAGTCAGAAGATGCATGCTCGCTGGGTGAGTTTTCTGCAGAAATTCCCATTTATCATTCATCCCAAATCAGGCACCCAGAACAAGGTAGCAGATGCGTTGAGTAGGAGAGCTTCCTTGTTGATTACCTTAGCTCAGGAGATTGTGGGTTTTAAGTTGCTGAAGTTAATGTGGCTGATATTTATGAGTTCCATGAAGACGCTGACCTTTATTCTGGTATGAACTCGGGGTCGAGTTCTTTAGAAGTGGAGGAGACTGATGTAGGAGGGTTCAAGGCTAGAATCGAGCAAGAAACGGCTTTGCGGACAAAAGCAGCCGAAAATGCGGAAAACGATCGTCTGGTGTCAGATTGTTTATTATTATACCTTTCCGAAAAGGGAATCACGCCACGAGCACAACTCATGGCTTTGCCATGAAGTATGGGCTCCAGAACCGTTTTGAGCTCGTCTTGGACCTCAAAACAGTCGTTTTAGTTTTTCCGTAATTTCGGACTTTTCTGTTTTACACCTGTTTTAGCTTTTCCTTTAATTTAGGGCTTTTCTATTTTACCTAATTTTCATACTAGGGTTTCTATTATCTATTTAAAGACTTTCTATGCTGTAACAAAAGGTATCTTTGAATAAAATAATTAAATTTGAGAGTTTTTCTCTTCTCTGATGGATTCCAGAACTTGTTCTTTTTTAGGATTAGCGCTTGCTAACCCTTTGCGATTTCCGACTGCGTCAGTTTTCATCAAAACACTTAATTGAGATTTTGTCTTAAACAAATGTATCAACACAAATTTAAAGAACTAATCACAAGAGAAAGTAAAAAGGAAAAAAAAATATGAACATAAAACATTTTTTCATTAAGATTAGAAATCAATCTATAACTAAAATTGTTTAATCATAAAAAATAAAATAAAAACTCACTTTAGATTAAAATATGAAGTTATAAATAGAAGACTAAAAAAGATCAATAAAGTAGCACATGAATGAAAATAATAAAGTGACAAATGTCATTTATAATTTAATTACGACTTCAAAAATAAATTGTGTATTTTATCATGTTATCCGACAAATAAAAACTATAATAATAAGAATTTTAGAGAGTATGAGAAGTTTGGCAAGTAAGATTATTGGTAATTGTCTTCCATTTATAAAGATTAATTCATAATTTCTTCTTTTTTTTCATGAATTTAATTCATATTCTAGGTGTACAATTTTTCGTTTACGATTCAATTTTATTTAAATTATTTATTGTAATTATATTTATACTTGTAAATGTGATTGTTGGCTGTCGGAAGAATTTTTTTAAAACAGGTCTTCAATCGATTCATGCAAATAAAAAATAATTCTATTTGTGAAGAATTTAATTAAATCAATTCATCTTTATAGAATACTTTCCAAAATGAGAACACTGTATTAAATTCAAATCAAAGAACCTAGAGGGAAACAAATTATTGAAGAGAATAGCTAATAGAATTACACGTGAGAAGTAGAATACTTGAAATAAATGTCAAATAATCTTAATATAAATATATCCCTATATATAAGACTACAATATTGTAAAATAAAAGTGTCTCTTCGTATAAAACTCTCTTCAAATTGCAAGAAGCATTAATTACCTTTTCCACAAAAATACTCTTAATTAAATGTAAAAAATTAAAAGATCTATCATTCATCTCTCTTACTAATTAAAACTCTTACTAATTAAAAGATAATTTTGAAAAGATAATATATATTATTCATCTCTCTTACTAATTAAAAGATAATTTTGAAAAGATAATATATATTTGACGAATTTAATATTAAAACCAGATTTTTTATTTCTTGTATATTCATTAAAGGAACTTACCTAGGGATGTAATTCACTACTATAGATTGCTAGACTTGTGCATAAATTACTAATTTACTATTTGACTTTTATAAATTAAGATAAGATATGCAGGATGAATGTAGCACATTTAGTAAACACTTATTTTTGAAAGTGTATTTAACAAATTTCTTTTATTAGTCCAATTTATTGGTGCTTTTGGTATGCATGTGGGTAGGGGTGTACAAAATATACGATTAAATGATTCATGAATTGAAACACTTATTAAAATAAATTAGTTAATCAAACTTAATTCAAAAATCAGTTTGATAATTTTAAATTTCTTTTTCTTAGAAAATTTTCAAAAAAAACATTTTCTCAAAAAAAATATAGAAAATATCAAAACTTTTTTTTTCAAAAAAAAATTTAAATTATTTTTTCTTGGAAAATTTTTTAGAAAAAAATCGAAAGCATTTTTTTTTGAAATTTTTTTTAATAATAATCGAAACTTCTTGAAAATTTTTTATATCTATTTTTCTCAAAAAAAAATTTTTTTAAAAATCGATAATTTTTTTGTCAAAAGAATTCCAAAATTCTTTTTCCTAAGAACTAATTCAAAATCAATTTTAACTAAAAAAATTATTCAAAATTAAGATAAAAAAAACCTTGTTCAAAATATTAAACTGACTTATATTTACAAATCAATTTCAAACCGGTTCAAAACTGTACTGAACTTATTCAAAAGTGGTTTTCAAGAACTGAACCAAATTATTAATGTTGTCTAATGCAATTCAGTTTTTGTACCATAAACACCCATATATGTCATATATCTCTACGGTTTTCCAGTTTAGTTTGTAGGGTCTAGTCATTAATGGTTATTTTTTTAGTGATTTGGTAATTATTTTTTTCACTCAAAAGTTCTCAAATTTTGTTTGAATTGATTAATTGGTATATTTTATACGTTCAGATTAACCGATCAATACATATATTTTTATATATTTGAGAAAATTGGAGTGGACGAAGAAACAAGTTTTAGTTTGTTAGTTGGTTGTATAGTTTGTCGTGACTAGCTATATATAGCAAAGGGTCTATGATGTTTTGTTGACTTTTCTATTTTTCTCTTTTAATATTGATCTAGTTTTCGGATATACAAAAAACTCATTTATTTTTAGTGGATTTATGATGATTTTTTATTTATTTAGAACAATTCATTTTTAATTCTTGTTGGAATCGTGAATTTTTTGTTTTGATTTTTCTCTAATTCTCATAGCCTATGATTTGAGTTTTTCTATTGGAATTACAAATTTTGAGTTTTAATTTATTTAAAGATGGAGTTGAAGAGGAAGATGATAAAGAAGTAAAAGATAAAGATTTAACATAAGCGAAAACTGATTTAAACTTATAAGACCATCGGTGTATTTTTCCAAAACTTACTGAAAATCGTTTAATTTTATAATTTGTCTCAACCATTTTATACATACTTCACAAACGGACAATAACATAAAGTTATTATTGCAAACTGACCGCCACTTAAAGGACTTAATTGAGGAAAAAACATAAATAATCTATCCAAATACTGAATAATAGATAAATGATTAAAAGTGTAATTTAACTTAACTTATTCGATATTCAGTGTAAGTTCATCCGCTGCGGCTAATTTGTGCATTTTCCGCTTTTTTTTTTGCCAAAGATCCAATGTAACTTAGCACAGCTGCCATTTAAAACGTTGAATGCAACGAAAAAAGATTACTAGTTTATCAACCATACTATTGATCAGTCAAGGAATACTATTTTTTTTAATTTTAATTTTGATATATTATAAATTTATAATCATCCATAGGAGTTTCGAGGGGAGTCCCTACAATCCCCTACCCGAAGCACACGTAAAGATAACAAGACTAAAAATATGTGGTTGGTGGATCAACGAGTCATTGACTCAAACGTTGACTAAGGAAGGAGTTATAATTTAATACACCTAGTGTATTATTTATTTATTATGCAAATAAATAAACCATACGTAGTATGCAGTAAGTATTTGCATAATTAACAAATAAATACTTGAATAAAATTACGATTAAGGCACCAAAACTCCTATAAATAGTGGTGTGCTCATTCAAGAAAATGAAAAAAGAGTTATAGAATTAAGAACATTTAGAATCAAAATGATGATGAATATGAGAGTCCTTCAACTTATAGAAAAATTTATTGCAATTCTATGCCTTCTAATGCATGGACACGTTCTAAGCGATGGAGGGTTCAACAATACTCAATTCATAGCCAATGAAGCAGAGGCTCTTCTTGAGTTTAAGGAAGGCTTGAAAGACCCTTCAAATCTTTTATCTTCATGGGAACATGGAAATAATTGTTGTCATTGGAAAGGTGTAGGATGTAACACAACAGCAGGTCATGTTATCTTCCTTAATCTCCATTCTTCTAATTCCTTAGATAAATTGCAAGGTGAATTAAGTTCATCTTTGCTTCAATTGCCATATTTAAGTTATTTGAACCTTAGTGGCAATGATTTCATGCAGTCAAAAGTGCCTGCTTTTTTAGGCACTATGAAAAATTTAAAACATCTAGACCTATCTCATGCCAATTTAAAAGGAAGCATCCCTAATAATCTTGGAAACCTTTTGCTACTCGAATCACTTCATTTGAATGGCAATGATTTATTTGTCAATAATCTAAAATGGCTTCATGGACTTTCTTCCTTGAAAACTCTTGATTTAAGTGAGGTTGATCTTAGTAGTTGCAAAAATGATTGGTTTCATGACATTAGCATAATACTTTCTTCACTTGAAATGTTGCATTTATCATGTTGCCAACTTGACAAGCTACCTACAAAATCTCCTCTACCTGAAGTGAATTTTGGTTCTCTTGTAATTCTTGATTTGTCTGTCAATTATTTCAAAAGTAATATCCCTGATTGGTTGTTTGAAAACTGTCATCACCTTCAATACCTCAATCTCTCAAAGAATAATTTACAAGGTCAAATACCATATTCAATTGAGAGGATGAGAAATCTTGCAAAACTTGATCTCTCACATAATATACTCTCTGGTTCAATACCATTAACATTAGGCCATAATAGTTTGAAAGAGCTGCGTCTTTCAAACAATCAACTAACTGGTTCGTTGGAAAGAAGTTTTCACCAGCTGTCAAAATTGGTTGTGTTGGATTTAGCACAAAACAATTTGGAGGGAAATATCAGTGATGTTCATCTAGCTAACTTTAGGAACCTCAAAGTGTTGGACCTATCTTTTAACCAGTTAATAACTTTCAATATGAGTGAAAATTGGGTCCCTCCTTTCCAACTTGAAACTATAAGTTTGGCAAAATGTTATTTGGGCCCTCAATTTCCAAAATGGATTAAAACGCAAAAGAACTTTTCTCATATTAATATATCATACGCAAGTATCTCTGATACTGTGCCGAATTGGTTTTGGGATTTGTCACATATTGTTGAGTATATGGATCTCTCAAACAATGAGCTGAGAAAATGTAGACATGATTTTTCACAAAAATTCAAACTTAAGACACTTGATTTGAGCCACAATAATTTCTCATGTCCCCTGCCTCGTTTGCCTCCTAATGTGAGGACTTTGGATATGTCCAAAAACTTATTTTATGGAACCATTTCACAAGTGTGTGAGATATTGGGTGTGAATAACTCATTGGAAACTCTTGACTTATCTTTCAATAATTTTTCAGGAGTCATCCCAAATTGTTGGACTAATGGGACAGAAATTATTATTCTAAACCTAGCTAAAAACAATTTTATTGGATCAATTCCTAATTCCTTTGGTAACCTAAAATATATCCACATGTTGTTAATGTACAACAATAATCTTTCAGGAAAAATTCCAAACACTTTAAGAAATTGTCAAGTGTTGACTTTTTTGGATTTAGGGTCAAATCGATTTTGGGGGCCTATACCATCTTGGATTGGTACAGACCTGCAAATCCTAGAGGCACTATTGTTGCATGGAAATTTGTTTGATGAAAATATCCCAACAACACTATGCCAACTCAAGTCTTTAGCAATATTAGATCTTTCTGAGAATCAATTGAGGGGAGAGATTCCAAGATGTGTCTTCCCTGCAATGGCTACCGACGAAAGTATGAATGAAAAATCTTATATGGAGTTTCTTACAATTAAGGAAAGTCTTTTGAACTATCTTTCGGTAAGAAAGCATCCACTTCTAATGAGAGTCAAAAATATCGATTTATATTTCTTTGGAATTATTGTTCGATTTTTTAAAATGATTGATTTGTCGTCAAATTTTTTAACACATGGCATCCCTGATGAAATTGCCAAGTTAGTAGAATTGACTTCATTAAATTTGTCGAATAACCAGTTGGTGGGTTCTATTCCTTCAAAAATTGGTGAAATGAAAAATATGGAATCATTTGATTTGTCGAGGAACCAGTTATCATGTACAATTCCCAATGGCATGGTTAATATGAATTCCCTTGAGGTTTTGAACTTATCATACAACACTTTGTCAGGGAAAATTCCATCCGGACCACAATTAGATACATTTAGCAACGATTCCTATGAAGGCAATCCACACCTTTGTGGTTATCCACTCCCAGAAACATGCCCTGAAAATGGAAACACTTCATTCCACGACATACGTTGCAGCGACAGTGAAGGGAACATGCCTGAAGATGAAGGGAACATGCATGAAGGCGATCAATCAGGCTTAGGTATAGATTCATTCTACATAAGCATGGCTATTGGTTTTTTCACTGGATTTTGGGTATTTTGGGGCTCCTTAATATTCATTACATCTTGGAGACATGCTTATTTCCGTTTTCTAAGCAACATGAACGATAGGATCTATGTCACTGTAGTTCTTGCATTTGCTAAATTGCGGAGGAATATTCTCAATCAACAACCTCCCCTGTAACCAAAATCTATGTTTGCTTTGTTATTATGATTTTTAATAAAAATTTATGCCTTGAACATAGTTGATTGACATAATCCCAAATCTGTTATCTACTGGTTTTTATGACAATGCATTATAATAAACATCTGTGGATAAGAAAAGTTGGAAACTCTGCAAGTGGTAACAAAAAATTTCTGGCTACTACTTGTAAGTAGGACACATAAGCTTAAGTTTATGCTCATTGTTTCACTAGTAAAATTAAATTAACAGTTGCATAATAATCTATATAAGTTTCTTCTTCTGGAAGAATCTCTTCAAATGCCACAATTGCAAAGCTGAAACTCCAATGCAGATACCTAATGACATAATACTAAACCATGCCACTCTTCCATTTGTTCTTTCACTCACGGTCCTCATCTCCGCTTCCCTGAGCATTGAGCAAACATCCCAAAATATAAATACACAAATAAGAAAAGTTTTTAAAAAAAGACTTAATTTCAGTTTTGGTCTCTCTATTTTCACCAATTTATGAAATTGGTCTCCTCATATTAAAAGCCGACAGTTTTGGTCCTCCCATAACATTTTTGAACTAAAAATGACGATTTGACATATTTTAAATTATGTAACATACGATTTCATTATATAGAATCATCTAGATGCATTAAGTATTCATATGTCATTAATTAAATTTCAAAAATGAAAAAAATTCTAAAGTTGAAAATTAAGTTTTTAGAGGATTTTATTGCGATTTCAATGGTGCTAAATCATTCTACATCACCGTATCATATACCACGTTATTTAAAGCATGTCATGTCTGTTTTATAATTAAAAAATAAATATGAGGGACCAAAATTGTCAGATTTTAAAATAGGAGACTAATTTCGTGAATTGGTCAAAATAGAGGACTAAAAGTGCAATTAAGCCGAAAATAAAGTTGCAATGAGTTCTTTCTAGAAGACAGTGTTGGTGTGGTTGGAATTACCTTCCCTTCAGATAGAGCAAATTCTCATGGATGGCCTCTACAGATCCTTCTAGCTTTCTCAGCTCAAGCTCAACTCCCTAGGTATCATCCACATGTACATACTGAATCAGAAGAAGCAGAAAAAACATTCCAAAGCAAACAAAACAGGTATAGTTTTCAACAATTCAGATTTGGATTCTCTACCATTACTTTCATGTTATAAAGAGAGAATGACACAAAACAAAAGTAACTATAATCTTGAGATGGGTGAATAGTTTACTAAATTTCTTGAGGAATCCCTCAGCATAATCAGTTATACAGATACAATCCCTTATATCAATAATATTTTAATTACATGACAGCTATACAAAAAATATATAGCACAAAATATATTAATGAAGGAACATAAGAACATTCAAATCGATTCAATTTGCACGTAATTCCTAAAAGATTTCCATTTTACAATGCAAAAATACTTCAAGGAAATTGCAAATCTATCAAGTTCTTCAAAACCATTTTAATCCACAGTGCCTAAAGCATTTCATATATAATTACACCTTTAGTAATTGTCAGCCATTGAGAGGTAAAACACAAGTCATATCTACATGATATTTATATGGTATAGGTAGTTACAAAATTATGCATATCATTTACCTCAAGCTTCTCCTTCTTAGCAACTGAATCCCAATCCTTGGCTGCAATTCCGATTTTCCAGTCAAGGTTCACACTGACCTCGTGACCTCCTTGATTACCGCCATCTATCCAAAAGCATGCCAAGTAGTTCCCAGTCTCTTGAGTTGTAAATGCAAAACTTCCATGTGTTGTGTTCTCCTTGTGATGAAGATTGTTTCCATATGGTGATGTTACCTAGAGAAAACATTCCAAGTTGTAAGACATTTCCTGATTCCCACCAGCTAAATCGAATTGAAATGTATGTAAACCATATAACAAACATCTCTAGAAACAAATTACTCAGCAGTCAGCACCTCAACAAACAAAATTTGTGGATATGATTAATACATAACTGATCAAGCATATGCTACGCTTGTCAGGCTCCAGAAATAAGAATATGACAAACAAAATTTCATTCATTGATAAATATATGCAAAAACAAAAAAAGGTGAAGTGATAGCCATGAAGTTTTAAAGTATTGTAACACCACAAACAAGATAAAAATGAATTCATGTTAAAATATCACCCAAAAAAATGTTGATCAACAAATGCAATTGGGACAATACAATACATTACAAATCTATCATCTAAAATCAACATACAAAAAGCAAGGTTTCTTCATCATGGTTCCCAATATGAGCTTCCAACTAATCAATTCGGAAAAACAAAAAGATCAAATCCTCTCTTCCAATTTGTGTTCATCATCAACAAATTTTGTAAAATCAATGCTAAATCTAACAAAAGATAAGTAATTTTTGTTTAATACTTCAAATTACTGAAGGTAGAAACAATAATCCACCACGTACCAATACAAATAAGAATCTCCCAAAAATATAAAATCCACACAACAATTAATCAAAATTGAAGAACAGGGGAATTAAAAAAAAAAAACAAGAAACCAAACAAATCAGACCAAGGGAAAGAGGAAAAACAAAAACAAGAATGATCAACGAAATTGAAGAACGACAGATGAAAGAAAAAGGAAAAGGGTGGACGAATAGAAGAAAAAAACGGTACCTTGACGGCGAGAGTGGGGCTAAGGGTGTGATCTTCAGGAATGACGATATAATCGGCTAAAACGACGACGTTGTTTTGGATTTCTTCAGAAACGCATTTGGTACCAGAGTTGGGTAATGTGAGCCAGATAGCGAGAGCGGAAGGTACAAAATTGATTGAGAAGAAGAAGCATAGGAAGAGAACAAGTAACAGCGTTGAGTTCTTCATAGCCCCTTATCTCTCTCTCTCTACTTTCTCTCTCTATACACACACACCAACGAGTATTGAAAACTCAGACTTTAGAAATTATAATTTTGTATCTGTCTTACTTTTTTTTATAATAAAAGAAGGAAAATGTCATTCTTACCAATTTTATTTTATATAATAATTTTAGTTTATATTGTTAATTATTATTTTACTATATTTTCTGTGTTAATTTCTAATATTTTATTGCAAATATGACAAACAATAAGAATTGTTTACAATAAGAATTGTTTGATATTGTTATTTTATCACACAATCATAATTTTCATCAACATAGTTATATAATCAACGAATTATATTTATATTTGTTGTTGTCGCAAAACAATTTACCTTAACAATATATGATCATTATACTTTATATTTATTAATATTTCAATTTTTAAAAAAAATAATTGTTAGTAATACATAATTCGATCAATAAGTAAAAAAAATCCTACCAAATATCAAACTTTACATCAAATTTTAAGAGTTTAAGCTTTTAAGGAATATGATAAGAAAATATTAAATAAAGAAATTTAATTTTTGACTGAAAAAATATTTATTAAATATATAACATAACATTTAATACAATTTTTTAGAAGATAAACATTTAGTATATTAACAACTTTAAAATGTATTTTTTGTCATAAAAAATTTATTACTATGTTTTAACTTTTAATATTTACTAAAAAAAAAAAGTTTGACTTTTTACTACTAATATATTTTTTGGGTCAAAAAAAACTATTAATATCTTTTAAAATATTTTTCCTAAAAAAAATCTTTAAATAATCTTTAGCATATTTTTTAGATAACCAAAATATATACGTATTTGCTCTTTTTGTCACACTATATTGGTGCAATCATTAGCATTTGGTAAACATCATAAGTATTTGGTGAATAGTAAAGATAAAATTATTTCTTATACAAAATATGAAACTAATATTTTTTTGATACAATAATATTTTTTATAATTTGAATTTAATATTTTTTAAAAAAGAAAATATAAAATTAATTTGGTGGCCCAAATAAAGACTAAATAGTTAAAAAATGTCGCAGAATTACTTACGGTTGCAAAAAATATTTTTATTATATGTCATTGCATGTTTCTTTATTTTACAAGAGTCGAGCGTATCATACATTTGTCGCACACACAAAAAAGATTGATTTCATTGGTACGAGTTTTTCAAAGAAAGGCAAGAAATTTACTACAATTAATACATCATTACTTTTTTATCCCCCAACCAATTTTATATACTTTTTACCCTGTGTTTGGTCAATTTTTTCCAACTTAAATTTAAGGCAAATTTCGCCAAAAACTTCTAATTGCAAAGAGTCCACCGATAATTAAAGATGAGGCAGAGTATGGGATTCATCATCCCTCTCTGAATGTTTGGGGTGATTTTACGAATAAAATAAGAGATAAAGTTAATCTAAGAGTTAAGTTAGAAACCAACTAGATATAACAAGAAATGTAATTTATTCAATTACCTTTATAAAATATAATTTAAAATATATAATTGAAATATAATAAAATATAAATATAATTAATAAAATTTTAAGTTAAATTTAAAAATAAAATATTAATAATTAATCTAAAAAATGTTTATGATTTTATTATAAAGACAGTTTTGTTTTTTTTTATATAATTTAATAAATTAATATTCAAAATTATAAAAATATGAAAATTAATTGAAATTTTAAAATAAATATAATTTGTTTATGAAGGTATTTTTGTCATTTACAT
>JBBPBO010000005.1:7504640-7588437 GCA_037974295.1 Cicer cuneatum
ATATATATATATATATATATATATATATATATATATCGTGTTTTTATTTACATCCTAACAAATAAAATAGAATTATTTGGTTACTCGTGATTTTAAAAAAAAAATTAAATTGTTTATTTAGTAGTGTCAATAAATAGTTTTAAATATAAAATTATTTTATTCCTAATTTGATGTTTTAGTATTTTTTTTTGTTAATTTATAATATTTAAAATATAATAAGTTAATTAAAAAACTAATATATTATTATTCGCAATGATAATTTTTGGTATTTAAATACAATATATATTATATTATGTCTTGATCAAATATGTATCAAATACACGACAAAATAAAATATTATCATGTGTATCAAACACATAATATGATAATGTTTAATTTGTCACTATCATATTATATATTTATTCAGTTTTATATAATATTTTATCTCTATTATGTCATGTGCATCAAACGGACTCTTAAGGTGTACCAAAAAGTTACATGGAGTAGGCCTTAAGAATGAAGATTTTTTTCTTGTAATTGTGCAACATTTTGATGCCACTTTTTGGTTTGTTTAAGTGCAAGAATATGGTCTATTTATATTTTGTAATGGTGCCACTTTTGGTTTGTAATAAATTTATTTCAACTAGTTAATGCATGATACAAAACATAATCCCACTATTAGTTGAAGAAAACAAAGGTAGAAGATGAACTTTTGGCAAGGACTAAAACCAATTTTTTTACATTTTGTATAAATTAAAATGAAATTTTTTATTATGCATATACTAGAATCAAATTTCTTGCATTTGTAGAAACTAAAACGATTAGACATTAAACACTAAAACGAAAAACATTTACATTTTACAAGGCTTAAACTAAATTCTTTATTTTGCAAAGACTAAAATAAAAAATAAGTAAGTTAATTAGCATTAATTAAGTTAACTGCTTGACTGTTATGTTGTAGTTAAATTTTGAGTTTGCATCATATGCAGTGGCTACAAAGTGCAACGGCCGCAGAACCGTTAGATTTAAGTGATAAATACAGTTACACCCAAATCCAACTGTTTTGTAGCAGTTGCATTTGTCTAGCTACTAAAGAAAACCCCAACTCAATTTGAGTTTGAACTTTAGACTTTAAAGTTTAAACTGACAAACTTTTATTGCACTATTGAAGTAACTGCCATTAACTCTAAACTCCTCAATGTCTCATTAATGGCAATTAGTTGATCTAAACTTTTCACTGACTAATTTATTTTACAACGGACTGCACTATTATGAAGACAATTCTTTCTTGACATAAAAAAGCAATTAATCACCAAAATAATTAAGTTCCATGTGAATAAACTCAACAAAGCAATAATCAAGCCCAGGAATATTAAATAGCAATAAGTCCTTTCATAATTTGTTTGAATTGCAACCTTCTTATTCTAAACAGGAAAAATAAATCTGAAAGAATTATGTGGAATGAAACAAAACTGAGCTGAAAATAAATACAATATTCATTCATTCTTTGGAACAATTAATTACAAGAAGGAATAAACCAAAAAGAAAAGATGATAAATTTACAAACTCAAGGGGTCTCAGGGAAAACTTTTTTGTCCATGAAATTGATGAAACGTTGCGCATAAGTCTTGGGTTCTGTTACTGATATACTCATAGGATCAAACTGCAGTGATTTGTATGCATGTTCAATTTTCTTTTTGAAATTGTATTCTTGTAGTATATCAATTATTCCCATGTAAAGAACCACATCATAAACCTCAAAAAGTTCAACTTCTGATTCTTCCACTTTATCTTCCTGAAGCAACCTAGTAGCTTGAGCTGGCATATTTACTCCTAATTGCACTCGCAACCTGAGTAGTATTATTCGTTATTTTATATAAATGATACAGTTATTAATTTATTACAATCCTAATTTAATGATCTTTAGTTCCTATACTAGTAAAGGTGCTGAACTAATGAATATTGAAATGAAACAATCGGAATATGGCGCGTGGGGGGCAAGAGAAACTAATGTTATAGAAGAAAAGATAAGATACCTTGCAGTACCAGGAAGTAAAACATCAACTTCCCTGTCACCTATGGAGTATGCCCTCAATGTATTCCCTCTAATGTGGGGTCCAGGCGTGGTGTTGACAAAACTTGGTTCATGTGCTACTAATAACAAGCCATTAGGAATAATCAACTGCTCCCCTTGTTTGAGTATATCTAGTGCAAGCAAATCAAGTCCATATGTTTGTTAGAAAATATATGTCAAAATGTAATCACTAGTCTTGGGATGAAAACTTCATATCACATTCTAAATAACTGACATCAGAGCAGTACTTACCATCTCCGGAAGGTAAACTATGCAAACGCTGCATTGATCTGGGAGGTTCCACTAAGGCCTTTAGATTCTCTGGAGCTCTAAAATGCAATCCCAACAGAAGGCTGTAATCAATTATGTGCTGAGATTCCAAGAACTTGCAGTCTAGAGAAATTTGCCTGAACCAGAAAAACAATTTCTGGTCATAATCAATCATAACCACAAGCTAAATTACTAAACCTTCAGTCAAGAAGTGGAACAGAATTTTCATCATAAATATTTTAGAACAAAAAAATACATTGTATACCAAATTACCAATCACTTCTACAAAAGTTACTCTAATGAAGTAGGAACTTACTTGAATAAGGATTCTCGCAATTTTTTATCCATATGAAATTCATATTTTAGATCAAGATCTTTCAATGTTGAATTACTATTAATTTTCTCTTTGCTTGTATATCTTCCTTGAGAAGAGCCCTTCAGATCATAACGACGATGGATATGCAGTTCGGTGCAAAACATATTTCCCATGACCACAAAGCGAACCTAATGAAGAAAACAAAGAAATATTTTTAGTTAAACCAATTAACAAGGAGAAAGAAGTAAAGGCAGATATTAGCTAATACCTTCTTCCCACCTCTCAGTTTTATTCGATGGACGCCGAAGAATTTTGTTATAAGTGTATTCTCATAGCTTCCTACATGATTGTAGTATTTAGGAAGCATATTGAGCAATACCTACAAGAAGAGGAATGTAACTGGATTTTATCAAACCATAGTCTTTATGTACCCTAATGTGCATAAATATCCAATTACAAAACTATTAAAAAGTCAAATTCATAGATCAGTTAAGAAATTCAAATCAAAATAACTTAATTAAAGAAGATGCTGCCACTTTTTCCGGGTGACTACAAACCTTTAGCTCATACTTTTTTAGTGTCTTGATCACAAATTTATCATCTTGAGAAATAAAGAAGATGCTGCCACTTTTTCCAGGTGAAGATATGTCTTTTAGACCACAGTCACCACAAATGGACATCATGTACTCTGCCGCATCTAATTTGAACATCTCTCTCAAATTCCTAGAAATATATGGTTGTGTAACTATGCAAAGAAAAAGAAAACAAACACAATACTGGAGAGCTACAAGCAAATAATTAATGAATACCTGAAGACCATAGGGCAATAATCTTTCCAGTAGAAGTCTAAAGAACAATGTGGAGGAGTCAATTGTGAACCCTCCTTAGGGAAGTACATCCTTATCCTAGCTCGATCTCCAAAATCAGATGGCCGAACTTCGCGTGCAGGAATCGGTGTAATTTTTCCTACAGTGTACCTGAGAATTTAGCAAAATTGTTCAACTCATGAATAAACATTCTCTAGCCATGCATAAATATTTCTGTCAGTATTTCCAATTTTCCGTATACAACATTAAACACATAACTGGTATAATAAAAAATTCCTTATATTTGATTTGAGAATCAAGCAGCAAGTACACATGAATACACTACTGAACTCTTAACTTCATGGAATTTATTGAACAGTCCACAACCATTGTTTAATAACTTGAAGCCATCTAATCTATTAGTTAAATCATTTTCTACACAGGACCATAATTCTAAAATAGTTAAGTATAGAAAAGTTGAAAGAATGATGATAATACTAGTAACCATGAATACTAGATATGTTTTTCCAAAATAGTGTAAAATATTAAATAATTTACCTGATGCCAAGCTGCAAATTAAGCTTCAGATAATAGCTTTGACGGTCTTCAAAAATGTGCATAAATGAACTCTTCTTTACCGGCTTCACACTAAACTTATTTTGCCGTTTGTTCTTATTATGTAATATTTCTGAATACTGTCTAATTCTCTCCATAATCAGAACTCCTTGCATATATTCCCTTTCAGAAACCATATTACTCATACCAGATGCTTCGGATTGACCTTCATTAGAGGTCTGCAGTAATGCGGACGAGGAATCATGACATATGCAATCTCCAGAAGGATTTTGAAGGCTCCAATTCGCATCCAGTGACGAAGTCCTGTGAGATAAATGCCTCGAACTTTTCGATCTACTGCTGACCGGAGCCTTTTCAGAGAGTCTACGATTAAAACGTGTGTGTCCATTATCATCAGTATTAAGAATGCTACACCACTTCTTTAGGGATGGTTGTTTACTACCAGAAGGATAATATGTTCCTTTTCCATCCTTTAGGCCCTTACTCCATGTCCCAATATAAAGTCCACCATCTTTAAATCTATAAATTCCAGATCCTTGTCTAAGTCCATTTGACCAACAACCATCAAATATATCACCATTGCCCCATTTCATAATCCCTCTGCCATCTATTTTCCCTTTTTTCCAATTTCCAATGTAGATACTTCCGTTGTTCCAAGTATACCTGTTGAAGAATATTATAATATTATTAGAATATCTTAGCATTTATCACTAACATCAGTTTTATTTTATTTTTAATTATATCACTCCTTGACATGAGGAGTTGATTCAATGCATTCCACCTATAACAGGGGTACTCTTTTACAGAAATAATATACTTTCTTAGTTCCTATAATATTTTCTAGATGATATCAAAGTCTATTTCTACATTACCTTCCACTTCCTTCGCGAATTCCTTCTTTCCATAAACCTTCATAACTATCCGAATTGGAATACACCTTTCGGCCAATCCCATGATGAGCATTCATCCTCCATCCACCAGTGTAAACGCAGCCATTCGATTTTGTAAATGTGCCATGACCATGAAGGTAACTCCCGGAGAATTCGCCCTCATACTTTGCTCCTGATGGCCATGTAATCAGTCCTTTCCCTGTCCTTTTTCCATCTATCCAATCACCCTCATATACTGTTCCATTTGACCATGTGTACTTTCCGTCACCATGGGGAAGTATACCTTTGAACTTACCAATGTAGGCATCCCCATTTGAAAAGTACTTCTCTTCAAACCTACACTTTACAAGAAACAGTGAAATCATAATACATGGCTACATGAAGAAAATGAATAGGACAGATTGTAGTTTCTATGAATATTACCTTCCATCGTCCTCCATCGTCTGAAGACTTTCACTGATTTATCTGGATAACTTCAGGAAATCTGCCATTTCTTTCAAAAAGTTAAACATGTCTCTCACTGATATGATAAGGAAATTCATCTCTTCCTCCACCAGCTTTATATTGTGTCCTAATAGACAATCTGAAACATATACAACCATTATAATGAGTCTCGAACGGAAGAAAAAATAACAATGAATCCTTTAGCAGGTTTTCAAACTGAAGAGTGCTTTCTGGAATCTTCTCGCAAAGAGAGGGAAGTCCATTGAAGGATCAAAGATCAGGGAATGAGGGACTAGGGAGGAATATTTTGCAAACATCATTTCTATATGAAATAAAGGGAAAGGTAAATGCTCCATAATTTGTTTCTTTACTATCATAATTTGCTACAATTAAGACTACACCAAAGCAGCAGATCAGCAATAGATAATGGACCTGTTTGGATTGGTTTATTAAAGCTTATCTATTGACATAAATAATTGTGAGACTCTTTGGGAGAACTTATGTAAACAAATTATTCTCATAAGCTCTCCCATATAGTTTATACAAACAGTTTAACTTTATTTTATCTTTTATTATAGCAATTGCTTATGCATAAACACTTAAGTTTGTGATAAACGTTTATACTTGATTAAGTTGTTTATCTAAATAGACCAATAATGCAATCTGTAATGTAATTTACACCTGAAAAAATATGTTCATTATTACAAGAGTTATGACACCTCTGAACTTTTCTGCAATCCTTGTTAGGGCCTCATTCAGGGGGAGTGCAGTTGACTTCATAACATTTTTGTTAACATCATTTTGTTTTGTTTTTTGTTTTTAAACTGCATCACTCATTTGAATCTCATGAATCAATAAAAAAAAAACTAACAAACCATATATGCAGGTTAAGCATATAAAACATCAGTTATAAAAATAAATGGTTCAAACCTATGGAGAAATTAAATATAATCAAAATCAGATCAAAATAAAATTAAGATGAGATTAATGATTGAACTGACCTTAGATGGAACGAAGGCCAAAAATTAATATCCTTGACAGGAATCAAAAATGAAACAAAGAAGAAGTCATCCCTAAGAATCAAAACAATATATTAAGCAGTTTATAAGATAAGAGGTGATTAATAATAGAATCCTTGTATAACTGTCTTTATAGCCGACACAACCCCCACCCCACCACCTTAATAATAATAATAAAGTACTATTGCTGGTGATTAGATACCTCAAGCTCCAGCTATTATTATACTATGTACTATGATCACATAAAAGGAACATGTCATGTCTCTTTTTTTTGCTCCTTTGAATGTTAAAATTAACGGATAAATCACATTTTAATTTCTGAAAATACAGGAAGTTGTTATTTTAGCTTCTGATTAAGTAAAAAATTTAAATTAATATTCGAATCTCCTTGAAAATACAAATTACTATAGTAAAAGTTCTTAAAAGATTAACCTGATTGATATTTTAATTATTCAACTCCTAATTTGAGTATTTTAAGTAAACTACGTCTTCTTATATTTTACCCTAAAATTAATTTTTACTTGAAAAAGAAATACTACGAACCATGCAAAGGAAGAGGAACCTTTTTCACCCACCTGAAAAAAAAGATACGGCGTCGTTAGAAGTTTGGAATCAAGAAGATAACGCGTGTCAGAAAATTTGCGCTATGATATTAATATATGATGATACATCAGCATAAGAGTTGTGGTTGATGCGAAAGTGGCAACAGTATCTGACACGAAAGGGATAAAGGTCGATGCTCTAGCCCCACTCCATTATTGTCTTTCTGTCTCTTTTATTTTAGAGTGATCAATGTCATTCTGGTTGCAGTACTTTCCAAAAAAATACGAAATTTAGGTTACTCTTTGAACAAAAATTGTATTTTCTTCTTCCAAAATAATTGAGTGATGATCATTTTTCACATAGTTAATGAAAAGAACAGTACTTTTATTAAATTATTCTCGTAACGTATAATAGAATATATTAGAATAAAAATTATGTCAATATTATTAATTAAATTATATAATTAAAAAATACATTGAAATTGAAAAGGTCATAATTTTTGTTTTTTGCCAATGTCAATTACATGAGACGGGAAAGTAATTTTTAATCTCAACAAAAATAAATTGAAATTGGAATAAATAACTTCTTTTGTCAAAGTTTTTAACCAATCCAAAAATATTTTTGGGTGTGTTTGAAGTTTGAACGTACAAGCCGACGTGGGCGCCCTCGCCCTTTTTTTCTTGTCTTATGTTCTTCTTAATACATTTAAGGAGTGGTTAAAATTATATCTCTAATTTGATTTTTTCTTTTTTTATTTAAATAAATAATTTTAATATATATTTAATTTTTTTTTTATTTTGCGTATAATTATATTGTCTGAGTGCGACGTTATCTTTTTCCGTTTTAATGTTTTGTTTTTCTGTCTTGGTACAGTATTTTTAGCCTGATTTAACTTATTCATTTTAGTCAATATCGTATTTTAAATAAGAGACTTACGGAGGTTGTCACTACATTCAACACTCTCTGATCTTACATGTGAGTTGTTGTCAGCATGTAATAAAATGGTCATGTCAAATGCCACATATAATTGATATGAGTAAACAACAATAAATATTTTTTTCGAAGATAAATGAGATTAAAGAATGTGAATTCTGTATTTTTCTTCACCATTTGTCATGTGTGAAAGAATTTAACTTGATAATTTCTTATTAGTTTCTAAAAGGTTTATATGTATCATTAGCATATTTTTGTTTTTTTTTGTTGATTTTAAAATATAAATGAAAAATATCCCAAACTATAATCAATATATCATACTTCTTTCATTTTAGTAATTGAATGAAGTTTATTTTTTAGTCAAAAAAAATATGACGCGGTGCGCCACCTATTATGTGGTTGACCACATGTAAACGAACTCCAGGTAATTTAGATCTCTACGAAAAAAATATTTGGGGAAAAAAATTAAAACAAAAAATAGAATGCAAAAGTATTACATGTCAATGTGTCATGATATTTCATTTAGATTGACAAGTTAAGACTATTATTTATCATTTGCAACACTTCAATAAATAGAATAAACCCGAAAAAATAGTTTAGGAGACAAGACTAAAATCTAAGAAAACAAGATGAACCGATCACAATTGTCTGGTTAAAAACTTTATTAGAAAAACTCAAAGAGATAAAACTATATTGGAAAAAAAATAATGTAGTTTAAAAGACAACCTCAAAAACAACCGAACTAGAGCATTAATGAAATCTATACTCTTGAATAACAAGTCAATTCCTAGTAAATAAATCATTGATACCAGCAGAAATAGTATTTTACCACAACAAATGGATAATATGAAGACTCAAAACAACAATTTTATCCGCACTTTAATTCTCCTCTACGTAAATATGAAAAACAATAAAAGTCATTTGAGAAGTCAAATGAATACAATTCAACCATTTATTTGTTCTTTGATTTCCGATAAACAATTTTAGGATTTTTAAAAGCCAAAATATCAATTTGTCATGCCAATATTAATTGCAAAGCAACCCAAGGTAGCATCGTTCATGTCCCTAAAAATACCTCAATAAATACAGGACCATGACAATCCTTAGCAATGTTGTCAGTATTGCACATGATCAAATAAATTAACTTGAAGACCATAACCTCTTTAATCGGATGTACTTTGGGCGGGTGAATATCAGCTTTAAAATATTTAGGCCGTGTTTGGTTCAAAGGACATTAAAATATGCCGAATGTGTTTGGTTTAACAAACATAAGAGGTTGGGAGAAATTTTAATAAAGTAGAATGGAAAGAAGTGAAGACATGTTTAATTCAAAAAATTAATGATTTTAAGTTTGGTTCAATAAAATATGAGAGAATTTAAATAATTATTAAATTGAATCAAACAGAAAATTTTACAAATATTATTTCATCTCCACTCCATTTACTTCCAACCACTTAAAATCTCTAATAGAAGCATCGGTGTGGTAACATTAGTCAAATTTTCAACAATACGGGCATTAAAAATTATATAATTTGTTTATACTTTTGTCTATAAACTAGTTGACGTGTAAAAGATTTAATGTTATTAGTTTATTTACTTTTGAAAGACTAAAATCACTTTTTTTTTATTAAAAGATAAGATAGATTATGGAGTTTATCAAGATTTAGTTACACTTCATAGTTGAAATAGCATTAAATTAAATTCTGAGTTAGTGTGAATCAACTCTTTGGCAATTGAACTAAATTCATTTGCCAGAATTAAATTTAATTTTTTGTATTTCGTAACGGACTAAAATTGAAATTGTGTTTTCAATAATAGCGGTTAACAGTAACATTTGTTTTCAAACAAATCCAAACAAATAACATGATTCACACTCATTTATATAACGCACCGATACCGACATATACAATCCGAAAAATCCAAAACAAATACAGTACCAACAAATTAAAATCAACAAAACATCATAAAATCCAAATACTAGCAATAACAACCGTACAATTCAAAAAAAAAAACTATGAATAGAAAAAAAGCATAAGTAAATATCTAAGCGAGTCGCTATCATATAAATCTAGTAGGCATGAATCTATGACTAAAAGATCTAATTTTTAGAGGTTAAAAATTTGTTGGAGGGTCAATTAAAGTGTTGGTGGTGGGATTAATTAAGTTGCAATAGTTGAAGAGTGATTTAGGATCAAGGGGTGATGGTTGTCTAACTGGTAGTATGGCTTTTGTGAAATTACGGATTAAATTGATCATTGGAACCTTCAATGGAGGAAAAGGAGATAGAGAGAGGAAAAAAGTCTAACTATGAATCTTAAGGAATTATTTCTCATAAAATAATCAATTTTTTAATATATATATATATATATATATATATATATATATATATATATAGTCAGGCAATATTGTGGTTTTTTATTAATTATTGTGTTTTTTTTTTTGCTGAAATAATTGTACATATTATATTGCAAGTACAAGGAAGTTAGCTAAATTTAATTTAGCTATGCTATAAATTACAAGCACAGTATGCACGACATTTGAGTTTGAGGAAGTGCATAAATTTGAAATACATAGATACGGTGCTAATATAAAAATAATCGGAGTTAAAAATACTATTTGAAAATTTAAACCAAGTGAAATTCTTGCTTTCCACGGTGAATGTGTTTGAAATACATAGAAAGTATTGTAAGAATCAACATTCTGCAATCTAATTACAATACTTTCTATGAATTCAAAAATAAAGACATATTAATTAGTATTGTATATGTATTTGATAGTTTACATATATGTTGTAAATACGTAATCTAGAATTATCAAAATTATTATTTTTATTTTTTAAAAATTAATCTTTTGATAGTTTTGAGATAATTATGGATACTTATAAAAATATATTTTATAAAAATTAAAAAAATAAATAATATGAGACAATTTTTTAAATATTAATAAAGATGTACATGATTCACTTTAAGATGATATTATTATTTTTAAATTTAAAAAATTATCTTTTGTTGAATAAATTTATTATATTTTTTATGGATGACGGTACTTAAGAGACAATAAAAAGTAATTTTAGCTATTGAAATTAATATTTTTTAAATTCTTTAAATAATATTTTTATTAATATATTATAATTATATATTTACGAAAAATCATCTATACATATTTCTTTACAATTATTATATATATATATATATAATTTTTTTAATAAAAACTTTATTAATGTATTCAAATCTTATCGCATCATAAATTTCAAAAAAGTTAACATATTCGTGTATCCATATTAATGGAAATGGTATCCGTAAAGTAATTGATTGAAGGAATTCTTAATGGAAACGGTATCGCGTATCCGTAAAGTAATTGATTGATGGAATACTTAAATGGAAATGGTGTTTTAACAATCCAATGTTAATTAGAAGTAATACTTTCAAAATGAATTATAAATTAATTAGTTATATTGTATATATTAAGAAAGGTAGTTTGATTCTGTTAAAAAGAGTAAGTAGCTTGATCACATTTAATTTATATAATTCTAATAAAAAAATATAATATTTAAAATACCTTTGTCTACTAATAATTTAGATCATTAAAAATAGAAAAGTTAAATTAAATGAGACCTATTTTAAAGATTTATCATGATTAACATTTCCTTTTCATTCTAAAAAAATATGTATTAGTTGAGTTTCTACGATACATTAACAAATTAAATGATTTTGATACATTATTTTTAAAATTAATAAATTAATAATTATTTTTTATAAATTAAATAATTATTTGTCGACTTTTATATTTTAAAAAGATAATTACATAAAAAGAAATATCATTGTATATACATATTATACTAACCTTTTTACATTTTATAAAAAAAAAGTACAATATATACTGTTATGTATAAAAATTTAAAAAATAAATAAATTTTATTTCTTTGACATTTTTTATAAATAATTTTTAGTTATTCTAATTTTTTAAATAAAAAAAATATTTTTACAACTTATTTAATTATTAATTTAAATACAAATATATTAATATATATTGAATTAATGAATGTGCCGTATAAATTTTCGTATTAATTTTGTTTATATTTTTTTGTTTTGATAAAGTAATTATTAATTGATTTTTACTCTAGAATAGTTAACAAATTATAGTCTGAGGATGTAAAACTTACTAGGATGAGGTATTTTCTAGAAAACTGTGTCCTCTTTGAGAAAACACAAAATTTGGGTTATTCTTCTACAAACATGTCACGTGTTGTATTACTGACATTTCGCATCCAATATATTGTCTACCTTTCTCAATGATCACGGAATCAAGCTATATGACTTTTTTTTTCTTTCTACGAGACAAGCTATATGACTTTTAAAAATCAGTTAAATCATCGGAAGTTGATTTGAAATATTAAATTTGTTATTAATTTAAATGGTTTTATCCCTTTATCTTTGAAGAAAAAAAACTAATTTATATTTTTATCATATAATTTAATATAAATATTAGAAAAAATATAGTATAATTACAAATATTTTAATAAATTCATATGTATATACGGTTAAAAATTTAAAAAAATCTTATAAAAAGGAGGAAGATGAATAAGAAAGTCTTAAGAAATTTTTTTATTTAGAAATAGAGATATTAATATATGAATATGAGTGTCATGGAAAAAGTAATTTTTTTTATAAGAATTCTTATATTTTGACGCTTATATATAACTCTTCACCATTTATTAAATATTATATTGTATGATATTATTAATATATTATGTTTTTCATATTACTCTATTTATTTATTTTTCTTTTAAAATATTTGATCTATTTCTTTCTTTAAAGAATGTCGATGGATGTATCAGTCGAGTGTCCAACCATCATTTTCACTTTTCTACCATGATAGTCATGTGTATATGCTCTTAATAAGGTTACCGACAAAGAAAGAGAAGGGTGGGGGAAGGGATTATCGTTATCTTTAAGCATGAATGGTGTACAAACATAATTTTTGGAAAAAAAATAGAGAGAGAAAGAAATATTTGACACCGTGTTAAAAACTTACATTTAAAAATAAACTAAAAATAATCTTATTTTAATTATAATACTCGAATATGAACAACATTGGCCAATAGTGATAAGTACTAAATAACAAGAATGCAAAGTTGAACTATCACACGAAACTTCAACAGTTAGAATAATAATTAAGAAACATCAATAAAAATTTGAACATGGGAGGTGGAGCCATGGACAGAGATTCTTGTCTAGTAGGACTTATGAGGTGGAGCAGGTTGCCAAAACCATGTCAAACAAAATTGAACAAAAAATAGATATTTTTATAGATTTAGTTAGAAATGAAGATATTACTATCAGAAAATTAAAGTGGCTGATCGTGTTTGAAAGGCATTTTGACAACTTATATTGTCTGTATTAATTATTTAATTAATTTAATTAATTAATTAATTGTTTGCTGATTCAGAAAGTTAGCTAGCATGCAGATACTACAATACAAGAACCGCACATATAGCATCGTATTCTTCCATAATTGAAAACTTTGCTCCGATGCAAAGTTAGCAAAAATATCTTCATTAACTAATTCACTAATTAATAATTTCATAACACTTTGTCAAAATAAATATAATTACATAATACTTTGTCAAAATAAAAATAATTTCATAACACTTCCACAATACCTTTAAAAAACTAAAAACACTTTTTTAAGCAAAAAAATTAAAATACTTCCACAATATACGCCTTTGATTGAATGCAAAGTAAGCAAAACTTTATTTGGTTATTTGTGTATGTAGTTGCGTAATGTTTACAAATTATTATCCATGTCGAATTATTTATTGACATTATTGCTGGCCTCCAAAAGCAATCGTATAACTTTTCATTATAATCTTAGTCATCTATAATTTAATCTATGACTAATGACAATCATTTCTTTCATTTTCACATTATAAAAACTATCTCGTTTAAAATGCCTATATATATATATATATTAAACTTAATTATTAGTATCTTGGTCATTTTCAGTAAAAATAGCATCTTGATCATTTATATTATTTATCCCCTCAATAAATAAATAATTATAATGCCTAAAAAAATTATAAAGTTTGATCTTATGAAAGCAGAAAATATTCGTAATTTTATTAATATGCATGTGCATAATGTATCCGGTATATTTTAGATTCCATAATTAACATTGCGAAGAATGAAGATGAAATGTAAAATCAAAATAATTTTTTTTAAAAAAAGTTGAATAAACAATATATAATTAATTAAGAAATAGTATTTTAAATGTATGTTAAATTACAAATTACTATTATTATTATTATTAACCCATTTACTATTATATTATTATTATTACTGTAAAGGGTACACTAGAAAAAAAAAAGTAGATAACATTACAACGAAAATTGAAATGGGTCTTTCATGTTTGGACAAATAGTTTTTATAAATAAGTAATTATTGTGGAATGGATGAAATAATAAATAAAGTCACTCATCTATAAAATAACATATTTTTATTTTTGGTTTTAATTCTCTTGTTCATAAAAAAATATGATCTTAATAATTCAAAGTTTAATGGAAAAATAAATTAAAATCTTGTCAAAAATTGTTTCAATCAAAAAATAAATTAGCATTCGTTTACTTTGTTTTTAATATTATTGTGAGAATCAACTTACTCTATGATCTAGTAAAAAAAAAACTCACTCTAGTATTTACTCTTAAGCTATGTTAATTTGCTTGATAAGTAATTTAATATATAAAAATTGAATAATTTATTAATTTTTTATATTAACAATTTTTCAAATCCAACCGTCAAATATTATCGTATTATATTAGCGATCATGGACAACAAATTTTAAATAAATTGTACACTCATAACTTTTTTTTTTAAATGCCGATGTTAGTAATTAATTATAAATTTTATTAGAAAGAGAGTTAGTTACCATTTCAATTTCAATGTTTCTTTCCTAAACTATTTTTCGACTCTCTATTAGACATTCATATCATATCGATTTAATCTATTGCTAGACATTTTCTTTTAATTTTTTTTTTTTGACAATATTTACTTTAAAATCTTAGAAAATGTATATCATTATACATTCAATTAAATTTATTTGTTGAAATTGAAAATCTATATTTAGAAAACGTTGCAACTCCATTAAAAGTTACTAAGTTTGATCCATACTCTTTTTATATACAAAAGGGCTCTAAAAGCATATAAAAGAAAGAGAGCTGTGTTAGAAACTAAAAATTATTTGGGTATAGTGGCTCGTAATGCATCACCCAACATCATGGTTTTAATTCAAGAGAGTCCAATTGCATACTACAAATGTGTTCGATTCAATTCAATATTCAATAAAAATCGAGATGTGTGACTAACCCTAACCTTAATGACATGAGTAAATTTTTCTGCTTTTCAAAACAAGATATTATAAATAATTTTAATTGAGATGTCGACATGCAATTGCACTTTAGGCTTAGTAGAGAAACTAACTTAGGATTGGCACTCAGAAAAATAAAGTTCGGTTGAGTGGCTTTCCTTTTGACATTTTTTGTCATTTTCTATTTGTCATTGGATGTTATGAAAAACAAAATCCTAAATCAGAACTTAACTAGCTCTAAAATCAATATTCTTTAGCTTTTGTTTGATTAATAACAGTTCACACACTAATCTAAAAACAAAAAACAAATTATTTATTTCGATTTTGTTTCTAATTACACCCATACATATTTAGTTACACTCTAACTTGACAAAAAATATCTTTTTTTTTCTTCCTTTTTTAGATGCGGTAGATGTATAAATTAACTTAGTTCACTTACACCTAAGTAAGTAAATTTATGTATACATCACTCATTTTCTTTTTTATAAAAAAAAAAAATGCTAATACAATTATCAATTTTCTAATTCACGTAGACTAAATTGAAATGACGCACTATTTATTCAATTCCCTTACCATAATTTAATTCCCGCACAATGCAAAATTTAATTCATCATTCATGTAACATAATTTAATTCACATAAGTTCCCTCTCAAAAATAAAATAAAAAATTAAGGTATGTTTAACCGTTTGTTGTTAATTCAAGTATGTCTAATTTGTGTTTGTTATTTATTCATATATGTTTATTATTCATACGCTAACTTAAATCTAGTTGATGTACATTAACTTAATTTATGCACCATACGCGAGTCTTCGACGTTGAAAAAAGATCAAACACATAAAATTCACAAAAATAAGATTTGAATACTAACCAAATAACTTGTACTTAGTCTTTCATCGAATTTAGTGAAGACGCCAAAACAATGAAGTTTTTAACCTTGAATTAAGTATTTTCTTTTAATAGGATGACAGGGGTAGCTTGGATATATATAATAATTTTAGGGTGTAACATGATATTTTGATTTTTTTTTTTTAGAAGAAACATAATATTTTGATATGTAGTTAGAAAAAAAATGTTTTATTTTTAATTTTTATTAAAAAAATTAGTAGTGGAATTGAGTTCGAGAATCTGATACTATCCTCCTATGCAACATGGGAAGCAAATACCCGAACCCGATTACACCATCGGAAACCCGAATCGGATGGATCGGCATCGGCGTTATGGGTGGCGCCATGGCCTCACGCCTCATCACCGCCGGCTACAATCTCACTTTCTACGCTCGTAACCCAACCCACCCAAACTCCCTTTCCCTCCAATCCCAAGGCGCCAAACTCGCCGATTCACCTTCCCATCTCGCTAACTCAACCGACGTCATTTTCACCATGCTAGGTCATCCCTCCGACGTTAAATCAATCCTCCTCGACAAAAACGGCGTCGTTTCATCTCTAAACCCTAACACCGTAACCGTCGATACAACCAGTTCACATCCAGATCTCGCTAAAGAAATCTCCGCCGCAGCGAGAACCAAAGACGCTTGGTCTATCGACGCTCCCGTCTCCGGAGGCGACATCGGAGCAAGAGAAGGAAAACTAGCTATCTTCGCCGCCGGAGAAGCCTCGGTAGTAGAATGGCTACAACCGTTGTTTAGAATCATGGGGAAAGCGACTTACATGGGACCCGCAGGGTGTGGACAGAGCTGCAAGATAGCGAATCAGATAACGATCGGAGCGAATTTGATTGGGATTAGCGAAGGGTTAGTGTTTGCGAAAAAAGCTGGGATTGATTTGGAGCAATTTGTTGGTGCAATTAGGAACGGTGCAGCGGCTTCGAAAGCTTTGGAGTTGTTTGGGGAGAGGATGATAAAGAGGGATTTTAGGCCTGGTGGTTTTGCTGAGTATCAAGTGAAGGATTTGGGAATGGGTGTGAATTTTGTTGAAGATGGTGGTGATGGTAAAGTTATTGTTTTGCCTGGTGCTTCTTTGGCTAAACAGATTTTTACTGGAATGGTTGCTAATGGGGATGGAAAACTTGGTACTCAAGGTGTTATCTCTGTTATTGATAGGATTAATGGAAATTAAATTTCATCACAATTTAATATTGGTAAAGTATGTGTACTCTACTATAGCAATAACTCATGTTAAATTTACTTGATGAAGTGATGATAAGTAATGTCTAGTTGTGCAAACTGTAAAATTAATTGATTTTTCTAGGTTGAAGTATGCGTGGTTTGTAATATTGATTGGCCTTATGGGGTTGTGTTGTTGTTATCTTATCTAAAAGTTTGTTAATATTAAATCTTCAATTTTGAAGGAAGTTGAAGAATGATAAATGAAGGGTGGACTGGACTATATTGTAAAAACAGTGCAGGTCTCACTGCATTTGGTTTAATCTGTTTACAATTTGTTGTTGATTGAATTTGCGGACAGCAGGGTGTATTTTCAGAATGGAGACAGCAAGGGAATCAATGATAAGGCAGGCAAAATGATCTGCAGGAATTTTCAGGAAGGCTGAAGACATTGGAAGGTGATAAGGCAATACAGCTGCTGCATAGTTATAGAGGTGCAGGTTTTTATGGGGTTTTTGGCTGCTGATGTGCAGATTGTTTTAAAGGGAGAGGGTTGCACTTACATGTGTGCTACTGCTAAATACTATTTTTGTCAGGTTGTTAAGGGAGTGAAACGGTGAAGGAGCATGAGACATGAAAGTATAGATGGATGACATGCTGTAAAACCAAAACTGGGTATTGGTGTGAAATGAATAATAGATTAACTTTCTGGTGCAAAAGGAACTTATAACTATAGGTGCATTGGTTATAATCATGTAATGCCAAGACTTGACATCTTTGTTGAAGAGGCTGGGCTTTAGGGCATGTACTTTTTTCTTTCTTTCTGGCTTCATCATATGGTGTAGGCTTGGATTTGCTAGTTGGTGTAATAGATAATTGGTGAATGTTGGATGGATACAGTGTTGGTGTTGTTCTGCATAATGTAGAATTCCTGTCTGATGTTGTATGTATGGCATAACCAAACTATACTATACATGGTGCCTTGTGTTATGCTTTATTTATTAATTAATATAATTAAATTTTGCTTCATATTGATCATATGGATTTGGCAGTTGGCATGGGAACAATTACCTACCATTCAACATGATTTCAAAGTTTATTCAGTTATTCGAATTTATTCAAAAATCAGTAAGAAAACCTAAGTATGCAATACTGATCATAGTGTTTTAAGATATGTATACCTCAAATTTTAAGATGCTTCTATTTGTTTTTTTGTTTTTTTTCTTCTTCTTTCAAAAAGTCAAGCTAAATTTTCCAATGAAGATACATATTGCTTATGTGTTTTCTCGTATGAAAAGGATTCATCTAATTTGAGATAACTAACTTATGGTGAATTACTCCGTTTATATTAATTTTCTTTTACCTGCAACACCTCTTATTCAAGAGCTACAATTAATGTACAAATTAAATAGCACAAAACATGCAAGAATCAGAGAGAGAAAAACACATTAACATCAGAACAGGTTTGGAAAAAAAATTATTAGGATTGAATGAACTCATCACAAAAAACATTCTAACTATTCCTTATACATTCAATCTCTAAGCATGTGTTTGGTCAAGCTTGCAATCTCAAATCCCACAAATTAGATTAATTAAGTTGCCTCAAGCTTGCATCCATAATCTCACCTCTAATATGGTTGGTCTTTCTCTAAGTTTCCAATAAGTTTTTCAATTCATATGTGATTAGAATATTAAAAAATTGATAATGAAGAGAGTCAACTATAAAGAGACATCAAAGGTAACAAAAGGAATAATTAATTATGTTAAAATGGATAATGGCAGTAAGAAATGAGTTTTTTATCTTATAGATCAAAGATAATAGAATTGATTCCTCTAATGGTCAAAGAGACAATGTGATATGGTTCTTTCCAACAAACAAATGTTGAATTCTTCGTAACCTAGAAATCTATCCAAAAATTGTATCAGCATCTTCCTGACATTGAATGACAATTGATAAAGATAAGTTACTTCGACAAATGATTCCATCAGTCCGGTCATATTATTAACTTAAGTAAGTAAATGGTAAATTTCTCATGACTAAGCCACCTCAACATAATTTTTGTTATGTTAAACCAATATTGTAGTACCTTAAATTATTTTAATTCTTAATTTAGTATAAAATTTAAATTAATTTTTAAATTATCAAAACGTTAGTCAATTTAGTTCCTGACGTCATAATAGTCACATACTATTTTGACAATAAGTTACTTTCTTTTAAAAGATTTTTATGGTAATAAATTGTATATTTCAAAGATTATTTTAATCATTCGATGAGTAATTTGAAATTATAGTTGAGTCAATGACTAAAATGACAACGTCTTACACTTTTATAGACGAAAATAATGGTTTATCCATTTTTGTCACATATCCACGCCAAGCCAGCCTTTTGAAAATTCAAATTTATCGAGAGACTAAAATTGCAAGAATATCAAATTACATTAATAGAATCAAAAAAAAATTATTTTACATAGATTAAAACCATATTTTGTCCATATTACATGGACCAAAAGCCCAATTAACCTTTAAATCAATTAATAGTAGGAGTAAACCAACCAATGAAAATATATGTTTTTTGCACTACACATCAAGAGAAAATGCATCATGCGTGAATTATTTGAAATTGAAGTATAAATTTACAAGAAAGGGGGTTTGAATTGTAAATTAACCTTTTAAAATTTTCTGAAAAAATTAACTCAAGATTGATCTTGGTTGTAAGTCAGAAAAACGGAGAACGTTCTTGGTTAGTTGAAAATGACAGTTTTAGTTTATCTATTGAACTTGATATTTAAAAACTTTAAAGTAAATAGATAAGGGAAGGAATATAACACACAGATATATCTTGGTTCACCCAACTTGGGCTACGTCTAGTCCTCACAACTGTGAGATTTTCAACTAAGTGCTCCAAGGCAAGAACTCTCTTGACTTTTACACAAACTTTCTGCACATCAATCTTGATCTGTTACAACCAATACCCTTCAATCTTTACAAGGTTTAATCACACTACCTTCTCTATAACATAGAAGGATTTTTACAACTTCTCAAGACTAGTTTTTACTCACTTTGTCTTGAGATTACAATGGAATGATAAAGTGTTTGATAGAATATAAATATCCTCAACTCGTGTTTGAGTATTGATTCTGATCTTTGGAACTCAGAGTGATCTTAGAGCACAATAGTAATTGGATGATGCAGTTTCTAAGTATTTGACAGAACTTGAGAAAATGTGTATAAAAAGGGTGGAAGCTCTTGAATCTGATTATGAATGATGAAATAATTGCTTTCGTGAGTTCTGATATTTGCCTTCACTTTGAGGTCTCTTTTATAGACTCAAAAAGAGCTTATGACAAATCATTTGCCCATTGGGAGCAGACTGGTTGTCCTTTGTCAGTGGTTAGGTGAGAGCAGGCCTTCATCCTTGCTTCTAAAGTTCAAGAACAGATTTGGTTCGTTCTCTGTGTGGCAACTGAGTCTTGATCTTAGTCATGCGTATTCTTGGCTTTTGAGTTAGTAGAGAGATCTTCCAATAATGATTTGCTCTTATCGTGATTGAGAAAGCATGATTAAATTGGAACTGCACAAACTGATTCTTGGAACTGTTTCTGCGTTTTTGCTTTTCTAGAGCACCTCGAGAACGTTCTTCGTTTTGTTCAAAATTGTCCACAACGTTCTTGGTTTTACTGACTTAGCTTGTTTCTTCTTTGATATGATATGTTTAAGTTTCTTGGTACCTATCTTGATTAATACACTCAAGCACACTTATTATATACAAAACATGCTTTAGAATCATAATTATAATTCTTAATTAATTTTTGTTTATCATCAAGATATTTAAATTGGGGTTTTGTCTCAACAGAAATAAATTTCATTAGAGATCCAAAGTGGCACAAAAAAGTTGCACCGTTACAAAATAAAATTAAATATATTTTATTTCTTTAAAATTTTAACTTTTCAATTTTAGTCCATGTAATAAATAAAGAATACAACTTTTAGAATATAAATAAGTTTATTAAATTAACATAATCAATGCACCTTAAACCTCTATACATATTGGGATTTTAAATTCTAAATTAATAAATTCAAGTAAAATAATAAAAAAAAGTTTCAATTTTTTTTAGAATATAAATTCATTTATTAAATTAACATAACCAATTTCATATAATATTTATTTTTTAGTTGACAAAATAGTAGATCACTTTAATATTTTTTGAGACAATAGTAATTTTAAATAGATTTTAGATTTAAATATGCGATTAGTCTATGTAAAATGCAAAATATTTTATTTTAGTCTCTACAAATTAAAATTTTCGATTAAGTTATTGAAAAAATGCAGACGTTTTTGCTTTAGTCCTTAGTGTCTCAAACCGTTAGTTTTTTAACGGTTGAGTAATTAATTACTTAAGATTTAAATATACAATTAGTCTCTTTAAAGTGCAAAAATTTTATTTTATATAAGATACAAAAATTTCATTTTAGTCTCTTTAAATAGTTCATGTTGTATTTTTTTTATTCAATTAAATCAACTAATAACGGAACCAAATAAACCAATGGAAATACATGTTTTTCACCGCACATTAAGGGAAAATGCAACATACATTAACTAGTTGTTTAAGTGGAAGAATATGATCCAATTTTAGCCCTCGTAAAAAACTTCAAGGTTTATTTCATACAAAATTATTCAACAAACAATTTTTGTTTCAGTTGCAACGAAACATGTTGAATTGTCCTTCAACTTTAAAATTTTGAATGTTTTTATGCAAATGTTTAAAACATTATAAAAGTTCCTCCACAAATTTTAGAATTTTTTAACCTTGAATAAATTATATGGATTTTTTAAATATGTAAAAAACTAAAGATAAAAGTAACAAATATATGGACTTAGATATTAAATTTAGAGCTATTTTTTACAGATGAATTTTGTATACCGTTGTAAACATACTTGCCTAAATTAATTCAAAAATATATATGCATGCATGATAATTTTGAAATTCACCTTAGTCTCTTTACCTTCTATACATACTGGAATTTTAAAATTGTAAGTTGTAGATGAACTTTCTTATTTTTCTTGTGACTAAATCAATATTTAAGGTGGAATGATTATTTTATTAAATATCGTAACGGACGGTCCACATTTAACTAAATGTGTGATCATACTAATAATAATGCACCGAATTTTGTAGTAAAATATGTTTGATAAAAGTAGTTTTAAGATATTTGATCACATAAGAAATTTGTGTTGCACATCTTTCACTCATTCTTAAAAAAAAAAAAAACATATTCACCTAATTTTATATTTTGATACAAAATTAACATAAAATTTAGATTTTTGTGTTTTAATATTTTTTATTTGCTTTTACATTGCACGAATTTTTGTTGATAATCAACCAATTTTTAATTCATCTCTAGTAATATCAAACTCTAGTATGCATCATTTTTTTATTAAATGTTTAAATTTTTAAAGAAAACGAATTTGATGTTTGGGAGTTAAAAAAAAAAGTAAATTTTCATTAAAATTAATTATGCATTATTTAGTCCAATAGCAATTTCATCTCTATAAGGTTCGATTGTTTGAGCATAAATAAAAATGATTTTTAATTTAAAAAATATAGAGATTTTAAAAATGATTTTTTAATTTTCGTTTGTTTGCTATCATAAAAATGATTTTTAATTGGTTTGTATATAATTTTATAAAAGTGATTTTTTAAATTATAAAATTACCATAAACGACATGACTTTTTTAAATACACTAAGCTCCCTCTTTTTATCGGTCATAAGCATAATTAGTTCTCTTTTGAAACTTCTCAGTAATATTCTTCCATCATTCTTTACTAAAATGGGTGTCTAGCCTATTACTCGTTTCTATTTCTTCAATGCAATTTTTTAGAAATTGTTTGGTTTTACTATCATCCCATCTTACAACAATTTTTCCATCATCCTCAGAACTTTTTGCATATTTTTTTAATTGATATTTAAGTCAGTAAAAAGGTTAAATCACATGTTTAAAACAATTCATAAAGTAACATACCATTAACCAAATGTCCAACTCGTAAACATGATAAGCATGTTATCATAGTTTGATTATCCTTAGTCACTAAGGCAATAGTTAGTACTTTGTAGAATCTTTGTTATGTTATGTGTCAATATCTAAAGCATTTATTATGAAATTTACTACAACAGAACCATTGAAATATTTCAAATTGAACACTTCAAAATTTAAAGTTTAATCCATTTCTTAGACATATTTTAAAATTGATTAATATACCTTAAGTACTCATAAAAAAAACAATAAATAAACACACAAAAGCAAAATAAAATCGTATCAACATACGAATAATGTAAAGATAAAATAATTCAAAGAAAAGGCATAAAAAATTAGAAACAACAAAAACCGATGTGGAGAAATCGTAAAGAAGAAGAAAATTTAATGAAAACTAGGTCAGAGTCTAGAAAGAGAAAAACAGTCATAGTTAAGTGTGTGAAGGAGAAAACGCAACTAATGAACTAATGAAGAAAACTATAGTAAAAATTGATGGAGAGCAATTTCGAATTTTTCAAAAAGTGTAAAAATAATTACATCATTTTCTCTTATTAGTGAGTTATGTTCAGTATTTTTGAATTGTGTGTCATCTTTCTCTCTCATCTATCACATGAGACAAATGTGATAAATTACTAATTTTAAATTTTCATTTTTAACAAAAAAAAATCAAAAATCTAAAATAAACATCATTCAAATGGTAAAAAATGATTTTTAATTTAAAAAAATAAATTTTTTTATGAAAAAATCTAAAACCACGCATCCAATAAACACTTTGTATAATAAAGAGACAATGAAGGCACGAGGACCATTTGTTTTGCATAGTATGGTACCTATTGAGGCATTTAAGGAAAATATAGTTTAGTAACCCAATTCCTCATTTACACATTACCTGCACTAAGGGTAAGGGGTGTAGTTATCTCATTCTGACGTTTTTCACACTATTTATTATCTCGTTTCTATTAGATATATTTTTTTCTAAATGTTGTTCTCTTTTCGACAGAAAAAATCAAAGAAAAAACGGTTGTTCTCGAATTTCAATGACCGAGGGCACAAATTCACTATTCTTCCTCGTCTTCCCCAAATTCATCCTAGTTAGAAATGATATTGAGAACCATAAAGTTAATCAGTAGTGTGAATTGAAGAAAAAATAAATCACATAAGAGATATTTCACTATAGTATTTATAAGATGAATATATGTTCAATTTTATAAAGAAGAGATAATGCACTCAAATCAATGGACTGAACTTGAGCTCAGTTTAAAATCACATTTAAAAATTTGAGTTCGTTAAAATAGATTTGTGTCTTTTTCTTCAATTTATTCTTGCATTTTATTGTTTCAACAATCAAGCTGCTATAAATTAATATAGGTTTTGGAGAAGATAAGATTCATGAAAAAATACGATTGTGTGTACACTAAATCATTAATAAAGTTCAATAGTGTAATTTGAATAGACCACTAATAAAATATAATATTTAGTAGATAGTTCACCTTAGAAGCCATCTAAATTTTAAATACTCAAATTCACATTTAAAATAGTGACATCCTAACTTAGTAAGTATCTCAAACTACGACAAAGATGGTTTGCTTATGACCATGCTATTCAAAACTCTGTAAATATCCCATATAGCCATACTATTTTAAACTCTAAAAAAATAGCCGATATATAACACGTTTTCAATTAGACGCATCCAAGTCCACCTTTTGGCTGATTGTTGACTTTTATTAATTTATATACCAGTCATATACTACATTGGTCTTTAAAGATGTGTTTGGTTAGAGGAGATAATAGTAAATTATTTTATTAAGTTGATTTTGCTTTCTCTTTATTTTATTAAAATTTGGAAGAGAGGAGAGTAGAGATGATCAATATAGTTAAAAGAAATTATTGAAAATATTTTCATTTATTGAATTAAACACAAAATCATTAAAAGGTATTCTTCTCTTCTATTCTCATTTAAATCAAACATGTATTTAATTCTCTTTTGTTACCTCCCTCCTCTTCCATCCATTAAAATTCATTATCTCTCCTCTCATCTACTAAACCAATCACACTCTAAATATAAGACAAATACTACCCATTTCTTAATTCATATGATTTAGTCAATAAAGTCTAATATTTAGGAACATATGAAATATTAATTATCCTTCCTTTATTATTAAAGAATAATAATATGTTAAAAAAATTAGTATGTTATAACGTTAATAATTGATGATCAAATAAATAATTAATATTGTGTGAACATGATCAATCATACATGATTATAATATTGATAATTAATTTATTTATTTTATTAATTTTTCACTTTAGATGAGTCAAAACATAACCGTATGAGATATTTTTTCCATTTCCAACAAAATATTAAAGAGGAGTGCTAACAACATTCTATTTAATTAATTAAAATTTACATGTTCCATCAAAATATATAAATCTCATAAAAATTTAGTAAAATCTATGTGTATTTTACACAGTTAAATAAAATAAAGTGTGTTAAAAAATATATTACTAACATTATTATTTTACTAAAATATTTTTATCAAGTATGGATGCCTTCCCGATTATCAATAATATGAAGTAGAAAATATTGAAACGGAAATGGTGAATGTTAGTATCAATTGGATTATTACATTATACTACTTAATTGAAAAGTGAGTATTCTTTACACATGAGTACTATCTAGGATGTAAACACCTACAACTCTCACGTGTCTGTTCCAAATCGCAACTGATATATTTTATGTTTCGTTATATAATTAATATATTTTATGTTTCACACTTTAAATTTAAAGTTTAATTGCATTTTTTGTTTCTTTATTTTTACTCATTCGTAAAATTGGTTTTAGTATTTTAAAATCTAATATCTTTTGTTATTTATCAAATTTTTTAACAAAAAAAATAGTAATATATCATATTTTAATAAACGAATCATAAGATATAATATTGAGTGTTTAATTTTCAATAAATTATAATAAAATTATCTAAAAAATTCATTTTTCAACTTCTAAAATTATTCACTTTTGTTATTTAATTAATAACATATAAATAAATTAATATATATAAATAGTTTTAAATTATAAAATCATATACTACATCATTAAAAATATATCAAATTATTTTTTTGTTGTTAAAAAATATGATAGAATGACAAAAACTGTTAAATTTTAAAATATAAAACCAATTTTACAAATAAGTAAAAATACCAATAACTTAAACTACTATTAAATCTAAATTTAATTAATAAAAATATTTATCACACCCTATGCATACTAGTTGATTATAAATAACGGAGGAGTTGGGGGATGTATCTTCAATATATTTGTGTATCATAATCGAGGGTATGCTCCTGTGTTTGCTAAATATATTTTGCCAGCAAAATTACATTTTTTTTTATTTAGTTTTAATAATTTAGTCCTTTATTTATTTTTTCGTAAATCAATCATTTATTTTTTAAAATTTGAACGAACAAATTAATCTTTATTCAATTTTTAAAAACTAAAAGTCCATTTTTTTTTTAATTTTTATTTATTTGATTTAAAAATAAAAAATTTATATCAATATTTATCTTCTTCATCAACATCTTCTTTATTTATTTATTTGATGAATATTGATATAAATTTATTAATTTTATTTTTTTAAACAATAAAATAAATAATTCAAAATGATTAATTTGTCTGCATTTAAAAAAATAAATGACTGATTTGAGAAGAAAAAAAACATATATGATCAATTTGTTATAACTAAATAAAATAAATAATAAAAAATATAATTATGTCTGAACAACAAGTTGCATGGATTTATGTGAAAACAGGGAAAATGGAGATGGATTTAACACCGAAAACAGAAAAAGCATTGTACGAGGGAGATGATGGTGGTTACTACGTTTGGTCGAGTTCTGAAATGCCGGTGTTAGCTTCTACCAATGTAGGTGCTTGTCGCCTTGTGCTTAAACCTCTAGGATTTTGTCTTCCTCATTATGCGGATATCTCTAAAGTAGGTTATGTTATTCAAGGTTAGTCCCATTTCTATTTTTTCATTGGATTATACTATTAAGATTTTGTCAAAACTATCCTAAACTTCAATCCATAAACATTAGTTTTTTAGATACTTATTTATATTTCATTTTAGAGGGAGTAATTTTTTATTAATTTTCCAATTGTGTAGGGACTGATGGTGTAATTGGGTGTGTGCTCCCCAACACCAAAAAAGAAGTTGTTTTGAAGCTTAAGCAAGGAGACATCATACCTTTACCTATTGGAACCGTTTCATGGTTGTACAATGATGGTGCCTCAGACCTTGACATTGTTTTATTTGGGGATACTTCAACTGCTCATGTTCCAGGCGAATTCAACTATTTCTTTCCAACAGGAGTTATAGCAAGTTTTTCCAATGAACTCATTAGCAAAGTGTATCATTTGAACAAAGATGAAACAAACAAGCTAACAACAAGCCAAACTGAACCTTTGGTATCCAAGCTAGAAAAAGGCCAACCCATTCCTAAGCCCCAAATGGACATTACTAAAAAACTAGTCCATAATATTGGTGCTACAAAACCCGAAATTGAAGTCCAAAATGGTGGATTAATAACTACATTATCGGAGTCAAGTTTCCCTTTTATTGGGAGTGCTGGGTTAAGTGTGATTAAAGTTAAACTCGAACCTAATGCTATTAAGGCACCATCTTATTTAGTAAAGCCTGCAGTAAAATTAATTTATATTGCTAGAGGATATGGAAAGATTGAAATTGTGGGTTTGAATGGAAAACTTGTATTGGACACTCATGTGAAGGCTGGTCATTTAATTGTTGTACCAAAGTTATTTGTAGTTGCTAAAATTGCTGGAGAAGAAGGAATGGAGACTTACTCTTTTGTGACAACTATCAAGTAAGTTTTTGGGATTTTAATTTTATAAAATGATGTTAAATTAAGAATCTACTCCCTAGCAATAAAATAAATGTTTATATTTAGATCAATATAATTTGAATCAAAATGGTCTAAATACATCTACTATTTTTACGTATATTTTATGGCGAAGGAGTAAGAATAGTCCATCATAACACAAAATAACATTCAAATTAGTTGATTATATTATTTGTAGGTGTGACATATATAATTTGAGTACTAACAAAAGAAAAATTTAATGGATTCTATTTATAGGCTTTCAAGTGGGCACGACATCAATTTGGGGCGCCTTATCACCAATAGTTCAACAAGTTTCTCTTAATGTGGATTCTGAATCTAAAAAAAGTTTCATATCCAAGACCAACAAAACTACAACCATCATTTCCGCTGCTAAAATTTAGTATGGTTTGTTTGTATTTTCGTCTCTTTTCATATTGAATGTCATTTTAAATGGAAGAGTGCAACAATAAGTTGGACATTGTTTCATTGAAAAATAAAATTTAAATTCTATTTCAGTCATAAAAGTATCATGTTAATTAATAATAATTTTTTGCGTCTTCAATTTTTAAAAAGATGTTATTGGGTGTTAACTATTACCATAAATACATAGCTGAGATATTAATTGATGTGGGAGTGATGCACATTTGAATATAAAATTAAAATATAATAATTAATGGTATATTAAAAATATAAGAGTCAATATTCATTTTGATTCTTCACAAATTAAAAATACATAAGACAAATTATTTCCCGACAAAAAAATAACTTTTTTTAGTTACTCTTAAAAATAAATTAGTACATGTTAGTTATTCTGTCAACTTTTCCATTCAATCATTGTTTTTTTTTTGAATTGTGACACGCTTATATGGCACTCCAGTTGTAATACAATACAAATGTCTGTGTATTTAATACCAAAAAAGAAAAACTCGTAATACAAATGTCCACGTGCATTTAATACAAATGTCCCTTTTTGTCAACTAACACTATTAGAGCCACGCAATCAAGTTAACAATCCACTTTATCAGTTCAAAAACTAATTTTTGTTCCGATGATTAATTTGTACCAATTTATTTTTGTAAGGGATTAATATGTCCTCTATGTTTTTATTTTGATAAACTAAAATGAATCTTTACTCAAAATATAAAGAGTGAGACTACTATTTTGAAACATTTTTTTTATCAGTATGACACTTAATATTAGACGAAGGATTACTATCACAGAAAAATGCTTAATTATGAGTTTGTCAATGCATGCTACATGATGAAGTTTAAGCGGCAATTGATGAAACTCCCTCACAAACTTTGGGTTTAAGTGACTAGAGTTAATTAAGTAGGATCAATGATATTTCTTAAAGGGGCTATTAGATATTTATAAATTAAAATGTTTTGATTATCTCTAAATCAATAAATTAACAATTAATTTTATGAATCAAATAGTTATTTATCGTCTTTTATATTTTAGAGAAGATAATTTCATAAGAAAAAAATATCATTTCATTATTTATAAGTATTTAATTTTTTATATTTTATCATTAAAAAATTCAATAGTCACTAATATGAGTAATAAAAATTGAGGAAAAAAATTATATTTTATTTTTTATAAATATTATTTAGTTATTATAATTTTTTAAATGATAAAAAATTATTATTTAAAAAAAACTCATTTAACTATTAATTTAATTTAAAGATCAAATATATAGATATATTGAATCGGCACATGTTCCATAGAATTTCCCTTCCTTAAATTTCAAAACAAAAGTTATACTAGTATTGCTTACGTTCAGATCTCTTCTAAAGCATCTCATGCATGTTTCACACAATATTCACAAATATTAAGATATTAACTTTTATATATATATTATGCGCATAAAAAACCAAATTATATATAATTTGTCAAGGCTCGATGTCTATTAGTCTCACGACATTTTTATGAAATTATATTGATTGATGTAAATACACTCAAATATGCATGAACTCACTTACGCAATATATATCGTAGAACTTTCACAAACACCTTATTATTACAAAAAAAAGAAAATTCACGCATGAAATTTATCCTCATCACATAAAAAAAACAAGTCAAACTAAATAGTAGGGGGGATGAGATTTGTGTCATGTGTGGCTTTGGATATGAAAAGCTTTTGAAACTCAGAATTCACATTAAAAGAAACTTCTTGCACGGTAGGTGATAAGACTCCCCAAACCGATTTCTTGCCAGCTAATTCTTCAAACAAAGGCCTGTAATAAATATATACAATTATTTTGTTAGTGCAAGCCACCCCTAAGAGTCTAAGACTAATATTTCATTCATAATTATAAGTTAAAAAATTATTGAAAAGTTTATGCATCTACTCTAAAATTTAATGTACATAACTGAGAATCAATACGACAATCAACTTAATGAACTAAATAATCTTAATTTGAACTACAAATTAATTTAAATCATAAATAATTTGTCTCGTATTATGATTTTATTTTCTCAAATGAATTTAATGTTAATGTTTGAAACCTAAACAGCTTACTTTGTAGTTTGAATTAAAAACAAAATAACAACTTACTCTGTAGTTACAATAGAGTAACTCTCCATTCCTTCTTCACCTGCAATTTTAGCGACCACAAAAAATTGTGGCACAACAATCAAATGACCAGCCTTAACTTGAGCATCCAAAACACGTTTCCCATTCAATCCTACAATTTCAATTTTTCCACATCCTCTAGCTATGTAAATTAATTGAATCCCAGGAGTGATTAAGTTTGATGGTGCCTTAATAGCATTAGGTTCAAGTTTAACTCTAATCACACTTAACCCAACCTCCTTAATAAAAGGAAATTCTTTATACGTTAAGATTGTGACTAATCCACCATTTTGGGCCTCAATATTTGGGCTTGCAGCATCTATGTCATAAACAAGTTCTTTAGTTAGGTCCAATTGTGGCTTAGGCATTGGTTGGCCTTTTTCTACACTAATTATCACAACCCCAGTTTGGCTTTGTGTTAACTTATTCACCTCGTCTTGGTTAAAATTATATACTTTGCTTATTAAATCACTAGAGAAACTTGCTAAAAGTCCTTGAACACCATTTAGAAAAAAATAGGTGAATTCTCCTGGAACATGAGCTTTTGAAGTTTCCCCAAGAAATATAATATTAAGGTCAGAGTCACCATCATTGAACCACCATGAAACACCTCCAATAGGTACAGGTATAACATCTCCTTTCTTAAGCTTCACAACTACTTCTTTTCCGCTATTAGGGAGAACCAATCCAGCTACACCATTAGTCCCTGCATTCAAGGAAATTTAAGCCAATAATAGTACATATCTAAGCCATTTTTAATCTTCGGTTTTAATTTCGCAATTTTAAAACCTCTTCTGCCTTTAAATATAAGTAATTTTTTATCAACAAAAAATTAATGTATTTAATTCAAATTTTATATCACATATACTATTTTTATTAACACAAAGTTCTTATATTGGAAAGAAAAGAAATGAAAACTTAGTCAAAGTGCACCTAACCCAAATCTCAATTTTTATTACTTTCTTAAATGTTTTATTTGTGATTTTCCTCTCTTTGAAATTATTTATTATTTAATAATATTAATACAACATTGATGACTTTTTTTAGTAATATATTTTTACATATCGTATCTTAACCCATAAAAATATTAAATAAAATTAAACTCATTTTATAATTAAAATTAACAAAATAATAAATTTTTAAGAAGAGCACATATCTCAAAACTAAAATGAGGCTAATGAAATATAAAAAAATGCATGAGTAATGAGTAATGAATGATTATGAAACCTTGAATGACATAACCGATTTTGTTGGAATCAGCATAATGAGGAAGAGCAAAGCCTCGAGGGCGAAGAACAAGTTGACCAGCACCAACGTTGGTCTTTGCTAAAACTGGAACTTGAGAACTTAACCAAATATAATAACCACCACCATCTCCCTCAATCAATGTTTCTGCTACCTTCGGTGTTAGCTCCAACTCCATTTATCAAATCAAATTCTTCTCCCCTTTCATCATCAAAATTAAACCATTTCAATTTATAAATAAATTCATTAGTGTTCCTTGGTTCAAAGAGTATTGTAATGTTTTTTTCTATTATTTTCTTATTGAGATTTTTTTTTATATGTTTTAGATCTTTTGATAGTTGTATCTAATTCGGGGATCACAATATGTTATTTTCTTTTCTTTTTTTAATATTTATTTTTTTTTTAGATAAAATAGTAAAAATATTCACGCATAAAGTTTTTAAGTTTGAGCTTGTGGTTGCAAATTCAATCTATTAATACAAATATTCAAATTAATAATATCGAGATTCATCAATAAAATAAAATCTCGTATTTTATTTTTTTTAAATACAGTTTTGGAAAACGCTTTTTTAAAAAGTACAAACGTTGTCAAGAATTTAGATTTGATAGTACGGATTTAATTGTACTTTCTTTAAAAGACGCTGTAAATTGAAATCAAATGAAAATCTTTATCTCAAAGTGTAAATCTCACAGCAAAATTAAAAATTAGAAAAGCCATAGTGAAATTCATAGAAGTCATGAACGTACCTGCGATCTAGAATATATATAACGAATTTTTTTGGCGGACTTCAGAGATGAGAAAGGAAAGAAAAAATAAACCAACTCAGCAATATTTGGTTGCGATCTAAATGCCTGAATGCCCGATACGAAGTTCAAGACTTGACGAGTGAGTGCTATATATAAAATTTTAAATGGAAATTTTATTACGAATTTACAGTCACACTAACTCATTGTTATAAAATTAATTCTCAAAGAAATAAATATTTTTTTTAGTTTTTAATGATTATTTTGATGTTTGAATATGTTTGCACCATAAATTAATAATCTATTTAATGTAGGAGGGTTCGCTGCAAGAATCGAGGAAGAAACGGCTTTGCGGGGAAATGCAGAAAAAGATCGTCCGGTGTCAGATTGCCTATTATTATACCTTTTCGAAAAGGGAATCGCGCCACGAACACAACACATTGCTTCGCCATGATGTATGGGCTCCAGAACCGTTTTGAGCTCGTCTTGGGCCTCAAAACAGTCGTTTTAGTTTTCCCGTAATTTCGGGCTTTTCTGTTTTACAGCCGCTTTAGTTTTTCTTTTAATTTAGGGCTTTTCTGTTTTACCTAATTTTCGTACTAGGGTTTCTATTTTCTATTTAAAGACTTTCTGTGCTGTAACAAAAGGGTATATTTTAATAAAATAATTAATTTTGAGAGTTTTTCTCTTCTCTGGTGGATTCCAGAACTTATTCTTTTTAGGATTAGCGCTTGCTAACCCTTTGCGATTTCCGACTGCGTCAAGTGGCATCAGAGCAGGCTTTCTCCTGTTTCTTTTCATAGCTTGAACAGCCATGGGAGATCAACCAGTCACAAGAGCAGACATCGAGGGTATCACTGCGGCTTTTACCGCGACCCTTACTGCTTTGACTACGCAGATGACGACTCAGGTGGCGGCTTTGACGGTTCAAGTGAATGCCATAAATAATAGGAGGGACAGAGGCAGGAGAGACGAACTGCCCAGGCGTCCACATGGAGGCTTGCAGGCTCGTGTTGAATCGGACTCTAGTTCCGAAGAAGAGGTCTAGGAGGAGAATCAGGGTTTTGATAATCAACAGAATCGCAACGACTATAGAGTCAAGGCTGATATCCCGTTGTTCTATGGAACTATGGGGGTTGAAGAGTTTCTGGATTGGCAGATTGAAGTGTTGGAACCAAGTTGGTTCTAAGACTTAAGATTTTGATGTTTACAAAAGCACTCAATGTAAACTTATTTTGTATCTTGAATTATTAAATTAAATACAACCAGAATATGAAGAAATCAGAAGCAGAAGATCAAAGAAAAATGAATTCTGGAATTTCCAGATGTTCCAGGATGTCAAAACATCACCAGAAGATATCTTTGCAGGCCTATATCAGAAGGAGGAAAAATCAGAAGGAAACATGGATCATACCATTGGAAAGCCTGCCAGAAGGAGAGTTGATCAAGACAAACAGGAATCAAATATCAATTTTATTCTAGAAGGTATTCTGACCAGAAGATGGCCTGGCAGTAAAAAAATTACACAGCCCAGACTTGTTCCAGACTTGATCAGAAGGTATGTTTATGAGTCCAGAACAAGAGGATCAATCCAGATTTGGCCCAGACCATAAGATGGCATGATTCAGGGCATGGAACTAAGTCCAGAACAAAAGAAATGAGTTCCAGAATCAACCCAGACCTGGTTCAAAATTAAAGGTAAAATGTCCAGACTGAAATATTTTTGTTCAAGTTAATTTCAGTTTGTTCCAGACCAAAATCCAGAATCTGTCCAGATCAGAGTAAAGACTTGCAGATCAATGGTTCAGAAATAATTTTTTGGGTCCAGTGATGGTCCAGATCAGAAAATCAGACCATGGCCCAGTGTTGGCCGAAATCAGAGGGACAAAATGTGCAAGACCAGAAATGGCCGAATCCAGGAGAATTCAGCATAACAAGCGCGCATCCAGGCTGGCCGAAATCAGAAGATCAGAGGGTCAGGAAGTGTGGTCCAGGGATGGCCGAATTCAGAGGATCACAGCATATCATTTAGCTTGTACCAGATGTGGACTAGCGCTCAAAATTCTGATGGTCCAGAATTGATCAACGATGGAGATTGCAAGTTATTTTAATTAAAGTATTAAAAAGATTTGTTACTAAAATAAAGTGGAGTATTGTGGAATTCAGGAGCTGTGGCGGGAAGCAATTAAGAGATTTGATTGGCCAGTTAATTTTGAAAGAAATCTGAAGATATGTTTTTTATTTAAAAGAAGCCAAATTGGTCAAGTTATTTTTGGAAGAGAATCCAGCAAGATTCAGCTCGAATTTGATCATGGAAGAAACCCTAATTTTCATCTATAAAAGGAGGCTCAAGGCAGAAAACTTAATATCGAAAATCACAAAAGGGTCATACACTTCAAAAGCAAACACTCTCAAATTTTCATATAAGTCAATTGTTGAGTCTCAGTTTTTAAAGCAAGTACTCTTGTTGTTTTCGTTCCACTGTGTCAACTCTAAGTTGTTGAAGTAAAGTCTACAAGTTGAGGGAGTCAGTAGGGGTAGCAAGTACTTAGCAATTAGATTCATAGTGGTGTGGTTTCTTCTACAATCTGGGGTTGTCAGATTGGCTGAAGACAGGTGTTTTCCTCAAGAAGTCTAGGATTGTTAGACTATTGAGAAGACTGACTTGGAGGGTCAGTAGCAAGGTTGTAATTCAAGTTTGAATTAGTGAAATCCTTCAAGGCGAAGGGACTAGACGTAGCCTCGTTAACGGTGAACCAGTATAAAATCTGTGAGTTTTTATTTTTATTTTTATCCGCTGCTAACTCTGTTTTAATTATAGATCAAGTTTTGTTTTGAAAGTATTAAAACAGGAAAAGTATTCAAGTTAAGTCAAACACAATTCAACCCCCCTTCTCGTATTTGCACCTTCATGAAGTTGATCGGTTCTTCGACGTGATGGGTGTGCCAGAAAACAAGCAGGTGAAGATGGTGGCAATTCGGAGTACCGCTGCTGTGTGGTGGGATAAGCTTGTTGTTCAGAGGCAGCACCAGAGGAAAGCGCCAATCAGAACGTGGAGGCGAATGAAACAGTTGATGCTGGAGCGTTTCTTGTTTGAAGATTATGAGCAGATTCTGTACAAGATGTATATCGATTGCGTTCAGGGTAGAAGGAGCGTGACTGAGTATACAGCAGAGTTCCTGCGTTTCTCAAAATGCAACGAGTTGGGGGAAACGGAGGGTCAGAAGGTGACTCGCTATATTAATGGCTTGAAGGGGTCGATACAGGAGAAGGTGGGTATGCAGACTGTCTGGACCGTGACAGAGGCCTCTACATTAGCCTTGAAAGTGGAACTGATGGAGAAATCCCCCAGAAATTTCTCATCTTTTTGCATATTCACTCCGCAGGGTAATTATGAAGTTGCTGGTGATAAGGATAAAAGTGTTGCTGCTAAGGATTCTAACTCCTCAGCAAAGGAAACTGGTGGAACCAGTAGTGCTACGTCCAACAATAAGAGGGCGAACCAGAAGTCAGCCAACCATACGCGAAACCGACGGGAGATAAGTGTTTCCGTTGCGGTGGGCAGGGTCACAAGTCGAATGTTTGTCCTTCCAGGAGAACGGCTGCAGTTTTGAATGAGGAATCTGAGGAAGAGGAAGAAAACAACGAGTATGACGGTGTTGAGTTCGCTGAAGAAGAAGCTGAAGAAGCAGTGAATTTTGTATTATAGAGAGTCCTGTTGTCTTCAAAGGAAGAGGGGCAAAAGAAGAATCTTTTTAGAACACACTGTTCTATTAAGAATAAAGTGTGTAATCTGATCGTGGACAACGGGACTACAGAGAACTTGGTATCCCAGAAGCTGGTGGACTACCTAGAGTTGCCGACAGAACCGCATGCCAAGCCTTATGCTTTGGGCTGGGTGAGTAAGGGTTAGTAGGTCAAGGTGACAAAGACTTGCAAAGTTCCTATTTCCATCGGAAGGCATTACAAGGAAGAGGTAGTGTGTGATGTTCTGAATATGGATGTGTGTCATGTCCTACTTGGGAGACCTTGGCAGTATGATCATGATATCACGTATAGAGGCAGAGATAATGTGATGATGTTCTCCTGGGAAAGGCACAAGATAGCTATGGCCCCGGTTTCTGATTTTAATAGACGAACATGGAAGGAGAAATCCAGTTTTCTTGTTATGACGCAGGATGAGCATGATTTGACTGAAGCCTTCAGGGAAACTGAGTGGTTTTTTCCAGTGGTGGTCAAGGGTTTGCTGAGTGCTATGAAAGAAAAGATGAGCCTAAACCACCAAAAGAGGTGCAGGAAATCTTGGCGGATTTTGGGGAGTTGATCTCGGATGAGCTACCCAACGACTTGCCTCCTATGCGAGATATTCAGCATCAGATTGATTTAATTCCAGGTTCCAGCCTGCCGAACCTACCTCATTACCGCATGAGTCCCAAGGAGAACGAGATATTGCAGGAACAGATTGAGGATTTACTGAAGAAAGGGTTCATTAGAGAGAGTATGAGCCCATGTGCAGTTCTAGTGCTTTTGGTCCCTAAGAAGAACAATCAGTGGCGGATGTGCGTTGACAGCAGAGCCATCAACAAGATAACGATCAAGTACAGGTTTCCCATCCCTCGTCTGGAGGACATGCTTGATGAGTTATCGGGGTCTAAGTTGTTTTCGAAGATAGATCTACGGAGGGGTTATCATCAGATTCGAATCAGACCTGGAGATGAATGGAAGACGGCTTTCAAGAGCAAGGATTGCCTTTACGAGTGGTTGGTCATGCCTTTCGGGTTATCCAACGCCCCCAGTACTTCCATGAGGCTAATGAATCAGGTTCTTCGTCCTTTTACTGGATCTTTTGTGGTGGTTTACTTTGATGATATTCTGATTTATAGTAAAACCAAGGAGGATCATATAGGCCATTTGAAGCAAGTGCTACAGGTCTTGCAAGAGCACCAGTTATACATCAACTTGAAGAAGTGCACCTTCTGTACCAACAAGCTGTTGTTTCTGGGTTTTGTTGTCTGTAACACCCCGAGTTTAAAACACAGCGCGGGTGCATTTTTTTTTCTATTTAAAAAAATTAATAATTAAAATGAGTTTTCCCAAAATTATTTCAAAAGGATTAAAATAAAGTTCTTCGTAAAATAGTACGTTATAAATAAATCGATGAACGTAAACTCAATACTTCATCAGGATTATCACTAAGTACTTATCTTGGAAATTAGTTTTTTAAGCATTAATACATCCCAAAATATCATTGTCAAAATACATCAACAGCAAATATCAGAGTACATGGTTCAGCGGAAAATAGTACAGTATTCCCAAAATAAGACAAATTACAATTTCAACCCAAAACCTAATACATTAAGTCTAACTGATCATGCGCTGAAGCTGCAGTAGCACGGATTCCCTCTGCATCCCATGCAAGTCTCTTCTGACTCTGCAGCTCGCTTGGACGTAACCTCCTCCTCCTCCTCCTCGTGCAGAGAGGGGTCGGTCTCCTCAGAAGTCAAGTCAATACACACTCGTGGCCGCTTTGGCGGTGCCGAAATCTCGTAGCAATCATCGAAGATCCTAGATGGACCCGGAATCGTAGTCGCTACTGGTCTCAGCTCTTCACGCTTCTCTACCGCATCAGACTCATGTATCTCTCTCCCAATCACAGGGTTGAGAGTCACCATCCCGACAATGGCCTCCGTCTCAACCCTTTCAGCAGACTCCTCAGCGTCGTCGAAAACTCTGTGCGCCTCTAGCACCAGGCGGGAAGGCACGGGAAACTCTATGCTCGCGTGAGTGCGCTCTACGAAGTCTTCCACGCCGTCAGTCCTACTTGTCCGCTCCAGCAACCTCGTATAAGTCGTTGTGCTTGAGATAGGGTCAAATGCCCAAGCAGTGCGCGAGTAGCAATCAAGGAAATTCAACGACGTTTCCGTCGTTCGGGTACCCACGGGCGGCGTGGGTTTGGGAGGCATATGAGGGCAAAGCCCAAAGTCGACAATATAATAGCAAGGGGTCACCAACCGAAAATAACAAATATTCACATAGCATATATTTCTCAACAACACATGTATTCATGGCATAATATACGATGACAATAAAAATGCTCATTGGAAATTGCATAACATATATATCTTTTAAAAAACTGGAGCCAATTATTATGAAGTATGCGGTAAGTACAAACAACACGTCAACCAAACACAATCATTAATCCAAAATTTCAAATTCTGGACAGCACTCACACACATTAATTTCCAACATTCATCATATAAGCAATCGTGACACACCGGTCAAATCCCTCAATGTAATGCATATATGCTCATGCATAATTTTCTTGGAATCACCAAGGTGCAGTCGCTCGACAGACCAGCACATCTCAACGGCCCTCATGACCAGGGTGCAATCGCTCAACAGATCAGCACCAGTGCAGACGCTCAACAGTCCCGCACATCGTGCAGTCGCTCAACAGACCAGCACGTTTGACATCACCCAAGGTACAATCGCTCAACATATCAGTACCTAGTGCAGACGCTCAACAGTCCAGCACTCGTGCAATCGCTCAACAGATCAGCACGGGGTTGCGCATTTCAGGGTACAGACGCTCAACAGTCCAGACGCTTAACAGTCCAGCACTTATATACCAAGGTACAATCGCTCAACAGATCAGTACCTAGTGCAGACGCTCAACAGTCCAGCACTCGTGCAATTGCTCAACAGATCAGCACGTGGTTGCGCATTACTCTGTGGCCCATCGCGGGTACCACTTGACTATGCAATGCATGGAAGATGTAGTGTTTCACTTCTCTAGAAACAGCATACAAAACAGAAATTCATGCCTCTCAATCATATTTAACACATCTCAGCATAATCAAAATTCTCATAATCACAAACATGACTAAACAGCCAAATATTCATTAACATTCTGAAATGTTTTTCTCAGACTCTAACTTTCAATTACAATATTTAAAACTGGGATTTTTCTGGGATTTACGAATCTGTATTCGAATACAGCTCTTCTGTATTCGAATACAGAAGCCAAAAACAGTATAATCACTATCTGTATTCGAATACAGCCCTCTGGTATTCGAATACAGAGGCACATTTCAGTGCATAAATCAACCTCTTTCATTGCATCAGTAAAGTTTTTTTAAAACTTCATCACCACTACTTCAAAATCTCAACAAAAGTTCCACTTTAACTCACCACAACATTCCCAGTATTCCCCACACACTCATGGTTTACAAAACACTCTTGAAAACTTGGAATTTTTTGCAAACTCGAATCTGTATTCGAATACAGATCCCCTGTATTCGAATACAGAAGCATGAACTGCAGTTTTAACATTCTGTATTCGAATACAGCATGCCTGTAGTCGAATACAGAAGACGAAACCTTGAAAATATCAGCATTTCTCCCATGTCCTTAAAGGTTTTTCAAAACATCATCCCCTCTACTTTAAAACCATTTCACATACCTCATTTAAATCATTTAAATCATTCTCAAAGTTTCTCAATACTTTAAAACTCACATGACAGTGATTAAAATTGATTTTTCTGGAAAACACAAATCTGTATTCGAATACAGCTTCCTTGTATTCGAATAAAAAGCTAAAAATTGAGTTTCTGGAAAAACTCGAATCTGTAGTCGAATACAGCATGCCTGTAGTCGACTACAGATGCGAATACAGTGTTTAAAATTTCACTTCTGTATTCAAATACGACATAGTCGTAATCGAATACAGATGTTTTAGTCAGAAGTAAAAATCCTTCTTCTGTATTCGACTACAAGGGCTCATAGTCGAATACAAGTTTTGAAAACTTAGGGAAAACAGAAGCTGGACAGGTTGTATTCGAATACACACATGTTGTATTCGAATACACCTTCGAAAAAACCAGTGAAATACTTCCTAAAACATCAACATTTTTTTTCAAACTATTTCTTTTAAAGATGACAACCAAACATTAAGCAAATTCTGCACTTTTTCAAAACCCTTTCCTCATTTAAAATCCCCGTTTCCTTTAAATCATCAACACCACCAGAATCATCACAAACAACCAGAATCAGAATCATCAATATCATCAAGATCACCCAGAACAACCAGAATCAGAATCATCACTATCATCAGAATCACACAAGACATCCAGAATCAGAATGATTCATATCATCAGAATAAACATGCAAGTACTCAGTTTCTTCAAACATCAGAAACATGCAAATACTCAGTTTCTTTAAACATCAGAAACATGCAACTACTCAGTTTTCTTCAAACATCAGAAACATGCAAATACTCAGTTTCTTCAAACATCAGAAACATGCAAATACTCAGTTTCTTCAAACATCGGAAACATGCAAATACTCAGTTTCTTCAAACATCAGAATATCATGCAAATACTCAATTTCTTCAAACATCAGAAACATGCAAATACTCAGTTTCTTCAAACATCAGAATATCATGCAAGCATCACTGAACAACAAACCCCAAACAGAATGCATTTTTGCATTTTAAGACTATTTTCAAAACAGTTTTAAGACATGCATTTTATTCATCATTAAAATGACATGCAACATTTTCCAGCTTTCACTCATAAGTAAAATAGCATGTTTTATTAGAAAAACAGCAGCAACCACCATCTCAGATAAATCACATATCAACAAAATGCATTTTATTTCAAATGTCATTTTCGAAAACAGTCTTTCTCTTAAAACAGAACTGAAATAACACTCATTCATGGCCCTAATGCAGCTAAAAATGGAAGGTGCCCTTACCCTTGTAGCGTGCTATGCTATTTCTCTTGTTCTTGCTGCGTTCCCTTTTCTGCGTCTAAAAACGGCGAAGCTGTTCCCTAAGTTTGCTGTTGCAAAACTGGGCTTTTTGGCTTCGTAACGAGGTGGGGATTAACTTTACTACTGTAGGTTTTCTGGTTTGATGGTTGGAATTTCAGTTAATGGTGTTTGGAGGAATTTCCCTCTCTTCAATTTGAATTCGGGAATGGCAGAATTGAGACATAATGGGAGGAGAGATGGAGTTGGTACATGCAATATGGGCAGTGAGGAGGAAGGAATGGTGTTATGACTTCACCATCCTTCTCACTCCTATTTATAGGCTCTCATGGTGCCACCTCACTTGCCACTTGTCTGATTTCCAGCTTTCAATTGTCTTGTAATTAGCCACTAATCCTTACTTAATGGTCCAATTAATTTAATTACTCGAAATTAAATTAATTTAATTCTTCATCCAATAATTTTAGTTCCTCTTCCAAAATAAATATTTATATATATATATATATATTCACTTAAAACATACATATATTAAATATTTTACAAAAATTCCCAAAATACCCTTGACAAAAATTCCAAAATTAACATTACAAATTAAGGGTCTTACAATACTACCCCCCTTAAATTAGTTTCGTCCTCGAAACTACATGTCCATAAACAATTGAGGATATTGTTCCCTCATCTTACTCTCCAATTCCCACGTTGCGTCACCAGTAGTCGGATTCCAAATTACCTTGACTAGTGGGACTTCCTTGTTCCTCAACTGTTTAATCTTCCTGTCTTCAATCATTACAGGCAATACTTCAAAAGACAGGTTGTCCCTCAGCTGAATTGTATCTGGCTCTATCACATGTGACGGGTCTGCAATGTATTTCCTTAGCTGCGACACATGAAATACGTCATGAATATTGGACAGTATTGGAGGTAAAGCAATCCGATAGGCCAATGGTCCAATACGCGCAGTAATCTGGTATGGTCCAATAAATTTCGGAGTCAACTTTCTTGACTTAATAGCTCTGCCAACACCAGTTGTAGGCGTAACCCTTAGAAATACATGATCAGCCTGCTCGAATTCCAAGGGTCTGTGACGCTTGTCCGCATAACTCTTTTGACGATCTTGTGAAGCCTTCATTTTCTCTTGTATTCTCTTGATTTTCTCTATGGTCTGTTCCACCATCTCTGGTCCAACAATCATACTCTCTCCATCCTTATACCAGCATAAAGGTGTTTGACACTTGCGTCCATACAAGGCCTCATAGGGTGCCATTCCGATACTTGCGAGAAAACTGTTGTTGTAAGTGAATTCAATCAATGGCAACACCTCATCCCAGTTTCCTCTGTCATCCAACACACATGCTCTTAATAGATCCTCCAAGGACTGATTTGTTCTCTCAGTCTGTCTGTTTGCGGATGGTAGGCTGAACTCAATTTCAGTTTCGTCCCCAAAGCTTCATGCAACGCTCCCCAAAAATGAGATGTGAACTTTGGGTCACGGTCCGATACTATACTCGATGGAACGCCGTGTAACCTCACAATCTCAGCGATGTAGATTTCCGTCAGCTTATCTACCTTATAAGTGGTCCTTACCGGTAAGAAATGTGCGGACTTTGTCAAACGGTCCACTATTACCCAAATTGAATCATTCTTTTTCCTTGTCTTGGGCAGTCCTGTTATGAAATCCATGGAAATGCTGTCCCACTTCCATTCCGGTATGTCCAAAGGTTGCAGCATATCAGCAGGTCGTTGATGTTCCACTTTCGCTTTCTGACAAGTCAAACAAGCTAATACATATTCTGCCACATCCCTTTTCATTCCTGGCCACCAGAAATTCTACCTTAAGTCCTGGTACATCTTGGTTGCTCCAGGATGAATACTTAACTTACTCTTATGAGCCTTTTCCAAAATTGCTCTTCTCATCTCTGCAACTTCCGGTACACAAACCATTCCGTTACATCTCAGAATATCATCTGTTCCGATGCTGAATTCAGTGGTCTGCCCTTGCGCTATCAAATTCCTCTTTTCTTGGATCAATGCGTCATCTTGCAGGTTTGCAATCTCCTCAAGTAATCCACTCGAAATTGTTATCATCCCACACTTTAACACTCCTGGTGCAAACTTCACGTCCAAGTGTAGGTCTCTAAATGCTTCCCACAACTCTTGTTGCCTGGCCATTATCATTGAAGATACTGACACACTCTTCCGACTTAATGCATCAGCCACCACATTGGCCTTTCCAGGGTGGTACTGCAATGAGAAGTCAAAATCCTTGAGAGTCTCCATCCATCTTCTCTGACGCATGTTCAATTCCTTCTGGTCGAACAGATACTTCAAGCTTTTATGATCACTAAACACCGTGAATCTGCATCCATATATGTAGTGTCTCCAAACTTTGAACGCAAACACTATAGCAGCAAGCTCTAAATCATGGGTAGGGTAGTTCCGTTCGTGCGTCTTCAACTGCCTTGAGGCATAAGCTACAGCTTTCTTGTGCTGCATCAAAACACATCCCAGACCTTGGTGAGATGCATCGCAGTAAACTTCATATGGTTCCTCTGGCTGTGGCAGAACTAACACTGGTGAGGTTGTCAACTTTTCCTTCAACAGCTGAAAACTTTCCTCACACTTCTCCGTCCATGCAAACGGCTGATTCTTCCTGGTGAGTTGTGTCAAATGAGCTACAATCTTAGCAAATCCTTCAACAAATCTCATGTAGTATCCTGCCAGTCCGACAAAACTTCTTATGTCCGTGACAGTCTGGGGCTGTTTCCAGCAAGAATTGTCTCAATCTTTGCCGGATCGACAGCGATTCCTTCTTTTGTTATCACATGTCCCAAGAAATTCACCTTATCTAGCCAAAATTCGAACTTCGACAGATTGGCATACAGCTGCTTCTCGCGTAAGACTTCAAGAACTTGGCATAGGTGTTCTCTGTGTTCCTCTTCATCCTTTGAATAAATCAGAATATCATCGATGACTACCACCACGAACTTGTCCAGAAACGGGCTGAAGATCCTATTCATGTAATCCATGAAAATTGCTGGTGCATTCGTAACTCCAAAAGGCATAACAAGGTATTCATAATGTCTGTAACGAGTTCTGAAAGCAGTCTTTTGAATATCTCCTTCTCTTACTCGAATCTGATGGTATCCCGATTTCAAATCAATATTTGAAAACACCGATGCGCCCTTCAATTGATCCATCAAATCATCGATGCGTGGTAGAGGATAACGATTCTTGATAGTCACCTTGTTAAGCTGTCGATAATCCACACATAGACGCGAACTTCCATCCTTCTTCTTAACCAACAATACCGGAGCTCCCCACGGCGACACACTTGGTCTGATAAATCCTTTCTCCAACAAGCCTTCAATCTGACCCTTAAGCTCGCTTAATTCCAATGGCGACATCCTGTATGGTGCGATTAAGATAGGTCCAGTTCCTAGGTGTAAGTCAATGAAGAACTCCACCTCTCTCACTGGGGGTAATCCTGGAATCTCAGATGGAAATACGTCCGGGTATTCCTTGACTAACATCACATCTTCTATATTTACATCCATCTTGGTCTCCATGTTAGCCAATGATAAGAACTCCTGAGTTCCTTCTCTCAGCGATACTCCGAGTTGGTTAGCAGTCAAGTATCGAGCGACTCCAGGTTCGGGGAAAAGAACCAGTTTTCGAGCGCAATCCAAAACTACGTAATTATAGGACATCCAATCCATGCCGAGAATGATCTCGAGGGATTGTAGGGGTAGACAGATTAGATTAACCAAGAAGTCCCTATTTTGAATTGTTACCGTACAGTGTAAACATGCAGAGTCTACAGTCAAAGTCTTAGCAGGCATAGTAACAACCAAATCAAAAGGCAAAGCAGATACATACAACTTCAAACGATGCACACAATCCATAGCAATGAAAGAGTGGGTTTCCCCCGAATCAAAAAGTGAAGTTAGGGTGTTACCTGCAATCTCACAATCTTGCTGGATCAGATTTTGGGCTTGACCTCCAGCTTCAGCACCCATGTGATAGACACGGCCTCTAGTAGTAGGACGGGTAGCCCTAGTCGCGTTCACGGTTGGCTCCACCTTCGGAACTCGGCAATCCCTCGCCACGTGTTCTGGCTTCTGGCAATTGAAACACAGAATATCCCTTGTGGTACAAGTAGTAGCCATAAGTCCTTCCTTCCCACAGCGATAACACCGGACTCCTTGTCCTAATTGCCGTCCAAAGCTCTGGTTTCCCGGCCGGTTCTGGCCTCTCTTGCTGTTTGGTGGCCGGTTATACGGCTTGGCAACTTGCTTCCCTTTATTGTTCTGACCATGTATCCGACTAGGCCCTCCAGAGTTAAAGTTCCCTCCTCTGTTGGCCCTCCGGTTCTTCATCTCTTCCACCTCTCTACACTTTTCTACTAGCACTTGGAAACATTGTATTCCCAAGGGTAGGACTGAATCTTGGATTTCGTACTTCAATCCATTCTGAAAGCGATGGCACATGAACTGTTCATCGACTTCTTCCCGGAAGAATCTGAAGTGTCTGGATAGCGACTCAAATTTAGCGGCGTTTTCTCCCACTGTCATACTCCCCTGGTACAATTTCAGAAAGTCATCCCCCAACTTGGTCCTCGTACTCATTGGGAAATACTTGTCTAGAAACTTCTTTTTGAATGACTCCCAGGTCACTTCCTCTTGAGCCGACGCCATCAGTCATCTCGTACTTCTCCACCAGTACTTTGCGTCCCCTATCAGCAAGTACGTGGCATAGTTGACTCGCACTATTGCCCGACAGTTAATCATCTCGAATATCTTTTCCATCTCTTGGATCCACTGGTCCGCCTTTTCTGGACCCTCGTCACCTGTGAACTTGGGAGGGTTATGACGGCGAAATGCCTCAGGCCCTCTAGACTCAGCAACGCGAATCTATCGTTCTCTCTTCTCTAAGTCGCGTTGAGTCTTGGCAGCCGTCTGGGCAGCAACAGACGCAGCCATATTGTTCATTGCTTCAGCCATCCTATCTTCCCGGCTGACATTTGTCCTTGCGGTGTCGTCTCTTCTTGGAGGCATTGTTTCCTACAAAACTGTAAGACCCTTAATTTTAAAATTAAATTCAGATTTAATTTTAAGTGTATTTGGGAATATTTGTAAAATATTCAATATATATATATATGTTTTGTGTAAATATATATATATATATATATATGTATTTATTTTGGAGGTGGAATTGAAATTATTGGATAATGGGTGAATTATATTAATTTCGAGTAATTAAATTATCGGGCCGTTAATTAAGATATTCTCTGCTAATTTCGACGAGACGGGTTAAGTGCTGGAGGATCAAAAGTTATTTTAATATAAGAGTTGGGTGAGGTGGCATAGATATTTGTGAGGAAAGAAACAATTCCTCCTTTTCCTCTGTTGTGTCAGTCAGCATTTATGTGGATATTTAAGTGAGAAACTCTTTCTTCTTTCCTCTACGGCGCCAGTTCTGCTTTATAGTTTTCTTCTTCTTTTGATATTTCTGAGTGTTGGTGAAGAAAAACAGTTTACTCAAAAGCCATTTTCTTGAAAATCTGAGTGTCGAATCAGAAAGTTTCGAGTACGAAAGTCATTCCTCTGATCGTTACGGAGCTAAAGAACTAACTTTCGTAGCGGCGAACGCGAAACGGGAGTATCGTCGACTTTTGTCGCAGAAGCGTACGAGTTAAGGGAACGTAACTAAGGTAAGGGCACCTTCCAACTTTTTAGATTTACATTTAGGGCTGTAAATGCATGTGTGATGAATGATTATTGGGTTATGTTGTGAAAAACATTGTGTTATGTTTTGGAAATCAAACTGTTTTGATGTTCCTGCTGTTTTCAGTGAAGGAATTTATTGTGTTGCTTTGTTGATGATGTATTGTTTGTTGTGTTGAGTAAGAAATCATTCTGTTGTGTTTGAATGATGACTTGGTTGGTGTTGTATTGGAGATGATCCAAATGCTTGAGTTAGTTTGTGTGGGACTATTTTGTGGTTGACTTTCTGGTTTTAGTGATTCTGTGTTTTTGCTATGTTTTGTTAAATAATCTGGTGTTGATAATGGTTTTCAAAAGAAAAAGGATTTAAAATGGTGGAAGTGTTATTTATGAAAAATCTGTTGTTGTTGTTTAATGAAAATGTTCTGAGTTTTAAGGTTTCAAAAGAGGGGTAATTATGATTCTGGTGTTAGGTTGGTTTTTCAAAAAGAAAACAGTTTGAAATGTGTTGAAGTCTTAGGAAAATTTTACTATTTTCGAAGGTGTATTCGAATACAATATGAGTGTATTCGAATACAACCTGTCAAACTTCTATTTTACTCAAGTTTTCAAACTTGTATTCGACTACGAGTCCCTGTAGTCGAATACAGAGGAAGGATTTCTGTTTTCTGATTCTGATGTTAATCATTCTGATTCTGGTTCTGTTTTCTGATTCTGCTATTAATCATTGTGATTCTGGTTCTGTTTTCTGATTCTGATTCTGTTTTGCTTCTGATGATTCTGATAATCATCATGTTTCCGGCTTCTGATGATCCTGATAATCATCATGTTTCCTGCTTCTGATGATCCTAATAATCATCATGTTTTCTGTTTCTGATGATCCTGATAATCATCATGTTTCCTGCTTCTGATGATTCTGATAATCATCATGTTTTCTGCTTCTGATGATTCTGATAATCATCATGTTTTCTGCTTCTGGTGATTCTGGCATGAATCATTCTGTGTTTCTTCTGATCAATTCTGGATGAAGTCTAGGTGAAGTCTGGGTTATTCAAAATTCGACTGTCATGCCATGTTCTGGTCAAATTATCTTCTGGATTACTTCTTGCTTTTGACAACTTATGGCCTGAAACAACTCTACACATGGCAGGCTTCACATTAGTATGGTCCAAAGAATCTTCTAATATTTATTCCCTCTGATATAGTCCATCAAAGATATCTTCTGGTCACTTCTGGACAAGTCTGGACTGTGTTGAAATTACACTGCCAGGCTATGTTCTGATCAGTATAACTTCTTGATTGCTTCTGATATTTGAATCATTCTTGTTTGGAGCAATTCATATTATGGCAGGCTTCCCTCTGGTGTTTTCCAGATGTTCTTCTGATTTTGTTTTTGTTTGATATAAGCCTCCAAAGTTATCTTCTGGTCGGTTTTTGACATTCTGGTTTATCTTCTGATAATTCCAGAAATGCATCTTCTGTAATTCAGAATGTATCCTCTGATACATTCATCTTCTGATGGTTTTTACTGTAGTAATTCAAGTTCAAAATAAGATTCCATCAAGTGTATTTGTACACATCAAAATCCAGATTATTTAGAACCAACTTGGTTCCAACATCATTCTGTGTTGTTTCTGATGATTCTCGATGAATCATTCTGTGTTGTTTATGATGATTCTGGTATGAATCATGCTGTTGTTTCTGCTTCTGAGGATTCTGGTATGAATCATTCTGTTGTTTCTGCTTCTGATGATTCTGGTGTGAATCATTCTGTTTTGCTTCTGATGATCCTTATTCTGGTTCGGTTTCTGATGTTCTGAGGCTGATCATTCTGGTTCTGTTTTTGGCTTATGTATTCGAATACAGAGAAGCTGTATTCGAATACAGAGTCGTAAATTCCAGAAAATTCAGTTTTTAACACTGTGTTTGAAATTTTCAAGAGGTTGGGAAAACATTTCAAATGTTGATGATTACTTGGCTGTTTGGTCATGTTTGTGATGATGATAATTTTTGACTGTGCTGAGTTATTTTAAATATGATTGAAAGGCATGAATTTCCTGATTTTGCATACTGTTTCCAGAGAAGTGAAACACTGCATATTCATGCATTGCATAGTCAAGTGGTACCCGCGATGGGCCACAGAGTAAATGCGCAACCATGTGCTAATCTGTTGAGCGATTGCACGAGTGCTGGACTGTTGAGCGTCTGCACTAGGTACTGATCTGTTGAGCGATTGTACCTTGGTATATAAGTGCTGGTCTGTTGAGCGATTGCACTGGTACTGGACTGTTGAGCGTCTGTACCCTGAAATGTGCAGCCACGTGCTGATCTGTTGAGCGATTGCACGAGTGCTGGTCTGTTGAGCGACTGCACTAGGTACTGATCTGTTGAGCGATTGTACCTTGGTTTATGTGAAACGTGCTGGTCTGTTGAGCGACTGCACGAGTGCTGGACTGTTGAGCGTCTGCACTGATGCTGATCTGTTGAGCGATTGCACCCTGGTCTTGAGGGCCATTAAATTGTGCTGGTCTATTGAGCGACTGCACCTTGGTAATTCCAAGAAAATTGTATATATGAGCATATACATATTGCATTGGGTGATTGACCGGTGGGTCACGTTTTGGGTATGTGATGTTTGAAAATTGTGTGTGTAAGTACTTTATAGATTCTGGAATTTCTGATGAATTGGTGTGACTGCTGATTTGATGTTTGTGCTTACAACATAATTTTCATATTTATTTGGTTGCTGTTTTGAAAAGTACGAATGTCATGTATTTCAAAATTGAGCATCCTTATTTATCATCATTGTTATATGATATGCCATGAATATGTTTGTGATTGCTAATATAAATGCTATGTGGTAATTGTTAATTTCGGTTGGTGACCCTTTACAATTATTGTGGAAAATTGGGCTTTGCCCTCAGATGAGATTCAAACCCGTACCCCTGATGGTCACACTAACGACAGGGAACATCGTTAATTTCCCTTGATCATTACTTTGTGGGCTACGCAAAGGGATGGCCAGCTGGGTGAAGATAAGACTTGTGGATGATACGGTGGAAACCGAGCTACTGTAGCTTAGTGTATGATCAGTTTAGACTTATGTATAGGGTTTTTGAGCTCAATGGTTGTAAATATTTATTTTGGGAATTATTGTAAAACTCTTCCGCACTCTGATAAATATTTTGATGGATTGAGAATCCAGTTTTGATGTATCTTTATTTTAGTATATTATAAAGATTAATTTCCCAAAAATATCTCATTCGATTAATCGTGATGTTGTTGTTTAATTACCTTACTATTTTGGATTACGATATCGAATGATATTTAATTTGAATTGATTTTAATTCCCTTGGAATTAATTCTGAAAACCCTTTTATTTATGTATTCGTTTTAAAAAAAATACACTCGCGCTGTGTTTTAAACTCGGGGTGTTACAAAAACCATCATTACTTCAGTCACACCACAACTCACACAAGACTTGAAACTTTAACTACTTGCTTCTTATGCATGATCAGCTAATGACTCAAAATAAACACTTTAATCAGAGCTCAAACCCAAAAGTTAACCAGATGCTCTGATACCACAATTGTAACACCCCGAGTTTAAAACACAGCGCGGGTGCATTTTTTTTTCTATTTAAAAAAATTAATAATTAAAATGAGTTTTCTCAAAATTATTTCAAAAGGATTAAAATAAAGTTCTTCGTAAAATAGTACGTTATAGATAAATCGATGAACGTAAACTCAATACTTCATCAGGATTATCACTAATTACTTATCTTGGAAATTAGTTTTTTAAACATTAATACATCCCAAAATATCATTGTCATAATACATCAACAGCAAATATCAGAGTACATGGTTCAGCGGAAAATAGTACAGTATTCCCAAAATAAGACAAATTACAATTTCAACCCAAAACCTAATACATTAAGTCTAAATGATCATGCGTTGAAGCTGCAGTAGCACGGATTCCCTCCGCATCCCACGCAAGTCTCTTCTGACTCTGCAGCTCGCTTCGACGTAACCTCCTCCTCCTCCTCGTGCAGAGAGGGGTCGGTCTCCTCAGAAGTCAAGTCAATACTCACTCGTGGCCGCTTTGGCGGTGCCGAAATCTCGTAGCAATCATAGGAGATCCTAGATGGACCCAGAATCTCAGTCGCTACTGGTCTCAGCTCTTCACGCTTCTCTACTGCATCAGACTCATGTATCTCTCTCCCAATCACAGGGTTGGGAGTCACCACCCCGACAGTGGCCTCCGTCTCAACCCTTTCAGCAGACTCCTCAGCATCGTCGAAAACTCCGTGCGCCTCTAGCACCAGGCGGGAAGGCACGGGAAACTCTATGCTCGCGTGAGTGCGCTCTACGAAGTCTTCCACGCCATTAAATTCAACGACGTTTCCGTCGTTCGGGTACCCACGGCGGCGTGGGTTTTGGGAGGCATCTGAGGGCAAAGCCCAAAGTCCACAATATAATAGCAAAAGGTCACCAACCGAAAATAACAAATATTCACATAGCATATATTTCTCAACAACACATGTATTCATGGCATAATATATGATGACAATAAAAATGCTCATTGGAAATTGCATAACATATATATCTTTTCAAAAACAGCAGCCAATTATTATGAAGTATGCGGTAAGTACAAACAACACGTCAACCAAACACAATCATTAATCCAGAATTTCAGATTCTGGACAGCACTCACACACATTAATTTCCAACATTCATCATATAAACAATCGTGACACACCGGTCAAATCCCTCAATGTAATGCATATATGCTCATGCATAATTTTCTTGGAATCACCAAGGTGCAGTCGCTCGACAGACCAGCACATCTCAACGGCCCTCATGACCAGGGTGCAATCGCTCAACAGATCAGCACCAGTGCAGACGCTCAACAGTCCCGCACATCGTGCAGTCGCTCAACAGACCAGCACGTTTGACATCACCCAAGGTATAATCGCTCAACAGATCAGTACCTAGTGCAGACGCTCAACAGTCCAGCACTCGTGCAATCGCTCAACAGATCAGCACGGGGTTGCGCATTTTAGGGTACAGACGCTCAACAGTCCAGTACCAGTGCAGACGATTAACAGTCCAGCACTTATATACCAAGGTACAATCGCTCAACATATCAGTACCTAGTGCAGACGCTCAACAGTCCAGCACTCGTGCAATCGCTCAACAGATCAGCACGTGGTTGTGCATTACTCTATGGCCCATCGCGGGTACCACTTGACTATGCAATGCATGGAAGATGCAGTGTTTCACTTCTCTAGAAACAGCATACAAAACAGAAATTCATGCCTCTCAATCATATTTAACACATCTCAGCATAATCAAAATTCTCATCATCACAAACATGACTAAACAGCCAAATATTCATTAACATTCTGAAATGTTTTTCTCATACTCTAACTTTCAATTACAATATTTAAAACTGGGAGTTTTCTGGGATTTACGAATCTGTATTCGAATACAGCTCTTCTGTATTCGAATACAGAAGCCAAAAACAGTATAGAATCACTCTCTGTATTCAAATACAGCCCTCTGGTATTCGAATACAAAGGCAGATTTCAATGCATAAATCAACCTCTTTCATTGCATCAGTATAGTTTTTTTAAAACTTCATCACCACTACTTCAAAATCTCAACAAAAGTTCCACTTTAACTCACCACAACATTCCCAGTATTCCCCAAACACTCAGGGTTTACAAAACACTCTTGAAAACTTGGAATTTTTTGCAAACTCGAATCTGTATTCGAATACAGATCCCCTGTATTCGAATACAGAAGCATGAACTGCAGTTTTAACATTCTGTATTCGAATACAGCATGCCTGTAGTCGAATACAGAATACCAAACCTTGAAAATTTCAGCATTTCTCCCATGTCCTTAAAGGTTTTTCAAAACATCATCCCCTCCACTTTAAAACCATTTCACATACCTCATTTAAATCATTTAAATCCTTCTCAAAGTTTCTCAATACTTTAAAACTCACATGACAGTGATTAAAATTGATTTTTCTGGAAAACAAAAATCTGTATTCGAATACAGCTTCCTTGTATTCGAATACAGAAGCTAAAAATTGAGTTTCTGGAAAAACTCGAATTTGTAGTCGAATACAGCATGCCTGTAGTCGACTACAGATGCGAATACAGTGTTTAAAATTTCACTTATGTATTCGAATACGACATAGTCGTAATCGAATACAGATGTTTTAGTCAGAAGTAAAAATCCTTCTTCTGTATTCGACTACAGGGGCTCGTAGTCGAATACAAGTTTTGAAAACTTAGGGAAAACAGAAGCTGGACAGGTTGTATTCGAATACACACATGTTGTATTCAAATACACCTTCAAAAAACCAGTGAAATACTTCCTAAAACATCAACATTTTTTTTCAAACTATTTCTTTTAAAGATGACAACCAAACATTAAACAGATTCTGCACTTTTTCAAAACCCTTTCCTCATTTAAAATCCCTTTTTTCTTTAAATCATCAACACCACCAGAATCATCACAAACAACCAGAATCAGAATCATCAATATCATCAAGATCACCCAGAACAACTAGAATCAGAATCATCACTATCATCATAATCACACAAGACATCCAGAATCAGAATCATTCATATCATCAGAATAAACATGCAAGTACTCAGTTTCTTCAAACATCAAAAACATGCAAATACTCAATTTCTTCAAACATCAGAAACATGCAAATACTCAGTTTCTTCAAACATCAGAAACATGCAACTACTCAGTTTTCTTCAAATATCAAAAACATACAAATACTCAGTTTCTTCAAACATCAGAAACATGCAAATACTCAGTTTCTTCAAACATCAGAAACATGCAAATACTCAGTTTCTTCAAACATCAGAATATCATGCAAATACTCAGTTTCTTCAAACATCAGAAACATGCAAATACTCAGTTTCTTCAAACATCAGAATATCATGCAAGCATCACTGAACAACAAACCCCAAACAGAATACATTTTTGCATTTTAAGACTATTTTCAAAACAGTTTTAAGACATGCATTTTATTCATCATTAAAATGACATGCAACATTTTCCAGCTTTCACTCATAAGTAAAATAGCATGTTTTATTAGAAAAACAGCAGCAACCACCATCTCAGATAAATCACATATCAACAAAATGCATTTTATTTCAAATGTCATTTTCGAAAACAGTCTTTCTCTTAAAACAGAACTGAAATAACACTCATTCATGGCCCTAATGCAGCTAAAAATGGAAGGTGCCCTTACCTTTGTAGCGTGCTATGCTATTTCTCTTGTTCTTGATGCGTTCCCTTTTCTGCGTCTAAAAACGGCGAAGCTGTTCCCTAAGTTTGCTGCTGCAAAACTGGGCTCTTTGGCTTCGTAACGAGGTGGGGATTAACTTTACTACTGTGGGTTTTCTGGTTTGATGGTTGGAATTTCAGTTAATGGTGTTTGGAGGAATTTCCCTCTCTTCAATTTGAATTCGGGAATGGCAGAACAGAGACAGAATGGGAGGGGAGATGGAGTTGGTACATGCAATATGGGCAGTGAGGAGGAAGGAATGGTGTTCTGACTTCACCATCCTTCTCACTCCTATTTATAGGCTCTCATGGTGCCACCTCACTTGCCACTTGTCTGATTTCCAGCTTTCAATTGTCTTGTAATTAGCCACTAATCCTTACTTAATGGTCCAATTAATTTAATTACTCGAAATTAAATTAATTTAATTCTTCATCCAATAATTTTAGTTCCTCTTCCAAAATAAATATTTATATATATATATATATATTCACTTAAAACATACATATATTAAATATTTTACAAAAATTCCCAAAATACGCTTGACAAAAATTCCAAAATTAACATCACAAATTAAGGGTCTTACATTGTCGGTGAAGATGGGATTCAAGTGGACGAAGAGAAGGTGAGTGCTATCAGAAACTGGCCTGCACCTAAGTCTGTGACGGAAGTACGCAGTTTCCATGGCCTGGCTACTTTCTATAGGAGGTTTGTGCGCGACTTCAGCACCATTACTGCGCCTATCACCGAGTGTCTGAAGAAAGGAAAATTCCAGTGGAGACCTGAACAAGAGCAGAGCTTTGCGATGATCAAGGAGAAGCTTTGCACGACACCAGTTCTCGCTTTACCTGACTTCGACAAGATATTCCGGGTGGAGTGTGATGCCAGTGGAGTAGGGGTAGGTGTTGTACTTTCACAAGAGAAGCGACCAATGGCTTTCTTTAGTGAAAAACTGAGCGACGCCAGGCAGAAGTGGAGCGCTTATGACCAGGAATTTTATGCAGTCTTTCGAACTTTGAGGCAATGGGAGAATTATTTGATTCAGAGGGAGTTTATCTTGTTCACTGACCACTTTGCCCTGAAGTTCCTCCATAGTCAGAAGGTGATAAACAAGATGCATGCTCGCTGGGTGAGCTTTCTGCAGAAATTCCCATTCATCATTCAACACAAGTCAGGCGCCCAGAACAAGGTAGCAGATGCGTTGAGTAGGAGAGCTTCCTTGTTGATTACCTTAGCTCAGGAGATTGTGGGTTTTGAGTTGCTGAAGGAACTCTATGGGTCTGATATTGAGTTCAAGGAGTTGTGGCTCAAGTGTACAAATCAGCATCCCAGCGCTAATTTTCATATTCGAGAGGGCTACCTATTCAAAGGGAATCAACTCTGCATTCCTAATTCTTCTTTGAGGGAGAAGCTGATTCGAGATCTGCATGGTGGCGGTCTTGGAGGTCATTTGGGGAGAGACAAAACCATCGCCAGTCTGGAGGAGCGGTATTACTGGCCTCATCTGCGCCGTGACGTGGGTGCTCTCGTCAAGCGCTGCTACACTTGTCAGGTTTCTAAGGGTCAGCCTCAAAACACTGGTCTTTACATGCCATTACCTGTTCCTGATGATATCTGGTTAGATCTTTCGATGGACTTTGTGTTGGGGTTACCTCGTACACAGCGAGGAGTAGATTCTGTGTTTGTGGTGGTTGACAGGTTTTCAAAGATGTCACACTTTATTGCTTGTAAGAAGACCGCAGATGCATCCAACATAGCCAAATTGTTTTTCAAGGAGGTTGTGCGTTTGCATGGAGTCCCCAAGTCCATCACATCAGACCGAGACACCAAGTTCCTCAGTCATTTCTAGATTACTCTATGGCGGATGTTTGGTACTGCACTGAATAGGAGTTCTACAGCTCATCCTCAGACTGATGGGCAGACAGAGGTCACCAACCGAATGCTGGGGAACATGATTCGGAGTATTTGCGGGGATAAGCCGAAGTAGTGGGATTTGGCTTTACCCCAGGTCGAATTTTCTTACAACAGCGCAGTGCACTCAGCTACAGGAAAATCGCCTTTCTCTCTGGTTTATACTTCTCCACCGCAGCATGTGGTTGATCTGGTGGTACTACCCAAGGCTAATGGGGTGAGTACTGCAGCTGAAAGTATGGCCAAGGATGTGCAAGCCGTTAAGGAGACTGTCAGGGCGAAGTTAGAAGCTACTGGGCAGAAGAACAAAGTCGCTGCTGATAAGCGCAGGAGAGTCAAAGTTTTTGTTGTGGGAGATGAAGTGATGGTGTTCCTGCGTAAGGAGAGGTTCCCAGTTGGCACTTACACGAAGCTTCAGCCTCGCAAGTACGGGCCTTTCAAGGTGCTGAAGAAGATCAATGACAACGCTTATGTGATCGACTTGCCGGAATCCATGAATATTTCCAAAACCTTTAATGTGGCTGATATTTATGAGTTCCATGAGGATGCTGCCCTTTACCCTGGTATGAACTCGGGGTCGAGTTCTTTGGAGGTGGAGGAGACTGATGTAGGAGGGTTCGCTGCAAGAATCGAGGAAGAAACGGCTTTGCGGAGAAATGCAGAAAAAGATCATCCGGTGTCAGATTGCCTATTATTATACCTTTCCAGAACCGTTTTGAGCTCGTCTTGGGCCTCAAAACAGTCGTTTTAGTTTTCCCGTAATTTCGGGCTTTTCTGTTTTACAGCCGCTTTAGTTTTTCTTTTAATTTAGGGCTTTTCTGTTTTACCTAATTTTCGCACTAGGGTTTCTATTTTCTATTTAAAGACTTTCTGTGCTGTAACAAAAGGGTATCTTTTAATAAAATAATTAATTTTGAGAGTTTTTCTCTTCTCTGATAGATTCCAGAACTTATTCTTTTTAGGATTAGCGCTTGCTAACCCTTTGCGATTTCCGACTGCGTCACTATTACTTTTAGTATTTTATTAAAAATGAAAATACAAGATGCGTAGAGCACTCCAAGAAAACAATCATAAATAATATAAACTATTGTCTTATTAAAAAAACTTAGAGAAATAAAATTATGGTGAAGGAAAATCAGTATAATCAACATCTACATACATCAATAAAATTTATATTCATGAAGATCGGTCATATTTCTATTAAAAATATCATAAATAGTATAAGAAAAATTATCCAACCATTAATATCTCTCTTTATGAAATGTTATTTGATGTTATCTTTATTATGTGTGGATCATGTGTTTTTTTCAATACATTTATCACATGGGTTATATAGTGTCACAAATTTCTTGAATATTGATGTAATATTTTTTTACGTTCTTAGCAAAATAAAATTTTAGTAATTTAGAGTTGAACTTTAAAGTAGCCGAAATCTGACCAAAATAATTCAAATCTAGAATCTCTATAACGATTTATTTTTAATTGATCTAATTAATCAGCTGGAATAATATAATACATAAATAATTTGTCATGACATATTATGTTTTGTTTGGTAGCCTGATCTGGAAAAGTCGCGTACAATTTTGATATCAACTATGAGATCCACTCTAAATGCGGACAGTAACCCAATTAATTGTTTATAGAAGCGTGCTTTAATTGAAAATGCAACCAACAAGTAATATGTCAATAATTCAGTTTTTTTATTTAAATATCTTTTTTTTTTAAATTATCAAAATACCCCACCTAAAAATATATATCAAAATACTTTATTTTTTCACTTTGAAAAGGTCACATTTCAGTCATACGACAACTTAAAAGATAAGAGATCACATCTCGGACATGAGACCATTTACATGTTTTAAAATTTTTTTCTCATTTTAATAATTAAATTATTTATTATTTAATAAATTAAAATTTATTAAAATATTAAAAAAATAAAATAAAATATATTAAAGAAAAAAAATTACTGTTGAGTAAATGTGCCAAAACAAATAAGGTGTTATATTATTTTAACAACTCTCTCCTATTTTACATATAAATTAACCACTTAAGTCTATTTTGTTAACAATTTTCTCATGTTTTTTCTCCAGATCTAATCAATAAAAATAATAAAAAAAAGAAGTAAATTATATTAATAACATGAAACAAAATACATTAGCTAGTAAAAAAATACATTAAATTTGAGTAAATGTGTCAACACCATTTGGACAATGTTTCCTAGTATGACAATAGACTTGACATCATCCGCATAATTATTTTTATTTATTAAATTCGGAGGAAAAAAAAAGAGAAAGTTGTTAACAAGATATGATTAAGTAACTAATTTATCTGCAAAATAGAAGAGAGTTGTCATAATAATATAAATTTATTTACAAAGAGTTATTAAAATAATATAATATATTATTTGTTTTGACACATTTATTCAACCACAATTTTTTTCTTCAATTTAATGTATGTTATTAATAGTATTTTATTTATTTTTAATTTATTAAATAATAAATAATTCAATTATTAAAATGAGAAGAAAAAAATTAAAACGTATAGATAGTTCGAGATGCCATCTCCTACGGTGTAAAAAAAATTATCGTATGGCGGAGATGCGACATCGTAAAAGTAAAAAAAAATATTACATTTAATATATTTTTTTAAAGTGGAGTATTTTAGTGATTTTAAAAAAAAAAATATTTAAATAAATAAACCCAATAATGCAATCCAGAATGGGGTGGCTATGCCTATGTGGGGGTATAGTTTATAAAAAGTAAAAAGATTTAGCTTTTATGAAAGGTTGCTTCCGCATTCTATGAATCGGATACTCAATCCAATATTATAGCAGAAAAATTCAATCACCTTTGTCGGGGAAGTTGGCACTAATATATTACTTCCTCCCAACTCATTTCTTGTATATAAAAAAAAATTGGAGATTTATAAATCTCTATTATAAGAAAAAAAATTATATATTTTAAAATGTATTAGTTATTTATTTTATTTTATTTATATACTCCTATTAAATGTCAAAAAAATGAATATATTATTTTAAAATAATAATATATTTAATTAAATGGGAATAAACTGGAAATATTACAACCTTTTAATTTAATATATTTAATCCAATATATTTAATTTAAATGTCAACAAGAATTATTTTTGAAATGAACTATAAATATTATAACATTTAATCATCACATAGGTCTTGGTGACATTTGTTTCTTTTTCTAAGACTAAAGGTGACATAAAATGCAATAGTGAAGCATTGTAATGATTATAAGGTTGATTTGGTAGTTAAAATAAAAAAATTAGAGAGTGGAGTGATAAAAAATTTGCGGATTTAATTTTCATCTTCAACAAAAAATGCTAACAATGATAATAATATATTTTAAAAAAATTCTTTTTTTAGATAATATTTAATAATAATTGTCAACCCTTTGAACCAATAAATTAATACAGTAATATTACTAATAATAATTCATCTGTCTCTCAATGAGTATCATTTTAGGAAAAAAAATTATCTTAAAATGAATTTCATTTTTAATATCATATTAATTATATTTTCTCAATTGTGCTCTTTAATTAATTTTGTGTGCATTATTCTAATTCACTTTATATTTATGATAGTGAGAAACACATTCATAGTTAACAAGAATATTTTGGTAAAATTACTATTTTATGTTAAATGAAGTAGTTGTCAATTATTTTAATGAAGTTTAGCTGTGGAAATATAATATAACAAAAAATTAATAAGGTGTAAATTGTTCATTGATTCAAAAAATTATTATCAATTGAAAAAATATAGTTTAAAATTGCAAAAATCATAAATAATAAATATAAAATGATAAAATATCACTATACTCAAATGCCGAGAAAACTTGCAATGAAAATAACAAAGTATTTTGGATTAAATAGTAATGAACCATTTTTTTTTTTGGGTAGATTAAGTCATACGTAAACTTGGAATGAACTATTTTATATAAATTTAAAAGTTTACCAATGCAATCATCTCCAAGATCTGTAGACTGTAGTGCATTATTCATTTCTTACATCACGACAATTTTGGGGCCTCGTCAAATCCAGCAATGCCTTTCGACCAAATCATCACGAACAGTACTACTGCTTAATTTCAGGCATGTTCGTTCTCGACAAAGAAAAAGCAATATAGGTAGGATAAGGAGAGGAGAGTAGAAGATTTTTGTAGAAGACAGAGTTAGAAATTAATCTATAAACAAAATTGTAATTTCAATCTTTTAATTTTTATTTGTTTTATTTTGATTATTTAAATTTAAAATGTTATATTTTTTATCCTTCAAATTATTTTAATTTTATTTTAGCATTTTAAGTTATAAATATTAAATATTTTAATATTTTAAATTGTAAACATAATATATTTTGATCATTTTTTAATAATGTCTAATATTATAATTTAAGACAGTAAAGTGTTTAAATTTTGTAACTTAAACAATCAAAATTTTTTTTTATATTTATCACTTAAAGAACTAAAAAATAATAAAATTAATTTAAAGGATCAAAATGTTCAACGTTTCTAGCATAAAAAACTAAAATAAAACTTAAAAATAACTTAAAAAACCAAAAGTATGACTCAGTCTAATGAATATAAATATATACATAATTCAATAGTATATTTTATAGACAAAAATTCAATAGTTAGCACAAACAATTAGACATTTCTAGTTTTCTAATAACATCACATTTTTTTCTTTATTTCTCTTTTCTCATTAACATGTCCCATAATCCACAATGAAATTCAAACAAAGTTAACTCATATTTCTTAGCTTATGAGTTACAATATAAACAAAAATCAATAACTTTTTTGTTATTTAATTGTAAATTTTTTAAACTATTTTTCATTTAATAAATTTTTTTATATTTTTAAATAATCAATTTATTAGTCATCGAAGATAATTTAGTCAATAAACTTAATTTTTTATTAGGAGCTCGTAAACTAAATGTAGTTAACATTATTTTGTAATATGTATAATTTGTTTTTATGTATGTTTATATTTTGTTGAAGAGAGTATATCACGTGACTCTATTTATTTTTCTCTCAAGGTATTATTAGCTATGTGTTCGACTAATATTTTTTTAGCACAAATACATGACCATCCTCAATGAAGAATCTTAACTTTATAACGTTTGATATCAAATAGGTAATCGTTGGAGAAAAAAGTAAGATCGGAGCGAAGAGGTATTTTATTAAGCACATTCTCTCTAAGTGAGTCTCACAATTTTAAATATTAAAATGTAACGATATATAGTTATTTATTTATCGATAGAAAGTGAATAACTTGTTAGTGACAATTTATCAAGCGTATGGTAGTTATTTTATAGTTTTTTAGTGGTAATTTGTCGTGTGTTTGATAGTTCAATCTCATATGTGGCAATTTTTGTCACGTGTATAATAGTTATTTTAAAATGTTTATCAAGGACAACTTGTTTAGTGTATGATAATTCAATATCATTAATAACAACTTGTTATATGTATGATAGTTATTTTGAATTTTTTTTATCAATGACAACTTGTTTTGTTTATAATAGTTCAATCTCATTAGTTTCAATTTGTTCCATATATGATTGTTATTTTGTAAACAAATTAGTGTCAATTTGTCCCGTATTTGATAGTTATTTGGAAATATTCATAAGTGACAACTTGTTATTTGTATGATAGTTATTTTATTATTTTAATTTATCAGTAATTATTTGTCCCACATATGATAATTATTTTCATATGATTGTTATTTAATTTTAAGGTCAATTTGTCACGTGTATGATAACTATTTTCAAAATCACATCAGTGGCAACTTGTCATGTGTTAATTTAATTTCATTAATAACAATTTGTCCCGTATACGATAGTTATTTAGAAATATACATTTGTGACAACTTGTTATTTGTATGGTAGTTATTTTGTAATTTTAATTTATCAGTAATTATTTATCTTATATATAATAGTTTAATCTATCAATCATAACCTATACTATATGATAGTTATTTTGTAAATTTATCAATGAGAACTTATCCCGAATGTGATAGTTCAATATAATAAGTGACAATTTATCTCGTGTATGATAGTTATTTTGAATTTTTTATAAGTGATAACTTGTCTCGTATACGATAGTTCAATATGTCATGTGTATGTGTATGATAATTCAATCTTATCTATTACAACTTGTCCCTTGTATGATAATTCAAGACTTATCTTGTGTATGGTAGGTATTTTGAAATTTTTCTATATGAAAACTTATCTGTGTCTGTATGATAGTTCAATATCATAATATGCTAGTTACTTTGATATATATATATATATATAAAATAAATTTTTGTATACATGTTTACAACGTAACGTATGATAATTATTTTCATATGATTGTTATTTAGTTTTAATGTCAATTTGTCATGTTTATGATAACTATTTTCAAAATTATATGTGTGACAACTTGTTATTAGTATGATAGTTATTTTGTAATTTTAATTTGTCACTAATTCTCATATATGATAGTTTAATCTCATCAATAATAACTTATCCCACATATGAGTTATTTTGTAATTTTTATCAATGAGAACTTATCCCGAGTGTGATGGTTCAATATAATAAGTGACCATTTTTCTCGTATATTATAATTATTTTGAATTTTTTATAAGTGGGAATTTGTTCCGCATATGATAATTATTTTTGTTACAAAAAATAATAATTATGGTTATTAATTATTTTTAAAATTATTTTTCAATTTCTTTTTCATTTATTTGAATGTACAACAAGGTTTTTTTTTTCCATTAAAATGTTGACTTTCATTGGTTCATACATTATAAATTAAAGACAGACAAACAAGTGTTTGATCTGATTATCAGAGACAGACAATCGTGTATTTGTCAAGATTATCAAATGTAGACGAACACATGTTTGACGTGATTATCAGATACAGATAGACAATCACTTGTTTGTCAAGATTATTAGAGGCAAACGAATAAATGCTTGATGTGGTTATTAAAGGCATACAATCTTTTGATTGTCAAGATTATTAGAAGCAACATGAAGAATAAGGAAGAAAGATTGAAACATATTTGATATGATATTGTATTTGTGTCTCATTTTGTGTCAAATTTTGTATTCAAATAATATTATTGTTTTTTTAACCGTGTTATTTTCTTCTTCGTTAACTTTTATTTCTCTCTCTCTCTCTCTTAAACCCTAGTCACCGCCAAGTTCTTGGCCATCCACCGCTCCTTCTGACCTCATTTGGCAAAAGAAAACTATATATTCTTCATCTTCTCTTTTTGTTTTATCTTTCTATCAAAATATATTTTTTAAAGGAGTAATTTTGAAAATGAGACAAATTTACATGTGAATTTTTCGACCACCTTCAATCGGTTTTCTATAAATCACTATCAATACTGTATCGGCCTCATCATCCTCTTCATAATGCAATAATTAATTTTTTGATTGGAGTATGTTTGCCGAAAACCACCAAATTAGAATAGTTGAGACCACATCCAAGATATCATGTCTCATTTTTGTTTCTCGATAAATTTCCTTTTTTTTAAGTAATTAAGGGAACACTAAAGGGGATAATAAATAGTCGGAAATTCCTTTAATTTAATGATAATATTTTTTTAGTAACATCTAATTTGTGTCCAATTTATTGCATTTAATTTAATGATGATATTATGAAAATACTGAAATGTCCTTTATCTTTATTTTTGTTGAGAGGATAATTTAGTAATTTAATAAGCAAATAGTTTCAACCATTTTTAAAGTGAATTATTTATTAAATTAAGGATAATTTTATAGTTTAAACAAGTAGTATTTTCTTATATTAAGTGTAAAAGATAAATATAAGTAGATAATTATTTTTTCAAACTAAAAAGTAAAAAGCGTAAATGAACTCAAAACAAATGAAAAGGAAGGGTTGTTGAGGTTGTGAATTTTGTGATTCTTGTAAGAAGTTGATGCTTGTGCGTAACTGTTATCAATAACCTAATCCGAAATGATGACGCTGTCACTACCGTCGTCCTTCACCACACTTCCAAACCAATCTCCTTCTATATTGCCCAAACCTTATTTACTCCGAAATCACGGGTTCTGGTCCCACCACCACAAGAAGAAGAAACTAATCTTCCATTCAATTTCTTCTCAATCCTCTTCATCTTTCGACCTTTCCCCTCCCCCCATCGACCATGACTTGCTGGTCAGTAATTTCTGACACTTCCTTTTATTTAATAATAATTTCTTCGCTTTTCTTATCCTACTCTCTTAACTTCATTTTATTTTGGCTAGTAACAATCCATTTTTTTTTACTAATTCACGAAATTAGTCCCTATTTTAAAAGTCTATCCTCTCTATGACATTTTAACTAAAAACTTAGGTGTATGTATTTTTAATTTAATTAATGATATAGAATTGGACGTCGTCAAATCGTTTAAAATATGTCAAACATAGCTATATGCTCACATTATTTTTTCATAAGCTCCCCGTGATAGCTATCGAATAAGTATTTAGTTTAGTTGTTTATTGAAATGCCTCCATAGGATTCCTCGTGCCTGAATCAATCGAAAGTTTGATTTTATCTGAATGGTTTATTGTCAAATAATAGATGGTGATAGCCAAATTAAAAAGGATTGTGTGTTAAAGGACTAAACTATTTTCACACAGGAAACAAATTGAAAATGAGTGTAACGTACATGGATTAATTTGAGTTTAATAACTATGACTATACATTGACATTGTAAACAAATTTGACACAAATGTCTATTTATATGCCACAATTTTCAAATATCACATTCATAAACTACTTAAAATATGTTTACACAGCGGTAAGTTGATGAAATACGTTTGGATGTTTCTGTAAAATACTTTTAGTGTATAGTTATTAAACACTTACAAATGTGTTCAAACCTTTTCAAAGATACACAATTGATAGTGCTTGAGAGAAAAGAAATTAAGGACACTAAGCATAATTTCTTTATTGTTCCTTTGTTATCTTTACACTGGTTGCAGGACACTGTCAAAACTGCAGGCGCCGAGGTTTCAGGGGAAGGGATCATTGAAACATTTCACAATGATGAAGAAGCACTGGATGCTGCAGACAATGGGGTTGCTGTAAGTATTCTATTATTCATATTCTCGTTTTCTTTTCACGAGCAGCTTCGTTTGGTAGAAACACTATGAAAAAATCAGAATCAATGCATATTCAAATTCAGTACTTGTTCTATTATGCATATTTTCATGGTTTTAAAGATGCTTCATACTTGTATCTTGTTTTGTTTAAAACTCTGATTTTGTACTGTGAAATTTTATAGAAAGTGAACTAGTTTGCATGGCTTTAATGGGCTTTGGTTTGGATGATATTAGCTCAGGCTTGTGGATTATCAGATTGTAACTTCACAATTTCTATAAATTATCTTGTAGTAACTTGCTGTTGAGTTTTATATAACCTAATAAAAGTTGAAGTCTTATAGTTCAATGCATATTTATTAGTTTATCTAGGTACATTACTACTAGTGTTTTGTTAGATAATGAATTTAATCATTTTCTTAATTTAATTTCTCGGTTGAATCTAATGGCATAGGTTGTGGATCTTTCACACTTCGGACGTATAAGAGGTACTTTCTTTTCCTGTACTATTGCCTGTCCACATAAGGGCAATGCATTTACAAGGAAGATTCTCCTAAAAAATTTTAATTTACAGATAATTTTACAAATTTGCATTACTCTTGATCCATACATTGTAATCAATTGGGAGAGTTGCCCTTAACACGATTTAATGTTTTCTTAATTTTTAACACAAATATTTTGGGTAACTTGAAATAAAGTCAGCGGAGATGATCGCGTTCAGTTCCTTCACAACCAGAGTACTTCAAACTTCGAGTGTCTACAAGCAGGACAAGTATGTGGAAGAAAGTAGCATTATTTGGCTGCATTTATGTTTTATTTTGCAATTTCAAGTTCTTGTCAATTCATTTTTATATTTCATATTATAATACAGGATTAAGTAATAGGATCTCTAACTGAAATCCCTAGGGATGTGACACTGTTTTTGTAACACCAACAGCTCGAACTATAGATATCGCACATGCGTGGATCATGGTAATTTTCTTTTCTTCACCCCTCTTTCATCCCTCTACAATGTAATAATAATCTTAACTTTCATTTAGGTGACCACTTTCACTTGTTGCTTTGACAGAAAAATGCAATAACTTTAGTGGTTTCGCCAGAGACTTGTAGGACCATTTCTGAAATGCTGAACAAGTTGGTAACTTCTTGTATAAATTGTCATTCCTTATGAGTATTTTCAAATACATTGGCTAAATCTTTTACATGGAATGATTTCAAGGTACATATTTTTTGCTGATAAGGTAGAGATTCAAGACATTACTAAGAAAACCAGCTTATTTGTTTTGGTGGGACCCAAAAGTAACCACGTAAGAGACATTATCATACACCTATTTAATTTTGAGAATGACATAGTTGGTAATTTTCAATATAATGACTTGAACAGGTGATGGAGAACTTGAACCTAGGTGATCTTGTTGGAAAACCATATGGCACTCATCAACATTTTTATGTAAGCTTGACCATACTGGTTATTTTTTTGTGAATTTTGTGAGTAATTACCAATTGCCTTGCTCATCATATATAGATATTCTTGTGAATTTTTTTCCCTCAAAGATAGATGTTTTATAATTTGTAGGTTGGTAAGCAGCCTATAACTATAGGAGTTGGAAATCTCATCTCTGAAGATGGTTTTTCATTGATGATGTCTCCAGCAGCTGCTCCATCTGTCTGGAAAGCTATTGTTGCTCAAGGGGCTGTAGCAATGGGTTCTAATGCTTGGAATAAATTGCGGGTTATCCAAGGTACTGAATTGGCTAGATTAAGTGACAATTGTATGCTTATTATATGTTGTAGTTATTTCCTTTTATTTTTCTTAAGGATATATATATATATACTTTTTTTGCCATGGCAATATGTTAAATACTGGATCAGAGTATAAGACTGTGAAAATGAGATATGCATGCTATTGCTGTATTATTTAACCGCCAAAACTGATATAATTTAATACTATTACTCACTTTCTTAATTCTCGTGATTCAGTCAATGAACTCTTATATCTAGGGACAGAGGTAGTTTATATAATTTGATTCACTATGATTTTGATTGTAACTTGACTTCTCAGGAAGGCCTGCTCCTGGAATGGAGCTTACAAAAGAATTCAATGTCCTTGAGGCTTGTCTATGGAACTCCATTTCTCTAACCAAGGGTGCGTGCTCTCTGCATTAAGTATTAAGACTTGTCTGATAATTAATCTGATTCTGATTTTCTCAGGCTGTTACAAAGGACAGGAGACTATATCTAGGTTGATAACATATGATGGTGTCAAACAAAGGTTATGGGGATTTCATCTTTCTGATGCTGCAGAACTTGGCAGTACTATTACAGTTGATGGGAAAAAGGTAATATAATTTTCTTTTGAAAAATGTTCACATTTTTATTTTAAAACCTAATGTCTTCTTTGGTTGAAAATAGAGAAATTATTTTTGTACAACCAAATTTAGACAACTTTCATGACGATTTTTTATGTGGTTAACACAATTCAAATAGTTGGTTAATGGATATACCACGTGCTGAAACTTGTGAATATAACCACCAACGGTAGATTTGATTTGAACACATGAAAATTGTGGTCAATCACGTCAAAATTCATGGTTAATGATGTTACGTTAATGATTAATGAGTTTTGACACTTGATATATTCATTAACCATCCATTAAACATAATCAATCACCTATTTGAACTGCATTAACCACTTATATTGTTGTCGCAAAAGTTGTCTAATTGTAGTTGTTCAAATAACACAACTCTTGCAAATTAATGGTTTTCTGCAAATTGTGCAGGTTGGGAAATTGACTAGTTACGCTTCTGGAAGGAAGCAATCTGAACACTTTGGGTTAGGTTACATCAAGAGGCAAGCTGCTTCAGAAGGTGACACGGTAATTGTGGGAGACAATATCATTGGAAGAGTGGTGGAAGTTCCTTTTCTTTCTCAACAGCGTCCACCATCTGGTAGTTCAAAAAATTCTTGATTCATTCTTTGGGCATGAAATGTAAACATCATCATTATTATTGTGCTCAAAATGATGTTGTTAAGTAGAAGTGAAGAAGTCCATGCATAATACTTGTACATATTTTCAACTGAGTATGATTTATACTATCTGATAGAATATTATGGCGCATTGTTTGAACTATGCAGTTGACCTTTCTTAGTGAGATAAAGTTTGGTTTTTGTATGTTTTATGAATGTTTTTTTTTGTGGTAAATTAGTTCATTTGGAAACAACTGTGGTTATTAGAATTAGCAGCTTCTTCCTGTTCATCTCTTCTTGGAGATCACCTCTTGTTCCAACTTCCAATTATTTCAGGTCATTAGGGTTCAGCATGTTTTGAGACCATGTCTGCTAAATTAATGTTGTCTCTTTTTATCTAACAATTAGGCATTGTTTGCGAGTTTGGAGGGGAAGAGAAGAGAATGCTTTGAAAAAAAGGAAGGAAGGAAGAAATGAAATGAATGAAGAGTTCGGGAGGACAGGGTTTCGAGGGGTTTGTTTTTATTCGTAATATTAAATTCCTCTGTCTTGTAGAATTCAAAAATTGTATTGGAGGAGGATTTTGTAGAACTTAAAACAAATTCTTCATATTATTTCTATGTTGTTATAATACTCTAAATAAAAAATATATTAATCATAACCATTTTCTTACATTACTCTATAAAATTACTCTCTTAAAAAATATAAAAAAAATCTATCTATTTCTCTATTTTCTCTTTTTCCAAAGTATTTCCTTCCCCTTCCCTCCAAACTCCTAAACAAAACCTGACTAAAGATTATTATATAACCATCCCTTGATCTTCCTAGAAAGGGAGGTGTATGATAAAACTATTTTCCACCTACGTCACATGGTAAGATATTGTTATTTTTTCTCAGTATCTTATTAAAATAAAATATATATATAAAAACAATATTCACTCATCAATTTTTTAACTATTGATTACATGAACTATTTTTTGAGGAGCTAGAGCCTCACCCGACCCACTAAGGTGTGTTTTGCCTCACGATCGGGAAGTCTATGTGATTTTATATAATATTAGATGTGATAATTGTGAAGATTTAAATCAGCAAATATAAACACACATTAATTATGGTGTATTCGATTTTGATGAGTGGTGAATTTGACAAAATTATGGTGCATCATGATTTTGTTGAAGTTTTAAAATAATTTTTTTGTCGCAATGATCCAATGCGATTCTCTCACCATAATTTTGTTGAAGTTTTAAAATATATCTATTATCACAACAAAAATGCTACCCACACCCCCTTATTGCTACCCACACCCACCAATTTTTTTTAAAATCAAAATTCCAAAACTACCCTTATGTTTTTAAAGTTCTTTTTTTCCTTCTTCGTCTTCTTCTCGTTTTTCCTTCTTCCTCTGCTTCTCGTTTTTCCTTCTTCCTCTTCTTCCCGTTCTTCAAGTACAGTGTAAACATAAACCTCAAAAAACCTAAAAATCATCCATACCTCACCCACCAAAACTCATTATCATTCAAAACTTACAACATTCACTCATAGCTTAAAACCCGTTAATATGATATTCTCATTGTGGTTAAAGTGTGCAAAGAAGGTAATGTTGTTGTGCTGTATTTGCGTTTAATTTTTCTGAAATCTGGAAATTTTACGTGAAATCAGTTAACGTACGTTTTGCGATCGTACGTGAACTGCGTTAATGTACGTATTAAATATTTCGAATTTGAACAAATTACGTAAACTCAGTTCGCGTAAACATATGTTAACTGAGGTTGCGTAAACAATGGAGTTTACGTCTTCAAAGTCTGTGTACATGGACTCATCTGAACCCATGGTACGTGAACTCAATTCACGTTAACGTGCATGAAGTGTGTTCACGTACGATGTATTTAAGTTACATTTTAACGAGTACGTGAACCGAGTTCACGTAAGCGTACATGAACTCAGTTCACGTACGATACATGCATTTAAAAATTTAACACTTCCGTGAACTGAGTGTTGGAACCAAGTTGGTTCTAAGTACATAGGATTTTGATGCTTACAAATGTACTCTATGTAAACTTATTTTGTACTTTGAATTATTAAATTAAATGTAATCAAAATATGAAGAAATTAGAAGCAGAAGATCAAAGGAAAATGAATTATGGAATGACCAGAAGATACTCCAGGAATGTCAAAACATGACCAGAAGATATATTTGATGGCCCAGATCAGAAGGAATAAGTTTCAGAATGAAACATGGATCATATCATTGGAAAGCATGCCAGAAGGAGAGTTGATCAAGACAAACAGGAATCAAATATCAATTTTATTCCAAAAGTTATTCTGACCAGAAGATGGCCTGGCAGTGAAAAAATTACACAGCCCAGACTTGTTCCAGACTTGACCAGAAGGTATGTTTATGAGTCCAGAACAAGAGGATCAATCCAGATTTGGCCCAGACCATAAGATGGCATGATTCAGGGCATGGAACTAAGTCCAGAACAAAAGAAATGAGTTCCAGAATCAACCCAGACCTGGTCCAAAATCAAAGGTAAAATGTCCAGACTGAAATATTTTTTGATCAAGTTTATTTCAGTTTGTTCCAGACCAAATTCCAGAATCTGTCCAGATCAGAGTAAAAATATCCAGATCAATGGTTCAGAAATAATTATTTGGTCCATTGATGGTCCAGATCAGAAAAATAGACCTTGGCCCAGTGGTGGCCGAAATCAGAGGGACAGACTGTACAGTCCAGCAAAGGCCGAATTCAGAGGATTTTAGCATATCAGGTGCGCGTCCAGGGAAGGCCGAAATCAGAAGATCAGAGGGTTAGGAAGAGTGGTCCAGGAATGGCCGAAATCAGAGGATCACAACATATCAATTCGGCTGGTCCAATTGTGGAATATCGCATGAAGATCCAAGGGTGCAGAATTGATCATGGGGATTAAAGGTGAAGATCTTATGTTATTTTTATCAAAGTATTATTAAAGATTTGTTATAAATTAAAGTGGAGTAGCATGGAAGTCAGAAGCTGTGGCGGGAAGCAATGAAAGGATTTGATTGGCCAGTTATTTTGAAAGAAAATCTGAAGATATGTTTTTTATTTAAATAAAGCCCAATTGGTCAAGTTATTTTTGCAAGAGAATCCAGCAAGATTCAGCTCGAAATTAAGCTTGGAAGAGGCCCAAATCTGCATCTATAAAAGGAGGCTCAAGGCAGAATACTCAGAATCGAAAATCACAAAAGGGTCATACACTTCAAAAGCAAACACTCTCAAATTTTCATATAAGTCAATTGTTGAGTCTCAGTTTTTAAAGCAAGTACTCTTGTTGTTTTCGTTCCACTGTGTCAACTCTAAGTTGTTGAAGTAAAGTCTACAAGCTGAGGGAGTCAGTAGGGGTAGCAAGTACTTAGCAATTAGATTCATAGTGGTGTGGTTTCTTCTACAATCTGGGGTTGTCAGATTGGCTGAAGACAGGTGTTTTCCTCAAAGAAGTCTAGGATTGTTAGACTATTGAGAAGACTGACTTGGAGGGTCAGTAGCAAGGTTGTAATTCAAGTTTGAATTAGTGAAATCCTTCAAGGCGAAGGGACTGGACGTAGCCTCGTTAACGGTGAACCAGTATAAAATTTGTGAGTTTTTATTTTTACTTTTATCCGCTGTTAACTCTGTTTTAATTATACATCAAGTTTTGTTTTGAAAGTATTAAAACAGGAAAAGTATTCAAGTTAAGTCAAACACAATTCAACCCCCCTTCTCGTGTTTGCACCTTCACTGAGTTCACGTGAAGAGTGATTTAGTAACAAATTTAACACGTACGTCAACCAAGTTCACGGGAACCTACGTGAAGTGAGTTGACGTCAACATACGTGAATTTAATTCACGTACAATACATTATTTTGAAAATTTTATGAGTACGTGAACGGAGTTCACGTAAATACGTGAACTAAGTTCACGGAAGTTTACCTGAACTGAAATCAAGTAGAATTACTGCATTTTAATGAAATTTTTATATGTTATTTTGTGGATACAAGTAAATGGATCAAGGGGGATACTGAAGGTGCAAACACGAGAAGGGGGGGTTGAATTGTGTTTGACTTAACTTGAATACTTTTCCTGTTGTTATACTTTTGAAACAAAACTTGATGTATAATTAAAAATAGAGTTAGCAGCGGATAGAAGTAAAAATAAAACTCACAGTTTTTATACTGGTTCACCGTTAACGAGGCTACGTCCAGTCCCTTCACCTTGAAGGATTTCACTAATTCAAACCTTGAATTACAACCTTGCTACTGACCTTCCAAGTCAGTCTTCTCAAACAGTCTAACAATCCTAGACTTCTTTGAGGAATGCAGCTCCTGTCTTCAGCCAATCTGACAATCCCAGATTGTAGAAGAAATCACAACACTATAAATCTAATTGCCAAGTAACCTGCTACCCCTTCTGACTCCCTCAGATTGTAGACTCTACTTCAACAACTTAGATTTAACACACAACACTATGAATCTAATTGCCAAGTAACCTGCTACCCCTACTGACTCCCTCAGCTTGTAGACTCTACTTCAACAACTTAGATTTGACATAGTGGAACGAAAATAACAAGAGTACTTGCTTCTTGAAAGCTGAAACTCACAATTGACTTCTATGAAAATTTGGGTGTTTGCTTTTGGAAGTGTGTGATTCTTTTGTGATTTTCGATGATGAGCATTCTGCCTTGAGCCTTCTTTTATAGATGCAGATTAAGCCTCTTCCAATGCTTAAATTCGAGCTGGATCTTGCTAGATTTTCTGGCAAAAATATCTTGACCAATCGGGCTTCAATTAATTGCAAAACATATCTTTTTTTCATCCTTAGATTTCTTTCAAAAACTTACTAGCCAATCAAATCTGTGCATTGCTTCCCGCCACAGCTTCTGACTTCCATGCTACTCCAATTTAATTTATAACAAATCTTTTATAATACTTTGATAAAAATATCATGAGATCTTCACCATTAATTCCCATGATCAAATCTGCACGATTGGATCTTCATGCGATAGTCCACATCTGGACCAGCCTGTTTGGTATTCTGTGATCCTCTGATTTCGACCATTCCTGGACCACACTTCCTAACCCTCTGATCTTCTGATTTCGGCCAGCCTGGATGCGCGCCTGATATGCTGAAATCTTCAGGACTTGGCCATTTCTGGACTTGCACATCCTGTTCCTCTGATTTTGGCCAATACTGGGCCATGGTCTGATTTTCTGATCTGGACCATCACTGGACCAAATAATTATTTCTGAACAATTGATCTGGAAGTCTTTACTCTGATCTGGACAGATTCTGGAATTTGGTCTGGAACAAACTGAAATTAACTTGAACAAAAAATATTTTAGTCTGGACATTTTACCTTTGATTTTGGACCAGGTCTAGATTGATTTTGGAATTCTTTTCTTCTGGTCTGGACTTAGTTCCATGCCCTGAATCATGCTATCTTATGGTCTGGGCCAAATCTGGATTGATCCTCTTGTTATGGACTCATAAACATACCTTCTGGTCAAGTCTGGAACAAGTCTGGACTGTGTAATTTTTCACTGCCAGGCCATCTTCTGATCAGAATAAATTCTGGAATAAAATTGATATTTGATTCCTGTTTGTCTGGAACAACTCTCCTTCTGGCAGGCTTTCCAATGGTATGATCCATGTTTCATTCTGATTTTTATTCCTTCTGATCTGGGCTATCAAAGATATCTTCTGGTCATGTTTTGACATTCCTGGAGTATCTTCTGGTCATTCCAGAATTCATTTTTCTGGAATCTTTTGATCACTGCTTCTGATTCCTTCAGTTTTTGGGGCATTTAACTTAATAATTCAAAGTACAAAATAAGTTTACATAGAGTACATTTGTAAGCATCAAAATCCTAAGTACTTAGAACCAACTTGGTTCCAACAAATACCATAGTGACGAAATGTATGAGGGTTTGGAACATTTAGAGGAAATTCAAGATGGTTTGTGTAAGACCCTTAAATTTAAAATTAAATTCAGATTTAATTTTAAGTGTATTTGGGAATATTTGTAAAAATATTCAATATATGTATGTTTTGTGTAAATATATATATATATATATATATGTTTGTTTTTAAGGTGGAATTAAAATTATTGGATAATGGATGAATTAATTTAATTTTGAGTAATTAAATTATCGGGCCGTTAATTAAGATATTCTCTGCTAATTTCAATGAAACGGGTTAAGTGCTGGAGGATCAAAAGATATTTTAATACAAGTGTTGGGTGAGGTGGCGTAGATATTTATTAAGAAAGAAACAAATTCTTCTCTCCTCTGACTGTGTCAGTTTGCATTTATGTAGATATTTAAGTGAGAAGCTCTTTCTTCTTTCCTCTACGCGCCAGTTTCTGCTTTATCATTTTCTTCTTCTTTTGATATTTCTGAGTGTTGGTGAAGAAAAACAGTTTAATCAAAAGTCATCTTTCTGGAAAATCTGAGTGTCGAATCAGAAAGTTTCGAGTACGAAAGTTATTCCTCTGATCGTTACGGAGCTAAAGAACTAACTTTCGTAGCGGCGAACGCGACACAGGAGTATCGTCGACTTTTGTCGCAGAAGCGTACGAGTTAAGGGAACGTAACTAAGGTAAGGGCACCTTCCAATTTTCTAGATTTGCATTTAGGGCTGTAAATGCATGTGTGATGAATGATTATTGGTTTATGTTTGTGAAAAACATTGTATTCTGATTTGGAAATCAAACTGTGTTGATGTTCTTGCTGTTTCCAGTGAAGGAACTGATTGTGTTGTTTTGTTGATGATGTATTGTTTGTTGTGTTGAGTAAGAAATCATTCTGTTGTGTTTGAATGATGACTTGGTTGGTGTTGTATTGGAGATGATCCAAATGCTTGAGTTAGTTTGTGTGGGACTGTTTTGTGGTTGACTTTCTGGTTTTAGTGATTCTGTGTTTTTGCTGTGTTTTGTTAAACAATCTGGTGTTGATGATGGTTTCAAAAGAAAAGGGATTTAAAATGGTGGAAGTGTTATTTCTGAAAAATCTGTTGTTGTTGTTTAATGAAAATGTTCTGAGTTTTGAGGTTTCTAAAGAGGGGTAATTATGATTCTGGTGTTAGGTTGGTTTTTCAAAAGAAAACAATTAGAAATGTGTTGAGGTCTTAGGAAAATTTTACTATTTTCGAAGGTGTATTCGAATACAACATGAGTGTATTCGAATACAACCTGTCAAACTTCTGTTTTACTCAAGTTTTCAAACTTGTATTCGACTACGAGCCCCTGTAGTCGAATACAGAGGAAGGATTTCTGTTTTCTGATTCTGATGTTAATCATTCTGATTCTGGTTCTGTTTTCTGATTCTGGTATTAATCATTGTGATTCTGGTTATGTTTTCTGATTCTGATTCTGTTTTGCTTCTGATGATTCTGATAATCATCATGTTTCCTGTTTATGATGATCCTGATAATCATCATGTTTTCTGCTTCTGATGATTCTGATAATCATCATGTTTCCTGCTTCTGATGATTCTGATAATCATCATGTTTCCTGCTTCTGATGATCCTGATAATCATCATGTTTTCTGCTTCTGATGATCATGATAATCATCATGTTTCTTGCTTCTGATGATTCTGATAATCATCATGTTTTCTGCTTCTGATGATTCTGATGATCATCATGTTTTCTGCTACTGGTTATTCTGTCATGAATCATTCTGTGTTTCTTCTGATCAACTTATGGCATGAAACAACTCTACACATGGCAGGCTTCACATTAGTATGGTCCAAAGAATCTTCTAATATTTATTCCCTCTGATATAGTCCATCAAAGATATCTTCTGGTCACTTCTGGACAAGTCTGGACTGTGTTGAAATTACACTGCCAGGCTATGTTCTGATTAGTATAACTTCTTGATTGCTTCTGATATTTGAATTATTCTTGTTTGGAGCAATTCATATTATGGTAGGCTTCCCTCTGGTGTTTTCTAGATGTTCTTCTGATTTTGTTTCTGTTTGATATAAGCCTCCAAAGTTATTTTCTGGTCGGTTTTGGACATTCTGGTTTATCTTCTGATAATTCCAGAAACGCATCTTCTGTAAATTCAGAATGTATCCTTTGATACATTCATCTTCTGATGGTTTTTACTGTAGTAATTCAAGTTCAAAATAAGATTCCATCAAGTGTATTTGTACACATCAAAATCCAGATTATTTAGAACCAACTTGATTCCAACATCATTCTGTGTTGTTTCTGATGATTTTGGATGAATCATTCTTTGTTGTTTATGATGATTCTGGATGAATCATTCTGTGCTGTTTCTGATGATTCTGGTATGAATCATGCTGTTGTTTCTGCTTCTGATGATTCTGGTATGAATCATTCTGTTGTTTCTGCTTCTGATGATTCTGGTGTGAATCATTCTGTTTTGCTTTTGATGATCCTCATTCTGGTTCGGTTTCTGATGTTCTGAGGCTGATCATTCTGGTTCTGTTTTTGGCTTATGTATTCGAATACAGAGAAGCTGTATTCGAATACAGATTCGTAAATTCCAGAAAATTCAGTTTTTAACACTGTGTTTGAAATTTTCAAGAGGTTGGGAAAACATTTCAAATGTTGATGATTACTTGGCTGTTTGGTCATGTTTGTGATGATGATAATTTTGACTGTGCTGAGTTATTTTAAATATGATTGAAAGGCATGAATTTCCTGATTTTGCATACTGTTTCCAGAGAAGTGAAACACTGCATATTCATGCATTGCATAGTCAAGTGGTACCCGCGATGGGCCACAGAGTAATGCGCAACCACATGCTGATCTGTTGAGCGATTGCACCAGTGTTGGACTGTTGAGCGTCTGCACTAGGTACTGATCTGTTGAGCGATTGTACCTTGGTATATAAGTGCTGGTCTGTTGAGCGACTGCACTGGTACTGGACTGTTGAGCGTCTGTACCCTGAAATGCGCAGCCACGTGCTGATCTGTTGAGCGATTGCACGAGTGCTGGTCTGTTGAGCGACTGCACTAGGTACTGATCCGTTGAGCGATTGTACCTTGGTTTATGTCAAACGTGCTGGTCTATTGAGCGACTGCACGAGTGCTGGACTGTTGAGCGTCTGCACTGGTGCTGATCTGTTGAGCGATTGCACCCTGGTATTGAGGGCCGTTAAATTGTGCTGGTCTGTTGAGCGACTGCACGTTGGTAATTCCAAGAAAATTGTATATATGAGCATATACATATTGCATTGGGTGATTGACCGGTGGGTCACGTTTTGGGTATGTGATGTTTGAAAATTGTGTGTGTAAGTACTTTATAGATTCTGGAATTTCTGATGAATTGGTGTGAGTGCTGATTTGATGTTTGTGCTTACAACATAATTTTCATATTTATTTGGTTGCTGTTTTGAAAAGTACGAATGTCATGTATTTCAAAATTGAGCATCCTTATTTATCATCATTGTTATATGATATGCCATGAATATGTTTGTGATTGCTGATATAAATGCTATGTGGTAATTGTTAATTTCGGTTGGTGACCCTTTACAATTATTGTGGAAAATTGGGCTTTGCCCTCAGATGAGATTCAAACCCGTACCCCTGATGGTCACACTAACGACAGGGAACGTCGTTAATTTCTCTTGATCATTACTTTGTGGGCTACGTAAAGGGATGGGCAGCTGGGTGAAGATAAGACTTGTGGATGATACGGTGGAAACCGAGCTACTGTAGCTTAGTGTATGATCAGTGTAGACTTATGTATATGGTTTTTGAGCTCAATGGTTGTAAATATTCATTTTGGGAATTATTGTAAAACTCTTCCGCACTCTGATAAATATTTTGGTGGATTGAGAATCCAGTCGATGTATCTTTATTTTAGTATATTATAAAGATCAAATTCCCACAAATATCTCATTCGATTTAATTGTGTTGTTGTTTTAATTACCTTATTATTTTTTATTACGAAGGCGAATGATATTTCATTTGAATTGATTTTAATTTCCTTGAAACGTAATTCTAAAAACTCTTTTATTTATGTATTCGTTTTTTTTAAAAAAAAATACACTCGCGCTGTGTTTTAAACTCGGGGTGTTACATTAGTGGTATCAGAGCATTTGGTTAATGTTTTGGGTTAAAGCTCTGATTTAATTGTTGGTTTTAAGTTGTTATCTGATTATACATAGGAGCAAGTAGTTAGAGTGTCAAGTCTTGTATAGTTGTGGTGTGCTGAAATAATGATGTTGTTGAGCTATATTTTGGAATTATTCTAAACGGTGTGAGATTTCTACTTGATGATGGTTTTGTAGTGGAACCATGCCTCCAAGGAGAGACGACACCGTAAGAACCAATGACAGCCGGGAAGATAGGATGGCTGAAGCAATGAATAATATGGCTGCGTCTGTTGCTGCACAGACGGTTGCGAAGACTCAGCGTGACTTAGAGAAAAGAGAAAGAGAAATTTGTGCTGCTGAGTCAAGAGGACTAGAGGATTTTCGTCGTCATAATCCTCCAAAGTTCAAAGGTGATGAGGGTCCAGAAAGAGTGGACCAATGGATTCAGGAAATGGAGAAAATCTTTGAAATGATTAACTGCCAGGCAGCAGTAAAAGTCAATTATGCTACATATCTGCTGCTAGGGGATGCAGAGTATTGGTGGAGGAGTACAAGGCTACTGATGGGGGCAGCTCATGAGGAGGTAAACTGGGATTCGTTCAAGAAGAAGTTTTTGGACAAGTACTTCCCAATGAGCACTAGGACCAAATTGGGTGACGATTTCCTGAAATTGCACCAGGGTAATATGACAGTGGGAGAATATGCGGCTAAATTTGAATCGCTGTCCAGACATTTCAGATTCTTCCGGGAAGAAGTTGATGAACAATTTATGTGCCATCGCTTGCAAAATGGACTGAAATATGAAATTCAAGACTCCGTTTTACCCTTGGGAATACAACGTTTCCAAGTTCTAGTGGAGAAGTGTAGAGAGGTTGAAGACATGAAAAATAGGAGGGCCAACCGAGGAGGGAACTTTAATTCGGGAGGACCCAGCCGAATGAACCATCCAAACAGCAAAGGAAAGCAAGTGTTTAAACCGTATAACAGACCCCAGAACAGCAGTAGAGGCCAGAATCGGCCAGGAAATCAGAACTTTGGAAGACAACTGGGACAAGGAGTCTGGTGCTTTCGATGTGGGAAGGAAGGGCATATTGCTACAGCTTGTACCACAAGGGATCTTGTATGTTTCAATTGTCGAAAACCAGGTCACATTGCAAGGGATTGTCGGGCTCCGAAGGTGGAACCAACAGTGAATACAGCTAGGGCCACTCGTCCTATTGCTAGGGGACGCGTCTACCACATGGATGCTGCTGCTGGAAGTCAAACTCCTAATTTAATCCAGCAAGACTGCCAGATTGCAGGTAACACATTAACTGCACTTTTTGATTCGGGAGCAACTCATTCTTTCATTGCTATGGATTGTGTAAATTGTTTGAAGCTATCTATGTCTGCTTTGCCTTTTGATTTGATTGTTTCCACACCTACTCAGACTTTGACCGTAAATTCTGCATGTTTACGTTGTCCTTTAACAATTCAAGATAGAGATTTCTTGGTTAATTTAATATGTCTACCCCTACAATCACTCGAGATAATTCTCGGCATGGATTGGATGTCTTATAATTATGTAGTCTTGGATTGTGCCCGCAAATTAGTTCTTTTTCCCGAACCTGGAGTCGTTCGGTATTTGTGTACTAACAAGCTCGGAGTATCACTGAGAGAAGGAACTCAGGAATTTTTATCATTGGCTAACGTGGAGACCAAGATAGATGTGAACATAGAAGATTTAATGTTAGTCAAAGAGTATCCGGACGTATTTCCAACAGAAATTCCAGGATTACCCCCAGTAAGAGAAGTGGAGTTCTTCATTGATTTGCACCCAGGAACTGGACCCATTTCAATTGCGCCGTATAGAATGTCGCCATTGGAATTAAACGAGCTTAAGGATCAAATTGAAGGTCTGTTGGAGAAAGGATTTATCAGGCCAAGTGTGTCACCGTGGGGAGCTCCGGTGTTATTGGTTAAGAAAAAGGATGGAAGTTCACGCTTATGTGTGGATTACAGGCAACTTAACAAGGTAACCATTAAGAATCGTTATCCTTTACCACGCATCAATGATTTGATGGAGCAATTGAGGGGAGCAACGGTGTTTTCAAAGATCGATTTGAAGTCAGGATATCATCAGATTCGAGTAAGAGAAGGAGATATTCAAAAGACCGCTTTCAGGACTCGTTACGGACACTATGAATATCTCGTTATGCCTTTTGGAGTTACGAATGCACCAGCAATATTTATGGATTATATGAATAGGATATTCAGCCCGTTTCTGGATAAGTTCGTGGTGGTATTCATCGACGATATTCTGATTTATTCTAAGGATGAAGAAGAACATGGAGAGCATTTGCGTCAAGTTCTTAAAGTTTTACGAGAAAAGCAATTGTATGCCAATCTGTCGAAGTGCGAATTTTGGCTAGAGAAAGTGAACTTCTTGGGACATGTAATAACAAAGGGAGGAATTGCTGTAGATCCGGCAAAGATTGAGACAATTCTTGCTTGGAAACAACCTCAGACCATCACTGATATAAGAAGTTTCGTCGGACTGGCAGGTTACTACAGGAGATTTATTGAAGGATTTGCTAAGATTGTAGCTCCTTTGACACAAGTCACCAGGAAGAATCAGCCGTTTGCATGGACAGCGAAGTGTGAAGAGAATTTTCAGTTGCTTAAGGAAAAGTTGACAACCTCACCAGTATTGGTTTTGCCACAACCAGAGGAACCATATGAGGTTTATTGTGATGCATCTCACCAGGGTCTGGGCTGTGTTTTGATGCAACACCAGAAAGCTGTCGCCTACGCCTCAAGGCAATTAAAAACTCACGAGCGGAACTACCCTACTCATGATTTAGAGCTGGCTGCAGTAGTATTTGCGTTAAAGGTCTGGAGACACTACTTGTATGGATGCACCTTCACGGTGTTCAGTGACCATAAAAGTTTGAAGTACCTGTTCGATCAGAAGGAACTGAACATGCGTCAGAGAAGATGGATGGAGACTCTCAAAGATTTTGATTTTTCATTACAGTATCACCCTGGAAAAGCCAATGTAGTGGCTGATGCATTGAGCAGAAAAAGTGTGTCAGTATTTTCAATGTTAATGGCCAGACAACAAGAGTTGTGGGAAGCATTTAGAGATCTACACTTGGACGTAGAGTTTGCACCAGGAATGATAAAGTGTGGAATGATAACAATTTCGAGTGGATTACTGGAGGAGATTGCAAACTTGCAAGATGACGCATTGATCCAAGAAAAGAGGAATCTGATAGCGCAAGGACAGACCACTGAATTCAGCATCAGAACAGATGATATTCTGAGATGTAACAGAAGGGTTTGTGTACCGGAAGCTGCAGAAATGAGAAGAGTAATTTTGGAAGAGGCTCATAAGAGTAAGTTGAGTATTCATCCTGGAGCGACCAAGATGTACCAGGACTTAAGACAGAATTACTGGTGGCCAGGAATGAAGAGGGACGTAGCGAAGTATGTATCGGCTTGTTTAACTTGTCAAAAAGCGAAGGTGGAACATGTAACGCCTCGGATTTTTGGTCCAAAACGTTACTAAAAAAATACTTTTAGAAAAATTTACGATAATTTTTTTTTTGTAAGAATATCTACATTTATACTTTTAAATAATTAGTAACAATCACATTTATTTAATATTATAAAAAAAAGTTCATTCAAGCTAAAATAAAGGAAAAATCAATTATTCCTAAACGGAAGCAAAAATCCACTTCCGTATTTATAGAATTCGAATGCATTTAAAAGTTTAGTGACAAAAATTAAAGAAATAAATAAACATAGAAATTTTGCGGCAATACTTATTATTACAAAATTGTCTTGAAAACTCCATTTTTACCCCACGTTCGCCGCACGATAATACTCATCAATTACTCTTGAATCTTCTCGAACTCATTAGTACCTAAAATGTTGTTGTAAGGGTCAATTTTTTCCATCATCCACATCAAACCAAAGCTAAACATATAGAAGAATAACACACAACATATAAAGGTAAAAACTTGTAATTTAAAAGAAAAAAATGCGCAAACAGTAAATCGTATGTAAAAAATATGCATAATGCAAGCTCCTAAAACTATATGATCCGGATATAAACCTGCCACTAAGGCAACTTCCACACAGAAAGATCACCCATACCAATGGGGAAAATAAACCTGCCACTAAGGCAACTCCCACGAAGATGCATATGCCATGACATGACCATATATTATCACAATTATACTCGCACACAGTCCACTAAGAATCATGTCATATACATTCAAAAAATCACCCTTTTTTAAAACCATCATCTTATTCACATCACAAAGATCACATATCATACATCCTTATCCTGAGAATCATATATTCATAGACAAATAATCATTCAATAATAATTTTCACCACGTACGCATAAAAATCGGGACTTGACTTCATTTACACCATAAAGATTAAAACTTTATATATAACAAGAAACTTCAAACTCCAACTCATAATAAATCATCAAAATCAAAACTTTATCATATATATAACATAAGAAAAATCATATTTTGCTTCATATCCATCATAAAAATTAAAACTCTATCATGTATAATATAAAAATTCATATTTTACTTCTTAAAAAGACATACATTACATATCGAACTCAACGTAAAGGATTTCATATTCCATTATTTTATTTTATTAGTCTACATTTATTTCTTTCAAAAGCAAGCAATTACAATTATTAGTTCTATGTCATCCAACTAACGGTCTAACTCAAATTTGTGTGTGGAAAAGCCCTTACCTTGGCCGCTTTTCTTCCTAGTACGAAACTCTAAGCTCCCACAAAGTTGTTCACACGAAGAGTTTGCCGCACGAAGGAGATGAGGTGTGAAGGAGATGACGGCTAGGGTTTCGGTATTTTTTTCTGCTTACTATTACTTAGTATCGAAATATTGTGGACTTTAGGGAAAATTTAAAGTGGAGATTATTGGGTAGATAGTGTTGGGCCCAAATAAAGAATAGAACGGAGAAAATATTATTTTATTTATTTAGTATTATTTTTTCTTAACCTTGATCATACAAAAACTAAGCCACCAACTCCAAGCCCAAATTTCTATTACGGGTTGGGTCACACCTAGCCACAAACCCTTAGCTCAAATTCTTCTTGTACTAAAA
>JBBPBO010000005.1:7588474-7799333 GCA_037974295.1 Cicer cuneatum
AATATATATATATATATATATATATATATATATATATATATATATATATATATAATTATATAAAACTTCTCCATTGATTAAATAATTCTTACTAATAATTTTATCAACTACAATAAGTCAAACAAGGCAAATAATTCTCACACCTAAATTAATAACGAAATATATATATATATATATATATATATATATATTTATAAGTCTTAATTATTTTAAATAATAAATTTAGAGGATGTTACAATACTCACCCCCTTAAAAACAATTTCGTCCTCGAAACTAATCTAACATGAAAAGGTTAGGGTAGAGCTCTCTCATTTTTTCCTCTAATTCCCAAGTTGCATCTCCAGTTGTTTGGTCCCAAATTACCTTGATCAATGTGATCTCCTTACCTCGTAGGTGCTTAGTAGTCATGTCTCCAATGCTCAATGGTGGAACTGCAAAAGAAAGGTTCTCCTTCAACTGGATATCATCTGGCACGATAATATGGGAAGGATCAGCCATGTACTTCCTCAACTGTGACACGTGGAACACATCATGCAGCTTGGCCAAACTCGGAGGCAAGGCAATTTGATAAGCTACTAGACCCACACGTCGGAGGATCTGGTATGGGCCGATGAATTTAGGAGTTAACTTCTTAGACTTTAGTGCCCTACCAACTCCAGTAGTAGGCGTCACTCTCAAAAATACATGTTCACCCTCTTGAAACTCCAGTGGTTTCCTCCGTTGGTCGGCATAACTCTTTTGTCTGCTTTGTGCTGCCTTCATCCTTTCTTGGATCAGACGGACCTTATCTGTGGTCTGTTGTACCAATTCTGGCCCCACAATTAAGTTCTCACCATCCTGATACCAACATAAGGGGGTTTGGCACTTACGCCCATACAAAGCCTCGTACAGTGCCATCCCAATGCTCGCATGATAGCTGTTGTTGTAGGTGAACTCAATGAGAGGCTATATATTATCCCAACTTCCTCGCTCATCCAACACACACGCTCTCAGTAAATCCTCCAAGGTCTGAATAGTTCTTTCTGTTTGTCCGTCGGTTTGAGGGTGATAGGCCGAACTCAATCTCAACTTAGTACCCAACGCCTCATGTAATGCTCCCCCCAAACGAGAAATGAACTTCAGATCTCTATCTGACACAATGCTAGAAGGTACCCCATGTAGTCTGACAATCTCTGCAATGTATATCTCTGCAAGCTTAGTCACATCATAATTAGTCCTCACGGGTACGAAATGGGTAGATTTGGTTAACCTGTCGACAATCACCCAAATGGAGTCAAACTTCCGTTGAGTCTTAGGCAATGCTACCACAAAATCCATGGATATACTATCCCATTTCCATACTGGTATGTTTAATGGCCTTAATAGTCCTCCTGGCTTTTGATGTTCTACCTTAGCTTTCTGACGAGTCAAACACGAAGCCACGTATTCTGCTACTTGTTTCTTCATTCCTGGCCACCAAAACTTTTGCTTAAGGTCTTTATACATTTTGGTGGTACCAGGGTGAATACTCAGCTTGCTTTTGTGGGCCTCATGCAAGATAGTCCTCCTTAAATCGGTATTTTCGGGTATACAAACACGTCCATTACATCTCAAAATATCATCTTGGCCCACCTTGAATTCAGGTGCCCTGCCAGCCTCGATCAACTTCCTTTTCTCTTGAGTCAACACGTCTGTAACTTGGAGAACTTTAATCTCATTCATCAGTTGACTATCTATAATGATCACTCCACAGTGCAATTTCCCCAATGGAGATTCCAAATTAAGATTCAAGTCACAGAACTTCTCTAACAACTCCAACCCCTTCATTGTTGCAAACGAGAGATGAACGCGCTTCCTGCTGAGGGCATCAGCCACCACGTTCGCTTTCCCTGGATGGTAATGCAATGTGAACTCATAATCTTTAATAAACTCCATCCATCTCCTCTGCCTAATGTTAAGCTCTTTTTGATCAAACAAGTATTTCAAACTCTTATGGTCACTAAATACATCAAAACTACACCCATACAGATAATGTCTCCAAATTTTCAATGCAAAGACAATTGCAGCTAACTCCAAGTCATGAGTGGGATAATTCTTTTCATGCACCTTCAATTGCCTCGAAGCATAGGCCACTACTTGTTTGTTTTGCATCAGTACACAACCTTGAAGGTGCAAACACGAGAAGGGGGGGTTGAATTGTGTTTGACTTAACTTGAAACTTTTCCTGTTTTAATACTTTCAAAACAAAACTTGATGTATAATTAAAACAGAGTTAGCAGCGGATAAAAATAAAAATAAAAACTCACAAATTTTATACTGGTTCACCGTTAACGAGGCTACGTCCAGTCCCTTCGCCTTGAAGGATTTCACTAATTCAAACTTGAATTACAACCTTGCTACTGACCCTCCAAGTCAGTCTTCTCAATAGTCTAACAATCCTAGACTTCTTGAGAAAAAACAGCTCCTGTTCTTCAGCCAATCTGACACCCCAGATTGTAGAAGAATTCTCAACATTACAAATCTAATTGCCAAGTAACCTGCTACCTCTACTGACTTCCACAGCTTGTAGACTCTACTTCAACAACTTAGATTTGACAAAGTGGAACGAAAACAACAAGAGTACTTGCTTTAAAAACTGAGACTCAACAATTGACTTATATGAAAATTTGAGAGTGTTTGCTTTTGAAGTGTATGACCCTTTTGTGATTTTTGATTCTAAGTATTCTGCCTTGAGCCTCCTTTTATAGATGCAGATTTGGGCCTCTTCCAAGCTTAATTTCGGGCTGAATCTTGCTGGATTCTCTTGCAAAAATAACTTGACCAATTGGGCTTTATTTAAATAAAAAACATATCTTCAGATTTTCTTTCAAAATAACTGGCCAATCAAATCCTTTCATTGCTTCCCGCCACAGCTTCTGACTTCCATGCATAGTCACAGAACAAGATAGGGTTCTTGGTTATGTTTATGGCTGAGGTGTTATCACAGAACAAGATGCAATTGCCACTTATACTTTTCCTTTCCAGCTTGTCTCCAGCATAGTCGGAATCACAAAAACCTTTTAATTTGTAGGTGGGGGTTTTCTTGTATAACAAGGTAAGGTTGGTGGTTCCTTTAAGGTATCTTAGAATTCTTTTGTCAGCAGTTAAATGGGATTCCCTAGGGTCAGCTTGAAAGCGGGCACAGACACAAACACTAAACATAATGTCAGGTCTAGAAGTAGTTAAATAGAGAAGGGATCCAATCATACCTCTGTATGTTTTCTGGTCTGCCTTTTGGCTGGTTTCATCTTTCTCAAGTGAGCAGGTTGGGTGCATGGGGGTGGCCATTGGCTTACATTCACTCATTTTGAACTTTTAAAGAAGTTCTTTGGTGTATTTAGATTGGTGAATGAGTGTACCTGATTTGCCTTGGTGAATCTGAATTCCCATGAAGAACTTAAGTTCTCCCATCATGCTCATTTGAAACTCTTTCTGCATTAGGTCAGAAAACTCTTTGCACAAAGTGCCATTAGTTGATCCAAATATGATATTATCAACATAAACTTGGATAATCAGAATATCATAGTGTATTATCAATCTGGCCTCTATTAAATTCATTCTTAAGCAGAAAGTTACTAAGTCTGTCATACCATGCCCTTGGTGCTTGTTTTAAACCATATAAAGATTTTTTAAGTTTGAAAACATGGTCTGGAAAATTAGAATTTTCAAATCCAGGAGGCTGTTTGACATAGACTTCTTCACTGATTTAGCCATTTAAGAATGCACATTTGACATCCATTTGATACAGCATTATATCATGATTAGCAGCAAATGATAAGAGAATTTTAATTGCTTCTAACCTGGCCACTGGAACAAAAGTTTCAGTGTAATCTATACCTTCCTGTTGACTGTATCCTTGAGCTACAAGTCTGGCTTTGTTCCTTACCACTTCACCTTTTTCATTGAGTTTATTCCTAAAAACCCACTTGGTTCCAATAATGTTTTTGTTTGGTCTGGGTACCAGATCCCAAACATCATTCCTTTGGAATTCATTCAGCTCTTCTTGCATAGCAAATATCCAGCCTTCCTCTGCCAAAGCCTTATCAACATTGCTTGGTTCGCATAAGCTTCTGGTTCTGTACCAGCTTCTGATTCTGATAAATCAGCTTCTGGTTCTGGTGAATCTGTAACAGCTTCAGATTCTGGTAAATATCCAGATTTCTCTTATGATTATCTTGGCTGTTTCTGACTTGATCAGATTTATCTTTTGAAGATTTGTCATGTGTTACTGACTTGCTTGTATCCTTTACCTTTCTAGGTACTTCTGTTTCTTGTGCTTCTGCTCCCTGCACTTTTTTTATCTTGCTTTGATTTGTCAAGATCAAGCAGTTTGTCATATACCATAATATAAATCAATTAATTTAAAAATGAACTTAGTTCAGCCAAACCATTAATTCTGCTTCTGGTGGTTTCTGTTTGTTTTTGAGACCACTGGAATGCTGTTTCTTCTGAGTGTTCAACTTGTGTGAATCACCTGGTTCCTCTGACAGTTTGAAGACCTGCAGAATGCTTATCTAGCTTTGATTGGTTAAGATCAAGCTTTTTGTTATCACAGTAAACATAAATATAAAATAATAATAGTATTTACAGCAAGATGTAGCCTCGGTTTTACTCTGAAAATCCTCTTGCTTCTGATTTTTAGATTCCTAATCTATATGTTCTGAGATTACATGGTTTGGATGAGGGAATTTGAATTCCCTTCCAGGTTTGTAGTCTTCAGTGGAGTGTTTGAAGAACTCTCTTGATTCTGATTCTTTAATTTCTGCTTTGGCACATACACCATGTTCCTCTGGTGATTCTGGAACTTATGGTGATTCTGGTAATCATACTGATTATGATAATTAAAGTAGTTCTGATGATCATACCTCAACCTTTGATACTGATACCTGTTTAGGTTCTGGTTCTGGTACTGATTCTGATTCTGGTTCCAATTTCTGTGCCTCCAGTTCTGGTTCCAGTTCCTGTTCCTCTGATACTGGTTCCAGTTCTGATTCTGGTTCCAGTTCTTGTTCTGATTCGTGTGATATCTTTGATATTCCCTGTTCCTCCTATGGTTCTGGTTCTGGTTCTGATTGTGTTGACCAGTTCTTCTTCTACCAGAGTCACTTGCCTTCAGTTTGGTAGATGTTGGAACATAAACCTTCTTCTGCTTGTGCGTTGCCAACATCCATTGTCCAGGCACCATTGTTGGTGTCTCCTTCTGGTTACTCAGAATATCTGCAACATAGACAATTTGATCTTTTGGTACCCATAACTGATTGGGTCCAGGTTTGTTAGTTGTAACAGCTCTCTGATCTTGTTTAGATTTTACCATTGGACAAGATAATTCAGAGTGACCTTTCTTGGCACAAACACTACATAAAACATCAGAATGAACAGCTTTATTTTCAGTAATTGTTTCTGTAAAACCAAGACCTCTTTTTCCAGAATTATTGTTTCCATAAATCATAGATGCATTTTTACTTCTTTCCATTCCATTGGAAATAAAGTTTTGAAAAACTTGCTCATGCATATCAGATTTACAAACAGTTTCAGAAGTGGAACAATTATTACTTTTCAGAGTTTGGTTTTCAGATTTGAGTCTTGCAACATCAGTTTTAAAATTTTTGTTTTCAGTTGCATACTCAGAATTTCGATTCTTTAAAACTTGGACTTCTTTGGTTAGACTTTCCTTATCTTCCCTAAGAGTTTTCAGTTTTAAAGTCCTTTTATTGTTTGCATTTAACAAGTCTTTTAAAGTCTCAATTAATTCAGATTTAGACAGATCAGAAAATACCTCATTGTCTTCATCTTCTGATTCTGTTCCAGAGCCTAAGCTATATTCAGAACTTGAGTTGGTATGAGCCATCAGAGACAGAATTGTTTCCTCTGATGTGCTTCCAGACTTGCTTGAATGACTGCTTCGATCATTCTTTTGGAATTCGTGCCTTTATGAGGTCCAGAAGCAGACTTAATGTGAGCCATCTTTGCTGTTTCTGCCTCTTCTTCATCAGAAGATTCTTCCTCTAATTCTGATACCTCCCAGGCAGCCATCAGACCTTTCTTTCTGTATCTGGAACTCTTCTTGGTTTGTTTGCCTTTATGAGGTCGAGAAGCAGACTTGATGTGAGCCATCTTTGCTGTTTCTGCCTCTTCTTCATCAGACGATTCTTCCTCTGATTCTGAAACATCCCAGGCAGCCATCAGACCCTTCTTTCTGTATCTGGAATTCTTCTTGTCCGGTTTTCCTTTTTCCAGATTTGGACATTCTGACTTGATATGTCCAGGTTCATTGCATCCATAACAAACAATATTTTTCTTGTCAGAATCTTCCTTATCCTTGCTGTTATGTTTCTTTCTGAAGTTTCTTTTCTTCCTGTTTTCCCAGATCTTAACCATCTTTTTGGTTAAGTATGCCATATCATCACAATCACTATCCTCTGATTCCGATTCTGCTTTTGCAGCTTTCTTCTGTTTCGATTTCAGAGCCAGATTTTTCTTCTTCTTAGGTTCATCTTCTTCTAGTTCTATTTCATGAGACCTAAGTGTGCTGATTAGATCTTCTAGCCTCAAGGTACTCAGATCCTTAGCTTCCTGAATTGCAGTAACCTTTGGTCTCCACGTTTTTGGAAGACTTCTCAGAATTTTCCAGACATGATCTTCAGTGGTATAGCTTTTGTTTAATACTTTCAGTCCTGATACCAAAGTCTGGAACCTGCAGAACATTGTGTCAATGTCTTCATCCTCTTCCATCTTGAACAGCTCATACTTTCTGACCAATATGTTAGCCTTTGTTTGTTGAACCTGCTTGGTTCCTTCATAGGTCAGAACCAGACTATCAAATATACTCTTTGCTGTTTCTTTATTTGTGCATCTATCAAATTCCTTGAATGTGATTGCACTGACCATCATGGTTCTGGACTTGTGATGAAGTCTTTGTAATCTGATCTGATCTGGTTTCATATCAAACATATCCAGTTTCTTAGTTGGATCTTCTGGATCAGTAGGAGCAGTATATCCTCTGACTATCATCTTCCATAGTTCAGGATCTTGAGATATGACAAAGCTTCTCATTCTGTCCTTCCAATACTCAAACCTTTCTCCATCAAACAGTGGTGGTCTGTTGATGTTGTTTCCCAATTCTTCTGCCATATTGAACCCCTTGGACCTTTCCCAAACACGGTTAAGTGCTCAGCCTTGAGACCGAGCTCTGATGCCAATTGAAGGTGCAAACACGAGAAGGGGGGGTTGAATTGTGTTTGACTTAACTTGAAACTTTTCCTGTTTTAATACTTTCAAAACAAAACTTGATGTATAATTAAAACAGAGTTAGCAGCGGATAAAAATAAAAATAAAAACTCACAGATTTTATACTGGTTCACCGTTAACGAGGCTACGTCCAGTCCTTTCGCCTTGAAGGATTTCACTAATTCAAACTTGAATTACAACCTTGCTACTGACCCTCCAAGTCAGTCTTCTCAATAGTCTAACAATCCTAGACTTCTTGAGAAAAAACAGCTCCTGTTCTTCAGCCAATCTGACACCCCAGATTGTAGAAGAATTCTCAACACTACAAATCTAATTGCCAAGTAACTTGCTACCTCTACTGACTTCCACAGCTTGTAGACTCTACTTCAACAACTTAGATTTGACAAAGTGGAACGTAAACAACAAGAGTACTTGCTTTAAAAACTGAGACTCAACAATTGACTTATATGAAAATTTGAGAGTGTTTGCTTTTGAAGTGTATGACCCTTTTGTGATTTTCGATGCTAAGTAATCTGCCTTGTGCCTCCTTTTATAGATGCTGATTTGGGCCTATTCCAATCCTTAAATTCGAGCTAAATATTGCTGGATTCTCTGGAAAAAATATCTTGACCAATTGGGCTTTATTTAAATAAAAATCATATATTTTTAAGCCTTAGATTTGTTTCATATCTTAACTGGCCAATCAAATCTGTGCATTGCTTCCCGCCACAGCTCCTGACTTCCATGCTACTCCAATTTAATTTATAACAAATCTTTTATAATATTTTGATAAAAAAATCATGAGATCTTCACCATTAATTCCCATGATCAAATCTGCACCATTGGATGTTCATGCGATAGTCCACAGCTGGACCAGCTTGATTGCTATGCTATTGTCCTCTGAATTCGGCCATTCCTGGACCATACTTCCTAACCCTCTGATCTTCTGATTTCGGCCTTCCCTGGACACGCACTTGATATGCTAAAATCCTCTGAATTCGGCCTTTGCTGGACTGCACATCCTGTCCCTCTGATTTCGGCCATTGCTGGGCCATGGTCTTATTTTCTGATCTTTACCATCACTGGACTCAAAAAATTATTTCTGAACCATTGATCTGGATATTTTTACTCTGATCTGGACAGATTCTGGAATTTGGTCTGGAACAAACTGAAATAAACTTGATCAAAAAATATTTCAGTCTGGACATTTTACCTTTAATTTTGGACCAGGTCTGGGTTGATTATGGAACTCATTTCTTTTGTTCTGGACTTAGTTCCATGCCCTAAATCATGCTATCTTATGGTCTGGGCCAAATCTGGATTGATCTTCATGTTCTGGACTCATAAACATACCTTCTGGTCAAGTCTGGGCTATGTAATGTTTACTGCCAGGCCATCTTCTGGTCATAATAACTTCTGGAATAAAATTGATATTTGATTCCTGTTTGTCTTGATCAACGCTCCTTCTGGCAGGCTTTCCAATGATATGATCCATGTTTCATTCTGAATCTTATTCCTTCTGATATAGGCCTGCAAAGTTATCTTCTGGTTCAGTTTTGTCATCCTGAAACATCTTCTGGAATTTCCAGAATTCATTTTCCTTTGATCTTCTGCTTCTGATTTCTTCAGTTTCTGATGACATTTAATTTAATAATTCAAGGTATAAAATAAGTTTACATTGAGTGCTTTTGTAAACATCAAAATCCTAAGTCTTAGAACCAACTTGGTTCCAACAAACCCAATCCTTGGTATGAGGCATCACAATAAACTTCGTAAGGCTCTTCTGGTTGTGGCAACACTAACACTGGAGATGTAGTTAGTTTCTCTTTCATCAGTTGGAAATTTTTCTCACATTCCTCAGTCCAAGCATAAATCTGGTTCTTCTTCGTAAGGTGTGTCAATGAAGCAGCAATCTTGGCAAATCCCTCAATAAATCTCCTATAGTACCCAACCAATCCCAGAAAACTCCTAATCTCTGTGACTGTTTGCGGTTGTTTCCATGCCATCACTGCTTCTACCTTGGATGGGTCGACAACGATCCCTTCCTTAGAAATTATATGTCCCAAGAACTTCACTTCTTCCAACCAAAATTCACATTTTCCTAGATTGGCATATAGTTGTTGCTCCTTCAGTACTTGCAGAACTTGACGCAAATGTTCCTCATATTCCTCCCTACTCTTGGAATAGATCAAGATGTCATCAATAAAGATCACCACAAACTTGTCTAAGAACGGACGGAAGATACGGTTCATATAATCCATGAAGATAGCTGGCGCATTGGTCACTCCAAAAGGCATCACCAGGTACTCATAGTGCCCATAACGTGTTCTAAAGGTTGTCTTGGATATATCATCTTCTTTCACTCGAATCTGGTGGTATCCTGACTTTAGATCAATCTTAGAAAACACCTCTGTCCCTCTGAGTTGGTCCATCAAATCATCAATGCGAGGTAAAGGGTATCTATTTTTTTATTGTGACTTTGTTGAGTTGTCGATAATCAACACACAATCTCGACTTTCCATCCTTCTTCTTGACCAATAACACGGGGGCTCCCCATGGTGACACACTAGGCCGAATGAATTTCTTAGACAGAAGGTCTTCCAATTGGTTCTTTAGTTCTGATAGCTCTAAGGGGGCCATTCTGTAAGGAGCGATAGAGATAGGTCCAGTACCTGGAATAACATCGATCGAAAATTCGACATCACGGACGGGGGGTAGTCCTGGTACGTCTGGGGGAAAACCTCAAAGAAATTCTTCACTACCGGGATCTCATCGACAACAACCTCTGGACTCATGCTTACTGAGTTGAGAAACACATATTTCTGGACTCCTCCCTCCAGAGAAAACTTCAATTTGTTGGCTGAAAGGAACTTTGAAATATCGGGATCTGGAAATATCACGTTCCGTCGGGCACAATCTAACATGATGTAGTTGCTAGACAACCAATCCATTCCCAAAATTACTCTAAGATGTTTCAGAGGAATACAAATTAAATCGATCTTAAAATTCATTTTAAACAAAGTCAACGAGCATTGCAAACACGCCAAATTACATTTTACTGGTTCAACAGAGGGAAGGGTAACCATTAAATCAAATGGTAAGGTAGTGACATCTAGTTGGAGCGATTCCACCCAATCTAATGAAATGAACGAGTGTGTTGCCCCATAATCATATATCACAGAAAGTATTTTTCCAGCAATAAGACACTCACCATGGATAAGTTCTGACGAAGATGGTGCTTCTTCTCCTCTAATGTGATAAACACGTCCTCGAGCAGTAGGGCGTGCCACATCCTTGTTGTTGACAGTATCCTTCTCCCGACAATCTTTTGCCATATGGCCTGGTTTCTGACAAGCATAACATATCCTGGTTCTTCTTGGACACTAAGTCAGCCTATGTCCCTCCTGTCCACAGTGATAGCATCGAACAATATGCGCCTGGTTTTGTGTTGGACTCTGATGCCTCTGATCTCCCCTGTTTTGTGGTCCCGGTCGATCTCCAGTAGTCCCCTGTGGGTGGGCATACAGCTTTTTCTGTTGGAACTGACTACCTTTGTTTTGTTGGTCACTGTTTCCCTGAGGTCTCGTTGGTCCCCCAATAGCACCTCTGTTCAGGCGGCCCCATTTCATGATCTCCACCTTTTTGCACTTCTCCACCAGCACCTGATACTGACGTATCTCTAGAGGTCCCACAGACTCCTTAATTTCATATCTGAGCCCGCTTTCAAACCTCTCACACATATACTCTTCATCCATTTGGTTACGAAAATAGCGAAAGTGTTTTGCTAGGGATTAAAACTTTGCTGCATACTCGGACACTGTGAGACTTCCTTGATATAGTCTCAAGAATTGGGCCTCCTTCTCAGCCCTGGCACTCTTCGGAAAATATTTGTCCAAGAATTTTCTCTTAAAGACTTCCCAGGTCACCTCTTCATGATTTCCTTCCATCATTTGCCTCGCCCCTCGCCACCAGTTTTCAGCTTCACCAATCAACAAATAAGCGGCATACTCCACCTTCGTGTCATCTGGCTAGTGGAGGATCTCAAGGATCTTCTCGATCTCCTGCAGCCAGAGGTCGGCCTTATCAGGGTCATGCTCCCCTTTAAATTTTGGCGGATCTTGCCTAAGGAATTCAGCCAGTCCTCTTGTTGCCATAGCTGCTTCCTCCCTCAGGTCCTTCTGCGCATTACGTTGAGCCTGGTCTGCAGCTTGTTGAGCTTGAACTGCAGCTTGTTGGGCCATTGCGGCAGCCATTGCATTCATGGCTTGGATTGCTTCAGTCATGTCACTTTCTCCCTGGGGCACTGGTCGATTCGCGCGACGAGCCATTTTTCCTTCAATTTATCAAATCAGGATAACACTACGATCTCATTGTAACCTTAGGGTCGTAAGGAATATTTTATTCACGACTATGTAGTAGGTTCGGGTCACACAATAAATTGTGTACTAGGGGGTTCCCAGGAAAGAGAGGTGGGTCTACGGACCACTTAATAACCAAGTCATTCCTTAGCCAGAATCCCACTACTACAACCTTTTACGGTATTACCCTTCCTTTCTATTATGGGGACAATAGCTTTAGGTAACACGGTAAAGTCGTGTACTAGTGGGGTTCCCAGGAAAGAGAGGTGGATCAATGGACCACTTAATTGTTGGAACCAAGTTGGTTCTAAGACTTAGGTTTTGATGTTTACAAAAGCACTCAATGTAAACTTATTTTATACCTTGAATTATTAAATTAAATTTCATCAGAAACTGAAGAAATCAGAAGCAGAAGATCAAAGGAAAATGAATTCTGGAATTTCCAGAAGATGTTTCAGGATGACTAAACTGAACCAGAAGATAACTTTGCATGCCTATATCAGAAGGAATAAAATTCAGAATGAAACATGGATCATATCATTGGAAAGCCTGCCAGAAGGAGAGTTGATCAAGACAAACAGGAATCAAATATCAATTTTATTCCAGAAGTTATTCTGACCAGAAGATGGCCTAGCAGTAAAAATTACACAGCCTAGACTTGTCCCAGACTTGACCAGAAGGTATGTTTATGAGTCCAGAACATGAAGATCAATCCAGATTTGGCCCAGACCATAAGATAGCATGATTTAGGGCATGGAACTAAGTCCAGAACAAAAGAAATGAGTTCCAGAATCAACCCAGACCTGGTCCAAAATTAAAGGTAAAATGTCCAGACTGAAATATTTTTTGATCAAGTTTATTTCAGTTTGTTCCAGACCAAATTCCAGAATCTGTCCAGATCAGAGTAAAAATATCCAGATCAATGGTTCAGAAATAATTTTTTGAGTCCAGTGATGGTCAAGATCAGAAAATCAGACCATGGCCCAGATGTGGCTGAAATCAGAGGGACAGGCTGTGCAGTCCAGAAATGGCCGAATCCAGAAGTTCATAGCATATCAGGCGCACATCCAGGAAGGCTGAAATCAGAAGATCAGAGGGCTATGAAGTGTGGTCCAGGAATGGCCGAATTCAGAGGACAATAGCATAGCAATCAAGCTGGTCCAGCTGTGGACTATCGCATGAACATCCAATGGTGCAGATTTGATCATGGGAATTAATGGTGAAGATCTCATGATATTTTTATCAAAATATTATAAAAGATTTGTTATAAATTAAATTGGAGTAGCATGGAAGTCAGGAGCTGTGGCGGGAAGCAATGCACAGATTTGATTGGCAGTTAAGATATGAAACAAATCTAAGGCTTAAAAAGATATGATTTTTATTTAAATAAAGCCCAATTGGTCAAGATATTTTTACAGAGAATCCAGCTATATTTAGCTCGAATTTAAGGATTGGAAGAGGCCCAAATCAGCATCTATAAAAGGAGGCACAAGGCAGATTACTTAGTATCGAAAATCACAAAAGGGTCATACACTTCAAAAGCAAACACTCTCAAATTTTCATATAAGTCAATTGTTGAGTCTCAGTTTTTAAAGCAAGTACTCTTGTTGTTTTCGTTCCATTGTGTCAAATCTAAGTTGTTGAAGTAGAGTCTACAAGCTGTGGGAGTCAGTAGAGGTAGCAGGTTACTTGGCAATTAGATTCATAGTGTTGTGATTTCTTCTACAATCTGGGGTGTCAGATTTGCTGAAGACAGGAGTTGTTTTTCCTCAAAGAAGTCTAGGATTGTTAGACTATTTGAGAAGACTGACTTGGAGGGTCAGTAGCAAGGTTGTAATTCAAGATTGAATTAGTGAAATCCTTCAAGGCGAAGGGACTGGACGTAGCCTCGTTAACGGTGAACCAGTATAAAATCTGTGAGTTTTTATTATTATTTTTATCCACTGCTAACTCTGTTTTAATTATACATCAAGTTTTGTTTTGAAAGTATTAAAACAGGAAAAGATTCAAGTTAAGTCAAACACAATTCAACCCCCCTTCTCGTGTTTGCACCTTCAATTGGCATCAAAGCTCAGTCTCAAGGCTGAGCACTTAACAGTGTTTGAGGAAAGGTCCAAGGGGTTCAATATGTCAGAAGAATTGGGAAACAACATCAACAGACCACCAATATTTGATGGAGAAAGGTTTGAGTATTGGAAGGACAGACTGAGAAGCTTTGTCATATCTCAAGATCCTGAACTATGGAAGATGATAGTTAAAGGATACACTGCAAACACAACTACGATCTCATTGTAACCTTAGGGTCGTAAGGAATATTTTATTCACGACTATGTAGTAGGTTCGGGTCACACAATAAATTGTGTACTAGGGGGTTCCCAGGAAAGAGAGGTGGGTCTACGGACCACTTAATAACCAAGTCTTTCCTTAGCCAGAATCCCACTACTACAACCTTTTACGGTATTACCCTTCCTTTCTATTATGGGGACAATAGCTTTAGGTAACACGGTAAAGTCGTGTACTAGTGGGGTTCCCAGGAAAGAGAGGTGGATCAATGGACCACTTAATAACCTAGTCTTTTCTTAGCTAGAATTCCACTAATACAACCTTTTTACGGTGTTACCCTTCACTTATATTATGGGAATCGTACAATTTTATATCAGTTAGAGAATTAAGGAACATTCATAATCATTATAAATTCAATTGGCCTAATTAATTTCATAATTAAGGTGGAGACCAATTAAATGTCGTATGTTTTCAAATCAAATCAATCTAATTTATTACACAATAATTTCACTGTATAACAAAATAACAACTAATCATTTATAGTTTTAAAAAAAAACATCAATCAGTTTCAATTAATTGATAATGTCATAATAGTAAATTCAAAACGTCATAATTTCATAAATCACGATTACTAAATCCATAACATACAAATAATTAATAAAAATTCAAATCACGAGTAGTAAATTCATAACATCATAATATTAAATTCATAACGTCATTAATTCACGAATAATAAATTTATAACATACAAACAATAATTAAAGAAAAAAAAAATTCAAATCACGAGAGTAAATTCACAACGTCATAAAATTAAAAGCAATTATTGCATTGAATCAAATTAAATCGAGATAATTTCAAATTATAAAATAATAAATTCATAATTTATACCATCATAAAATCGTAATTAATTATTGCATTTATACCATCATAAATTCATAATTTATAACATCATAAATTCAGAACGTCATTAATTCACGAATAATAAATTCATAAAATTTCAACAACAATTATTAAAAAATTCAAATCACGAGAATAAATTCACAATGTCATAAAATTAAAAGCAATTATTGCATTGAATCAAATTAAATCGAGATAATTTCAAATTATAAAGTAATAAATTCATAATTTATACCATCATAAAATCATAATTAATTATTGCATTGAATCAAATTAAAACTATTTCAAATCATATGATTAAGAAATTAAGGCATATCATAATTGCAATTAATTGAAGAAAAATTTCTATTTTTGAGTAGAAAGAAAAAAAATCAATCAGTATTAAAAGAGACCAAATAATCAATGCAAAATGTTAACTTTCCCTATATGAATATATATATATATATATATATATATAACCAAATTAGTAATAAATCATAGAATAAAATATACCAAAATCAAACATCACACATAAATCAAGGCATGCGTCATACAAAATCGTCCCACCCAAAAATTTCCGAGGATTATTGCTCTGATACCATAATGTAACGCCCCGGATTTTTGGTCCAAAACGTTACTAAAAAAATACTTTTAGAAAAATTTACGATAATTTTTTTTGTAAGAATATCTACATTTATACTTTTAAATAATTAGTAACAATCACATTTATTTAATATTATAAAAAAAAGTTCATTCAAGCTAAAATAAAGGAAAAATCAATTATTCCTAAACGGAAGCAAAAATCCACTTCCGTATTTATAGAATTCGAATGCATTTAAAAGTTTAGTGACAAAAATTAAAGAAATAAATAAACATAGAAATTTTGCGGCAATACTTATTATTACAAAATTGTATTGAAAACCCCATTTTTACCCCACGTTCGCCGCACGTTAATACTCATCAATTACTCTTGAATCTCCTCGAACTCATTAGTACCTAAAATGTTGTTGTAAGGGTCAATTTTTTCCATCATCCACATCAAACCAAAGCTAAACATATAGAAGAATAACACACAACATATAAAGGTAAAAACTTGTAATTTAAAAGAAAAAAAATGCAAAAATAGTAAATCGTATGTAAAAAATATGCATAATGCAAGCTCCTAAAACTATATGATCCGGATATAAACCTGCCACTAAGGCAACTTCCACACAGAAAGATCACCCATACCAATGGAGAAAATAAACCTACCACTAAGGCAACTCCTAAGAAGATGCATATGCCATGACATGACCATATATTATCACAATTATACTCGCACACAGTCCACTAAGAATCATGTCATATACATTCAAAAAATCACCCTTTTTTAAAACCATCATCTTATTCACATCACAAAGATCACATATCATACATCCTTATCATGAGAATCATATATTCATAGACAAATAATCATTCAATAATAATTTTCACCACGTACGCATAAAAATCGGGACTTGACTTCATTTACACCATAAAGATTAAAACTTTATATATAACAAGAAACTTCAAACTCCAACTCATAATACATCATCAAAATCAAAACTTTATCATATATAACATAAGAAAAATCATATTTTGCTTCATATCCATCATAAAAATTAAAACTCTATCATGTATAATATAAAAATTCATATTTTACTTCTTAAAAAGACATACATTACATATCGAACTCAACGTAAAGGATTTCATATTCCATTATTTTATTTTATTAGTCTACATTTATTTCTTTCAAAAGCAAGCAATTACAATTATTAGTTCTATGTCATCCAACTAACGGTCTAACTCAAATTTGTGTGGGGAAAAGCCCTTACCTTGGCCGCTTTTCTTCCTAGTACGAAACTCTAAGCTCCCACGAAGTTGTTCACACGAATAGTTTGCCGCACGAAGGAGATGAGGTGTGAAGGAGATGACGGCTAGGGTTTCGGTATTTTTTTCTGCTTACTATTACTTAGTATCGAAATATTGTGGACTTTAGGGAAAATTTAAAGTGGAGATTATTGGGTAGATAGTGTTGGGCCCAAATAAAGAATAGAACGGAGAAAATATTATTTTATTTATTTAGTATTATTTTTTCTTAACCTTGATCATACAAAAACTAAGCCACCAACTCCAAGCCCAAATTTCTATTACGGGTTGGGTCACACCTAGCCACAAACCCTTAGCTCAAATTCTTCTTGTACTAAAAAAACAAATATATATATATATATATATAGATAATTATATAAAACTTCTCCATTGATTAAATAATTCTTACTAATAATTTTATCAACTACAATAAGTCAAACAAGGCAAATAATTATCACACCTAAATTAATAACGAAATATATATATATATATATATATATATATATTTATAAGTCTTAATTATTTTAAATAATAAATTTAGAGGATGTTACAGAACATCAACGACCTGTTGGAATGTTGCAGCCTTTGGATATACCGGAATGAAAGTGGGATAGCATTTCCATGGATTTTATAACTAGATTGCCCAAGACAAGAAGAAAGAATGATTCGATTTGGGTAATAGTAGATCGATTGACAAAATTTGCACATTTCTTGCCGGTAAAGACCAATTATAAGGTAGATAAGCTGACAGAAATCTACATCGCTGAAATTGTGAGATTGCACCGAGTCCCATCGAGTATTGTATCGGATCGTGACCCAAAGTTCACATCTCACTTTTGGGGAGCGTTGCATGAAGCGTTGGGAACAAAACTGAAATTGATTTAAGCTTACCATCCACAAACAGATGGACAAATCGAGAGGACAAATCAGTCCTTGGAAGATCTATTAAGAGCATGCATATTGGATGATAGAGGAAGTTGGGATGATGTACTGCCATTGATTGAGTTCACCTACAACAACAGTTTTCACGCGAGCATTGGAATGGCACCCTATGAAGCATTGTATGGACGCAAGTGTCAAACGCCTTTATGTTGGTATAAAGACGGAGAAAGTATGATTGTTGGACCTGAGATGGTGGAACAAACAACAGAAAAAGTCAAGAGGATAAAAGAGAAAATGAAGATTTCACAGGATCGTCAAAAGAGTTATGCGGACCAGCGTCGCAGACCTTTGGAATTCCAGCAAGGCGATCATGTATTTCTAAGAGTCACACCTACAACTGGAGTGGGCAGGGCTATTAAATCTAGAAAATTGACTCCAAAATTTATTGGACCATACCAGATTACTGCACGTATTGGACCATTGGCTTATCGGATTGCTTTACCTCCAATGCTGTCCAATATTCATGACGTATTTCACGTGTCGCAGTTAAGGAAATACATTTCAGATCCGTCACATGTGATCAAACCAGACACAATTTAGTTGAAGGATAACCTGTCATTTGAAGTATTCCCTATAAGAATTGAGGACAGGAAGATTAAACAGTTGAGAAACAAGGAAGTCCCACTAGTCAAAGTGATTTGGAATCCGACTACTGGAGACGCGACTTGGGAACTAGAGAGTAAGATGAGGGAACAACATCATCATTTGTTTAACGACATGTAGTTTCGAGGACGAAACTAATTTAAGGGGGGTAGTAATGTAAGACCCTTAAATTTAAAATTAAATTCAGATTTAATTTTAAGTGTATTTTGAGAATATTTGTAAAATATTCAATATATATATATGTTTTGTGTAAATATATATATATATATATGTATTTGTTTTGGAGGTGGAATTAAAATTATTGGATAATGGATGAATTAATTTAATTTCGAGTAATTAAATTATCGGGCCGTTAATTAAGATATTCTCTGCTAATTTCAATGAAACGGGTTAAGTGCTGGAGGATCAAAAGATATTTTAATACAAGTGTTGGGTGAGGTGGCGTAGATATTTATTAAGAAAGAAAAAAATTCTTCTCTCCTCTAACTGTGTCAGTTTGCATTTATGAAGATATTTAAGTGAGAAGCTCTTTCTTCTTTCCTCTACGCGCCAGTTTCTGCTTTAGTATTTTCTTCTTCTTTTGATATTTCTGAGTGTTGGTGAAGAAAAACAGTTTACTCAAAAGCCATTTTCTTGAAAATCTGAGTGTCGAATCAGAAAGTTTCGAGTACGAAAGTCATTCCTCTGATCGTTATGGAGCTAAATAACTAACTTTCGTAGCGGCAAACGCGAAACGGGAGTATCGTCGACTTTTGTCGCATAAGCGTACGAGTTAAGGGAACGTAACTAAGGTAAGGGCACCTTCCAACTTTCTAGATTTGCATTTAGGGCTGTAAATGCATGTGTGATGAATGATTATTGGTTTATGTTTGTGAAAAACATTGTATTCTGATTTGGAAATCAAACTGTGTTGATGTTCTTTGTAAGACCCTTAATTTTAAATATTAATTTTGAAATTATTGTCAAGGGCATTTTGGGAATTTTTGTAAATATTTAATATATGTATGATTGAAGTGAATATATATATATATATATATATAAATATTTATTTGGAAGATGAATTAAAAATTATTGGGTGAAGAATTAAATTAATTTAATTTCAAGTAATTAAATTAATTGGACCATTTAGTAAGGATTAAGTGACTAATTGCAAGATAATTAGAAAGCTGGAAAATCAGACAAGTGGCAAGTGAGGTGGCACTTTGAGAGCCTATAAATAGGAGTGAGAAGGATGGCAATTTCAGAACACCATTCCTTCCTCCATACGGCCCATATTGCATGTACCAACTCCATCACCTCTCCCATTTCTGTCTCTGTTTTTCTGCCATTCCCGAACTGAAACTTTAGAGAGGGAAATTCTTCCCAACACCATTAACTGAGAATCCAAGCCTCAAACCAGAAAACCCCCAGTAGTAAAGTTAATCCCCACCTCAATATGAAGAGAAAGAACCCAGTTTTGCAGCAGCAAACTCAGGGAACAGCTTCACCGTTTTTGGACGCAGAAAAGGGAATGCAACAGGAACCAGAGGAAATAGCAAAGCACGCTACAAGGGTAAGGGCACCTTCCATCTTTTAGCTGCATTAGGGCCATAAAGTGTGCTGTTTCAGTTCTGTTTTAAAAAGAAAAACTGTTTTCGAAAAATGACATTTTGAAAGAAAATGCATTTTTGTTGATATGTGATTATCTTGATGGTTGTTGCTGGCTATTTTTCTGATAAAACATTGTTGTTTTACTTATGGGTGAAAGCTGGAAAATGTGTGCATATTATTTTAATGATGATTAAAATGCATGTCTTAAAACTGTTTTGAAATTAGCATTAAAATGCAAAATGCATTCTGTTGGTGTTTGGTGTTCTGTGATGTTTGTTTGTCATTCTGTTGTGTTTTGAGAAAACTAAAAAACATGCATGTTTTCTCTGGTGTTTTTGGGAAAACTACATGCATGCATGTTTGCTCTGGTGTTTGAGAACTCTGAGATGTTGCATGTTTGTTTCTGTTGAGTGTGAACACTGAAATGCTGCATGTTGTTCTGATGAGTGAGAAAACTGAAGTGTTACATGATGTGTTGATGGTTTAAAAAGCTGGACAATTTTGATTCTGTTTTGTTCTGGATAATTCTGATGATATGAATGATTCTGCTTCTGGATGTCTTGTGTGCCTCTGATGATAATGATGATTCTGCTTCTGGTTGTTCTGAGTGATCTTGATGATATTGTTGATTCTGATTCTGGTTGTTTTGTGTGATACTGGTGGTGTTGATGGTTTTTAAAGAAAAAGAGATTTTAAATGAGGAAAGGTTTTCTTGAACAAGTGCAGAATCTATTTGTTGGTTGGCTGTTGTTTTAAAAGAATCAGTTTTGAAAAGGGTTGAATTTTCACTGGTTTTCGAAGGTGTATTCGACTACAACATGTGTGTATTCGAATACAACCTTCCAGGTTTCTGTTTTATTTAAAGTTTTCAACCTGTATTCGAATACGAGCCCCTGTATTCGAATACAAAGGAAAGAGTTTTGCTTCTGTATTCGCATCTGTATTCAACTACGACCATGTCGTATTCGAATACATAAGTGAAATTTTAACACTGTGTTCGCATCTGTAGTCGACTACAGACATGCTGTAGTCGAATACAGATTCGAGTTTTCCAGAAACTCAGTTTTTAGCTTCTGTATTCGAATACAAGGAAGCTGTATTCGAATACAGATTCGTGTTTTCCAGAAGAACAAGTTTTAATCACTGTCATGAGGGTTTTGAAGTGTTGAGAAGCTCTGAGATGGTTTAAATGATTTGAAAAGAAGTCTGTGAAATGGTTTTAAAGAGGAGAGAAGGATGTTCGAAAATCTTTAAGTGACAATGGGATAAAAGGCTGAATTTTTCAAAGGTTGAACTCCTGTATTCGACTACAGTCATGCTGTATTCGAATACAGAATGTTAAATTGCAATTTCCTGCTTCTGTATTCGAATACAAGGGGGTCTGTATTCGAATACAGATTCGAGTTTTCAGAAAATTTCCAGTTTTAAGAGTGTTTTGAGAACCCTGAGTGTCTGGGGAATACTGGGAATGTTGTGGTGAGTTAAAATGGAACTTTTGATGAGATTTTGAAGTAGTGGTGATGAAGTTTTAAAAACTTTACTGATGAAATGAAAGGGGTTGATTTATGCACTGAAATCTGCCTCTGTATTCGAATACCAGAGGGCTGTATTCGAATACAGAGTGTGAATCTGCACTGTTTTTGGCTTCTGTATTCAAATACAGAAGAGCTGTATTCGAATACAGATTCGTAAATCTCAGAAAAATCCCAGTTTTAATTCTGTGTCTGAATTTTTGAGAGGTTGGGAAAACATTTCAAAGTGTGAATGATTAATTCACTGTTAATTCATGATTGTGATATTGTTATTTATGACTGTGCTGAAATATTTAAATATGATTGAGAGGCATGAATTTCTGTTTTGCATTCTGTTTCTAGAGAAATGAAACACTGCATATTCATGCATTGCATAGTCAAGTGGTACCCGCGATGGGCCACAGAGTAATGCGCAACCACGTGCTGATCTGTTGAGCGATTGCACGAGTGCTGGACTGTTGAGCGTCTGCACTAAGTACTGATCTGTTGAGCGATTGTACTTTGGTATATAAGTGCTGGACTGTTGAGCGTCTGCACTGGTACTGGACTGTTGAGCGTCTGTACCCTAAAATGCGCAACCCCGTGCTGATCTGTTGAGCGATTGCACGAGTGCTGGACTGTTGAGCGTCTGCACTGGGTATTGATCTGTTGAGCGATTGTACCCTGGGTGATATCAAACGTGCTGGTCTGTTGAGCGACTGCACGATGTGCTGGACTGTTGAGCGTCTGCACAGGTGCTGATCTGTTGAGCGATTGCACCCTGGTCATGAGGGCCGTTGAGATGTGCTGGTCTGTCGAGCGACTGCACCTTGGTGATTCCAAGAAAATTATCCATGAGCATATATGCATTACATTGTGGGATTTGACCGTTGTGTCATGATTGTTTATATGATGAATGTGGAAATTAATGTGTGTGAGTGCTGTCCAAAATCTGAAATTTCTGAATTTATGATTGTGTTCTGTTGATGTGTTGGCTGTACTTTTCGCATATTCATCATCATTAACTGCTGTTTTGAAAAGGCATGAAAGTCATAAATTTCCAAATGAACATTATGATTTTTCTCATGAATTATGCCATGATTAGATGTTGTTGTGCAATACATGCTATGTGAATATTTGTTATTTTCGGTTGGTGACCCCCTTGCTATTATATTGTGGACTTTGGGCTTTGCCCTCAGATGCCTCCCAAACCCGCGCCGCCCGCGGGCACCCGAACGACGGAAACGTCGTTGAATTTCCTTGACCGCTGCTCGCGCACTGCTTGGGCTTTCGACCCCCTCTCAAGCAGAGCGACATATACGGGGTGGTTGGAGCGGATAAGTAGGACCGACGGCGTGGAAGACTTCGTGGAGCGCACTCACGCGAGCATAGATTTCCCCGTGCCTTCTCGCCTAGTGTTAGAGGCGCACGGAGTGTTTGACGATGCTGAGGAGTCTATAGAGAGGGTTGAGACGGAGGCCACGGTAGGAGTGGTGACTCCCAACCCTGTGGTCGGAAGGGAGATACATGAGTCTGATACGGCAGAACAGCGTGATGAGCTGAGACCAGTAGCGACCGAGATTCCGGGTCCATCTAGGATTTCCGACGACTGCTACGAGATTCTGGCACCGCCAAAGCGGCCACGAGTGTGTATTGACTTGACTTCGGAGGAGACCGATCCCTCTATGTACGAGGATGAGGAGGAGGTTACGTCGAAGAGAGCTGCAGAGTTAGAGGAGACTTGTGTGGGATGCGGAGGGAATCCGTGCTACTGCAGCTTCAGCGCATGATCAGTTAGACTTGATGTATTAGGTTTTGGGTTGTAATTGTAATTTGCATTATTTGGAAACACTGTACTATTTTCTGCTGAACCATGTACTCTGATATTTTCTGTTGATGACAATGATATTTTGGGATGTATTTAATGATTAAAAACTAGTTTCCAAGATAAGTACGTAGTGTTAATCCTGATGAAGTACTTGATTTACGTTCATCGATTAATCTATAACGTATTATTTTACGAAGAATTTTATTTTTAATTCTTTTGAAATAATTTTTGGGAAAACTCATTTCAATTATAACAAAAAAAAATGCACCCGCGCTGTGTTTTAAACTCGGGGTGTTACATTCTTGCTGTTTCCAGTGAAGGAACTGATTGTGTTGTTTTGTTGATGATGTATTGTTTGTTGTGTTGAGTAAGAAATCATTATGTTGTGTTTTTAATGATGACTTTGTTGGTGTTGTATTGGAGATGATCGAAATGCTTGAGTTAGTTTGTGTGGGACTGTTTTGTGGTTGACTTTCTGGTTTTAGTGATTCTATGTTTTTGTTGTGTTTTGTTAAACAATCTGGTGTTGATGATGGTTTCAAAAGAAAAGGGATTTAAAATGGTGGAAGTGTTATTTCTGAAAAATTTGTTGTTGTTGTTTAATGAAAATGTTCTGAGTTTTGATGTTTCTAAAGAGGGGTAATTATGATTCTGGTGTTAGGTTGGTTTTTCAAAAGAAAACAGTTTGAAATGTGTTGAAGTCTTAGGAAAATGTTACTGTTTTCGAAGGTGTATTCGAATACAACCTGTCAAACTTCTGTTTTACTCAAGTTTTCAAACTTGTATTCGACTACGAGCCCCTGTAGTCGAATACAGAGGAAGGATTTCTGTTTTCTGATTCTGATGTTAATCATTCTGATTCTGGTTCTGTTTTCTGATTCTGGTATTAATCATTGTGATTCTGGTTCTATTTTCTGATTCTGATTCTGTTTTGCTTCTGATGATTCTGATAATCATCATGTTTTCTGCTTCTGAGGATCCTGATAATCATCATGTTTTCTGCTTCTGATGATTCTGATAATCATCATGTTTCCTGCTTCTGATGATTCTGATAATCATCATGTTTTCTGCTTCTGATGATTCTGATAATCATCATGTTTTCTGCTTCTGGTGATTCTGGCATGAATCATTATGTGTTTCTTCTGATCAATTCTGGATGAAGTCTGGGCGAAGTCTGGGTTATTCAAAATTCGACTGTCATGCCATGTTTTGGTCAAATTATCTCTTGGATTACTTCTTGCTTTTGACAACTTATAGCCTGGAACAACTCTACACATGGCAGGCTTCACATTAGTATGGTCCAAAGAATCTTTTGATATTTATTCCCTCTGATATAGTCCATCAAAGATATCTTCTGGTCACTTCTGGACAAGTTTGGATTGTGTTGAAATTACACTGCCAGGCTATGTTCTGATCAGTATAACTTCTTGATTGCTTCTGATATTTGAATCATTCTTGTTTGGAGCAATTCATATTATGGCAAGCTTCCCTCTGGTGTTTTCCAGATGTTCTTCTGATTTTGTTTCTGTTTGATATAAGCCTCCAAAGTTATCTTCTGGTCGGTTTTGGACATTCTGGTTTATCTTATGATAATTCCAGAAATGCATCTTCTGTAAATTCAGAATGTATCCTCTGATACATTCATCTTCTGATGGTTTTTACTGTAGTAATTCAAGTTCAAAATAAGATTCCATCAAGTGTATTTGTACACATCAAAATCCAGATTATTTAGAACCAACTTGGTTCCAACATCATTCTGTGTTGTTTCTGATGATTCTGGATGAATCATTCTATGTTGTTTCTGATGATTCTGGTATGAATCATGCTATTGTTTCTGCTTCTGATGATTCTGGTATGAATCATTCTGTTGTTTCTGCTTCTGATGATTCTGATGTGAATCATTCTGTTTTGCTTCTGATGATCCTCATTCTGGTTCGGTTTCTGATGTTCTGAGGCTGATCATTCTGGTTCTGTTTTTGGCTTATGTATTCGAATACAGAGAAGCTGTATTCGAATACAGATTCGTAAATTCCAGAAAATTCAGTTTTTAACACTGTGTTTGAAATTTTCAAGAGGTTGGGAAAACATTTCAAATGTTGATGATTACTTGGCTGTTTGGTCATGTTTGTGATGATGATAATTTTGATTGTGCTGAGTTATTTTAAATATGATTGAAAGGCATGAATTTCAATATTTTGCATACTGTTTCCAGAGAAGTGAAACACTGCATATTCATGCATTGCATAGTCAAGTGGTACCCGCGATGGGCCACAGAGTAATGCGCAACCACGTGCTGATCTGTTGAGCGATTGCACCAGTGCTGGACTGTTGAGCGTCTGCACTAGGTACTGATCTGTTGAGCGATTGTACCTTGGTTTATGTCAAACGTGCTGGTCTGTTGAGCGACTGCACGAGTGCTGGACTGTTGAGCGTCTGCACTGGTGCTGATCTGTTGAGCGATTGCACCCTGGTCTTGAGGGCCGTTAAATTGTGCTGGTCTGTTGAGCGACTGCACCTTGGTAATTCCAAGAAAATTGTATATATGAGCATATACATATTGCATTGGGTGATTGACCGGTGGGTCACGTTTTGGGTATGTGATGTTTGAAAATTGTGTGTGTAAGTACTTTATAGATTATGGAATTTCTGATGAATTGGTGTGACTGCTGATTTGATGTTTGTGCTTACAACATAATTTTTATATTTATTTGGTTGCTGTTTTGAAAAGTACGAATGTCATGTATTTCAAAATTGAGCATCCTTATTTATCATCATTGTTATATGATATGCCATGAATATGTTTGTGATTGCTGATATAAATGCTATGTGGTAATTGTTAATTTCGGTTGGTGACCCTTTACCATTATTGTGGAAAATTGGGCTTTGCCCTCAGATGAGATTCAAACCCGTATCCCTGATGGTCACACTAACGACAGGGAACGTCGTTAATTTCCCTTGATCATTACTTTGTGGGCTACGCAAAGGGATGGGCAGCTGGGTGAAGATAAGACTTGTGGATGATACGGTGGAAACCGAGCTACTGTAGCTTAGTATATGATCAGTTTAGACTTATGTATAGGGTTTTTGAGCTCAATGGTTGTAAATATTCATTTTGGGAATTATTGTAAAACTCTTCCGCACTCTGATAAATATTTTGGTGGATTGAGAATCCAGTTGATGTATCTTTATTTCAGTATATTATAAAGATCAAATTCCCACAAATATCTCATTCGATTTAATTGTGATGTTGTTTTAATTACCTTATTATTTTTGATTACGAAGTCGAATGATATTTCATTTGAATTGATTTTAATTTCCTTGAAACGGAATTCTGAAAACTCTTTTATTTATGTATTTGTTTTAAAAAAAAAATACACTCGCGCTGTGTTTTAAACTCGGGGTGTTACAAGAAGCTTTCAAGTATGAAGATGTATGTGAGTGATGTTTTTCTCTGTACTTGAAGCTGTGTTTCTTCCTGAACTTTTGCCTTCCTTTTATAGGCGTGAGAGAGCATTTAAAAATAGAGCCGTTGGAGTGCTTTTGTCAGGCTTTACCAAAAGCATTATTTCTTAATCAAAAGTAATCTACTTTTGACACTTTTTACTTTTTAGGCTGAGCTGTATTTTGCGTTTTGAATCAAACTTTCTTGAATATTTAATGATCCTTTAATGCTTCTTGATAAGTGATAATATTGCTGATCTGAACTAGAGCTTTGGATCATTTAAAACAGATTGAAAATGATCACAGAATGTTGTTGCAGAAAACTGTAGTTGCTGGAGATTGATGATCAATCTGGAGCTTTAGCTTTTGGATATCCTGGAGATTGATAATCAATCTGGACTGATTTCTGAACATACTGGAAGCTGTCTTGATGCATTGTATATTGTTAAGATTGTTTATCAATCTTGACAGCAGAACTGGAGTTTTTGATTATGTCAAAACAGCTTGGAGAATGATGATGAACTTCTGCATAATGTTAATGAAAATTCTGGAGATTGATAATCAATCTGGAGTCCTAGTATTTGAACTTTCTGGAGATTGATAATCAATCTGGAGGTTCAGTTTTGATCATTCTGGATGTCTTCCTGATCTTTTCTGGAGATATCCTCTGATATCGTTTTCTAGATGAAGTAAAATTTGACTGTCATGCTATGTTCTGGTCAGATTATCTTCTGTAATACTTATTACATTTGATTACTTCTGAGCTGGAACAACTTTCCTCATGGCAGTCTTCATCCTGGTATGGTCCAGGTTTTCATCTGATATTTTTTCCTTCTGATCTGGGCCAGCAAACATATCCTCTGATCCATTCTGGATCAAGTCTGGACAGTTTTGATATTTCACTGCCAAGCTATGTTCTGATCAGCATAACTTCTTGATTGCTTCTGATATTTGAATTCTTATGGTATGAAGCAATTGTCCTTATGGCAGGCTTCCCTCTGGTGTATTTCAGATGTTCTTCTGATATTGTTTCCGTTTGATCTGGGCCTCCAAAGTTATCCTCTGATGATGTTTTTCGACTTCCTTGTTTTTTCCAGAATTTATCCTTGGTAAATTCAGGACGTATCCTCTGTTAATTTCCAGAATGTATCCTCTGGTAATTTCCAGAATGTATCTTCTGGTAATTGACTTCATGAGGTATCTTCTGGAGTCTGATAATTACTGTTTTTAGAACTGTCTAGACAGGCTTGTTTGAGATTCTTTATCTTTCTCAATTCGAATGTCCTCTTAATTTGAATTGATCCTATGTGTTCTCTGCCATGTAGTGATCATATCCATGTAACTTCCAGAGCCAACAACTTCGATTAAGTGATGGAGAAAGTTAGGTTTTTAGGCTGTCATGGACTGGCGAACATTCTCCATTTTCCAGAATATGTGGAGAATGTTTTCTGCTGCTGTTTTCTTTGATTCTTGCTTTGTTCACTTATGCATTTATGTTCCTTAAACAAACTTAAGTGAAATCATTAGTAGACCACCATTCATAAAACTTAATCATTTAATTTAAAAGGTTTGTTGTCATTAAAACATATATCAAAAAGGTTTTTTCCTCAACAAGTCTTACCTCACGGTTTGACTGTAGCCCTCCACGATCAGGCTCATTCAGTTGTACTTCCTCGAATCACTAGGTTTGTCAAACCCTCCCTAAATGATGACAAAATAATCTTTACTCCAAAACTACAGCATCTATCTCATACGTACTCGATTGTCACAACTCAATAAATTTCAACTCACAATATACATCAGAATTACATCATTACATATATATGTATATATATATATATAATTAGTCAATCACAATAAAATTCCAATTTTATCAATCACAGAATAAAGCAAACAGGCGGTGCATTCAATTAATATCACAATTTTAAATCCAGTAAATCAGAGCACTCAAGTACACATATCATTCACACAATAACAATCAACACAAGATTTCATAAAATTAAACAATATGCAGTCTTGATATAATTAAACTCATAACAATTCTATAGGTTACTAAAATACATTTTAGTCCTCACTATTACCATTTATATATTATTAATTAATTATTATTACTCAATAGGGCTCGACCGTACGTAGTAAGCCCCGGATGAATATATGGGAATTTCGGCATTCCCGTTCATCTCATGTTATTTTATACTCATAAAATCGAACCTCATCTCACCCCTTACCTTGGCTGATGATTTTTTTCTCAACAAAGTTGATCCGTTGATGTAATGTATCGCGTTTTCGCCAATCACCGTCTCTAACAGCCTAGTCTTTGAAATCAATGTATGATTTTGATATTAAGAGTTGTGGCTGGATGCAACAGGGCAGTAGTCAATTCAATTTTTTTCTTCCTAATAGAACGGGGAAACAGAGATACCGAATGCACGACAGCCTCCTTTCTTCACTTATATACCTATCCATACATACTAGTAGTATTAGGTATTTTATTAGGCTTATTATCAGACCTATACACTTAGCCCATGACCCTTATTATTATTAATATTATTATTATTATTATTATTATTATTATCATTATCATTATTATTATTATTATTATTATTACTACAATCATAAACTCACTCTACTAATGCTTAAGTTAATGGACTAATGTAGCAACACACACGTTTACTTCTTATTTTCTTTTTTATATATATTTATATAATTATATATATATATGTTTTAAAACACAATTGAATATTATTAATATTAATAATTTAAATAAATCATTAGGGCGAACACATAGGACAAACACGAAGGAAATTATCGCACGTGTCAACATACGGATAATAATAGTTGTGCATTATATTTTATAATTAAAATATAATAATAGAAATTGGGGTGTTACAATTATCACTTAATCAATCGCAAACATTTTTTCCTCTAAGAAGTCCACCACCAACATCTACGACTGATCATCGCATAATTGTCATAGCATTTGTTAACAATTGCCATTTTGTGCAGGTATTAATAGTTTAATAAATTATTAAATAGTTCAATAGTTTAACAATTGTCAACTTTTTTTAATAGTTTAATAAATTATTAAATTCAACAGGTTTACTTGAAGTGTGATTCTCCTATGCCACCAACAAGTAATTTGTGGAAAAAGAATTGCACTCAAGAAGCATGACAATGGGAGTTTGTTTACAATGATCGCATGCAACATTGGTTGCAAATATTTCCAGAAAGTGTAAATAATGTTATTGTAAACTAATTAATATTGATGACGTATGAAATTTAATATTGTACACAGTAAAATTTAATATTGATGACGTATCAAATTTATAAAATTTCATGTAAATAAAAAATTAATTGATACTATATCGCACAATTTTTTACATGGGTCGTCTACTTTTCAATGTATAAATATCATCAGAGGAAGAAAAATCATCAGAAATACCATCAGAGTATCCGTATGATTTTTCATTTTTTTACAAATTTAATGTGTTCTCAGAGGGAGGAAAATCAGATAGAGAGAAAATCAGAAGCAGAAGAATCAGAGGGGGGAAAATCAGATGCAGGAAAATCAGAATCAGAGAGAGAGAAAATCAGAAGCAGAAGAATCAAAAAACTCAGAAGCATAAGTATCAGAAGCAGAAAAATCAAAGGCAGAAGAATCAGAATCAGCAAAATCAGAAGCATAAAAATCAGATAGAGAGAAAATCAGAAGCAGAAGAATCAGAGGGAGGAAAAAAAGATGCAGCAAAATGAGAGGGAGGAAAATCGGATGCAGAAAAATAAGAATCAGAAGAATCAGTAGAAGGAAAATCAGAGGCAGGAAAATCATAAGCAGCAAAATTAGAGGGAGGAAAATCAGAAGCAGAAGAATCAGAAGCAGCAAAATCAGAATCAGAAAAATCAGAAGCAGTCACATCAGAAGCATAAAAATCAGAAGCAGTAACATCAGAAGCAGAAAAATCAGAGAAAGAATAATCAGAATCAGAAAAATCAAAGGCAGAATAATCAGAAGCAGAAGATTCAGAAGAAGGAACATCAGAATAAGAAATATCAGAGGCAGAACAATCAGAAGTAGGAAAATCAGAAGCAGAGAGAGAGAAAATCAGAAGCAGAAGAATCAGAAAACTCAGAAGCATAAGATTCAGTAGCAGAAGAATTATAAAACTCAGAAGCATAAGATTCAGTAGCAGAAGAATCAGAAAACTCAGAAGCATAAGAATCAGAAGTAGAAAAATCAAAGGCAGAAGAATCAGAATCAGCAAAATCAGAAGCAGAAAAATCAGTAGCAGAAGAATCAGAAAACTCAGAAGCATAAGAATCAGAAGCAGAAAAATCAAAGGCAGAAGAATCAGAATCAGCAAAATCAGAAGCAGAAAAATCAGAGGGAGGAAAAACAGAAGCAGAAGAATCAAAAAACTCAGAAGCATTAGAATCAAAAGCAGAAGATTTAGAAGAAGGAACATCAGAATAAGAAATATCAGAGGTAGAACAATCAGAAGCAGAATAATCGAAGGGAGGAAAAATCAGAGGAGAAGAATCAGAAGGAGTAAATCAAAGGCAGAGGAAACCAGAGGAACCCAGAAGTAGAAAAAACCAAAGGAAAACCAGCAGCATAGGAAACCAGAAGCAGAATAAACCAGAGGAAACCAGAATCAGAATAAACCAGAGGAAACCAGAAGCATAATAAACCAGCAGAAACAAGAAGCATATTAAACCAGAGGAAACCAGAAGCATAATAAACCAGAGGAAACCAGAAGCATAATAAACCAGAGGAAACCAGAAGCAGAATAAACTAGCAGAAACCAGAAGCATAATAAACCAGCAGCAGAATAAACTAGCAGAAACCAGAAGCATAATAAACCAGAGGAAACCAGCAGCAGGATAAACTAGCAGAAACCAGAAGCATAATAAACAAGAGGAAACCAGAAACAGAAAAAACCAGAGGAACCCAGAAGCAGAAAAAACCAGAAGCAGAAAAAATCAGAGGAACCCAGAAGCAGAAAAAACCAGAGGAACCCAGAAGCAGAAAAAACAAGACGAAACCAGAAGCAGGAAAAATCAGCAGAAGCAGAATCAGAAAAACCAGAGGAAACCATAAGCAGAAAAAACTAGAGGAAACCAGAAGCAGAAAAAATCAGCAGAAGCAGAAGCAGAAGCAGAAGCAGAAAAAACTGAGGAACAGAAAAAACTTAGGAACAAAAATCAGAGGAAATCAGAAGCAGAAAAAATCAGAGGAAATCATAGGTAAATTCAGGACGTATCCTCTGTTAAATTCCATAATGTATCCTCTGGTACTTTCCAGAATGTATCTTCTGGTAATTTACTTCATGAGGTATCTTCTGGAGTCTGATAATTACTGTTTCCAGAACAGTCTGGACAGGCTTGTTTGAGAGTCTTTATCTTTCTCAATTCGAATGTCCTCTTGATTTGAATTGATCCTATATGTTCTCTGCCATGTAGTGATCATATCCATGTAACTTCCAGAGCCAACAACTTCGATTAAGTGATGGAGAAAGTTAGGTTTTTAGGCTGTCATGGACTGGCGAACATTCTCCGTTTTCCAGAATATGTGGAGAATGTTTTCTGCTGCTGTTTTCTTTGATTCTTGCTTTGTTCACTCATGCATTTATGTTCCTTAAACAAACTTAAGTGAAATCATTAGTAGACACCATTCATAAAACTTAATCATTTAATTTAAAAGGTTTGTTGTCATTAAAACATATATCAAAAAGGTTTTTTCCTCAACACAAGTAACCAACTAAATCGAACAGTGGTTGTCCGAGTGACATTAAATTCAGCAAAGGCAGCAGCCTCACTGACTCCGAGAAGCTCAGTCAATATGTTTGCACCTTCATCCTTGTTAAATATATTAACAGTGAAGAATGCACCAGTGATGGGAATATGCAGTAGAGAGGAGACATCATCAAGAGTAATAGTCATCTCCCCAATTGGAAGATGGAAGCTATTGGTGTCACGATGCCACCTCTCTACGAAGGCTGAAATGATCCCTTTGTCGATCATTATGTAGCTGCATGTTAGCAACGAATATAATCCGGAGCTTTTAATAACTTGCTCAACCTCTTCGTGTTCAATCACGACTTCTCTTAATTTTTTACCGTTGCTGAACACCCTTAATTTGCTGCGATCCTGAAATAAATTAAGCAAACCAAATTTAAGTTAAAACACATTAACAAAACAGATATTAAAAATTTCATTTCATTGACAAAATTACCACGCCATCCCAGAGTTTAGTGGCCACGTGATCGCCAAATGTCCTAAGGACAAACATGTCAACCGGACCACCAGGAAATCCTTCATCCTCTGGAGGTTCATCATGTGCATCTTCCTCTTCAGCATGTGGTTCTTCTTGTTGCGCTTCTTGGGCCTCTTCCTGTTGGGCATGTTCTGCCTCTACCTGCTGTGCCCGTTGTGCCTCTTCTTGCAGTAATTGTCTTTGCTCTTGTCTAGCACGGTGAGCCCGTGCGGAAGCCGTTGGTCTAACACGACGACCCTCCACGTTAGAAGTACCCTGATCCAGTACAACACGACCCTCCCTATCGATAAACATACTGCGCACCATTCCTGCAAAATCAAATCATAATGAAAATCAAAACAATCACAATTTTACAACAATTCCAGAATTCCAGCATTTCTTATGTGAACCGAGTTCACGTATGTGAACCGGTTTTCATGAATCCAAAATCAGTTCGTCAACTGTGTTCACGTCAAGAATCCAGAATCAGTTCCTCAAGTTTTTGAAAACCAGTTCACGTCAAGGGTTTGTTACTTTTAAAACTCAACAACACCAACACCAGTGTACAAAAAACAACAACAACAACACACATTGTACTTACTTGTTGAAAATGTGATAGTGAAGAAGTTGTTGAAGATGAAGATGTTCAATATGATGATGTTGAAGATGATGAGGATGATGATTAAAGGTGTTTGAAGAAGATGAAAATGTTTGAAGAAGATGAAGATGATTGAAGAAGATTGATGATTTTCGTGTGGACTTTGATAAAGATTTTTGGGAATTAGGTTTATGGGAGAAGGGGAAGAACTGGAACAGCGGGAAGAAGGTGAAGAAGGGAAAAAAATATGTTTAAAAACATAAGGGTATTTTCGGAATATTGATTTTTTAAAAAATTTGGTGGGTGTGGGTAGCAATAAACTAAAACCCTAAAATGTTGGAAACCCAAAATCAGAATAAACTAAAACCAGATTCAATAACACTGGAAGCCGCCGCCTCCCACCACCGCCGCGAATAGAATAGCGATCGACGCTCCCTCGTCACTCTTCTCTCTTCGCGGTTTTGTCTGTGTCCTCTGTTTTCCATCGTCTCCGCTCAGGTATTCATCCACCTCCGTCTTCCATTCCTTTCGTTTGAGGTTTTTGTACTTCCATTCCTTTCCTTAGAAACAAATACCTCCTAATGTAACAATGTGTATTAGCACCGTCCATGTGAAGAAGAAGCTAATGTTGACTTGAATTCCATCGGATTTGTTTTCTAGTTTCTGTACTTTTCACTGAAGGACTTTGCTGGTGCATACAAGGTGAAACTGAAACACTCAATGTTGCCTTTTATTGTTTTACTACATTTCTTTAGTGACACTGTTACGATGTCTTGTTCATTTGAAGCTATTTTGCTTCTGGATTTTGTTTCTTTCTTCTTTGCATATTTCAACAAGTCACTAAACTTTTCTAGTTTGGTCACAATTGATGGAAGTTGAATGAGTTTTCGTAATCAAACAAACCCATTTACCTTATCATCTTTTCTTGCTATAGTGAAGTGTTGTAGATTCTATTGCTTTTTTGGTTAAGATTTTCTTTTCTAATAGAAATTTTAGCTTTGTTTTACTCTTGATGAAGTTATAAAGAGATATGATTCAAATGAGTAAAAGGGTTTATGATTTTTGTTTTATATTGCCATCCTCTTGCATTGAAAATGGTAGGCTTAGTAGATAGTATACAAGTTTTTACCATTGTTGCCTATTAGCGAGACTTTGTTTTCTGATGCTGTTTATTAATGTGAATTTGTGTGTTTTATATCAATATTATAAGTGAACACATCCCAGTTACCTAGTCCCTTCCCATCACTCAAGAATGCTCCTTCAAACTAAAAATAAAAAAATAAAGTTAACTAGGCAAGATAACTACTCAACACAACTATATATAGTAAAGAAAAGAAACATCGAAAAAAGTGTCTTAATTCATATGGTATACTAATCTGTTATTTATTTCTTAAAATTAAAAAATCAAATTATTAGAAACCTACAATTTCTTGCATCAAAATTCATTGGATAATCGAATGTTAAAAGCAGGGGTGTTTGAAACAAAAACACAAGAATCTTTGGCTTTTATATTTGGATCATGGAACATGACAACTAACTTGGACAAACCATCTACCTATGTTATAAATCTAAATGTTACTAGCTAATTATTATTACTTACTGAAGTTATATATTTTTTTATTTGTCAAAGTTTTTACATTATAAGTATTCGGTCTATTTATTGGTTTATTATTAATTAATAGTAGTAGTATGTTTTAGGAAACTAACTAGTTATATTTATTTTAGGAAACTAACAATTTCTTGTCAAGTCAAATGTAGCTCAATTTCAATTTGGTTCTCATTTTGTTGTTGAAGCTTGTTTTTCTCAAGCATAACTAGCCTAGATTGTTATTGTTTCATACCGAGTTCATTTCTAACCTTGAAGTTCAGTTTCTGTTATTGTTTTTGTTTGCAATAGGATGCATCTATCAATTTGCTAAGGGTGCAAATGCTGAATTTAACTTATTTGTTTGACAACATTATTTTTTACTTTTAGGTTGTGTCTGTGACATTGGATGACTGGTCAGATGATGAAGTATAAAACTCTCTTGGATCGTAGTCAAGACAAACTTGTTTAGATTACAAGAAATTGTTTAGTTAAAAGCATAACTTAGTTTTTATGCTTAAAGTCATCCCCACTTGTTTGTCAGTTTCTAAAACAAAACATCTTAAAGTTGGTAGTCTCCTAATTTAATTTTTAGGAAATAGCATTCCTGTTTATAATACTTCCTTTTTTTCAGCAGTCTGTATATGTCTCATGTGTTAGCTCAAAGTTAAAATCAACCGATGGGAAATTTTGGATAATTATATAGGATATGTGTAGGTTAAGAAATGTTGAAGGACAAAAATACAGGTAAACCAAGTTATGGAGTAAGTAATAATAAAATTGTCTTGTTATGATTATTGTTTTCTTCTTTGTTTTGTTGTGGAATTTGTGAAATTAGGGAAAAAAAGCCTGTAGGAACAAAAAAATTTTGGTTCAATTTGAAACAGAGACAGTTCGGTTCGGTTCAATCCATAATATAACAGTTCAGTTCAATTCAAACAAGTAAAGCCAAGTTAAAACCAGTTCGGTTTGGAAATCGGTTCGCTGGTTTTAAGAACCAGTTGGTTCAGAGTGAATCAGACCAGTTTGGTTCGGTTTTTTCGAACTGAAAATGGGTTCGGTTCGATTTACAAGCAGTTCTGTTTCATAATTAAACATACACACTTAACAAAAGAGAGAATTCAGTCCAAGAAAAAAAACTAGAGAAAAGAGGGGAACTAGGGAAACAAAAGAGAAAAGACAAGAATTTCCCCCCCACATCTTGAGGCTGAATGCGCAAGATATAAGAGAGAAGGGAACCATGGAATATTGAAATTTGATTGGAAAGGAGGGACAAGAAGCAAGGATGTAGTTGAGGTGACTATTCTCACTGAATTTTGTTAGTTTGAGAGATTTGCATATAAACTGTTTGATAAATGTTCTGTGGTTGTTTATCCCTAAATGGCTAAATCAAAATACATACATGATATTGTGGGTTAGTTTTGTATGTTCTAGATTGATGTACGAGATACTGTAACTAAGACCATTGTCAGTGTTGTAAACTGTAAAAGCTTTTCATTGTTCAACATGTGTTCTTTCAAGTCTTTCTAGTTTCACCTACTGGAAGATTATCATGACTATGAGCAGTGTATATGACTACTAACATGCTGAGGAAATGGTGTATGAAGTTTGCTACTGATTGGATGAGTTTTGAGCCCCCAAGTAAGATGCTAAAGTTGTATGCTCTATGTTGAAGTTTCTTGTGAGAAATTTCGGTTTGGAATTTTTTGTACTATTCCGTGAGCATATAATTCAAGTAAAAGCATGGATTTGATGTCAAATGCTTTATTTTTTTGAAGTTCATCTTGAAGGTTCAGAGTGCCAAAAGTTGTGACATTGTTATTGTATGATGTTCATGCTCAACATTTTTGGAACAGTCATCTTTTCGAATTTTCCTCAATTGTTTGATGATGGTTTTGATGAAATAAAGTTACCGTGAAGGTTCATTATGTCTTGGTGGCTTGCCATATTTTTTTTATGGTTTTTAGACACGGCTTACCCCCTGAAATAAATTTTTGAAAATATGGCAGTTTGATTTTATAATTTTTTTTTCAACTTTTGTTTAATTTCTTGTGTTATTTAAATGGGTAGGAATCATGGAAGTGGAGATGGAAAACACCACATTGAGTGTTACTGGTGAATCATCTATACCTGGTTCCGATGTTCAAGATCAAAACCCTGTTTCTTCTGTTCAACCAACTTTACTCCAGCCACCTCAACCTGTTATTGCACCAGTTATTACTCCTGTCATGCCTCCTCTGGCTCCACTACCTGCAGTTCCTTCCTCTCTTGTCCGGCCTCTGGCACCGCTTCCGGTCCGGCCACCAGTTATTAGGCCACCAGTACCACAAAATGGTGAGGCCAGGTCTAGTGAATCTGATTCAGACGATGATACAGACACCCGAATTAATAAGGGTACTGGGGAGTATGAGATATCGGAAGAGAGTAGACTGGTGAGGGAACGACAGGAGAAAGCGATGCAAGACCTTATGATGAGGAGGCGTGCTGCTGCTCTTGCTGTTCCCACGAATGACATGGCAGTGAGGGCCCGTCTTCGCCATCTTGGCGAGCCAATTACTCTCTTTGGTGAGAGGGAAATGGAGAGGCGAGACAGGTTACGGATGATTATGGCGAAGTTGGATGCCGAAGGTCAGCTGGAAAAGCTAATGAAAGCTCTTGAGGATGAAGAGGCCGCAACTTCTGCTCCCAAAGATGAAGCTGAGGATGATCTGCAGTATCCTTTTTACACTGAAGGGTCAAAGTCTCTCCTGGATGCAAGGATTAATATCGCTAAATATTCTTTAGTAAGGGCCGCATTGCGTATTCAACGTGCCCAGAGAAGAAGAGATGATCCAGATGAAGATGTGGATGCAGAGATGGATTGGACGTTGAAGCAGGCAGCGAATTTGAGTCTTGAATTCAGTGAAATAGGAGATGATCGACCACTTACTGGTTGCTCGTTTTCCCGGGATGGAAAAGGGCTTGCTACCTGGTATGTCCTTTTTGCAAATTGAGCAGCTTAAGGTTTAATTTTCCATCTTACTTTTATGAAACCATTATAGTCTAATCTTCTAATGGTATTTTGCTTTTTTAGTTCTCTAACTGGAGCTTCCAAGTTGTGGAGCATGCCTAATGTAAAAAAAGTGTCTACCTTCAAGGGGCACACCGAGCGAGCTACTGATGTTGCTTATTCTCCTGTGCACAATCATTTAGCAACTGCCTCTGCTGACCGGAAAGCAAAGTACTGGAATGATCAAGGATCTCTTTTGAGAACATTTGAAGGCCATCTTGATCGTCTTGCACGGATTGCCTTCCATCCATCAGGGAAGTACCTGGGCACTGCTAGCTTTGACAAGACATGGAGATTATGGGACGTTGAAACAGGAGAGGAGTTGCTTCTTCAAGAAGGCCATAGTAGAAGTGTATATGGTTTAGCTTTTCATCACGATGGATCCTTAGCTGCATCTTGTGGACTGGATGCTCTGGCTCGTGTATGGGACCTTCGAACTGGGAGAAGCGTTCTTGCCCTAGAAGGTCATGTCAAACCTGTAAGATATTAAAAATCCCCCCTTCTCTTCTATCTGTTTTTACATTCAATATTTTGTCAGGCTGATCTTTATCGAATTTCATTTTAAGATTCTTGGCATCAGTTTTTCTCCTAATGGATATCATTTAGCCACTGGCGGTGAAGATAACACTTGTCGCATTTGGGACTTGAGGAAGAAGAAATCTTTGTACACCATTCCTGCTCACTCTAACTTAATATCTCAAGTCAAATTTGAGCCACAAGAGGGTTACTTTTTGGTAACTGCTTCGTATGATATGACAGCCAAGGTATACGTTTCTATTTCTTTCTACATGTAATAATTACTTGTAAATACATTATGTAGTTGTTTATTTATGTTTGAGAATACTTATATTTATGTGTTTACTCCAGGTTTGGTCAGGACGGGACTTTAAGCCTGTGAAGACACTATCTGGGCATGAAGCTAAAGTTACTTCTCTGGATGTTCTTGGAGGTAGGATTTCTAACTTATAAATTTAAAGGAATTACACATCTGTGGCTCTGATTTAAATACTGTTTTTGCTTATTTATTTGTTATTCCATTATGTGATTGATGTGTCCATTTGAATTTTGACCTTATATATATATCACCTATGTCCTGTCTTCAATTGTAAATGATGAATTAATAAAAGTTAACTAGAGGATGTTTTGAAATGCTAATGAATATATATCCGAATAGTTTGTTGTAATGAATTGTTATTGAACAGGCAAATGATGTGTGTCAATGAGTACACACAATGGGTAATTGTCAGTGTAAGCTTTCCTAGGAAATTCAGGGAAACTAAAAAACTGAAAACTTTGTTTAACTGCACATGTTTTCTTCTTGCCACAGTAACTAAGGGATAGGGATTACTTTTGTTTCTCAAAAGAAGTGGAAGCTCCATTACTATAATGTTAGGTTGTAAAAAAAAATTTATCAAAATTGTGACATAGATGTTTATGCTTCCATAACTAAATAACTGAGATCTCCATTTCTTTTGAGAAATGAAAATGATCTTCACTCCAGACTATTTCTTTTCATATTTTGTCAAAAGCTGAAAAATGAGGATTTTATTTTTGTTTTGCTTAGCCTTCTCATATGGTCGGTCTTTAAGCTTGAACCTAGAGTTTTGTTCGGAAATATGAAGGTGCAAACCTTTAAGTGTGTTTCCAGAACATTATCATTACATAAGAAATAGAACTGCGAATGTTCCAAGATAAAGCATATATGTACTATGTGCCAGCTGTTGTGTTTAGGAACTGTTTTCTTTTTATGGTCTAATTGTGTGTGTTGAAGGTCTTAGCTTTTTTCCGAGGAATGAATATACTGCGCCTATTATAAATAGAACAAGTTTGTTGTCACACAGTATAAAAACTTAAAACAATAATCTTGTAACCTTTCTGTTACTTAGCTATTAGCATGGTTGGTTTGTGTCCATGTTATTTTTGCCTGTCTTGTTCTGATTTTGGCATGTATTGTTACTTTCTGCAGATGGTGGGTATATTGTTACTGTCTCCCATGATCGTACCATAAAGCTATGGTCAAGCAGCAATACTGATGAGCAAACTATGGATGTTGATTAACCTATTTGGATGGGATATGATTTGTAAAAGGACCTTGGTGGTGGGAATTCATTTTTGTAACAAACGCATAGCTTGATTCTGTAGTTTGGTGTTAGTGTTTATATATTACATTGGAAATATATTACATCAAGTTATGTGGCTGACGATGTAATTGAGTGACTTATAGGTTGAAAATAGAAATAATGTTTTTCTCACTTAATGCAGCATTTGTAAATTTGTTTTTAAATTCGTTGGTTCTATGTTGCGTGCATAGGTGCTTCTTGGTGTTTTTGTTTTTTAATTTTGTTCTTGCTTATTATTGATTCATAAAAATGTATATCATTTAGTACTATGATTTGAAATTCTATATATTTTTGTATAAATATGAAAATTGGCGGGCAAACCAAAAAGAGTTTGGATCTCATGAAAGAGGCATGTCTTCTACCAAGTAGCAAATTTTGATCACGTTTTAGTACTTCACAATGCTTCGAAAACGAGCATGTAATGTGTTTTGTCCAAATTTATAATTTTCATTAGGATACAGTGATGCGCATCTTTATAATAAAATACCATTCAATATTTGATGTAATATTTCCACTAAATATGTTGGTTCAATTTAAAATTTGAGGCAGTTATATTTCAACTAAATTTTGAAGCAAAGTTTTACATATTTTTGGGTATAATCTTTTTAGTCATTTGTAGTTTATGTAGATGTAGATGTAAAATAAGAATAATTGATTAAATTAATAAGAAAATAAACAAAATTTAAATTATGAGTAAATTTTTTATATAAGCAAATTATTAGTGAATTAATTTGTGGTGGTTTGTTGGATATATACATTTCAAAAGACATTACTAAACTATATATTTTTAACCAAAACAAGGAATTACTGAACAATATATATATTTTAACCAAAACATTAGTAGCTAGCTCATTTCACCGGATAAAAGCTTGTTTGATTTCATCCTTACCAAGTGAGATACTACACTAGACATGCTTGGGTAAACAAAATTTACCCCTTATCTCCACGGACCCTCTAAATTCTAGATTTGCTTTTGACGTTTTTTTAAAATAGGTTTTTGAAAAACTCTTTCTCCCTCACAAGATTCCATATATAGTTTAGAAAATTCAATTTAAGTTTTTTGGAACACAACTCTCTCACTCCCACGAGATTCTACATGTGTTTTGGAAAACTAGAATTTTGAATTTGTTGTAACATATAGTTGAATTTGAATTTATCGGAACAATGTTATATAAACTTTTCGCTTAAGTAATTTACAGAGATGCGTGGGGTAATAGCATAATTATAAAGGTAGTGATAATTTTTTGGTTAGATAAAACTCTAACAATCTAGTGGTAGCAACCTGTCTATTTGGTTTGGGATTTCAACAAGACCACAACCAAAAACATGCACCATAATTTGAGTAATAGTTAACTTCTAGTAATTCAATTTTTGTCGAACAACAAGAATCATCATTGTCATTATATAAAATAGTAGTTAACTTTCTTGTCAAAGGATACACATAAAATGTTAGGCTACTCGAGACAGCAGTATTCCTCTTGTATATTTTCATGAAGTTTGATAATTAGCAAGCAGCATTCAAGTAACAAAAGAAATTCCATCCTCCAAAACCTATATTCAATTACATTAGAAGCAATTTTTCTACAAAAATGATTATACAATAACTCAGTCTCTCAGGCGGTTCTCATCCATATCTTCTATCAACTTCGTGTTTTCATTTGTACCATCTGGCAAGGAAATACCTCAGCAGGAAACAGAAACAACATGCAATAGCCTGTCCAAAGAAAGACAATACTAGTTCAGCTAATAAAGTGCATACAAAAAAAGGGTTAAAAAAATCAGAGACTAAAGCAGTGAATCACCTGGAAAATAAGAAGATAAATACAAAGCGACTTCTCGGATTTCGGGCCTAAATTTCTTAAGAAGAAGTTAACCAGTGTGCCATCGCTTGTTCCAGTCAGTAGTCCAGTTTGAGGGTCAAACCTGGATGAGTAGATAATACATGATGTTAAACCAAACAAGTACAAGCAAGATGACTGAAACAATCATATTAGGTTACATCCATGTGAAGCCTACCTTGGCAGACGATGACGTGGACATGGAATGTAGCCAGAAAGCTGGAGGAAAATGAATTCTATGTCACAAAACATATTCTGAAGATATTTTTATCAAAGATTCTAAATATGGTGAGATTATGTTAGTGTCAAACCTGAGGGAGTGACAAGAGAAAGTTCAAAACTTGTGGTAGGAAGAAAATCAAGAGGGTTTCGCTGAAGCAAACAAAAATAATGAAAGAGGTTAGATTATTAATAGGCAATCAATAATAATAGTGTTGTTTATAAATACCAGTGGAATGTGTTCTCGTCCGAAAACATAATAGACTTGTTTAAACGTGCAAGTCTTCAGATTTATTTATACTTTTTCTGTTTAAGGCTTACGCTATAAAATTTGAAACAAAGCTCAGATACTCACATCGTCCAATTTTATTTCTTTCGCAATTGCGTCATATCAACCAAAGTGAGTGCTCTGTTTTTCTTATACTTTATTTAATAAACCATATTTGTATATATTTTATTTATGGAAGAAAGAAAAGGTTGAAGTATATGAATGCATATAAACCTTTCACATTAGAATGGAAAATCTCCACTGAAACTATCTCTTTCTATTATATGCAGTAGAAGTTAGTAGGAAGGTTATAATTAAAAATTCGGCATAATTTTTGTTCATCATGGTTTTAGACGAAAAAATTCCACGGCACATTTGTAATTTTGTATACAATTTAGGTATCTTAACTACAATACAGAGAAAAACGGTAGATTTTTCTTATAAAAAGATTGACCGTGTGTATGTCTTCAGAATTGATCCTTTCGAACAAAAAGCAACGAAAATAAACACAAAGTGGATAGCAAAATTAACATTTTTGTTAGATAAAGCAAAGGATATACCTAAAATGGCCTAAAATACCAACCACAGCCATAGTCATGCCTGCAAAGTATGTATAAGTATCACCGACAAAAACTGAAGAAGGATACCTAGAACGAAAAACAACAGACTGTTAGCGAACTACTCTCGTTCATGTGAAAGGGTTTCAAACGAAATGATATAGATAAACTATTTAATACCAATTATAAGAAAATAAAGCCAAAGAGGTAGCAAGCAAAGGTTGCCCTAAGTAAATGGAGAACGCATGTGCTAGCTTATATTCAGGATCTTTTGATGCTCCAATTTGCATAATATTGTGTATCAGAATCTGCAAAATCCACACTATGATTAATTTTCTATGAGCAAAATATATTCGATATACTTTTGCAAGTTTTTTGACTTACAGCATATGTGATAACCACTGTTTGTCCAACTTCAAGACCGTTTAGTCCTGCATGTATATTGATAGAATTTGTGCAGAAAACAGCCAATAGTCCCATATATAATTTATATATCCATCCTGCATTGTTAAAAAAATGTCGAGACAGTGAGATTTAACAAATTTATAGTTCCTCTGGTCTCGAATATAAACAAAAAGTACTCATGTTTTGGTCTTAAATACAATTTAAATGACTATTTTATTCTCATGGAACAAGATTCCATGAAGGACACTATTGAAAATGCACTTATACTGCATTTAACTAGATTTCTTACTAAGTGTGAAAATTAGTTATTTTTGCATATAATCAAGACAAGAGGGAGTATCTCTTTAAGTGTCATTTGCATAGAGGAGTTGAAAGCTTACCAAGATCCAAAATCTCTATTCCAATGTGTGGGACAAGTGGTTTTGGTATAACTATAGTTGTGTGTCCCGCATATGCCATTAACAAAGGAAGTGCAGCAATTGATGGTAGTAGTAATTTTCTGTTCTTTACATTGACATAAAATCAAAAAAGAAACTATTCTAACATTAGTTGATATGTACAAATTATGGAAGAAAATAATGAGAACTTGTATACTCACACTCTCCAAGGGGCATCAAGGACATCATCAACGAATCCAAGCAATGTCATGAAACAGACGCATGCTAAAGCAGCATTGTACTCAACAAGCCACTGCAAAAAAAATCATAGTTGCTGACGCAGTCGGAAATCACAAAGGGTTAGCAAGCGCTAATCCTAAAAAAAGAATAAGTTCTGGAATCCACCAGAGAAGAGAAAAACTCTCAAAATTAATTATTTTATTAAAAGATACCTTTTGTTACAGCATAGAAAGTCTTTAAATAGATAATAGAAACCCTAGTACGAAAATTAGGTAAAACAGAAAAGCCCGAAATTACGGGAAAACTAAAATGACTGTTTTGAGGCCCAAGACGAGCTCAAAACGGTTCTGGAGCCCATACATCATGGCAAAGCCATGTGTTGTGCTCGTGGCGCGATTCCCTTTTCGGAAAGGTATAATAATAGACAATTTGACACTGGACGATCGTTTTCCGCATTTTCGGCTGCTTTTGTCCGCAAAGCCGTTTCTTCCTCGATTCTGGCCTTGAACCCTTCTACATCAGTCTCCTCCACTTCTAAAGAACTCAACCCCGAGTTCATACCAGAATAAAGGTCAGCGTCTTCATGGAACTCATAAATATCAGCCACATTAACTTCAGCAACTCAAAACCCATAATCTCCTGAGCTAAGGTAATCAACAAGGAAGCTCTCCTACTCAACGCATCTGCTACCTTGTTCTGGGCGCCTGATTTGGGCTGAATGATAAATGGGAATTTCTGCAGAAAACTCACCCAGCGAGCATGCATCTTCTGACTATGGAGGAACTTCTGGGCAAAGTGGTCAGTGAACAAGATAAACTCCCTCTGAATCAAATAATGCTCCCATTGCCTCAAAGCTCGAAAGACTGCATAAAACTTCTGGTCATAAGTGCTCCACTTCTGCCTGGTGTCGCTCAGTTTTTCACTAAAGAAAGCCACTGGTCGCTACTCTTGTGAAAGTACAGCACCTACCCCTACTCCACTGGCATCACACTCCACCTGGAATATCTTGTCGAAGTCAGGTAAAGCGAGAAATGGTGCCGTGCAAAGCTTCTCCTTGATCATCACAAAGCTCTGCTCTTGTTCAGGTCCCCACTGGAATTTTCCTTTCTTCAGACACTCGGTGATAGGCGCAGTAATGGTGCTGAAGTCGCGCATAAACCTCCTATAGAAAGTAGCCAGGCCATGGAAACTGCGTACTTCCATCACAGACTTAGGTGCAGGCCAGTTTCTGATAGCACTCACCTTCTCTTCGTCCACTTGAATCCCATCTTCACTGACAACCAAACCCAGAAACAACAGCTTGTTGGTACAGAAGGTGCACTTCTTCAAGTTGATGTATAACTGGTGCTCTTGCAAGACCTGTAGCACTTGCTTCAAATGCCCTAGATGATCCTCCTTGGTTTTGCTATAAATCAAAATATCATCAAAGTAAACCACCACAAAAGAGCCAGTAAAAGGACGAAGAACCTGATTCATTAGCCTCATGAAAGTACTGGGGGCGTTGGATAACCCGAAAGGCATGACCAACCACCCGTAAAGGCCATCCTTGCTCTTGAAAGCCGTCTTCCATTCATCTCCAGGTCAAATTCGGATCTGATGATAACCACTCCGTAGATCTACCTTTGAAAACAACTTAGACCCTGATAACTCATCAAGCATGTACTCCAGACGAGGGATGGGAAACCTGTATTTGATCGTTATCTTGTTGATGGCTCTGCTGTCAACGCACATCCACCACTGATTGTTCCTCTTAGGGACCAAAAGCACTGGAACTGCACATGGGCTCATACGCTCTCTAATGAACCATTTCTTCAGTAAATCCTCAATCTGTTCCCGTAATATCTCATTCTCCTTGGGACTCATGCGGTAATGAGGTAGGTTCGGCAAGCTGGAACCTGGAATTAAATCAATCTGATGCTGAATATCTCGTATAGGAGGCAAGTCGTTGGGTAGCTCATCCGAGATCAACTCCCCAAAATCCGTCAAGATTTCCTGCACCTCTTTCGGTTGTTCAGGCTCCTTTTTCATAGCGCTCAGCAAACCCTTGACCACCACTAGGCAAAACCACTCAGTTTCCCTGAAGGCTTCAGTCAAATCATGCTCATCCTGCGTCATAACAAGAAAACTGGATTTCTCCTTTCATGTTCGTCTATTGAAACCAGAAACCGGGGCCATAGCTATCTTGTGCCTTTCCCAGGAGAACATCATCATATTATCTCTGCCTCTATACGTGATATCATTGTCGTACTGCCAAGGTCGCCCAAGTAGGACATGACACACATCCATATTCAGAACATCACACACTACCTCTTCCTTGTAATGCCTTCTGATGGAAATAGGCACCTTGCAAGTCTTTGTCACCTTGACCTGCGCACCCTTACTTACCCAGCCCAAAGCATAAGGCTTGGCATGCAGTTCTGTCGGCAACTCTAGGTAGTCCACCAGCTTCTGGGAGACCAAGTTCTCTGTACTCCTGTTATCCACAATCAGATTACACACCTTATTTTTAATAGAACAGTGTGTTCTAAAAAGATTTTTCCTTTGCCCTTCTTCCTTTGAAGACAACAGGACTCTCTGCAGCACAAAATTCACTGCTTCTTCAACTTCTTCTTCAGCGAACTCAACACCGTCATACTCGTTGTTTTCTTCCTCTTCCTCAGATTCCTCATTCAAAACTGCAGTCGTTCTCCTGGAAGGACAAACATTCGACTTGTGACCCTGCCCACCACAACGGAAACACTTATCTCTCGTCGGTTTCGCGTATGGGTTGGCTGACTTCTGGTTCGCCCTCTTGTTGTTGGACGTAGAACTACTGGTTCCACCAGTTTCCTTTGCTGAGGAATTAGAATCCTCAGCAGAAACACCCTTATCCTTATCACCAGCAACTTTAGAATTACCCTGCGGAGTGAATCTGCGAAAATATGAGAAATTTCTGGGGGATTTTTCCACCAGTTCCGCTTTCAAGGCTAGCGTAGAGGCCTCCGTCACGGTCCAGACAGTCTGTAGACCCATCTTCTCCTGTATCGACCCCTTCAAGCCATTAATATAGCGAGTCACCTTCTGACCCTCAGTTTCTCCTAGTTCGTTGCGTTCTGAGAAACGCAGGAACTCTGCTGTATACTCGGTCACACTCTTTCTTCCCTGAACGCAATCAATATACCTCTTATACAGAATCTGCTCATAATCTTCAGGCAAGAAATGCTCCAGCATCAACAGTTTCATTCGCCTCCACGTTCTGATTGGCGCTTTCCTCTGGTGCTGCCTCTGAACAACAAGCTTATCCCACCACACAGAAGCGGTACTCTTCAATCGAATTGCCACCATCTTCACCTGCTTGTTTTCTGGCACACCCATCACGTCGAAGAACCGATCAACGTCAATCTGCCAATCCAGAAACTCTTCAACCCCCATTAGTTCCATAGAACAACGGGATATCAGCCTTGACTCTGTAGTCGTTGCGATTCTGTTGATTATCGAAACCCTGATTCTCCTCCTAGACCTCTTCTTCGGAACTAGAGTTCGATTCAACACGAGCTTGCAAGCCTCCATGTGGACGCCTGGGCGGTTCGTCTCTCCTGCCTCTGTCCCTCCTATTATTGGCGGCGTTCACTTGAACTGTCAAAGCCGCCACCTGAGTCGTCATCTGCATAGTCAAAGCAGTAAGGGCCGCGGTAAAAGCCGCAGTGATACCCTCCATGTCTGCTCTTGTGATTGGTTGATCTCCCATGGCTGTTCAAGCTACGAAAAGTGTTGGAACCAAGTTGGTTCTAAGTACTTAGGATTTTGATGCTTACAAATGTACTCAATGTAAACTTATTTTGTACTTTGAATTATTAAGTTAAATGCCCCAGAAACTGAAGGAAACAGAAGCAGAGATCAAAGGAAAATGAATTCTGGAATTTCTAGAAGATGTTCCAGGATGTCAAAACATCACCAGAGGATATGTTTGGTGGCCCAGAATAGAAGGAAGAAAAATCATAATGAAACATGGATCATACCATTGGAAAGCCTGCTAGAAGGAGAGTTGTTCCAGACAAACAGGAGTCAAATATCAATTTTATTCCAGAAGTTATTCTGACCAGAAGATGGCCTGGCAGTGAAAAATTACACAGTCCAGACCTGTTCTAAAGAATAAAGTATAAATAGAGACTTAATGCTGAAGAATAAAGTATCGAAAATCACAAAAGAGTCATACACTTCCAAAGCAACAAACACCCAAATTTTCATAGAAGTCAATTGTGAGTTTTAGCTTTCAAGAAGCAAGTACTCGTGTTATTTTCTTTCCACTGTGGCAAATCTAAGTTGTTGAAGTAGAGTCTACAATCTGAGGGAGTCAGTAGAGGTAGCAGGGTACTTGGCAATTAGATAGGGTTGTATCTAAGTTGTTGAAGTAGAGTCTACAAACTGAGGGAATCAGAAAGGGTAGCAAGGTACTTAGCAATTAGATTCATAGTGTTGTAATTTCTTCTACAATCTGGGGTTGTCAGATTGGCTGAAGACAAGGTTGTTTTCCTCAAGAAGTCTAGGATTGTTAGACTATTGAGAAGACTGACTTGGAGGGTCAGTAGCAAGGTTGTAATTCAAGATTGAATTAGTGAAATCCTTCAAGGCGAAGGGACTGGACGTAGCCTCGTTAACGGTGAACCAGTATAAAATCTGTGAGTTTTTATTTTTATTTTTATCCGCTGCTAACTCTGTTTTTAATTATACATCAAGTTTTGTTTTGAAAGTATTAAAACAGGAAAAGTATTTAAGTTAAGTCAAACACAATTCAACCCCCCCTTCTCGTGTTTGCACCTTCAATTGGCATCAGAGCTCGGTCTCAAGGCTGAGCACTTAACAGTGTTTGAGGAAAGGTCCAAGGGGTTCAATATGTCAGAAGAATTGGGAGGCAACATCAAAAGACCACCAATATTTGATGGAGAAAGGTTTGAGTATTGGAAGGACAGACTGAGAAGTTTTGTCATATCTCAAGATCCTTGTAAGACCCTTAAATTTAAAATTAAATTCAGATTTGATTTTAAGGGTATTTTGGGAATATCGGTGTAATATTCAATATATGTATATTTTGTGTAAATATATATATAATTGTTTTGGAGGTGGAATTAAAATTATTGGATAATGGATGAATTAATTTAATTTTGAGTAATTAAATTATCAGACCGTTAATTAAGATATTCTCTGCTAATTTCGACGGAAACGAGTTAAGTGCTGGAGGATCAAAAGATATTTTGATATAAGAATTGGTGAGGTGGCGTAGATATTTGTGAAAAAGGAAACAATTCCTCTCTCCTCTGCTGCGTCAGTTGCTTTATGTGGATATTTAAGTAAGAAGCTTTTCCTTCTTTCCTCTACGCGCCAGTTCTGCTTTATCTTCTTCTTCTTCTAATTTTCTGAGTGTTGGTGAAGAAAAACAGTTTACTTAAAAGTCATCGTTCTGGAAAATCTGAGTGTCGAATCAGAAAGTTTCGAGTACGAAAGTCATTCCTCTGATCGTTACAGAGCTAAAGAACTAATTTTCGTAGCGGTGAACGCGAACGGGAGTATCGTCGGCTTTTATCGCAGAAGCGTACGAGCTAAGGGAACGTAACTAAGGTAAGGGCACCTTCCAACTTTCTAGATTGCATTTAGGGCTGTAAATGCATGTGTGATGAATGATATTTGGTTTATGATTGTGAAAAACATTGTATTATGTTTTGAAAATCATTCTGTGAGCGTTGAATGATGATTCTGGTTCTGATTTTGTTTTGTTAAAAATCAGTGAGGTTATTCTGGTTTGAGTAAATCTGTGTTTTGCTGTGTTTTGTTAAACAATCTGGTGTTGATGGTTGTTTCAAATGAAAAGGGATTTAAAATGGTGGAAGTATTTTTATGAAAAATCTGTTGTTGGTATTTGATGAAAAATGTTCTGAGTTGAGGTTTTAAAAGAGGGGAATTATGATTCTGGTGTTGGGTTGGATTTTCAAAAGAAAAGGTTTTGAAAATGTGTTGAAGTTTCAGGAAAATTCATTGATTTCGAAGGTGTATTCGAATACGGCATTGAGTGTATTCGAATACAACCTGCAAAGCTTCTGTTTTCCCTAAGTTTTCGAACTTGTATTCGACTACGAGCCCTTGTAGTCGAATACAGATTTTCTAATTTTGCTACTGACTTAGCATCTGTATTCGACTACGACCCTCTGTAGCCGAATACAGATTTGCAATTTTTGCTTCTGTTTTAACCACTGTATTCCACTACAACCCTCTGTAGCCGAATACAGATTTGCAACTTTTGCCACTGACTTCGCATCTGTATTCGACTACGAAGGCCTCGTATTCGAATACAGAATGCTGATTTTTCACTGTTTTAGCTTCTGTATTCGAATACAAGGTAGTTGTAGTCGAATACAGATTCGTGTTTTTCAGAAATTCAAGTTTTTAACATTGTTTTATAAACCTTAAGTGTTGGGGTACCTTGGGAAGGTTTGTGGTGATTAAAAATGGAAATTTGGTGATAGTTTGAAGTGGCGATGATGAAGTTTTTGAGAATTTACTGAAGTTGTAGAAATTCTGATTTTTGTATTGTGACAGCCTCTGTATTCGAATACTAGGAGTCTGTATTCGAATATAGGATGTTGATTCTGCCTTGTTTGGCTTCTGTATTCGAATACAATGAAGTTGTATTCGAATACAGATTCGTATTTTTTGCCAGAAACCTCAGTTTTAATCACAGTTTTGAATCTTAACAGTTAGGGAAAAACCTTTGTTAATAAAGAGTGGAACTTTGAGGTAATGCAAAGTGTAATGCTTGCTTGAATGGTTAATCTTTGAATGTGTTGAGATGTTTTGAAAAATGAGGAAAATGCATGAATTTTACTAAGGTTGCATACTGTTTTCAATGAAGTGAAACAATGCATATTCATGCATGGCATAGTCAGGTGGTACCCGCGATGGGCCACAGAGTAATGCGCATCCACGTGCTGATCTGTAGTGATTGCACGAGTGCTGATCTATAGTGATTGCACTAGGTACTAATCTGTGATTGTACCTTGGTATATAAGTGTTGGTCAGATAAACGACTACACTGGTACTGGACTGTAGTGTCTGTATCCTGAAATGCGCAGCCACGTGCTGATCTGTAGTGATTGCACGAGTGCTGATCTGTAGTGATTGCACTAGGTACTGATCTGTAGTGATTGTACCTTGGTTTATGTCAAACGTGCTGGTCTGTATGCGACTGCACTGGTGCTGATCTGTATGCGATTGCACCCTGGTCATGAGGGCCGTTAAATTGTGTTGGTCTGTAAGTGACTGCACCTTGGTGATTCCAAGAATTTATGAACATGAACATATACATATTGCATCGGAGTGTTTGACCGGAGGGTCACGTTTGATTTTATGTTGATGGTGGAAAATTGTTGTGTGAGTAAGTATTTTTTGAAAATCTGTAATTTCGGATGAATTGATGTTTGTGCTTACATCATGATTTTTATACTTACTTGGTTGCTGTTTTGTAAAGTACAAATGACATGTATTTCAAAATTTAGCATCCTTATTTATGATCATGTACTATGAATATGTTTGATATTCTTGATATAACTGCTATGTGGTAATTGTTATTTTCGGTCGGTGACCCTTTACAATTATTGTGGAAATTGGGCGTTGCCCTCAGATGAGATTCAGAACCGTACCCCTGATGGTCATACTAACGACAGGGAACGTCGTTAGTTTCCCTTGATCTTTACTTGTGGGCTATGCAAAGAGATGAGCAGCTGGGTGAAGAAAAGACTTGTGAATATTGTAATGCTACTGTAGCTTAGGGTATGATCAGAGTAGACTTATGTATAGGGTTTTGAACTCAATGGTTGTAAATATTCATTTTGGGAATTATTGTAAAACTCTTCCGCACTCTGATAAATATTTTGATGCATCTTTATTTTAGTATATTATAAAGATCAAATTTCCATAAATATCTAATTCGATTCAATTGTGATGTTGCTGTTTTAAAATTCCTTACTATTTTTAATTACGAAGTCGAATGATATTTAATTTGAATTGATTTTAATTTCCTTGGAACGCAATTCTGAAAACTCTTTTATTTATGTATTCGTTTTAAAAAAAAAATACACTCGCGCTGTGTTTTAAACTTAGGGTGTTACAATCCTGAACTATGGAAGATGATAGTTAAAGGATACACTGCACCAACTGATCCAGAAGATCCAACTAAAGAATTAGACTTGGATGATATGACACGAGATCAGAGCAGATTACACAGACTTCATCACAAGTCCAGAACCATCATGGTCAGTGCAATCACATTCAAGGAATTTGATAGATGCACAAATAAAGAAACAACAAAGAGTATATTCGATAGTCTGGTTCTGACCTATGAAGGAACCAAGCAGGTTCAACAAACAAAGGCTAACATATTGGTCAGAAAGTATGAGCTGTTCAAGATGGAAGAGGATGAAGACATTGATACAGTGTTCTGCAGATTCTTGACTTTGGTATCAGGACTAAAAGTGTTAAACAAAAGCTATACCACTGAAGATCATGTCTGGAAAATTCTGAGAAGTCTACCAAAAAGGTGGAGACCAAAGGTTACTACAATTTAGGAAGCTAAGGATCTGAGTACCTTGAGGCTGGAAGATCTGATCAGCTCACTCAGGTCTCATGAAATAGAGCTGGAAGAAGATGAACCTAAGAAGAAGAAGAATCTGGCTCTGAAGTCGAAACAGAAGAAAGCTGCAAAGGCAGTATCAGAATCAGAGGATAGTGACAGTGACTGTGATGATATGGCTTACTTAACCAAAAAGATGGTTAAGATCTGGGAAAACAGAAAGAGGAGAGGTTCCCAGAAGAAACATAACAGCAAGGATAAGGAAGAATCTGACGAGAAGAATATTGTCTGTTACTGATGCAATAAACATGGACATATCAAGTCAGAATGTCCAAATCGGGAAAAAGGCAAACAACACAAGAAGAGTTCTAGATACAGAAAGAAAGGTCTGATGGCTGCTTGGGATGTATCGGAATCAGAGGAAGAATCTTCTGATGAAGAAGAGGCAGAAACAACAAAGATGGCTCACATCAAGTCTGCTTCTGGTCTTCATAAAAGCACAAATTCCAGAAGGAAAACAGGCAGAAGGAATAATGATAGAAGCAATCACTCAAGCAAGTCTGGAAGCACATCAGAGGAAACAATTCTGTCTCTGATGGCTCATACAAATTCAAGTTCTGAATACAGCTCTAGAACAGAATCAGAAGATGAAGACAGTGAGGTATTTTCTGATCTTTCTAAATCTGAATTAATTGATACTTTAAAGGACTTGTTAAATGCAAATAATAAGATGTCTTTAAAACTAAAACCTCTTAGGGAAGATAAGAGAAATCTTACCAAAGAAGACCAAGTTTTAAAGAATCAAATTTCTGAGTATGCAACTGAAATCAAATATTTTAAAACTGATGTTGCAAGACTCAAATCTGAAAACCAAACTCTGAAAAGTAATAATTGTTCCACTTCTGAAACTGTTTGTAAATCTGATATGCATTAGCAAGGTTTTCAAAACTATATTTCCAATGGAATGGAAAGAAGTAAAAATGCATCTATGATTTATGGAAACAGTAATTCTGGAAAAAGAGGTCTTGGTTTTACATAAACAATTAATGAAAATAAAGCTGTTCATTCTGATGTTTTATGTTGTGTTTGTGCCAAGAAAGGCCACTCTGAATTATCTTGTCCAATGGTAAAATCTGAACAAGATCAGAGAGCTGTTACAACTAACAAACTTGGACCCAATCAGTTCTGGGTACCAAAAGATCAAATTGTCTATGTTGCAGATGTTCTGAGCAACCAGAAGGAGACACCAACAATTGTGCCTAGACAATGGATATTGGCAATGCATAAGCAAAAGAAGGTTTATGTTCCTGCTACAACAAGACAAAGGCAATCTGAGTCTGGTAGAAGAAGAACTGGTCAACACAATCAGAACCAGAACCAGAATTATAGGAGGAACAGAAAATATCATAGATATCACTCGAATCAGAACAAGAACTGGAACCAGTATTAGAGGAACAGGAACTGGAACCAGAACCAGAACCAGAACTGGAACCAGTACCAGAAGCACAGAAACTGGAACTAGAACCAGAACTGGAACCAGTATCAGAGGTACAGGAACTGGAACCATAACCAACACTGGAACCAGAACCAGAACTGGAGGCACAGAAACTGGAACCAGAATCAGAATCAATACCAGAACTAGAACCTGAACAGGTATTAGTATCAAAGGTTGAGGTATGATCATCAGAACTACTTTAATTATCAGAATCAATATAATTACCAGAATCACCACATGTTCCAGAATCACCAGAGGAACATGGTATATGAGCCAAAGCAGAAATATCATAATCAGGAGAGTTCTTCAAAAACTCCAGTGAGATTCATCAAGACTACAAACCTGAAAGGGAATTCAAATTCCCTCATCCAAACCATGTTATCTCAGAACATATAGATTAGGAATCTGAAAATCAGAAGCAAGATGATTTTCAGAGTAAACCTGAGGCTACATCTTGCTGTAAATACTATTATTACTTAATATTTATGTTTACTGTGATAACAAGAAGCTTGATCTTAACAAATCAAAGCTAGATAAGTATTCTGTAGGTTTTCAAACTGTCAGAGGAACCAGGTGATTCACACGAATTGAACACCTCAGCAGAAGCAGCATTCCAGTGGTTTCAAAACAAACAGAAACCACCAGAAGCAGAATTAATGGTTTGAGTGTATTGAGTTAAATTTTAAATTATTTGATTTGCATTATGTAATATGACAAACTGCTTGATCTTGACAAGTCAAAGCAAGATAAAAATAGTGCAGGTTCACCAGAACCAAAGGGAGCAGAAGCATAAGAAACAGAAGTACCTGGAAAGAACCAGAAGCTGATTCATCAGAATCAGAAGTTGTTACAGAACCAGAAGCTGATGCGAACCAAGCATTGTTGATGAAGTTTTGACAGAGGAAGATTGGATACTTGCAATGCAAGAATAGCTGAATGAATTCCAAAGGAATGATGTTTGGGATCTGGTATCCAGACCAAACAGAAGCATTATTGGAACCAAGTAGGTATTCAGAAACAAATTCAATGAAAAGGGTGAAGTTGTAGCTCAAGGATACAGTCAACAGAAAGAGTTTTCTGACCTAATGCAGAAGGAGTTCCAAATGAGCATGATGGGAGAACTTAAGTTCTTCCTGGGAATTCAGATTCATCAAGGCAAATCAGGTATACTCATTCACCAATCTAAATACACCAAAGAACTTCTTAAAAAGTTCAAGATGAGTGACTATAAGCCTATGGCCACCCCCATGCACCCAACCTGCTCACTTGAGAAAGATGAAACCAGTAAAAAGGTAGACCAGAAAACATACAGAGGTATTATTGGATCCCTTCTATATTTAACTGCTTCTAGACCTGACATTATGTTTAGTGTTTGTGTCTGTGCCCGATTTCAAGCTGACCCTAGGGAATCCCATTTGATTGCTGTCAAACGAATTCTGAGATACCTTAAAGGAACCACCAACCTTACCTTGTTATACAAGAAAACACCCACCTACAAACTAAAAGGTTTTTGTGATTCTGACTATGCTGGAGACAAGTTGGAAAGGAAAAGTACCAGTGGCAACTGCACATTTTTAGGTGAAAATTTGATCTCTTGGTCAAGCAAAAGACAAAGCACCATTGCCATGTCAACAGCAGAAGCTGAGTATATATCAGCAGTAGGATGCAGTTCACAGTTACTCTGGATGAAACACCAACTTGAAGATTACAACATCTTTGAAAACAATATCCCTTTGTTCTGTGATAACACTTCAGCCATAAACCTAACCAAGAACCCTATCTTACACTCTAGAGCCAAACACATTGAAATAAAACACCATTTCATTAGGGACCATGTTCAAAAAGGGACTTTGAGCATCCAGTTTTTGGACACTGATCATCAATGGGCTGATATCTTCACCAAGGCATTACCAGAAGATAGGTTCGAGTTCATTAAGAAGCATCTCAGCATTACCTCCATATCTGACTAGCTCAAGTAGTCATCTTAGGAGTTTTTAAAATTTCTTGCAATTTTATTTTACTCAATTTTTACTTTCTGTAATTTGTAAAGAGAAAAAAAAATACAAAAATAGTAGGACCACTTTTTGGCTAATGACAAAAAGGGGGAGAAAGAGAGAGAGAGAAAGAAAGGAGAAATAAGTAGAAAAGGAGAGATAAAAAGAAAGAAGGAGAGAAAAAGAAAGAGAGAAAACAGAATGAATTGAAAAGGAGAGGAAACAGGGAGAGAGAAAAACAAAGAAAGAAAAAGAAAGAGTGAAAACAGAAGGAGTTGAAAAGGAGAGGAATCAGGGAGAGAGAAAAAGAAAGAGTGAAAAGAGAATGAGTTGAAAAGGAGAGGAGAAGAGAAGAAAAGAAAGAGAGAACAAAGAAGGAGTTGAAAAGGAGAGTATCAGACTTAGGGGGAGAGATTGGTCTGAGGGGGAGTAATTCAAAGTTTTCGAGTCATAAGTTAGCAAAATAAGTTAAGGTTTTGTCATCATCAAAAAGGGGGAGATTGTTGGAACCAAGTTAGTTCTAAGTACTTAGGATTTTGATGCTTACAAATGTACTCAATGTAAACTTATTTTGTACTTTGAATTATTAAGTTAAATGCCGCAGAAACTGAAGGAAACAGAAGCAGAGATCAAAGGAAAATGAATTCTGGAATTTCCAGAAGATGTTTCAGGATGTCAAAACATCACCAGAGGATATGTTTGGTGGCCCAAACAGAAGGAAGAAAAATCATAATGAAACATGGATCATACCATTGGAAAGCCTGCCAGAAGGAGAGTTGTTCTAGACAAACAGGAGTTAAATATCAAATTTATTCCAGAAGTTATTCTGACCAAAAGATGGCCTGGCAGTGAAAAATTACACAGTCCAGACTTGTTCCAGACTTGACCAGAAGGTATGTTTATGAGTCCAGAACAAGAGGATCAATCCAGATTTGGCCAAGACCATAAGATAGCATGATTCAAGACATGGAACTAAGTCCAGACCAAAAGAACTAAGTCCAGACTAAAATAATTTTTGTTCAAGTTAATTTCAGTTTGTTCCAGACCAAAGTCTAGAATCTGTCCAGATCAGAGTAAAAACTTCCAGATCAATGGTTCAGAAATAATTATTTGGTCCAGTGATGGTCCAGATCAGAAAATCAGACCATGGCCCAGTGGTGGCCGAAATCAGAGGGACATACTGTGCAGTCCAGCAAAGGCCGAAATCAGAGGATTACAACATATCAATTCGGCTGGTCCAGTTGTGGAATATCGCATGAAGATCCAAGGGTGCAGATTTGATCATGAGGATTAAAGAATCTGAGAAAAACGTTCAAAACAGAATTGGAGAAAAATGCTCAAAACAAAATCTGAGCGAAAGGCTCAAAACAGAATATGAGCAAATTACTCCAGAATATTCTCAAAACAGATTAATCTAAATATACTGCAGAAGTAAAGCATCAGTGAAGTTCTAAAGTTCAACTATAAATAGAGACTTAATGCTGAAGAATAAAGTATTGAAAAACACAAGAACTCAAGCTTCAATTCAAAGATATCTGAGAGTTCAAAAGAGAGAAACACAAATGAACAAGAGCAATATTTTCTAAGTGTTTTCGAGAGAGAAATACAGTGCAACAAACAGCTTTCCAGAAGCAACGTTGCAAAGTTCTAAACCTTTATTATAGTGGTGTAGATTCCTTATGGGGTTGTCAGATTGGTAGGAGAAGACTTAGCTGGTTTAGTTAAGGTGTTATTATTCCTCAAAAGTCTGGGGTTGTCAGGCTGTTTGAGAAGACTTGGCAGGTATAGTCAAGGTGTTGTTGTTCCTCAAAAGTCTGGGGTTGTCAGGCTGTTTGGGAAGACTGACTTGAAGGGTCAGTGGTGTTGTAATTCAAAGGAGTTTGAATTAGTAAAAGGCCTTCTGGAGGAAGGGACTGGACGTAGCCTAGTTAACGGTGAACCAGTATAAATTGCTGTGTTATTATGTTATTATTATCCGCTGCTGAATATGATTAATTATTTATCGAATAATTCAAATCAATATTTAATAAAACAGCAAAAGAAATTAAGTTTGACAAACACAATTCAACCCCCCTTCTCGTGTTTGCACCTTCAGATCATACCATTGGAAAGCCTGCCAGAAGGAGAGTTGTTCCAGACAAACAGGAGTCAAATATCAATTTTATTCCAGAAGTTATTCTGACCAGAAGATGGCCTGGCAGTGAAAAATTACACAGTCCAGACTTGTTCCAGACTTGACCAGAAGGTATGTTTATGAGTCCAGAACAAGAGGATAAATTCAGATGTGGCCCAGATCATAAGGTAGCATGATTCAGGGCATGGAACTAAGTCCAGATCAAAAGAAATGAGTTCCAGAATCAATCCAGACCTGGTCCAAAATTAAAGGTAAAATGTCCAGACTGAAATATTTTCTGTTCAAGTTAATTTCAATTTGTTCCAGACCAAAGTCCAGAATCTGTCCAGATCAGAGTAAAAATTTCCATATCAATGGTTCAGAAATAATTATTTGGTCCAGTGATGGTCCAGATCAGAAAATCAGACCATGGCCCAGTGGTGGCTAAATCAGAGGGTTAGGAAGTGTGGTCCAGGAATGGCCGAAATCAGAGGATCACAGAATATCAAATAGGCTGGTCCAGATGTGGACTATCGCATTAAGATCCAATGGTGCAGATTTGATCATGAGGATTAAAGAATCTGAGAAAAATGCTCAAAACAAATCAGTGAGCAAAAAGCTCAAAACAGAATTTGAGCAAAATACTCCAGAATATTTTCAAAACAGATTAATCTAAATATACTGCAGAAGTAAAGCATCAGTGAAGTTCTAAAGTTCAACTATAAATAGAGACTTAATGCTGAAGAATAAAGTATCGAAAATCACAAAAGAGTCATACACTTCCAAAGCAACAAACACCCAAATTTTCATAGAAGTCAATTGTGAGTTTTAGCTTTCAAGAAGCAAGTACTCGTGTTATTTTCTTTCCACTGTGGCAAATCTAAGTTGTTGAAGTAGAGTCTACAATCTGAGGGAGTCAGTAGAGGTAGCAGGGTACTTGGCAATTAGATAGGGTTGTATCTAAGTTGTTGAAGTAAAGTCTACAAACTGAGGGAATCAGAAAGGGTAGCAAGGTACTTAGCAATTAGATTCATAGTGTTGTGATTTCTTCTACAATTTGGGGTTGTCAGATTGGCTGAAGACAAGGTTGTTTTCCTCAAGAAGTCTAGGATTGTTAGACTATTGAGAAGACTGACTTGGAGGGTGTAACACCCCGAGTTTAAAACACAACGCGAGTGTATTTTTTTTTTTTTTAAAAAAAACGAATACATAAATAAAAGAGTTTTCAGAATTACGTTTCAAGGAAATTAAAATCAATTCAAATGAAATATCATTCGACTTCGTAATCAAAAATAATAAGGTAATTAAAACAACATCACAATTAAATCGAATGAGATATTTGTGGGAATTTGATCTTGATAATATACTAAAATAAAGATACATCGACTGGATTCTCAATCCACCAAAATATTTATTAGAGTGCGGAAGAGTTTTACAATAATTCCCAAAATGAATATTTATAACCATTGAGCTCAAAAACCCTATACATAAGTCTACACTGATCATACACTAAGCTACAGTAGCTCAGTTTCCACCGTACCATCCACAAGTCTTATCTTCACCCAGCTGCCCATCCCTTTGCATAGCCCACAAAGTAATGATCAAGGGAAATTAACGACGTTCCCTGTCGTTAGTGTGACCATCAGGGGTACGGGTTTGAATCTCATCTGAGGGCAAAGCCCAATTTTCCACAATAATTGTAAAGGGTCACCAACCGAAATTAACAATTACCACATAGCATTTAAATCAGCAATCACAAACATATTCATGGCATATCATATAACAATGATGATAAACAAGGATGCTAAATTTTGAAAATACATGACAATTGTACTTATTCAAACAACAACCAATTTAATATGAAAGTCATGTTGCAAGCACAAACATCAATTCAGTAATCACACCAATTGATCAAAAATTCCAGACTTCATCAAATACTTACACACACAACAATTTCAACCAATATTATATAACCAAAACGTGACCCACCGGTCAATCACCTCGATGCAATATGTATATGCTCATGTATACATTCTCTTGGATTCACCAAGGTGCAGTCGCTCAACAGACCAGCACATTTACATATGTAAGACTTTAACGGCCCTCAAGACCAGGGTGCAATCGCTCACAGATCAGCACCAGTGCAGTCGCTCACAGACCAGCACTCGTGCAGTCGCTCACAGATCAGTACCTAGTGCAGTCGCTCACAGACCAGCACTCGTGCAATCGCTCACAGATCATCACGTGGTTGCGCATTTCAGGGTACAGACGCTCACAGTCCAGTACCAATGCAGTCGCTCACAGACCAGCACTTATATACCAAGGTACAATCGCTCACAGATCAGTACCTAGTGCAATCGCTCAGATCAACACTCGTGCAATCGCTCACAGATCAGCACGTGGTTGCGCATTACTCTGTGGCCCATCGTGGGTACCACATGACTATGCTATGCATGAGTATGCAGTGTTTCACCTCACTGGAAACAGTATGCAACATCAGTAAAATTCATGCATTTCCATCATTTTTCAAAACATTTCCACACAATCAATATCATCATCTACACATCAATGACTAACCATTTAAGCAAACATTAACACTTCTCATTACCTCAAGTTTCCACTCTTAAATATCAGAAGTCTTTCCCCAGCTCCCAAAATTTAGAACCAGTGCTTTAAAATTGCAATTTCTGGAAAAACGAATCTGTATTCGAATACAGCTTCCTTATATTCGAATACAGAAGCCAAACAGGGCAGAATCAACACCCTGTATTCGAATACAGACTCCTTGTATTCAAATACAGAGGCTTTCACAGTGCAAAAGTCAGAATTCCACAACTTCAGTAAAGTCTCAAAAAAACATCATCACCAACACTTCAAAACTATCACAAAAATTCCATTTTTATTCACCACAAACCTTCCCCAAGGTACCCCAACACTTAAGGTTTATCAAACAATGTTTAAAACTTGAATTTCTGAAAAACACGAATCTGTAATCGAATACAGCTCCCTTGTATTCGAATACAGAAGCTAAAATAGTGAAAAATCAGCATTCTGTATTCGAATACGAGGTTGTCGTAGTCGAATACAGATGCGAAGTCAGTGGCAAAGGTTGCAAATCTGTATTCGACTACACAGGGTCGTAGTCGAATACAGATGCTAAAACAGAAGCAAAAATTGCTAATCTGTATTCGACTACAGAGGGTCGTAGTCGAATACAAACTCGAAAATCTGAAGAAAACAAAAGCTTTGCAGGCTGTATTCGAATACACTCAAGCCGTATTCGAATACACCTTCAAATTCAGTGAAATTTCCTGGAACTTCAACACATTTTCAAAACCTTTTCCTTTGAAAAAAACAACCAAAACCCTAGAATCATAATTACCAATCTTTATAAACCTCACAACTCAGACATTTTTCATTAAACATCAACAACAGATTTTCAAGAAGAACACTTCCACCATTTCAAATCCCTCTTCTTTTGAAACCACCATCAACACCAGGTTGTTTAACAAAACACAACAAAAACACAGAATCACTAAAACCAGAAAGTCAATCACAAAACAGTCCCACACAAACTAACTCAAGCATTTGGATCATCTCCAATACAACACCAACCAAATCATCATTCAAAACACAACATAATGATTTCTTACTCAACACAACAAACAATATATCATCAACACAACAACACAATCAATTCCTTCACTGGAAACAGCAAGAACATCAACACAGTTTGATTTCCAAAACAGAATACAATGTTTTTCACAAACATAAACCAATAATCATTTATCTCACATGCATTTATAGCCCTAAATGCAAATTTAGAAAGTTGGAAGGTGCCCTTACCTTAGTTACGTTCCCTTAACTCGTACGCTTCTGCGACAAAAGTCGACGATACTCCCGTTTCGTGTTCGCCGCTACGAAAGTTAGTTCTTTAGCTCCGTAACGATCAGAGGAATAACTTTCGTACTCGAAACTTTCTGATTCGACACTCAGATTTTCCAGAAAGATGACTTTTGAGTAAACTGTTTTTCTTCACCAACACTCAGAAATATCAAAAGAAAAAGAAGACAATAAAGCAGAACTGGCGCCGTAGAGGAAATAAGGAAGAGCTTCTCACTTAAATATCCACATAAATGCTGACTAACACAGCAGAGGAAAAGGAGGAATTGTTTCTTTCCTCACAAATATCTACGCCACCTCACCCAACTCTTATATTAAAATATCTTTTGATCCTCCAGCACTTAACCCGTCTCGTCGAAATTAGCAGAGAATATCTTAATTAACGGCCCGATAATTTAATTACTCGAAATTAAATTAAATCATCCATTTTCCAATGATTTTAATTCCACCTCCAAAACAAATGCATATATATATATATTTATATTTACACAAAACATATATATATATATATATTGAATATTTTACAAATATTCCCAAATACACTTAAAATTAAATCTAAATTTAATTTTAAAATTAAGGGTCTTACATTACTACCCCCCTTAAATTAGTTTCGTCCTCGAAACTACATGTCGTTAAACAAATGAGGATGTAGTTCCCTCATCTTACTCTCTAGTTCCCAAGTCGCGTCTCCAGTAGTCGGATTCCAAATCACTTTGACTAGTGGGACTTCCTTGTTCCTCAACTGTTTAATCTTCCTGTCCTCAATTCTTATAGGGAATACTTCAAATGACAGGTTATCCTTCAGCTGAATTGTGTCTGGTTCGATCACATGTGACGGATCTGAAATATATTTCCTTAACTGCGACACGTGAAATACGTCATGAATATTGGACAGCATTGGAGGTAAAGTGTAACACCCCGAGTTTAAAACACAGCGCGAGTGTATTTTTTTATTTTTTTTTTAAAACGAATTCATAAATAAAAGAGTTTTCAGAATTCCGCTTCAAGGAAATTAAAATGAATTCAAATTAAATATCATTCGACTTCGTAATAAAAAATAGTAAGGAATTTAAAACAGCAACATCACAATTAAATCGAATTAGATATTTATCGAAATTTGATCTTTATAATATACTAAAATAAAGATACATCAAAATATTTATCAGAGTGCGGAAGAGTTTTACAATAATTCCCAAAATGAATATTTACAGCCATTGAGTTCAAAGCCCTATACATAAGTCTACTCTGATCATACCCTAAGCTACAGTAGCATTACAATATTCACAAGTCTTTTCTTCGCCCAGCTGTTTATCTCTTTGCATAGCCCACAAGTAAAGATCAAGGGAAACTAACGAAGTTCCCTATTGTTAGTATGAACATCAGGGGTACGGTTCTGAATCTCATCTGAGGGCAAAGCCCAATTCCACAATAATTGTAAAGGGTCACCGACCGAAAATAACAATTACCACATAACAGTTATATCAAGAATACCAAACATATTCATAGTACATGATGATAAATAAGGATGCTAAATTTTGAAATACATGTCATTTGTACTTTACAAAACAACAACCAAGTAAGTATGAAAATCATGATGTAAGCACAAACATCAATTCATCCGAAATTATAGATTTCAAAACAATACTTACTCACACAACAATTTTCCACCATCAACATAAAATCAAAACGTGACCCTTCGGTCAAACACTCCGATGCAATATGTATATGCTCATGTTCATAAATTCTTGGAATCACCAAGGTGCAGTCGCTTATAGACCAGCACAATTTAATGGCCCTCATGACCAGGGTGCAATCGCATACAGATCAGCACCAGTGCAGTCGCATACAGACCAACACTCGTACAGTCACTACAAACCAGCACGTTTGACATAAACCAAGGTACAATCACTACAGATCAGTACCTAGTGCAATCACTACAGATCAGCACGTTGCTGCGCATTTCAGGGTACATACACTACAGTTCAGCACCAATGCAGTCGTTTATCTGACCAACACTTATATACCAAGGTACAATCACATATTAGTACCTAGTGCAATCACTACAGATCAGCACTCGTGCAATCACTACAGATCAGCACGTGGATGCGCATTACTCTGTGGCCCATCGCGGGTACCACCTGACTATGCCATGCATTAGTATGCATTGTTTCACTTCATTGAAAACAGTATGCAACCTTAGTAAAATTCATGCATTTTCCTCATTTTTCAAAACATCTCAACACATTCAAAGATTAACCATTCAAGCAAGCATTACACTTTGCATTACCTCAAAGTTCCACTCTTTATTAACAAAGGTTTTTCCCCAACTGTTAAGATTCAAAGCTGTGATTAAAACTGAGGTTTTCTGGCAAAAATACGAATTTGTATTCGAATACAGCTTCATTGTATTCGAATACAGAAGCCAAACAAGGCAGAATCAACATCCTGTATTCGAATACAGACTCCTTGTATTCGAATACAGAGGCTGTCACAGTACAAAAATCAGAATTTCTACAACTTTAGTAAATTCTCAAAAACTTCATCATCACCACTTCAAACTATCACCAAATTTCCATTTTTAATCACCACAAACCTTCCCAAGGTACCCCAACACTTAAGGTTTATAAAACAATGTTAAAAACTTGAATTTCTGAAAAACACGAATCTGTATTCGACTACAGCTCCCTTGTATTCGAATACTGAAGCTAAAGCAGTGAAAAATCAGCATTCTGTATTCGAATACGAGGTTGTCGTAGTCGAATACAGATGCGAAGTCAGTGGCAAAAGTTGTAAATCTGTATTCGGCTACAGAGGGTCGTAGTCGAATACAGAAGCTAAGTCATAAGCAAAATTGGAAAATCTGTATTCGACTACAGAGGGTCGTAGTCGAATACAAGTTCGAAAATCTGTAGAAAACAGAAGCCTTGCAGGCTGTATTCGAATACACTCAAGCCGTATTCGAATACACCTTCAAATTCAGTGAAATTTCCTGGAACTTCAACACCTTTTTAAAACCTTTCCTTTGAAAAACCAACCCAACCCTAGAATCATAATTACCACTCTTTAAAATCTCAACTCAGAACATTTTTCATCCAATATCAGCAACAGATTGTTTTAACAAAACCCAGCAAAACACAGATTCACTCAAATCAGAATAACCTCACTGATTTTTAACAAAACAAAATCAGAACCAGAATCATCATTCAGCACACACAGAATGATTTCCAAAACATAACACCATGTTTTTCACAAACATAAACCAATAATCATTCATCACACATGCATTTACAGCCCTAAATGCAATCTAAAAAGTTGGAAGGTGCCCTTACCTTAGTTACGTTCCCTTAGCTCGTACGCTTCTGCGACAAAAGCCGACGATACTCCCGTTCGCGTTCGCCGCTACAAAAATTAGTTCTTTAGCTTCGTAACGATAAGAGGAATGACTTTCGTACTCGAAACTTTCTGATTTGACACTCAGATTTTCCAGAACGATCGCTTTTGAGTAAACTGTTTTTCTTCACCAACACTCAGAAAATTAGAAGAAGAAGAAGAAGAAGATAAAGCAGAAACTGTCGTATAGAGGAAAGAAGAAAAGCTTCTCACTTAAGTATCCACTTAAATGCAACTGACATAGCAGAGGAGAGAGGAATTGTTTCCTTTTTCACAAATATCTACGCCACCTCACCAACTCTTATATTAAAATATCTTCTGATCCTCTAGCAATTAATCTGTTTCGTCGCAAATAGTAGAAAATATCTTAATTAATCGGCCCGATAATTTAATTACTCGAAATTAAATTAATTCATCCATCATCCATAATTTTAATTCCAACTTCAAAACAATTAATTACATATATATATTTACACAAAATATACATATATTGAATATTACACCAATATTCCCAAAATACCCTTAAAATCAAATCTGAATTTAATTTTAAAATTTAAGGGTCTTACATAAAGCAATCCGATAAGCCAATGGTCCAATACGTGCAGTAATCTGGTATGGTCCAATAAATTTTGGAGTCAATTTTCTGGATTTAATAGCCCTGCCCACTCCAGTTGTAGGCGTGACTCTTAGAAATACATTATCGCCTTGCTGAAATTCCAAAGGTCTGCGACGCTTGTCCGCATAACTCTTTTGACGATCCTGTGAAATCTTCATTTTCTCTTGTATCCTCTTGACTTTTTCTGTAGTTTGTTCCACCATCTCAGGTCCAACAATCATACTTTCTCCGTCTTTATACCAACATAAAGGCGTTTGACACTTGCGTCCATACAATGCTTCATAGGGTGCCATTCCAATGCTCGCATGAAAACTGTTGTTGTAGGTGAACTCAATCAATGGCAGTACATCATCCCAACTTCCCCTGTCATCCAATACGCATGTTCTTAATAGATCTTCCAAGGACTGATTTGTCCTCTCGGTTTGTCCATCTGTTTGTGGATGGTAAGCTGAACTCAATTTCAGTTTTGTTCCCAACGCTTCATGCAACGCTCCCCAAAAGTGAGATGTGAACTTTGGGTCACGGTCCGATACAATACTCGATGGGACTCCGTGCAATCTCACAATTTCAACGATGTAGATTTCTGTCAGCTTATCCACCTTATAATTGGTCTTTACCGGCAAGAAATGTGCAGATTTGGTCAATCGATTTACTATTACCCAAATCGAATCATTCTTTCTTCTTGTCTTGGGCAATCCAGTTATAAAATCCATGGAAATGCTATCCCACTTGAAGTAGCAAAATTGATTTACAAGGAAGGGGGTTTGAATTGTAAATCTCCCTTTTTAAATTTTCCAGAAAAACTTCAGTTTTAAGCTCAAGAAAGTTCTTGGTTAAGGAAGCAGAAAAACAGAGAACGTTCTTGGTTTTATCAGAAAACGGAGAACATTCAGTTTAGTATGTAAAACAGAAAAACGATTTTGTATTTCAATCTTAAAAACAATAAAATTTGATAAGGAGGTTAGGGATAAGAAATACCACACGCAGATATATCCTGGTTCACCCAAACTTGGGCTACGTCCAGTCCTCACGAAGTGAGATTTTCCACTAAGTGTTTAAAACAAGAACCTTCTTGGTTTTACAGCACCTAGTCTAGATCAACCTTGATCTTTTGTTTTCAGAACTTAAACTAATTCCTACCCAGAAAAAGTTTAACCAAATCACCTATCAATCTTGATAGGATTTCTTACAATCTACCCAAACTATCTTTTACTCTTATAGTTTGAGTTTACAATGATGATGAGATTGATTTTGTTTAGAATCTGTGAATTCTCAACTCTTGTTTGAGATTCGATTCTTTACAGATAAATCAGAATATATATCAGAGTAAAACAATTTAACTAAAAACTGATTTTGTAAGTGATTTTCAGAACTTCAAGTATGAATGTGAATGATTGTAATAGATGTGTTAGCACTTGAACTTCTTATTTTTCCTTGAGCTATGGCCTTCCTTTTATAGGCTTGAAAGCAGTGAATGAAGGCCAATATAGCCATTGTAAAGGCCTTGTGTCAGACTGGTCCAGTGACTTTATTTCTAATTAAAAATAATCCTTTTATTCTTTTGATCAGTCTTGAGCTGTAATGCATTTTGGATCAATCTTTCTTGAGTTGTTAATGATCTTCTGAAGCTTATGATAAGTGGCAATTTTGTTGGCTTGATCTGAAGCTTTGGATCAATAAAAACAGATTGAAAACAATCACGAAAGCTTGAAGTAAGAAGCTTGTATTGAAGCTTCTAAAACTGCCTGGAGATTGATGATCATTTTGGACCTTTGTACTTTAAGTATCCTGGAGACTGATGATCAATCTGGATGTTTTTTTAGGCCATACTAGAATCTGTCTTGACTTCAAGACTGTTTTAACATTCTTGACAGCTAGTTCCAGAACTGTCTGGACAGGCATCTTTGATAGCCTTATTCTTTCTCAATTTGAACGACTTCTTGAATTGAATAGATCCTATGTGTTCTCTGCCATGTAGTGATCATATCCATGTAACTTCCAGAGCCAACAACTTCAATTAAGTGTTGGAGAAAGTTTGGTCTTTATGGTGTCGTGGTCTGGCAAACATTCTCCGTTTTCCAGAATGTGGAGAATGTTCTTTTGCTGCTGTTTTCTTTGATTCTTATGAAACCTGTCTTTGATTTAAAACACTCAAAAGCACATATTAAATTAACAATACATTTAGAATCATAATTAAACAATCTTTAATTAACCTTTGTTTGTTTTCATCAAAACATTAAATTTGAGAGTTTGTCTTAACAATCTCCCCCTTTTTGATGATGACAAACATGTTAATTTAGATTTTAATTTTGATTCTAATTTTGAAAGAGCTTGAAAGCTCCCCCTCAATTTGTGCAGTGATTTAAATTTAACAGAAGATAAATCATGTTCATTCAAAAGATAAAACAGTTCAGCAAATAGATTTTTCATTAATGAATAATTACAACGATAGATCAAGTTAGAAGATATACAGAAGTAGCAAATACGAAAGGACTTCTATTTAGTAAACACAAACTTAATCTAAAATCTCCTAATTAATTCTCCCCCTTTGTCACAGCAAAAAGGTAGGAGAAAAATATCCTAAGTAGCCAATGAAGGTGAAGATCCTTCTGAAGAAGAAGATCTTGCAGGATCAGCAACTGGCTGAGGAGATGGAGAAGGATGGATAGGAGGCGGAACAAGTCCAAGCTTTGGAGCTAGTTGTTCTATCATCCATGTTCGCAGAAGTGTGGACTCAAAATCCTGTTGAGCTTGGCGTGCCATGATTGTCTGAAGGGCAGCCATGATCTCAGAGTTGGTTGGTCCCTTAGGTGGAGGCATTGCAGAAGCAGGGTGAGTGGAAGTTGAAGGAATGGAGGCAGAAGACGAGGATTGATTGATTGAGGGTCAGAAGCAGAAAGTTGGGGGGCAGAAGGAATAACGTGGGGTCAGAAGGAACGTTTTGGGGGCCAAAAGGAATAGTGTGGGGGCAGAAGGAATAATGTGGGATCAGAAGGAACGTTTTGGGGGGCAGAAGGTATCCTCTGATATCCTCTAGTTGAGGTATCCTCTGATATCCTCTGGTTGAGGTATCCTCTGATAGCAGCTTCGTGAGGTATCCTCTGATGGCAGCTTCGTGAGGTATCCTCTGATGACAGTTTCGTGAGGTATCCTCTGATTCTACGTAGGCGTTTTTACGAGCACTGGTTTTTGTTCTTGCCATTTTTTCAGAGACGAAGAAGGGTTTTTGAGGAAGATGAAAGGAAGGATTTTGAATGTTGAGTGAGAAGCTTCAAAGGCAGAAAATTTTATTCAGAGGGAAAAGAGTAATGATGAGTGAAAAACCTAGGGAAGGATGATGAGTGAGAAACTTTGCAGTGTTAGTGCATTTTTGGAGGCAGGGGACAAGAGCATTAAATGCCAAAACTCCCCTTTTCCTTTTGCCTGTGCAGAAAAGAAGTGACACGCATAGGAGAAAGTTGATTTAAAAAACGGAGAAAGTTGACTGAAAAACGGAGATTGATAAACGTTCTCCTTTTTCTGCCGAAGTAGTTTTAATGAGATTTCTCTGGATTTCTCATGATTTTCAGTCTTTCCTTAATTGAATTAAAACTATCCTCAGCAAGAGGCTTTGTAAATACATCAGCAAGCTGATTTTGGGTATCAACAAAGATTAATTCAATGTTTTTCTTGCTAACATGATCTCTAATGAAATGATGCTTAATTTCAATATGCTTAGATCTAGAATGCTGAATTGGATTTTTAGACAGATTAATAGCACTAGTATTATCACAGTAAATTGGGACATTAGAATAACTTACAGAGAAGTCTTCAAGTTGATTATTTATCCAAATTACTTGGGAGCAACAATTTGCAGCTGATACATATTCAGCTTCAGTTGTTGATAGTGCAATCGTGTTTTGTTTTCTACATGACCAGCTGATTAGGGCTTCTCCCAGGAACTGGCATGAGCCACTTGTGCTCTTTCTTTCAGTTTTGTCCCCACCATAATCAGCGTCGCAGTAAGCTACAAGATCAAAATGTGAACCTTTTCTATACCAAAGGCCAAGATCAGTAGTACCAACAAGATATCTAAAAATTCTTTTTACAGCAGTTAAATGAGATTCTTTGGGTGCAGATTGAAATCTAGCACATAATCCTACTGCAAATACGATATCAGGTCTACTTGCAGTTAGATATAACAAAGAACCAATCATTCCTCTGTATTCTTTTTCAGAAACAGATTTTCCATTTTCATCTTTGTCCAATGAAGAAGATGGATGCATGGGAGTAGTCATGATTTTGGCTTCATTCATTTTGTATTTCGTTAAAAGATCTTTTGTATATTTTTCTTGAGAAATAAAAATGCCATCATCATGCTGCTTGATTTGTAAACCAAGAAAGTATCTCAACTCCCCCATCATGCTCATTTCAAATTCACTTTGCATAAGATTTGAAAAGGCATCACACATTTTTTCATTGGTGGAACCAAAGATTATATCATCAACATACACTTGCACTATGAGTAAATCATTTTTATCAATTTTCTTAAAGAGTGTAGTGTCAATGTTTCCTCTAGAAAAACCATTTTTGATTAAAAAAGAACTTAATCTTTCATACCAAGCTCTTGGTGCTTGTTTCAGACCATATAGAGCTTTGGTAGGTTTATAAACATGGTCTGGTTTTGATTGATTTTCAAAGCCAGGGGGTTGTCGTACATAAACTTGCTCATTTAAAAAACCATTTAAAAAAGCACTTTTAACATCCATTTGAAAATGTTTTATGAGTTTATGAGATGCATATGCAAGAAGAATTCGTATAGCCTCTAACCTTGCAACTGGTGCGAAAGTTTCATCATAATCAATACCTTCTTGTTGATTGTAACCTTGAGCAACCAGTCTGGCTTTGTTACGAATAACCTTACCTTCTTCGTCGAGTTTGTTTCTAAACACCCATCTTGTTCCAATGATGGTATGGTTTTGAGGATCTGGTACAAGATTCCAGACTTCATTCTTTTCGAACTGATGAAGTTCTTCTTTCATTGCATTAACCAAGATTGATCAACAATGGCTTCTTTGATTGACTTTGGTTCTAGTTGGGAGATCATTGCCATGTTGCTGTTGTCATCCTCTTTGAAAGACATTCTGGTTCGAATTCTATCAGTTGTATTTCCAATAATCTGATCCTGGGGATGATCACTTATTGTTTTCCAGCTTTTTGGAAGAGAATGAAGTGGAGACTGTTTATCAGTCTAGTTTTCCTGGGGAACATTCTGCTGCTGCTGTCCAGAATGTTCTTCTTCTTCATCATCTTTCTTGCTCATTTCCAGATCATCAAATTCATCAAATAATACATGTATGCTAATTTCAACAACCTTTGTTTTGAGATTAAACACACGAAATCCTTTAGATTCGGTTGAGTATCCCAAGAATATGGCTTTGTCTGATTTAGCATCAAACTTTCCAAGGTTTTCTTTGTTGTTCAAGATGTAACAATAACACCCAAAGATGTGAAAATATGAAATGTTTGGCTTTCTATTTTTCCAGATTTCATATGGTGTTTTGTTGATGATTTTTCTTATTGTTACACGGTTTAAGATGTAGCATGAAGTGTTTATGGCTTCAGCCCAAAAATATTTTTCAACATTTGATTCTTCCAACATTGTTCTTGCCATTTCCTGCAACGTTCTGTTTTTGCGTTCAACAACCCCATTTTGTTGAGGAGTTCTAGCACATGACAGATTGTGGGAAATGCCAAGTTCATCAAAAAATGCTTTAAAGGAAGCGTTTATAAATTCTCCTCCATGATCACTTCTTACAGAAATGATGCTGGAATCTTTTTCATTTTGAACCTTCTTACAAAATTTTTTGAAAGCATCAAATGCATCATCTTTTTGTTTTAAAAATAAGACTCATGTATATCGAGAATAATCATCAACAATAACAAAACCATATCTCATTCCACCTAGACTTGTTGTTTTAATGGGACCAAAAAGATCTATGTGAAGTAGCTCAAGGACTCTATTTGAGGAAATAAAATCTTTTGGACGAAAGCTACTTTTAACTTGTTTTCCTTTAGCACAAGCTTCACATATTTTATCTTTATCAAAATTGATTTTTGGCAATCCTCTAACAAGTTCTAGTTTTGAAATCTTTGAAATAGTTTTCATACTGATGTGTCCTGTCCTCTTGTGCCAAATCCATTTATCTTTGTTTATGGACATGAAGCAGGATTCATCAGGTAATTCTTCAAGGTATAAAACATAAAGATTTTTCTTTCTTATACCTGAAAAAATGAGTTCGCCATTTTTGTTTTTAACTTCACAGAAGTTTGGTTTAAAAATAACCTCGAAGCCATTGTCACATAGTTTACTTATGCTTAAGAGATTATGTTTCAGACCTTCTACATATGGAACATCAGAAATTTGAGCTGAGTTTTTCTTACCAATGGTTCATTTACCTTTGATTTGAGCTTGGTTGTTGTTACCAAAGGTTACAGAACCTCCTTTTTTCTTTTCAAATGACATGAAGGAGCTTTTATCTCCTGTCATATGTCTTGAACAGCCACTGTCCAAGAACCATGGCTTTTTCTTGACAAGTTGAAATCCATTCTGCATAAGATGTTATATTGACTTTAGGTACCCACTTGGTTTTGGGTCCTTGAGAGTTAGTTTCAGGATTGGATTTTCTTTTGAAATAACATGCTGATTCATGATGACCAAATTTGAGACAATAGGAACATTTAACAGTTGGTCTTGGTGTTGTATTTGAAATATGAGTTTTTGAAGGTTTGAATCTTGATTGTGTAAAGATTCTGGATCGTTCTCCCTTTTTTAAACTTTCTGGAGAATGTTCAGTTTTTCTTTTTGAACTTTCTCCGTTTTGAGAATAAGCTGGAGAACGTTCTGGTTTTTTCAAAATTGGCTTTTTCTTTTCAAACATCTTTCTGCTCTTAATCTTTTCATCCCGTTTTTTGAAATAGCACGCAAATTCCAAATGTCCAAGTTTTTTACAGTATGAACATTTTGTTTTGCATTTTTCGATCTTGCTTTCCAGAATAAAAAAGTTTTCGTACATTTTGGTTTTTTGAGTTTGATCAAAACCAAGACCAGCCTTATCAAATATTCCTATTTGCGATCCCATGATCTTCTGAAAAGTTTCAGTAGCTTTTATAAAATTAAGCAAATCAGTTTTTAAAATTTCATTTTCAGATTTAAGATTAACGTTCTCCGTTTTAGCAGCAGAACGTTCTTGACCTTTCTGAATTTCACAATCTTGCTGTTTTGATTCCCTCAGTTCTTGAATGGTATTCTTAAGAATATCAATCATGGCCTGAGCCTTTTCTTTCTCTTCTTTTTCTTTAAAAACTTGTTCTTTTAAAGAACTACATTTTTGTATAAGAGTGTTCGAATCATTTAGCAAGTTATCAAATTCTTTTCCCATTAATTCACACAGAGAACAGGGTTCAGAATCTACTACCTCGTTTTCTTCTATGTCTGCCATCAAGCATATGTTGGCTTCTTCTTCTTCTTCTTCTTCTTCTTCTTATTCTTCAGAGTCATCCCATGTAGCCAGCATTGATTTCTTTTTGAAAGGAAATCGTTTTGGTTTATTCTTATTCAATGGACATTCAGATTTGTAATGTCCAAGTTTATTGCAACCAAAGCATGTAATCTGGCTCTTATCAACTTATGTTTTGGGATTTTTATTGGGAAATCCCTTTTTGATTTGATCTCTCCTTCTCATCATTCTTTGTATTTTCTGGTGAGAAGAGCAATTTCTTCATCAGCATCTTCTTGTCCAGTTTCTTCTGGTTCTTCATCAGTTTGTAGAATGATGCTTTCTTGAGATGCTTTTAGAGCTACTGCTTTTCCTTTCTTGATAGGTTTATCTTCTTGTAGCAGTATTTCATGTGCTCTTAAAGTTCCTATCAATTCTTCCAGGGGAAGTGTTTCAAGATTCTTGGCTTGGCTTATAGCTGTTACCATTGGTCTGCATACAACTAGAAGACATCTCATGATTTTTCTTACCCTATCTTGTATTGAATAGGCTTTGCCAAGAGAACACATTTCATTCACTATTGTTGTGAATCTTGCGTACATCTCATCAATGGTTTCTCCTTCTTGCATTTCGAATAATTCGAATTTTCTTATACCAATGTCAATCCTTGTTTCTTTGACATGGCTCGTGCCTTCATGGTGAGTTTGTAATGTGTCCCATACTTCTTTGGCAGTTGCACATTCGTCTACTCTTTCACTTTCTTCCCTGCTCAAAGCACACGATAAGAATAAATGAGCTTTGGAGTTTATGAGTACCTTAGCTTTATCATCAGAAGTCCAGTCTGCTTCTTTCTTTTCTGTTGAAGCTGGATCTTCTTGATTCATCCTTGGAACATGATTTCCATTTACTATGATGTTCCACATGCCTGTGTCCTATGATTTAAGAAACAATTGCATTTTGTTTTTCCAAAAATAATAATCAGTACCATCAAAGAATGGTGGTCTGTTAGAGGATCCTCCCTCAACAATGTATTTTGCATTAGACATTTTCTGGATCTTTTTCTCAAACACTGGTTAGGTGTTCTTTCTAGAGACCTTGCTCTGATGCCAATTGAAGTAGCAAAATTGATTTACAAGGAAGGGGGTTTGAATTGTAAATCTCCCTTTTTAAATTTTCTAGAAAAACTTCAGTTTTAAGCTCAAGAAAGTTCTTGGTTAAGGAAGCAGAAAAACAGAGAACGTTCTTGGTTTTATCAGAAAACGGAGAACGTTCAGTTTAGTATGTAAAACAGAAAAACGATTTTGTATTTCAATCTTAAAAACAATAAAATTTGATAAGGAGGTTAGGAATAAGAAATACCACACGCAGATATATCCTGGTTCACCCAAACTTGGGCTACGTCCAGTCCTCACGAAGTGAGATTTTCCACTAAGTGTTTAAAACAAGAACCTTTTTGGTTTTACAGCACCTAGTCTAGATCAACCTTGATCTTTTGTTTTCAGAACTTAAACTAATTCCTACCCAGAAAAAGTTTAACCAAATCACCTATCAATCTTGATAGGATTTCTTACAATCTACCCAAACTATCTTTTACTCTTATAGTTTGAGTTTACAATGATGATGAGATTGATTTTGTTTAGAATCTGTGAATTCTCAACTCTTGTTTGAGATTCGATTCTTTACAGATAAATCAGAATATATATTAGAGTAAAACAATTTAACTAAAAACTGATTCTGTAAGTGATTTTCAGAACTTCAAGTATGAATGTGAATGATTGTAATAGCTGTGTTAGCACTTGAACTTCTTATTTTTCCTTGAGCTGTGGCCTTCCTTTTATAGGCTTGAAAGCAGTGAATGAAGGCCAATATAGCCGTTGTAAAGGCCTTGTGTCAGACTGGTCCAGTGACTTTATTTCTAATTAAAAATAATCCTTTTATTCTTCTGATCAGTCTTGAGCTGTAATGCGTTTTGGATCAATCTTTCTTGAGTTGTTAATGATCTTCTGAAGCTTCTGATAAGTGGCAATTTTTTTGGCTTGATCTAAAGCTTTGGATTAGTAAAAACAGATTGAAAACAATCACGAAAGCTTGAAGTAAGAAGCTTGTACTAAAGCTTCTAAAACTGCCTGGAGATTGATGATCATTCTGGACCTTTGTACTTTAAGTATCCTGGAGACTGATGATCAATCTGGATGTTTTTTTAGGCCATACTGGAAACTGTCTTAACTTCAAGACTGTTTTAACATTCTTGACAGCCAGTTCCAGAACTGTCTAGACAGGCATCTTTGAGAGCCTTATTCTTTCTCAATTTGAACGACTTCTTGAATTGAATAGATCCTATGTGTTCTCTGCCATGTAGTGATCATATCCATGTAACTTCCAGAGCCAACAACTTCAATTAAGTGTTGGAGAAAGTTTGGTCTTTATGGTGTCGTAGTCTGGCAAACATTCTCCGTTTTCCAGAATGTGGAGAATGTTCTTTTGCTGCTGTTTTCTTTGATTCTTATGAAACCTGTCTTTGATTTAAAACACTCAAAAGCACAGATTAAATTAACCATACATTTAGAATCATAATTAAACAATCTTTAATTAACCTTTGTTTGTTTTCATCAAAACATTAAATTTGAGAGTTTATCTTAACACCACTTCCATTCCGGTATATCCAAAGGCTGCAACATTCCAGCATGTCGTTGATGTTCCACCTTCGCTTTTTGACAAGTTAAACAAGCCGATACATACTCCGCTACGTCCCTCTTCATTCCTGGCCACCAGTAATTCTGTCTTAAGTCCTGGTACATCTTGGTCGCTCCAGGATGAATACTTAACTTACTCTTATGAGCCTCTTCCAAAATTGCTCTTCTCATTTATGCAGCTTCCGGTACACAAACCCTTCCGTTACATCTCAGAATATCATCTGTTCCGATGCTGAATTCAGTGGTCTGTCCTTGCGCTATCAGATTCCTTTTTTCTTGGATCAATGCGTCATCTTGCAAGTTTGCAATCTCCTCCAGTAATCCACTCGAAATTGTTATCATTCCACACTTTATCATTCCTGGTGCAAACTCTACGTCCAAGTGTAGATCTCTAAATGCTTCCCACAACTCTTGTTGTCTGGCCATTAACATTGAAGATACTGACACACTTTTTCTGCTCAATGCATCAGCCACTACATTGGCTTTTCCAGGGTGATATTGTAATGAAAAATCAAAATCTTTGAGAGTCTCCATCCATCTCCTCTAATGCATGTTCAATTCTTTCTGATCAAACAGATACTTCAAACTTTTATGGTCACTGAATACCGTGAACGTGCATCCATAAAGGTAGTGTCTCCAGACCTTTAATGCAAACACTACAGTAGCAAGCTCTAAATCATGAGTCGGATAGTTCCGTTCGTGAGCTTTCAATTGCCTTGAGGCGTAGGCGACAGCTTTCTGGTGTTGCATCAAAACACAGCCCAGACCCTGGTGAGATGCATCACAATAAACCTCATATGGTTCCTCTGGTTGTTGCAAAACCAATACTGGTGAGGTTGTCAACTTTTCCTTAAGCAACTGAAAATTCTCTTCACACTTCTCTGTCCATGCAAACGGCTGATTCTTCCTGGTGAGTTGTGTCAAAGGAGCTACAATCTTAGCAAATCCCTCAATAAATCTCCTATAGTATCCTGCCAGTCCGACGAAACTTCTTATATCTGTGATGGTCTGAGGTTGTTTCCAAGCAAGAATTGTCTCAATCTTTGCCGGATCTACAACAATTCCTTCCTTTGTTATTACATGTCCCAAGAAGTTCACTTCCTTTAGCCAAAACTCGCATTTCGACAAATTGGCATACAGCTGCTTTTCGCGTAATACTTCAGGAACTTGACGCAAATGCTCTCCATGTTCTTCTTCATCCTTTGAATAAATCAATATATCATCAATGAACACCACCACGAATTTATCCAGAAATGGGCTGAAGATCCTATTCATATAATCCATAAAAATCGCTGGTGCATTCGTAACTCCAAATGGCATAACAAGATATTCATAATGCCCGTAACGAGTCCTGAAAGCGGTCTTTTGAATATCTCCTTCTCTTACTCGAATCTGATGATATCCCGATTTCAAATCCATTTTTGAAAACACTGCTGCTCCCATCAATTGGTCCATCAAATCATCGATGCGCGGTAAAGGATAACGATTCTTAATGGTTACCTTGTTAAGTTGCCTGTAATCCACACATAAGCGTGAACTTCCATCCTTTTTCTTAACTAACAACACCGGAGCTCCCCACGGTGACACACTTGGCCTGATAAATCCTTTCTCCAACAGACCTTCAATTTGATCCTTAAGCTCGTTTAATTCCAATGGCGACATTCTATACGGCACAATTGAAATGGGTCCAGTTCCTGGGTGCAAATCAATGAAGAACTCCACTTCTCTTACTGGGGGTAATCTTGGAATTTCTGTTGGAAATACGTTCGAATACTCTTTGACTAACACTACATCTTCTATACTCACATCCATCTTGGTCTCCACGTTAGCCAATGTTAAAAATTCCTGAGTTCCTTCTCTCAGTGATACTCCGAGCTTGTTAGCAAACAAATACCGAACGACTCCAGGTTCGGGAAAAAGAACTAATTTGCAGGCACAATCCAAGACTACATAATTATAAGACATCCAATCCATGCCGAGAATTATCTCGAGTGATTGTAGGAGTAGACATATTAAATTAACCAAGAAATCTTTATCTTGAATTGTTACAGGACAACGTAAACATGCAGAATTTACGGTCAAAGTCTGAGCAGGTGTGGAAACAATCAAATCAAAAGGCAAAGCAGACATAGATAGCTTTAAACGATTTACACAATCCATAGCAATGAAAGAATGAGTTGCTCTCGAATCAAAAAGTGCAGTTAATGTGTTACCTGCAATCTGGCAGTCTTGTTGGATTAAATTAGGAGTTTGACTTCCAGCAGCAGCACCCATGTGGTAGACGCGTCCCCTAGTAATAGGACGAGTGGCCCTAGCTGTATTCACTGTTGGTTCCACCTTCGGAGCCCGACAATCCCTTGCAATGTGTCCTGGCTTTTGACAATTGAAACATACAAGATCCCTTGTGGTACATGCTGTAGCCATGTGTCCCTATCTTCCGCATCGGAAGCATCGAACTCCTTGTCCTAATTGTCTTCCAAAGTTCTGATTTCCTGGCCGATTTTGGCCTCTACTGTTGTTCTGGGGTCTGTTATATGGCTTAACCACTTGCTTTCCTTTGCTGTTTTGATAGTTCATCCTTCTAGGTCCTCCCGAATTAAAGTTCCCTCCTCGGTTGGCCCTCCTATTTTTCATGTCCTCAACCTCTCTACACTTCTCCACTAGAACTTGGAAACGTTGAATTCCCAAGGGTAAAACGGAGTCTTGAATTTCATATTTCAGTCCGTTTTGAAAACGATGGCACATAAATGGTTCATCAACTTCTTCCCGGAAGAATCTGAAATGTCTGGACAGCGATTCAAATTTAGCCGCATATTCTCCCACTGTCATATTACCCTGGTGCAATTTCAGGAAATCGTCACCCAATTTGGTCCTAGTGCTCACCGGGAAGTACTTGTCCAAAAACTTCTTCTTGAACGAATCCCAGTTTACCTCCTCATGAGCTACCCCCATCAGTAGCCTTGTACTCCTCCACCAATACTCTGCATCCCCTAGCAGCAGATATGAAGCATAATTGACTTTTACTGCTGCCTGGCAGTTAATCATTTCAAAGATTTTCTCCATTTCCTGAATCCATTGGTCCACTCTTTCTGGACCCTCATCACCTTTGAACTTATGAGGATTATGACGACGAAAATCCTCTAGTCCTCTTGACTCAGCAGTACAAATTTCTCTTTCTCTTTTCTCTAAGTCATGCTGAGTCTTCGCAGCCGTCTGTGCAGCAACAGACGCAGCCATATTATTCATTGCTTCAGCCATCCTATCTTCCCAGCTGTCATTGGTTCTTACGGTGTCGTCTCTCCTTGGAGGCATGGTTCCACTACAAAACCATCATCAAGTAGAAATCTCACACCATTTAGAATAATTCCAAAATATAGCTCAACAACATCATTATTTCAGCACACCACAACTATACAAGACTTGACACTCTAACTACTTGCTCCTATGTATGATCATATAACGAATTAAAACCAACAATTAAATCAGAGCTTTAACCCAAAACTTTAACCAAATGTCTGATACCACTAATGTAACACCCCGAGTTTAAAACACAGCGCGAGTGTATGTTTTTTTAAAAAAAAAACGAATACATAAATAAAAGAGTTTTCAGAATTACGTTTCAAGGAAATTAAAATCAATTCAAATGAAATATCATTCGACTTCGTAATCAAAAATAATAAGGTAATTAAAACAACATCACAATTAAATCGAATGAGATATTTGTGGGAATTTGATCTTGATAATATACTAAAATAAAGATACATCGACTGGATTCTCAATCCACCAAAATATTTATCAAAGTGCGGAAGAGTTTTACAATAATTCCCAAAATGAATATTTACAACCATTGAGCTCAAAAACCCTATACATAAGTCTACACTAATCATACACTAAGCTACAGTAGCTCAGTTTCCACCGTATCATCCACAAGTCTTATCTTCACCCAGCTGCCCATCCCTTTGCGTAGCCCACAAAGTAATGATCAAGGGAAATTAACGACGTTCCCTGTCGTTAGTGTGACCATCAGAGGTACGGGTTTGAATCTCATCTGAGGGCAAAGCCCAATTTTCCACAATAATTGTAAAGGGTCACCAACCGAAATTAACAATTACCACATAGCATTTAAATCAGCAATCACAAACATATTCATGGCATATCATATAACAATGATGATAAACAAGGATGCTAAATTTTGAAAATACATGACAATTGTACTTATTCAAACAGCAACCAATTTAATATGAAAGTCATGTTGCAAGCACAAACATCAATTCAGTAATCACACCAATTGATCAGAAATTCCAGACTTCATCAAGTACTTACACACACAACAATTTCAACCATCATTATATAACCAAAACGTGACCCACCGGTCAATCACCTCGATGCAATATGTATATGCTCATGTATACATTCTCTTGGATTCACCAAGGTGCAGTCGCTCAACAGACCAGCACATTTACATATGTAAGACTTTAACGGCCCTCAAGACTAGGGTGCAATCGCTCACAGATCAGCACCAGTGCAGTCGCTCACAGACCAGCACTCGTGCAGTCGCTCACAGACCAGCACGTTTGACATAAACCAAGGTACAATCGCTCACAGATCAATACCTAGTGCAGTCGCTCACAGATCAGCACTCATGCAATCGCTCACAGATCAGTACGTGGTTGCGCATTTCAGGGTACAGACGCTCACAGTCCAGTACCAGTGCAGTCGCTCACAGACCAGCACTTATATACCAAGGTACAATCGCTCATAGATCAGTACCTAGTGCAATCGCTAACAGATCAACACTCGTGCAATCCCTCACAGATCAGCACGTGGTTGCGCATTACTCTGTGGCCCATCGCATGTACCACATGACTATGTTATGCATGAGTATGCAGTGTTTCACCTCACTGGAAACAGTATGCAACATCAGTAAAATTCATGCATTTCCATCATTTTTCAAAACATTTCCACACAATCAATATCATCATCTACACATCAATGACTAACCATTTAAGCAAACATTAACACTTCTCATTACCTCAAGTTTCCACTCTTAAATATCATAAGTATTTCCCCAGCTCCCAAAATTTAGAACCAGTGCTTTAAAACTACAATTTCTGGAAAAACGAATCTGTATTCGAATACAGCTTCCTTGTATTCGAATACAGAAGCCAAACAGGGCAGAATCAACACCCTGTATTCGAATACAGAGGCTTTCACAGTGCAAAAGTTAGAATTCCACAACTTCAGTAAAGTCTCAAAAAAACATCATCACCACCACTTCAAAACTATCACAAAAATTCCATTTTTATTCACCACAAACCTTCCCCAAGGTACCCCAACACTTAAGGTTTATAAAACAATGTTTAAAACTTGAATTTATGAAAAACACGAATCTGTATTCGAATACAGCTCCCTTGTATTCGAATACATAAGCTAAAATAGTGAAAAATCAGCATTCTGTATTCGAATACGAGGTTGTCGTAGTCGAATACAGATGCGAAGTCAGTGGCAAAAGTTGCAAATCTGTATTCGGCTGCACAGGGTCGTAGTCGAATACAGATGCTAAGTCAGAAGCAAAATTGGCAACACTGTATTCGACTACAGAGGTTCATAGTCGAATACAAATTCAAAAATCTGAAGAAAACAGAAGCTTTGCAGGCTGTATTCGAATACACTCAAGCCGTATTCAAATACACCTTCGAATTCAGTGAAATTTCCTGGAACTTCAACACATTTTCAAAACCTTTTCCTTTGAAAAAAACAACCAAAACCCTAGAATCATAATTACCAATCTTTATAAACCTCACAACTCAGACATTTTTCATTAAACATCAACAACAGATTTTCAAGAAGAACACTTCCACCATTTCAAATCCCTCTTCTTTTGAAACCACCATCAACACCAGGTTGTTTAACAAAACACAGCAAAAACACAGAATCACTAAAACCAGAAAGTCAATCACAAAACAGTCCCACACAAACTAACTCAAGCATTTGGATCATCTCCAATACAACACCAACCAAATCATCATTCAAAACACAACAGAATGATTTCTTACTCAACACAACAACACAATCAGTTCCTTCACTGGAAACAGCAAGAACATCAACACAGTTTGATTTCCAAAACAGAATACAATGTTTTTCACAAACATAAACCAATAATCATTCATCACATGCATTTACAGCCCTAAATGCAAATCTAGAAAGTTGGAAGGTGCCCTTACCTTAGTTACGTTCCCTTAACTCGTACGCTTCTGCGACAAAAGTCGACGATACTCCCGTTTCGCGTTCGCCGCTACGAAAGTTAGTTCTTTAGCTCCGTAACGATCAGAGGAATAACTTTCGTACTCGAAACTTTCTGATTCGACACTCTGATTTTCCAGAAATATGACTTTTGAGTAAACTGTTTTTCTTCACCAACACTCAGAAATATCAAAAGAAGAAGAAGACAATAAAGCAGAATTGGCGCCGTAGAGGAAAGAAGGAAGAGCTTCTCACTTAATTATCCACATAAACGCTGACTGACACAGCAGAGGAAAAGGAGGAATTGTTTCTTTCCTCACAAATATCTACGCCACCTCACCCAACTCTTATATTAAAATATCTTTTGATCCTCCAGCACTTAACCCGTCTCGTCGAAATTAGCAGAGAATATCTTAATTAACGGCCCGATAATTTAATTACTCGAAATTAAATTAATTCATCCATTATCCAATAATTTTAATTCCACCTCCAAAACAAATACATATATATATTTACACAAAAACATATATATATATATATATATATATTGAATATTTTACAAATATTCCCAAATACACTTAAAATTAAATCTGAATTTAATTTTAAAATTAAGGGTCTTACAAAGGGTTAGTAGCAAGGTTGTAATTCAAGATTGAATTAGTGAAATCTTTCAAGGCGAAGGGACTGGACGTAGCCTCGTTAACGGTGAACCAGTATAAAATCTGTGAGTTTTTATTTTTATTTTTATCCGCTGCTAACTCTGTTTTAATTATACATCAAGTTTTGTTTTGAAAGTATTAAAACAGGAAAAGTATTTAAGTTAAGTCAAACACAATTCAACCCCCCCTTCTCGTGTTTGCACCTTCAAAAAGAAACAGGAGAAAACCAAGCTTTGATACCACCTGACGCAGTCGGAAATCGCAAAGGGTTAGCAAGCGCTAATCCTAAAAAAAGAACAAGTTCTGGAATCCACCAGACAAGAGAAAAACTCTCAAAATTAATTATTTTATTAAAAGATACCTTTTGTTATAGCATAGAAAGTCTTTAAATAGATAATAGAAACCCTAGTACGAAAATTAGGTAAAATAGAAAAGCCCTAAATTAAAGGAAAAACTAAAACGGCTGTAAAACAGAAAAGCCCGAAATGACGGGAAAAACTAAAACGACTGTTTTGAGGCCCAAGACGAGCTCAAAACGGTTCTAGAGCCCATACTTCATGGCAAAGCCATGAGTTGTGCTCGTGGCGAGATTCCCTTTTCGGAAAGGTATAATAATAGACAATCTGACACAGGACGATCGTTTTCCGCATTTTCGGCTGCTTTTGTCCGCAAAGTCGTTTCTTCCTCGATTCTGGCCTTGAACCCTCCTACATCAGTGCAAGTGATGGAGGCATGGGAAGGTCTTGTATACAGTAATGATGAGTGTCAATACTACATGAAGTTGGATATGTTTGAAGTAATTTGTAGTAGCTGTTCTATTTTTTCTGATTATGTACATGAACAATGGTTAAATCCCCACAAGGAAAGATTTGTTGCGGCGTGGACAAATAAAGTTATGCATTTTGGGAATACCACAACACAAAGGGTTGAGTCGGCGCACTGGAGTTTGAAACGGATATTACAAAATAGTGTTGGTGATATATGCAGTGTTTGGGAAAACATCAATAGTATGATTATATTACAGCACAACAAGATAATAGCATCCTTTGAAAGGAGCATCATTCAAAAGGTGCACCGACATAGTAACAGATTGTACGCATATTTGCGTGGTATTGTGTCCAAAAATGCAATTGATCACATTGCCGAAGAGTATGATCGAGTGAAATATGTGGGTATTGATAAGTATGAATGTGGTTGCACGATAAGGACGAGACATGGTCTACCTTGTGCATGTGAACTAGCCAGGTATAGTATGGTCCCACGTTCCATTCCATTAGAAGCTATTCATGTTTGGTGGAGTAAATTAAGTTTTCATGATAATAGATCCAATAACACTTCAGAGTTATCTGTGGAACATGAAATAGACGTCATAGTGAAAAGGTTTCAAGAACTTGATGTACCTGGAAAAATTTCACTTCAAGGTAAATTACGAGAGATCGCATATCCATCCACTACGTCGTTGTGTCCACCTGTTAACAAGGTTAAAACTAAGGGTGCACCAAAAAAAGGAAAAAACAAGGTATCAAAAAGAGAAAAATCAACGAAGCGTGATCCTTCTTGGTGGGAGTGTGTGGATGCAAGCGTTCGATGCAGTGGCACAAATGCATGTAGCACTGTGTCGTCTATTAAAGTGCAGCAACCTCGTTCATCAGTCACAAAGCTGACACCTCGACCATCATTCTCTAGAGTTCAACAACCAAGAGTTCTTCTCTTCAATGAATGGTTGCCGATTGAAATTCATAGATGACATTATTGACGTCGGTTCAGATGGTAATTGTGGATATCGTGCAGTTGCAGCTTTACTTGGATTGGGTGAGAATTCTTGGGCATTCATTCGTCAACAGTGTATAGTAGAGCTTCAAGAGTTCATGTCTCATTACAGTACAATATATGGTGGAGTTAAATTTGTTGAAAATCTTATAGATAATGTATATGTTGAACAAGTTGCAACTGCGGATAATTGGATGACACTTCCAGAAATTGGTTATGTGATTGCTTCGAAATTTAACTTGGTTTTCGTTGCATTATCACTTAATCAATTGCAAACATTTTTTCCTCTAAGAAGTCCACCACCAACATCTACGACTGATCATCGCATAATTGTCATAGCATTTGTTAACAATTGCCATTTTGTGCAGGTATTAATAGTTTAATAAATTATTAAATAGTTCAATAGTTTAACAATTGTCAACTTCTTTTAATAGTTTAATATTATTAAATTCAACAGGTTTACTTGAAGCGTGATTCTCCTATGCCACCAACAAGTAATTTGTGGAAAAAGAATTGCACTCAAGAAGCACGACAATGGGAGTTTGTTTACAATGATCGCATGCAACATTGGTTGCAAATATTTCCAGAAAGTGTAAATAATGTTATTGTAAACTAACTAATATTGATGACGTATGGAATTTAATATTGTACACAGTAAAATTTAATATTGATGACGTATCAAATTTATAAAATTTCATGTAAATAAAAAATTAATTGATACTATATCGCACAATTTTTTACATGGGTCGTCTATTTTTCAATGTATAAATATCATCAGAGGCAGAAAAATCATCAGAAATACCATCAGAGTATCCATACGATTTTTCATTTTTTTACAAATTTAATCTATTCTCAGAGGGAGGAAAATCAGATAGAGAGAAAATCAGAAGCAGAAGAATCAGAGGGGGGAAAATCAAATGCAGGAAAATCAGAATCAGAGAGAGAGAAAATCAGAAGCAGAAGAATCGGAAAACTCAGAAGCATAAGTATCAGAAGCAGAAAAATCAAAGGCAGAAGAATCAGAATCAGCAAAATCAGAAGCAGAAAAATCAGATAGAGAGAAAATCAGAAGCAGAAGAATCAGAGGGAGGAAAAAAAGATGCAGAAAAATGAGAGGGAGGAAATCAGAGGGAGGAAAATCGGATGCAGAAAAATAAGAATCAGAAGAATCAGTAGAAGGAAAATCAGAGGCAGGAAAATTATAAGCAGCAAAATCAGAGGGAGGAAAATCAGAAGAAGAAGAATCAGAAGCAGCAAAATCAGAATCAGAAAAATCAGAAGCAGTCACATCAGAAGCATAAAAATCAGAAGCAGTAACATCAGAAGCAGAAAAATCAGAGAAAGAATAATCAGAATCAGAAAAATCAGAGGCAGAATAATCAGAAGCAGAAGATTCAGAAGAAGGAACATCAGAATAAGAAATATCAGAGGCAGAACAATCAGAAGCAGGAAAATCAGAAGCAGAGAGAGAGAGAGAGAAAATCAGAAGCAGAAGAATCAGAAAACTCAGAAGCATAAGATTCAGTAGCAGAAGAATCAGAAAACTCAGAAGCATAAGAATCAGAAGTAGAATAATCAAAGGCAGAAGAATCAGAATCAGCAAAATCAGAAGCAGAAAAATCAGTAGCAGAAGAATCAGAAAACTCAGAAGCATAAAATCAGAAGCAGAAAAATCAAAGGCATAAGAATCAGAATCAGCAAAATCAGAAGCAGAAAAATCAGAGGGAGGAAAAACAGAAGCAGAAGAATCAGAAAACTCAGAAGCATTAGAATCAGAAGAAGGAACATCAGAATAAAAAATATCAGAGGCAGAACAATCAGAAGCAGGAACATCAGAAGCAGAATAATCGGAGGGAGGAAAAATCAGAAGGAGTAAATCAGAGGCAGAGGAAACCAGAGGAAAACCAGAAGCAGAATAAACCAGAGGAAACCAGAAGCAAAATAAACCAGAGGAAACCAGAAGCATAATAAACTAGCCGAAACCAGAAGCATAATAAACCAGAGGAAACAAGAAGCAGAATAAACCAGATGAAACCAGAAGCAGAATAACGAGAGGAAACCAGAAGCAGAATAAACTAGCAGAAACCAGAAGCATAATAAACCAGATGAAACCAGCAGAAGAATAAACTATCAGAAACCAGAAGCATAATAAACCATAGGAAACCAGAAGCATAATAAACCAGAGGAAACCAAAAGCAGAATAAACTAGCAGAAACCAGAAGCATAATAAACCAGAGGAAACCAGAAGCAGAAAAAACCAGAGGAACCCAGAAGCAGAAAAAACAAGACGAAACCAGAAGCAGGAAAAACCAGAGGCAACCAGAAGCAGAAAAAACCAGAGGAAACCATAAGCAGAAAAAACCAGAGGAAACCAGAAGCAGAAGCAGAAAAAACTGAGGAACAGAAAAAACATAGGAACAAAAATCAGAGGAAATCAGAGGAAATCATAGGCAGAAAAAATCAGATGAAATCACAAGCAGAAAAAACTTATGAACAAAAAAAACTTAGGAACATAAAAAACTTATGATCAGAAAAAACTTAGGAACAAAAATAACTTAGGAACATAAATAACTTAGGAACAGAAATAACTTCAAAAGCGTTGTTTAAGAAATCAGATGCAGAAAATATCAGAGGAAATCAGAGGCAGAATATATCAGAGGAAATCAGAGGCAGAATATATCAGACGAACTCAGAGGCATAATATATCAGATGCAGAATATATGACATTTTCAAATGTAATATTTAATATTGTATCATAATTAATATTGATAACAAAAATATTCAAAAAGTAATACATATTGAATCTCTAAATAAATCCTAAGTTCCTCTATTTCTCCGGCGATATGGTACTACGTTAGACCAATCTCTACGACCACCCCTTTGTCTTCGCATCATCAATATTAATTCATTCACCAGTGCGACGCCATCAGGTAATACAAGTTGCCGACCGAGAAGCTCTTATGCAATTTCTACTGCACGACGCTGCATTAAAAAATACATTAAATAATTTATTTAAAATAATTGATGAATAATTAATTATCTTATGTAATAAATTGGAATTAATTGGAATTAATATACCATTATCGCAACTGATTCATCAGCAGCAACAGGAGCAACAGCAACATCAACAGCAACAACAGCATCAAAATTAGCATCAGGTTCAGGTTCTGCAACCACATGATCTTCATGAACTGGTTGTCTTCGAATTATGTACGGATGAGAAATTCTGCGAAACCAATTCATGTAATCATTTGAGCAAGCTGCAGGTCCATGTACAATTGCGCCAGCATCCACTACATGCACAGCGTACTACGTAAACATTATGTCCATTTCATCTGGTGTGGTCGTCTGACCCACTATATCTAACGGTGAGCCAGGAATGGTTCGGACATAACCGTACTGACGCAGTACCCTGTCTGGCAGATGAGCATACATCTTCGGGCCCCAGCGTATCCATCCTCTAAATAAAGAAACCTGTTCAAACGGTCGCTTCAATCGATGCTTCTGATATGGCATCCAACATACTTGATGGAAGAACCAAACCCTTATCCCTTTTTGGCTTCCATTTAAGTGCTCTAGGGTAGTCCTCAACATAGCTAGGAGAGAGTTTACGGCAATCTACACATAATATTGGGAAATGCTCGTAGACCCACGCCTGCACATATATAATAACATTTCATTAGTTTATAATTAATAATAGAAATTATTAACACAATAAACAACCATTACCTGCAACAGTGTTAGATACCCAGAAATTGTTCTGGTTTTATGCATGCTTGCTTCACGAAGATTATCATAGAGGTAAGCAAGAGCAACAGTGTAAGACCCTTAATTTTTAATTAAAATTATAGAATTAATTTTAATTGTATTTTTGGATATATTTGTAAAATATTTAATATATGTATGTTTGAGTGAATATATATATATATATAAATATTTATTTTGGAGGATGAAATAAAAATTATTGGATGAAGATTAAATTAATTTAATTACGAGTAATTAAATTAATTGGGCAATTAATTGAGAATTAGTGGCTAATTGCAAGCAATTAAGTGCTGAAGGGTACAACATTATTTTAACATTATTTTTAGGTGAGGTGGCACCACAAAAGTCTATAAATAGGAGTGAGAAGGATGGTGAAATCAGAATATCATCCTTCCTTCCTCACTGCCTGTAAGACCCTTAATTTTAAATATTAATTTTGAAATTATTGTCAAGGGCATTTTGGGAATTTTTGTAAATATTTAATATATGTATGATTGAAGTGAATATATATATATATATAAATATTTATTTGGAAGATGAATTAAAAATTATTGGGTGAAGAATTAAATTAATTTAATTTCAAGTAATTAAATTAATTGGACCATTTAGTAAGGATTAAGTGACTAATTGCAAGATAATTAGAAAGTTGGAAAATCAGACAAGTGGCAAGTGAGGTGGCACTTTGAGAGCCTATAAATAGGAGTGAGAAGGATGGCAATTTCAGAACACCATTCCTTCCTCCATACTGCCCACATTGCATGTACCAACTCCATCACCTCTCCCATTTCTGTCTCTGTTTTTCTGCCATTCCCGAACTGAAACTTTAGAGGGGGAAATTCTTCCCAACACCATTAACTGAGAATCCAAGCCTCAAACCAGAAAACCCCCAGTAGTAAAGTTAATCCCCACCTCAATACGAAGAGAAAGAACCCAGTTTTGCAGCAGCAAACTCAGGGAACAGCTTCACCGTTTTTGGACGCAGAAAAGGGAATGCAGCAGGAACCAGAGGAAATAGCAAAGCACGCTACAAGGGTAAGGGCACCTTCCATCTTTTAGCTGCATTAGGGCCATAAAGTGTGCTGTTACAGTTCTGTTTTTAAAAGAAAAACTGTTTTCGAAAAATGACATTTTGAAAGAAAATGCATTTTTGTTGATATGTGATTATCTTGATGGTTGTTGCTGGCTATTTTTCTGATAAAACATTGCTGTTTTACTTATGGGTGAAAGCTGGAAAATGTGTGCATATTATTTTAATGATGATTAAAATGCATGTCTTAAAACTGTTTTGAATTAGCATTAAAATGCAAAATGCATTCTGTTGGTGTTTGGTGTTCTGTGATGTTTGTTTGTCATTCTGTTGTGTTTTGAGAAAACTAAAAAACATGCATGTTTGCTCTGGTGTTTTTGGGAAAACTACATGCATGCATGTTTGCTCTGGTGTTTGTGAACACTGAAATGCTGCATGTTGTTCTGATGAGTGAGAAAACTGAAGTGTTACATGATGGTGTTTATGGTTTTTAAAGAAAAAGGGATTTTAAATGAGGAAAGGTTTTCTTGAACAAGTGCAGAATCTGTTTGTTGGTTGGCTGTTGTTTTAAAAGAATCAGTTTTGAAAAGGGTTGAATTTTCACTGGTTTTCGAAGGTGTATTCGACTACAACATGTGTGTATTCGAATACAACCTTCCAAGTTTCTGTTTTATTTAAAGTTTTCAACCTGTATTCGAATACGAGCCCCTGTATTCGAATACAGAGGAAAGAGTTTTGCTTCTGTATTCGCATCTGTATTCGACTACGACCATGTCGTATTCGAATACATAAGTGAAATTTTAACACTGTGTTCGCATCTGTAGTCGACTACAGACATGCTGTAGTCGAATACAGATTCGAGTTTTCCAGAAACTCAGTTTTTAGCTTCTGTATTCGAATACAAGGAAGCTGTATTCGAATACAGATTCATGTTTTCCAGAAGAACAAGTTTTAATCACTGTCATGAGGGTTTTGAAGTGTTGAGAAGCTCTGACATGGTTTAAATGATTTGAAAAGAAGTCTGTGAAATGGTTTTAAAGAGGAGAGAAGGATGTTCGAAAATCTTTAAGTGACAATGGGATAAAAGGCTGAATTTTTCAAAGGTTGAACTCCTGTATTCGACTACAGTCATGCTGTATTCGAATACAGAATGTTAAATTGCAATTTCCTGCTTCTGTATTCGAATACAGGGGGGTCTGTATTCGAATACATATTCGAGTTTTCAGAAAATTTCAAGTTTTAAGAGTGTTTTGAGAACCCTGAGTGTCTGGGGAATACTGGGAATGTTGTGGTGAGTTAAAGTGGAACTTTTGATGAGATTTTGAAGTAGTGGTGATGAAGTTTTAAAAAACTTTACTGATGTAATGAAAGAGGTTGATTTATGCACTGAAATCTGCCTCTGTATTCGAATACCAGAGGGATGTATTCGAATACAGAGTGTGAATCTGCACTGTTTTTGGCTTCTGTATTCGAATACAGAAGAGCTGTATTCGAATACAGATTCGTAAATCTCAGAAAAATCCCAGTTTTAATTCTGTGTCTGAATTTTTGAGAGGTTGGGAAAACATTTCAAAGTGTGAATGATTAATTCACTATTAATTCATGATTGTGATATTGTTATTTATGATTGTGCTGAAATATTTAAATATGATTAAGAGGCATGAATTTCTGTTTTGCATTCTGTTTCTAGAGAAATGAAACACTGCATATTCATGCATTGCATAGTCAAGTGGTACCCGCGATGGGCCACAGAGTAATGCGCAACCACGTGCTGATCTGTTGAGCGATTGCACGAGTGCTGGACTATTGAGCGTCTGCACTAAGTACTGATCTGTTGAGCGATTGTACTTTGGTATATAAGTGCTGGACTGTTGAGCGTCTGCACTGGTACTGGACTGTTGAGCGTCTGTACCCTGAAATGCGCAACCCCGTGCTGATCTGTTGAGCGATTGCACGAGTGCTGGACTGTTGAGCGTCTGCACTGGGTATTGATCTGTTGAGCGATTGTACCCTGGGTGATGTCAAACGTGCTGGTCTATTGAGCGACTGCACGATATGCTGGACTGTTGAGCGTCTGCACAGGTGCTGATCTGTTGAGCGATTGCACCCTGGTCATGAGGGCCGTTGAGATGTGCTGGTCTGTCGAGCGACTGCACCTTGGTGATTCCAAGAAAATTATGCATGAGCATATATGCATTACATTGTGGGATTTGACCGTTGTGTCATGATTGTTTATATGATGAATGTGGAAATTAATGTGTGTGAGTGCTGTCCAAAATCTGAAATTTCTGAATTTATGATTGTGTTCTGTTGATGTGTTGGCTGTACTTACCGCATATTCATCATCATTAACTGCTGTTTTGAAAAGGCATGAAAGTCATAAATTTCCAATGAACATTATGATTTTTCTCATGAATTATGCCATGATTAGATGTTGTTGTGCAATACATGCTATGTGAATATTTGTTATTTTCGGTTGGTGACCCCCTTGCTATTATATTGTGGACTTTGGGCTTTGCCCTCAGATGCCTCCCAAACCCGCGCCGCCCGCGGGCACCCGAACGACAGAAACGTCGTTGAATTTCCTTGACCGCTGCTCGCACACTGCTTGGGCTTTCGACCCCCTCTCAAGCAGAGCGACATATACGGGGTGGTTGGAGCAGATAAGTAGGACCGATGGCGTGGAAGACTTCATGGAGCGCACTCACGCGAGCATAGATTTCCCAGTGCCTTCTCGCCTAGTGTTAGAGGCGCACGGAGTGTTTGACGATGCTGAGGAGTCTATAGAGAGGGTTGAGACGGAGGCCACGGTAGGAGTGGTGACTCCCAACCCTGTGGTCGGAAGGGAGATACATGAGTCTGATACGGCAGAACAGCGTGATGAGCTGAGACCAGTAGCGACCGAGATTTCGGGTCCATCTAGGATTTCCGACGACTGCTACGAGATTCCGGCACCGCCAAAGCGGCCACGAGTGTGTATTGACTTGACTTCGGAGGAGACCGATCCCTCTATGTACGAGGATGAGGAGGAGGTTACGTCAAAGAGAGCTGCAGAGTTCAGAGGAGACTTGTGTGGGATGCAGAGGGAATCCGTGCTACTGCAACTTCAGCGCATGATCAGTTAGACTTGATGTATTAGGTTTTGGGTTGTAATTGTAATTTGCATTATTTGGAAACACTGTACTATTTTCCGCTGAACCATGTACTCTGATATTTTCTGTTGATGACAATGATATTTTGGGATGTATTTAATGATTAAAAACTAGTTTCCAAGATAAGTACGTAGTGTTAATCCTGATGAAGTACTTGACTTACGTTCATCGATTAATCTATAACGTATTATTTTACGAAGAATTTTATTTTTAATTCTTTTGAAATAATTTTTGGGAAAACTCATTTCAATTATAACAAAAAAAAAAATGCACCCGCGCTGTGTTTTAAACTCGGGGTGTTACACTGCCCATACTACATGTAACAGTACCCCATTTTCCCTCCCATTCTGTTTGATGTTTATGCGTTCCCCATTTCCAGTAGGGATGGCAATTAGACCCAGACCTAGTGGGTACCCGCAAAAGAAACCCGGTAGGGTAAAAACCCGCATAATGGGTACGGGTATGGGTGCGGGTACGGGTACTATACTACCCAACCCGCCCCGCCCCGCCCCGCACATATATTATTATTATTATTATTATTATTATTATTATTATTATTATTATGGAAGTTTGTTTGAGCTTAAATAAAAATGATTTTTGTTTTAAATAATTTAGAGATTATTTTTTAGAGATTTTTCAAAATATGATTTTTTAACTCCCGTTTGTTTACTATTATAAAAATGATTTTTTTGTACAATAATTTTTAACTTGTTTGTATACAATTTTATAAAAATAATTTTTTTAAACTAAAAAATTACCATAAAAGACATAAAAATGATTTTCATGAAAACATGTTTGTTTGAAAAAATATTTTTTAAATACATGATTTTTCTAAATACACATATGTCTTTCTACTATCTTATGCATCTCTATCTCCCCTTCAAATCTCTATCTACTATTTCTCTCACTCTCTATTATCTCATGTCTGTCTAACTCTCCTTTTTATTCCAAACAAATCAATGAATTTAGGTCATTCATTTCATAATTTTTGGATCCTCCTGAAAAATAAACATATAAGTAAATCATCACGATAATTTCTTAGTAAATAGTAATAGATTTTGGATGTCTTGTTCTAATCTTAAAAATTGGGCCCTTAATAAAAAAAGTACAATTTTAATAATTAAAAAAATTGGAAAAATGAATTTTAGTCCGTATACACATATCAAGATGCTATATCCATACCAATTTACATGATGTTCTACCTATATCATAATTTTCCCCATCTTTTTTAGTTGTTATACTAATTGATATTTAAGTCAACAAAAATACTAAATCACATATTAAAAATAGTTCATAAAGTAACCTATCCTTAACCAAATTTTCATAGTCACAAGTATGGTTTCATTATCCATTATCCGCACTAGTTAGTACTTCCCAGAATATTTGTCACATAATTTCAATATCTAAAGAAGAGCACTTCCAAATTTATTAGTTTAAGTTTAATCCATTTGTACACACATCTTAAAATTTGATTATAATTGATTACTCATCCAAAACCAATAAATAAACATACACCTATTATTATATATATATCTACATCATAATATTTATAATATTTTAAGCTTCATATATTATGAATTTTCTATTTTTGGTAATTAACATGTAATTATTTGTTTTAATGTTTTGTTATTATATACTAAATTTTTTGTTTTTTTATTATTAGTTTAAAGTAAATTTTTTATTTGTTTTTGTACTTATATGGTTGTTAACAGGTGTTAACTTGGTATAAGAGTTTTTTTTTTCTACCTTTTCACTTTACCTTATCATGTTTTCAATTTTCTAAATAAACATTTAATTTCTTCTTTGTCTAATCCAGTAGCAACAATTCAATTGTCTAAGATAATATTAATAGTGCATCTACTCTCTTGTATAGAGCAGTTAAGAAGAAATTATTTTAAGGTATGTTGGTGATAGATAAAATTATGTTTTTTAAGTTATTAGTCATCTCACGATTTTTATTATTATTATTATTATTGATAGGAATTTTCTTGTTAAGACTCTATAGAATCAATTGAAAAACCTCATATTCATACCAAAACCACGATGATGTACAAAAATTCCCTGAGTAAGAACTGCTGAATCATCACTTATTCAATTCAATGAATAGATATAATGAAAAAAAAAAAATACAAAGAAACATTTGTCTTTGATCAAAATAAAGATAAACGGCGGCAGTTTAAAAGAATAAAAATTGTTCTATTTATTTTTTTAAATATATTCTTCTTATCTTTTTAAATATATTGTTCTAACTCTTCAAATTTTTAATTTTTGTTAATCCGGTTGCGAGGTCTAAATATAAACATTTGGAATCAGAAAAAATATAAATCCGAAAGCTATTCTTTGTATTTATAATGTCAACAATATCTAGTAGTATTGTTAGTGAGACATAATTTGTTATATAAAGTTTCTATTAATTTATCGTAAAGTTAAGACTTGAAACAACTCACTTGTTTGCCAATTTATAAATTAAGATTGTGGTTTATATTAATTTGTTGTTGTTGTTGGTGTTGTTTTTGTCTATTAGGTAAATATTTGTTTTTTTTTTAATTACAATTTAAACTTATTCAATTATTTAGGAAGTAATACCAACGAGGTTATATATTGTCTTTAAATCTTATATGAGTTTCATTATTTGCATATTTGGTTATAAATTTATGTCATATTAAACTTTATTTATTCTTTCTTCATTTTCCGTTTTAGGTGGAAAACCAATTTGGATTGCTTCAATCAAAGGAATCTGGAACTAGCTCTTCTCCCACACAAATTCAAAGTCAAAATGCACCTAATGATCATGTAGGTAGCTCTGAGAAGGCTAATTCTCAACCTTCTGTTGTTGTTGAAAATGGTGATGCTATTGAATTGACTAATAATAGCGATAGCAAAAAAAGAAAGACATCCATTGTTTGGAATCATTTCATTAAAAAAACTATTAATGGGGAAGAAAAAGCTATATGCAATTATTGCAACACGCCTATGGCAAGTAAAAGAACTGATGGAACAAACCATTTGCGTAAACATCTTACATCTTGTAGAAGAAGGCCATATATGGATATAAGACAAGCTATCTTGTTGAAAGAGCAAAAGAACGTAGATGAGTCATCTAATTATTTGAGTAACTATCATTTTGATCCAGAGAAGTCAAGAGAAGATCTTTCTAATATGATAATACTTCATGAGTATCCCCTTTCAATGGTAGATCAGTTGGGCTTTAGAATATATTGTGAAGGTCTTCAACCTTTATTCAAAATTCCTTGTCGAAACACAGTTAAAAATGATATTCTAAAGATATTTCAACATGAAAAAGGGAAGATCATGGGGCTTTTAGAAAAGATTGGGAGTAGGATTGATTTAACAACATGTGGACAGCTAGCCATCAAAAGAAAGCGTATATGGTCATTACATGTCACTACATAGATGATGATTGGAATATGCAAAGTCGCATATTACGGTATAATACTTACATATTTATAAAAGTTATTCATTGCATATAGTTTTTTCATTATGTTAACATTTTAAAATTATTTTGCATGATAGGTTTGTGTATGTAGAATGCCCACACACAGGTTTGGTTATTTTGCATGACAGGTTTGGTTGAGTGCATGATAGATTGGAATATTGATAGAAAATTGTCAACCATCACTTTGGATAATTGTAGCACTAATGACGCTCTGGTTGGTATGTTGTTAAACAAACTTATGCTTGATGGTCAATTATTTCATATGAGGTGTTGTGCCCACATTTTAAATTTAATTGCTCAAGATGGTTCAAGTGTTATTGAAGATGGTATAGAGAAGGTTAGGGATAGTGTTTCATTTTGGACAGCCACACCCAAAAGAGACCAAACTTTTAGGGAAGCAGCACGTCAATTAAAAGTTCCCATCACTAAGAAACTTATTCTTGATTGCAAAACTAGGTGGAATTCTACTTATCGTATGCTTGCTGTTGCACTAGAATATAAAGATGTTTTTATTCGTTTGAAAACATGAGAGCGTTTGTATACATGTTTGCCTACAACAAAAGAGTGGGAAATAGCAAATGAAATTTGTAATAGGTTGCAAGTCTTTAATCGTGTAACTAAGATATTTTCAGGTACACAATATCCCACAACAAACATATTCTTTCCATTGATTTGTGAAATAAAACTCTCTTTGAATGAATGGAAGACTTGTTCAATTGAGGTTATTAGAAATATGGCTTCCACAATGTTCGATAAATTTGAGAAATATTGGTCAGTTATTCATGGTATTATGGGGATTGCCATTGTTTTGGATCCAATATTTAAATTCAAGTTGTTAGAGTACTTTTATCAGAAACTTTATGGAAGTTTGTCTTCATTTGAAATTAACAATATCAAAAAGTTATGTTACTTATTATTTGAAGATTATCAAGCTAAAGCCCATGGGTTGGTGGATAATTCAACGGAAAAGTTCAATGAGAAGGAGTCAAATTTTGAAAATGGTAATTGTACCAATTTTCTTAGCGGTTATGATTCATATGTCAATGATACCAATGATGTGCAATCAAAATTTGAGTTAAAGAATGATTCTATTTGGGTAATAGTGGATCGATTGACAAAGTCAGCACATTTCTTGCCGGTAAGAACCAATTACAAGGTAGATAAGCTGACGGAAATCTACATCGCTGAGATTGTGAGGTTACACGGCGTTCCATCGAGTATAGTATCGGACCGTGCCCCAAAGTTCACATCTTATTTTTGGGGAGCACTGCATGAGAGAACAAACAGACGGACAGATTGAGTATAGGAACAGATTGAAATTGAGTTCAGCCTACCATCCACAAACAGACGGACAGATTGAGAGAACAAATCAATCCTTGGAAGATCAATTGAGAGCATGTGTGTTGGATGACAGAGGAAACTGGGATGAGGTGTTGCCATTGATTGAATTCACTTACAACAATAGTTTTCGCGCAAGTATTGGAATGGCACCCTATGAGGCTTTGTATGGACGCAAGTGTCAGACGCCTTTATGCTGGTATAAGGACGGAGAAAGCATGATTGTTGGACCTGAGATGGTGGAACAGACCACAGAGAAAATCAAGAGGATACAAGAGAAAATGAAGGTTTCGCAAGATCGCCAGAAGAGTTATGCGGACAAGCGTCGCAGACCTTTGGAATTTGAGCAGGGTGATCATGTATTTCTAAGGGTCACGCCTACAATTGGTGTTGGCAGAGCTATTAAGTCAAGGAAGTTGACTCCGAAATTTATTGGACTATACCAGATTAAGTCAAGGAAGTTGGACTAATAATTAAAAAAATTGGAAAAATGAATTTTAGTCCGTATACACATATCAAGATGCTATATCCATACCAATTTACATGATGTTCTACCTATATCATAATTTTCCCCATCTTTTTTAGTTGTTATACTAATTGATATTTAAGTCAACAAAAATACTAAATCACATATTAAAAATAGTTCATAAAGTAACCTATCCTTAACCAAATTTTCATAGTCACAAGTATGGTTTCATTATCCATTATCCGCACTAGTTAGTACTTCCCAGAATATTTGTCACATAATTTCAATATCTAAAGAAGAGCACTTCCAAATTTATTAGTTTAAGTTTAATCCATTTGTACACACATCTTAAAATTTGATTATAATTGATTACTCATCCAAAACCAATAAATAAACATACACCTATTATTATATATATATCTACATCATAATATTTATAATATTTTAAGCTTCATATATTATGAATTTTCTATTTTTGGTAATTAACATGTAATTATTTGTTTTAATGTTTTGTTATTATATACTAAATTTTTTGTTTTTTTATTATTAGTTTAAAGTAAATTTTTTATTTGTTTTTGTACTTATATGGTTGTTAACAGGTGTTAACTTGGTATAAGAGTTTTTTTTTTCTACCTTTTCACTTTACCTTATCATGTTTTCAATTTTCTAAATAAACATTTAATTTCTTCTTTGTCTAATCCAGTAGCAACAATTCAATTGTCTAAGATAATATTAATAGTGCATCTACTCTCTTGTATAGAGCAGTTAAGAAGAAATTATTTTAAGGTATGTTGGTGATAGATAAAATTATGTTTTTTAAGTTATTAGTCATCTCACGATTTTTATTATTATTATTATTATTGATAGGAATTTTCTTGTTAAGACTCTATAGAATCAATTGAAAAACCTCATATTCATACCAAAACCACGATGATGTACAAAAATTCCCTGAGTAAGAACTGCTGAATCATCACTTATTCAATTCAATGAATAGATATAATGAAAAAAAAAATACAAAGAAACATTTGTCTTTGATCAAAATAAAGATAAACGGCGGCAGTTTAAAAGAATAAAAATTGTTCTATTTATTTTTTTAAATATATTCTTCTTATCTTTTTAAATATATTGTTCTAACTCTTCAAATTTTTAATTTTTGTTAATCCGGTTGCGAGGTCTAAATATAAACATTTGGAATCAGAAAAAATATAAATCCGAAAGCTATTCTTTGTATTTATAATGTCAACAATATCTAGTAGTATTGTTAGTGAGACATAATTTGTTATATAAAGTTTCTATTAATTTATCGTAAAGTTAAGACTTGAAACAACTCACTTGTTTGCCAATTTATAAATTAAGATTGTGGTTTATATTAATTTGTTGTTGTTGGTGTTGTTTTTGTCTATTAGGTAAATATTTGTTTTTTTTTTAATTACAATTTAAACTTATTCAATTATTTAGGAAGTAATACCAACGAGGTTATATATTGTCTTTAAATCTTATATGAGTTTCATTATTTGCATATTTGGTTATAAATTTATGTCATATTAAACTTTATTTATTCTTTCTTCATTTTCCGTTTTAGGTGGAAAACCAATTTGGATTGCTTCAATCAAAGGAATTTGGAACTAGCTCTTCTCCCACACAAATTCAAAGTCAAAATGCACCTAATGATCATGTAGGTAGCTCTGAGAAGGCTAATTCTCAACCTTCTGTTGTTGTTGAAAATGGTGATGCTATTGAATTGACTAATAATAGCGATAGCAAAAAAAGAAAGACATCCATTGTTTGGAATCATTTCATTAAAAAAACTATTAATGGGGAAGAAAAAGCTATATGCAATTATTGCAACACGCCTATGGCAAGTAAAAGAACTGATGGAACAAACCATTTGCGTAAACATCTTACATCTTGTAGAAGAAGGCCATATATGGATATAAGACAAGCGATCTTGTTGAAAGAGCAAAAGAACGTAGATGAGTCATCTAATTATTTGAGTAACTATCATTTTGATCCAGAGAAGTCAAGAGAAGATCTTTCTAATATGATAATACTTCATGAGTATCCCCTTTCAATGGTAGATCAGTTGGGCTTTAGAATATATTGTGAAGGTCTTCAACCTTTATTCAAAATTCCTTGTCGAAACACAGTTAAAAATGATATTCTAAAGATATTTCAACATGAAAAAGGGAAGATCATGGGGCTTTTAGAAAAGATTGGGAGTAGGATTGCTTTAACAACATGTGGACAGCTAGCAATCAAAAGAAAGGGTATATGGTCATTACATGTCATTACATAGATGATGATTGGAATATGCAAAGTCGCATATTACGGTATAATACTTACATATTTGTAAAAGTTATTAATTGCATATAGTTTTTTCATTATGTTAACATTTTAAAATTATTTTGCATGACAGGTTTGTGTATGTAGAATGCCCACACACAGCTGAAGCTCTTTCAAAGGTTTTGGTAGAGTGCATGATAGATTGGAATATTGATAGAAAATTGTCAACCATCACTTTGGATAATTGTAGCACTAATGACGCTCTGGTTGGTATGTTGTTAAACAAACTTGATTGTTCTAATCTTATGCTTGATGGTCAATTATTTCATATGAGGTGTTGTGCCCACATTTTAAATTTAATTGCTCAAGATGGTTTGAGTGTTATTGAAGATGGTATAGAGAAGGTTAGGGATAGTGTTTCATTTTGGACAGCCACACCCAAAAGAGACCAAACTTTTAGGGAAGCAGCACGTCAATTAAAAGTTCCCATCACTAAGAAACTTATTCTTGATTGCAAAACTAGGTGGAATTCTACTTATCGTATGCTTGCTGTTGCACTAGAATATAAAGATGTTTTTATTCGTTTGAAAACACGAGAGCGTATACATGTTTTCCTACAACAAAAGAGTGGGAAATAGCAAATGAAATTTGTAATAGGTTGCAAGTCTTTAATCGTGTAACTGAGATATTTTCAGGTACACAATATCCCACAACAAACATATTCTTTCCATTGATTTGTAAAATAAAACTCTCTTTGAATGAATGGAAGACTTGTTCAATTGAGGTTATTAGAAATATGGCTTCCACAATGGTCGATAAATTTGAGAAATATTGGTCTGTTATTCATGGTATTATGGGGATTGCCATTGTTTTGGATCCAAGATTTAAATTCAAGTTGTTAGAGTACTTTTATCAGAAACTTTATGGAAGTTTGTCTTCATTTGAAATTAACAATATCAAAAAGTTATGTTACTTATTATTTGAAGATTATCAAGCTAAAGCCCATGGGTTGGTGGATAATTCAACGGAAAAGTTCAATGAGAAGGAGTCAAATTTTGAAAATGGTAATTGTACCAATTTTCTTAGCGGTTATGATTCATATGTCAATGATACCAATGATGTGCAATCAAAATTTGAGTTAAAGAATGATTCTATTTGGGTAATAGTGGATCGATTGACAAAGTCAGCACATTTCTTGCCGGTAAGAACCAATTACAAGGTAGATAAGCTGACGGAAATCTACATCGCTGAGATTGTGAGGTTACACGGCGTTCCATCGAGTATAGTATCGGACCGTGCCCCAAAGTTCACATCTTATTTTTGGGGAGCACTGCATGAGAGAACAAACAGACGGACAGATTGAGTATAGGAACAGATTGAAATTGAGTTCAGCCTACCATCCACAAACAGACGGACAGATTGAGAGAACAAATCAATCCTTGGAAGATCAATTGAGAGCATGTGTGTTGGATGACAGAGGAAACTGGGATGAGGTGTTGCCATTGATTGAATTCACTTACAACAATAGTTTTCGCGCAAGTATTGGAATGGCACCCTATGAGGCTTTGTATGGACGCAAGTGTCAGACGCCTTTATGCTGGTATAAGGACGGAGAAAGCATGATTGTTGGACCTGAGATGGTGGAACAGACCACAGAGAAAATCAAGAGGATACAAGAGAAAATGAAGGTTTCGCAAGATCGCCAGAAGAGTTATGCGGACAAGCGTCGCAGACCTTTGGAATTTGAGCAGGGTGATCATGTATTTCTAAGGGTCACGCCTACAATTGGTGTTGGCAGAGCTATTAAGTCAAGGAAGTTGACTCCGAAATTTATTGGACTATACCAGATTAAGTCAAGGAAGTTGGACTAATAATTAAAAAAATTGGAAAAATGAATTTTAGTCCGTATACACATATCAAGATGCTATATCCATACCAATTTACATGATGTTCTACCTATATCATAATTTTCCCCATCTTTTTTAGTTGTTATACTAATTGATATTTAAGTCAACAAAAATACTAAATCACATATTAAAAATAGTTCATAAAGTAACCTATCCTTAACCAAATTTTCATAGTCACAAGTATGGTTTCATTATCCATTATCCGCACTAGTTAGTACTTCCCAGAATATTTGTCACATAATTTCAATATCTAAAGAAGAGCACTTCCAAATTTATTAGTTTAAGTTTAATCCATTTGTACACACATCTTAAAATTTGATTATAATTGATTACTCATCCAAAACCAATAAATAAACATACACCTATTATTATATATATATCTACATCATAATATTTATAATATTTTAAGCTTCATATATTATGAATTTTCTATTTTTGGTAATTAACATGTAATTATTTGTTTTAATGTTTTGTTATTATATACTAAATTTTTTGTTTTTTTATTATTAGTTTAAAGTAAATTTTTTATTTGTTTTTGTACTTATATGGTTGTTAACAGGTGTTAACTTGGTATAAGAGTTTTTTTTTTCTACCTTTTCACTTTACCTTATCATGTTTTCAATTTTCTAAATAAACATTTAATTTCTTCTTTGTCTAATCCAGTAGCAACAATTCAATTGTCTAAGATAATATTAATAGTGCATCTACTCTCTTGTATAGAGCAGTTAAGAAGAAATTATTTTAAGGTATGTTGGTGATAGATAAAATTATGTTTTTTAAGTTATTAGTCATCTCACGATTTTTATTATTATTATTATTATTGATAGGAATTTTCTTGTTAAGACTCTATAGAATCAATTGAAAAACCTCATATTCATACCAAAACCACGATGATGTACAAAAATTCCCTGAGTAAGAACTGCTGAATCATCACTTATTCAATTCAATGAATAGATATAATGAAAAAAAAAATACAAAGAAACATTTGTCTTTGATCAAAATAAAGATAAACGGCGGCAGTTTAAAAGAATAAAAATTGTTCTATTTATTTTTTTAAATATATTCTTCTTATCTTTTTAAATATATTGTTCTAACTCTTCAAATTTTTAATTTTTGTTAATCCGGTTGCGAGGTCTAAATATAAACATTTGGAATCAGAAAAAATATAAATCCGAAAGCTATTCTTTGTATTTATAATGTCAACAATATCTAGTAGTATTGTTAGTGAGACATAATTTGTTATATAAAGTTTCTATTAATTTATCGTAAAGTTAAGACTTGAAACAACTCACTTGTTTGCCAATTTATAAATTAAGATTGTGGTTTATATTAATTTGTTGTTGTTGGTGTTGTTTTTGTCTATTAGGTAAATATTTGTTTTTTTTTTAATTACAATTTAAACTTATTCAATTATTTAGGAAGTAATACCAACGAGGTTATATATTGTCTTTAAATCTTATATGAGTTTCATTATTTGCATATTTGGTTATAAATTTATGTCATATTAAACTTTATTTATTCTTTCTTCATTTTCCGTTTTAGGTGGAAAACCAATTTGGATTGCTTCAATCAAAGGAATCTGGAACTAGCTCTTCTCCCACACAAATTCAAAGTCAAAATGCACCTAATGATCATGTAGGTAGCTCTGAGAAGGCTAATTCTCAACCTTCTGTTGTTGTTGAAAATGGTGATGCTATTGAATTGACTAATAATAGCCATAGCAAAAAAAGAAAGACATCCATTGTTTGGAATCATTTCATTAAAAAAACTATTAATGGGGAAGAAAAAGCTATATGCAATTATTGCAACACGCCTATGGCAAGTAAAAGAACTGATGGAACAAACCATTTGCGTAAACATCTTACATCTTGTAGAAGAAGGCCATATATGGATATAAGACAAGCGATCTTGTTGAAAGAGCAAAAGAACGTAGATGAGTCATCTAATTATTTGAGTAACTATCATTTTGATCCAGAGAAGTCAAGAGAAGATCTTTCTAATATGATAATACTTCATGAGTATCCCCTTTCAATGGTAGATCAGTTGGGCTTTAGAATATATTGTGAAGGTCTTCAACCTTTATTCAAAATTCCTTGTCGAAACACAGTTAAAAATGATATTCTAAAGATATTTCAACATGAAAAAGGGAAGATCATGGGGCTTTTAGAAAAGATTGGGAGTAGGATTGATTTAACAACATGTGGACAGCTAGCCATCAAAAGAAAGCGTATATGGTCATTACATGTCACTACATAGATGATGATTGGAATATGCAAAGTCGCATATTACGGTATAATACTTACATATTTATAAAAGTTATTCATTGCATATAGTTTTTTCATTATGTTAACATTTTAAAATTATTTTGCATGATAGGTTTGTGTATGTAGAATGCCCACACACAGGTTTGGTTATTTTGCATGACAGGTTTGGTTGAGTGCATGATAGATTGGAATATTGATAGAAAATTGTCAACCATCACTTTGGATAATTGTAGCACTAATGACGCTCTGGTTGGTATGTTGTTAAACAAACTTGATTGTTCTAATCTTATGCTTGATGGTCAATTATTTCATATGAGGTGTTGTGCCCACATTTTAAATTTAATTGCTCAAGATGGTTCAAGTGTTATTGAAGATGGTATAGAGAAGGTTAGGGATAGTGTTTCATTTTGGACAGCCACATCCAAAAGAGACCAAACTTTTAGGGAAGCAGCACGTCAATTAAAAGTTCCCATCACTAAGAAACTTATTCTTGATTGCAAAACTAGGTGGAATTCTACTTATCGTATGCTTGCTGTTGCACTAGAATATAAAGATGTTTTTATTCGTTTGAAAACATGAGAGCGTTTGTATACATGTTTGCCTACAACAAAAGAGTGGGAAATAGCAAATGAAATTTGTAATAGGTTGCAAGTCTTTAATCGTGTAACTAAGATATTTTCAGGTACACAATATCCCACAACAAACATATTCTTTCCATTGATTTGTGAAATAAAACTCTCTTTGAATGAATGGAAGACTTGTTCAATTGAGGTTATTAGAAATATGGCTTCCACAATGTTCGATAAATTTGAGAAATATTGGTCAGTTATTCATGGTATTATGGGGATTGCCATTGTTTTGGATCCAATATTTAAATTCAAGTTGTTAGAGTACTTTTATCAGAAACTTTATGGAAGTTTGTCTTCATTTGAAATTAACAATATCAAAAAGTTATGTTACTTATTATTTGAAGATTATCAAGCTAAAGCCCATGGGTTGGTGGATAATTCAACGGAAAAGTTCAATGAGAAGGAGTCAAATTTTGAAAATGGTAATTGTACCAATTTTCTTAGCGGTTATGATTCATATGTCAATGATACCAATGATGTGCAATCAAAATTTGAGTTAAAGAATGATTCTATTTGGGTAATAGTGGATCGATTGACAAAGTCAGCACATTTCTTGCCGGTAAGAACCAATTACAAGGTAGATAAGCTGACGGAAATCTACATCGCTGAGATTGTGAGGTTACACGGCGTTCCATCGAGTATAGTATCGGACCGTGCCCCAAAGTTCACATCTTATTTTTGGGGAGCACTGCATGAGAGAACAAACAGACGGACAGATTGAGTATAGGAACAGATTGAAATTGAGTTCAGCCTACCATCCACAAACAGACGGACAGATTGAGAGAACAAATCAATCCTTGGAAGATCAATTGAGAGCATGTGTGTTGGATGACAGAGGAAACTGGGATGAGGTGTTGCCATTGATTGAATTCACTTACAACAATAGTTTTCGCGCAAGTATTGGAATGGCACCCTATGAGGCTTTGTATGGACGCAAGTGTCAGACGCCTTTATGCTGGTATAAGGACGGAGAAAGCATGATTGTTGGACCTGAGATGGTGGAACAGACCACAGAGAAAATCAAGAGGATACAAGAGAAAATGAAGGTTTCGCAAGATCGCCAGAAGAGTTATGCGGACAAGCGTCGCAGACCTTTGGAATTTGAGCAGGGTGATCATGTATTTCTAAGGGTCACGCCTACAATTGGTGTTGGCAGAGCTATTAAGTCAAGGAAGTTGACTCCGAAATTTATTGGACTATACCAGATTAAGTCAAGGAAGTTGGACTAATAATTAAAAAAATTGGAAAAATGAATTTTAGTCCGTATACACATATCAAGATGCTATATCCATACCAATTTACATGATGTTCTACCTATATCAGAATTTTCCCCATCTTTTTTAGTTGTTATACTAATTGATATTTAAGTCAACAAAAATACTAAATCACATATTAAAAATAGTTCATAAAGTAACCTATCCTTAACCAAATTTTCATAGTCACAAGTATGGTTTCATTATCCATTATCCGCACTAGTTAGTACTTCCCAGAATATTTGTCACATAATTTCAATATCTAAAGAAGAGCACTTCCAAATTTATTAGTTTAAGTTTAATCCATTTGTACACACATCTTAAAATTTGATTATAATTGATTACTCATCCAAAACCAATAAATAAACATACACCTATTATTATATATATATCTACATCATAATATTTATAATATTTTAAGCTTCATATATTATGAATTTTCTATTTTTGGTAATTAACATGTAATTATTTGTTTTAATGTTTTGTTATTATATACTAAATTTTTTGTTTTTTTATTATTAGTTTAAAGTAAATTTTTTATTTGTTTTTGTACTTATATGGTTGTTAACAGGTGTTAACTTGGTATAAGAGTTTTTTTTTTCTACCTTTTCACTTTACCTTATCATGTTTTCAATTTTCTAAATAAACATTTAATTTCTTCTTTGTCTAATCCAGTAGCAACAATTCAATTGTCTAAGATAATATTAATAGTGCATCTACTCTCTTGTATAGAGCAGTTAAGAAGAAATTATTTTAAGGTATGTTGGTGATAGATAAAATTATGTTTTTTAAGTTATTAGTCATCTCACGATTTTTATTATTATTATTATTATTGATAGGAATTTTCTTGTTAAGACTCTATAGAATCAATTGAAAAACCTCATATTCATACCAAAACCACGATGATGTACAAAAATTCCCTGAGTAAGAACTGCTGAATCATCACTTATTCAATTCAATGAATAGATATAATGAAAAAAAAAATACAAAGAAACATTTGTCTTTGATCAAAATAAAGATAAACGGCGGCAGTTTAAAAGAATAAAAATTGTTCTATTTATTTTTTTAAATATATTCTTCTTATCTTTTTAAATATATTGTTCTAACTCTTCAAATTTTTAATTTTTGTTAATCCGGTTGCGAGGTCTAAATATAAACATTTGGAATCAGAAAAAATATAAATCCGAAAGCTATTCTTTGTATTTATAATGTCAACAATATCTAGTAGTATTGTTAGTGAGACATAATTTGTTATATAAAGTTTCTATTAATTTATCGTAAAGTTAAGACTTGAAACAACTCACTTGTTTGCCAATTTATAAATTAAGATTGTGGTTTATATTAATTTGTTGTTGTTGGTGTTGTTTTTGTCTATTAGGTAAATATTTGTTTTTTTTTTAATTACAATTTAAACTTATTCAATTATTTAGGAAGTAATACCAACGAGGTTATATATTGTCTTTAAATCTTATATGAGTTTCATTATTTGCATATTTGGTTATAAATTTATGTCATATTAAACTTTATTTATTCTTTCTTCATTTTCCGTTTTAGGTGGAAAACCAATTTGGATTGCTTCAATCAAAGGAATTTGGAACTAGCTCTTCTCCCACACAAATTCAAAGTCAAAATGCACCTAATGATCATGTAGGTAGCTCTGAGAAGGCTAATTCTCAACCTTCTGTTGTTGTTGAAAATGGTGATGCTATTGAATTGACTAATAATAGCGATAGCAAAAAAAGAAAGACATCCATTGTTTGGAATCATTTCATTAAAAAAACTATTAATGGGGAAGAAAAAGCTATATGCAATTATTGCAACACGCCTATGGCAAGTAAAAGAACTGATGGAACAAACCATTTGCGTAAACATCTTACATCTTGTAGAAGAAGGCCATATATGGATATAAGACAAGCGATCTTGTTGAAAGAGCAAAAGAACGTAGATGAGTCATCTAATTATTTGAGTAACTATCATTTTGATCCAGAGAAGTCAAGAGAAGATCTTTCTAATATGATAATACTTCATGAGTATCCCCTTTCAATGGTAGATCAGTTGGGCTTTAGAATATATTGTGAAGGTCTTCAACCTTTATTCAAAATTCCTTGTCGAAACACAGTTAAAAATGATATTCTAAAGATATTTCAACATGAAAAAGGGAAGATCATGGGGCTTTTAGAAAAGATTGGGAGTAGGATTGATTTAACAACATGTGGACAGCTAGCCATCAAAAGAAAGCGTATATGGTCATTACATGTCACTACATAGATGATGATTGGAATATGCAAAGTCGCATATTACGGTATAATACTTACATATTTATAAAAGTTATTCATTGCATATAGTTTTTTCATTATGTTAACATTTTAAAATTATTTTGCATGATAGGTTTGTGTATGTAGAATGCCCACACACAGGTTTGGTTATTTTGCATGACAGGTTTGGTTGAGTGCATGATAGATTGGAATATTGATAGAAAATTGTCAACCATCACTTTGGATAATTGTAGCACTAATGACGCTCTGGTTGGTATGTTGTTAAACAAACTTATGCTTGATGGTCAATTATTTCATATGAGGTGTTGTGCCCACATTTTAAATTTAATTGCTCAAGATGGTTCAAGTGTTATTGAAGATGGTATAGAGAAGGTTAGGGATAGTGTTTCATTTTGGACAGCCACACCCAAAAGAGACCAAACTTTTAGGGAAGCAGCACGTCAATTAAAAGTTCCCATCACTAAGAAACTTATTCTTGATTGCAAAACTAGGTGGAATTCTACTTATCGTATGCTTGCTGTTGCACTAGAATATAAAGATGTTTTTATTCGTTTGAAAACATGAGAGCGTTTGTATACATGTTTGCCTACAACAAAAGAGTGGGAAATAGCAAATGAAATTTGTAATAGGTTGCAAGTCTTTAATCGTGTAACTAAGATATTTTCAGGTACACAATATCCCACAACAAACATATTCTTTCCATTGATTTGTGAAATAAAACTCTCTTTGAATGAATGGAAGACTTGTTCAATTGAGGTTATTAGAAATATGGCTTCCACAATGTTCGATAAATTTGAGAAATATTGGTCAGTTATTCATGGTATTATGGGGATTGCCATTGTTTTGGATCCAATATTTAAATTCAAGTTGTTAGAGTACTTTTATCAGAAACTTTATGGAAGTTTGTCTTCATTTGAAATTAACAATATCAAAAAGTTATGTTACTTATTATTTGAAGATTATCAAGCTAAAGCCCATGGGTTGGTGGATAATTCAACGGAAAAGTTCAATGAGAAGGAGTCAAATTTTGAAAATGGTAATTGTACCAATTTTCTTAGCGGTTATGATTCATATGTCAATGATACCAATGATGTGCAATCAAAATTTGAGTTAAAGAATGATTCTATTTGGGTAATAGTGGATCGATTGACAAAGTCAGCACATTTCTTGCCGGTAAGAACCAATTACAAGGTAGATAAGCTGACGGAAATCTACATCGCTGAGATTGTGAGGTTACACGGCGTTCCATCGAGTATAGTATCGGACCGTGCCCCAAAGTTCACATCTTATTTTTGGGGAGCACTGCATGAGAGAACAAACAGACGGACAGATTGAGTATAGGAACAGATTGAAATTGAGTTCAGCCTACCATCCACAAACAGACGGACAGATTGAGAGAACAAATCAATCCTTGGAAGATCAATTGAGAGCATGTGTGTTGGATGACAGAGGAAACTGGGATGAGGTGTTGCCATTGATTGAATTCACTTACAACAATAGTTTTCGCGCAAGTATTGGAATGGCACCCTATGAGGCTTTGTATGGACGCAAGTGTCAGACGCCTTTATGCTGGTATAAGGACGGAGAAAGCATGATTGTTGGACCTGAGATGGTGGAACAGACCACAGAGAAAATCAAGAGGATACAAGAGAAAATGAAGGTTTCGCAAGATCGCCAGAAGAGTTATGCGGACAAGCGTCGCAGACCTTTGGAATTTGAGCAGGGTGATCATGTATTTCTAAGGGTCACGCCTACAATTGGTGTTGGCAGAGCTATTAAGTCAAGGAAGTTGACTCCGAAATTTATTGGACTATACCAGATTAAGTCAAGGAAGTTGGACTAATAATTAAAAAAATTGGAAAAATGAATTTTAGTCCGTATACACATATCAAGATGCTATATCCATACCAATTTACATGATGTTCTACCTATATCAGAATTTTCCCCATCTTTTTTAGTTGTTATACTAATTGATATTTAAGTCAACAAAAATACTAAATCACATATTAAAAATAGTTCATAAAGTAACCTATCCTTAACCAAATTTTCATAGTCACAAGTATGGTTTCATTATCCATTATCCGCACTAGTTAGTACTTCCCAGAATATTTGTCACATAATTTCAATATCTAAAGAAGAGCACTTCCAAATTTATTAGTTTAAGTTTAATCCATTTGTACACACATCTTAAAATTTGATTATAATTGATTACTCATCCAAAACCAATAAATAAACATACACCTATTATTATATATATATCTACATCATAATATTTATAATATTTTAAGTTTCATATATTATGAATTTTCTATTTTTGGTAATTAACATGTAATTATTTGTTTTAATGTTTTGTTATTATATACTAAATTTTTTGTTTTTTTATTATTAGTTTAAAGTAAATTTTTTATTTGTTTTTGTACTTATATGGTTGTTAACAGGTGTTAACTTGGTATAAGAGTTTTTTTTTTCTACCTTTTCACTCTACCTTATCATGTTTTCAATTTTCTAAATAAACATTTAATTTCTTCTTTGTCTAATCCAGTAGCAACAATTCAATTGTCTAAGATAATATTAATAGTGCATCTACTCTCTTGTATAGAGCAGTTAAGAAGAAATTATTTTAAGGTATGTTGGTGATAGATAAAATTATGTTTTTTAAGTTATTAGTCATCTCACGATTTTTATTATTATTATTATTATTGATAGGAATTTTCTTGTTAAGACTCTATAGAATCAATTGAAAAACCTCATATTCATACCAAAACCACGATGATGTACAAAAATTCCCTGAGTAAGAACTGCTGAATCATCACTTATTCAATTCAATGAATAGATATAATGAAAAAAAAAAAATACAAAGAAACATTTGTCTTTGATCAAAATAAAGATAAACGGCGGCAGTTTAAAAGAATAAAAATTGTTCTATTTATTTTTTTAAATATATTCTTCTTATCTTTTTAAATATATTGTTCTAACTCTTCAAATTTTTAATTTTTGTTAATCCGGTTGCGAGGTCTAAATATAAACATTTGGAATCAGAAAAAATATAAATCCGAAAGCTATTCTTTGTATTTATAATGTCAACAATATCTAGTAGTATTGTTAGTGAGACATAATTTGTTATATAAAGTTTCTATTAATTTATCGTAAAGTTAAGACTTGAAACAACTCACTTGTTTGCCAATTTATAAATTAAGATTGTGGTTTATATTAATTTGTTGTTGTTGGTGTTGTTTTTGTCTATTAGGTAAATATTTGTTTTTTTTTTAATTACAATTTAAACTTATTCAATTATTTAGGAAGTAATACCAACGAGGTTATATATTGTCTTTAAATCTTATATGAGTTTCATTATTTGCATATTTGGTTATAAATTTATGTCATATTAAACTTTATTTATTCTTTCTTCATTTTCCGTTTTAGGTGGAAAACCAATTTGGATTGCTTCAATCAAAGGAATTTGGAACTAGCTCTTCTCCCACACAAATTCAAAGTCAAAATGCACCTAATGATCATGTAGGTAGCTCTGAGAAGGCTAATTCTCAACCTTCTGTTGTTGTTGAAAATGGTGATGCTATTGAATTGACTAATAATAGCGATAGCAAAAAAAGAAAGACATCCATTGTTTGGAATCATTTCATTAAAAAAACTATTAATGGGGAAGAAAAAGCTATATGCAATTATTGCAACACGCCTATGGCAAGTAAAAGAACTGATGGAACAAACCATTTGCGTAAACATCTTACATCTTGTAGAAGAAGGCCATATATGGATATAAGACAAGCGATCTTGTTGAAAGAGCAAAAGAACGTAGATGAGTCATCTAATTATTTGAGTAACTATCATTTTGATCCAGAGAAGTCAAGAGAAGATCTTTCTAATATGATAATACTTCATGAGTATCCCCTTTCAATGGTAGATCAGTTGGGCTTTAGAATATATTGTGAAGGTCTTCAACCTTTATTCAAAATTCCTTGTCGAAACACAGTTAAAAATGATATTCTAAAGATATTTCAACATGAAAAAGGGAAGATCATGGGGCTTTTAGAAAAGATTGGGAGTAGGATTGATTTAACAACATGTGGACAGCTAGCCATCAAAAGAAAGCGTATATGGTCATTACATGTCACTACATAGATGATGATTGGAATATGCAAAGTCGCATATTACGGTATAATACTTACATATTTATAAAAGTTATTCATTGCATATAGTTTTTTCATTATGTTAACATTTTAAAATTATTTTGCATGATAGGTTTGTGTATGTAGAATGCCCACACACAGGTTTGGTTATTTTGCATGACAGGTTTGGTTGAGTGCATGATAGATTGGAATATTGATAGAAAATTGTCAACCATCACTTTGGATAATTGTAGCACTAATGACGCTCTGGTTGGTATGTTGTTAAACAAACTTGATTGTTCTAATCTTATGCTTGATGGTCAATTATTTCATATGAGGTGTTGTGCCCACATTTTAAATTTAATTGCTCAAGATGGTTTAAGTGTTATTGAAGATGGTATAGAGAAGGTTAGGGATAGTGTTTCATTTTGGACAGCCACACCCAAAAGAGACCAAACTTTTAGGGAAGCAGCACGTCAATTAAAAGTTCCCATCACTAAGAAACTTATTCTTGATTGCAAAACTAGGTGGAATTCTACTTATCGTATGCTTGCTGTTGCACTAGAATATAAAGATGTTTTTATTCGTTTGAAAACATGAGAGCGTTTGTATACATGTTTGCCTACAACAAAAGAGTGGGAAATAGCAAATGAAATTTGTAATAGGTTGCAAGTCTTTAATCGTGTAACTAAGATATTTTCAGGTACACAATATCCCACAACAAACATATTCTTTCCATTGATTTGTGAAATAAAACTCTCTTTGAATGAATGGAAGACTTGTTCAATTGAGGTTATTAGAAATATGGCTTCCACAATGTTCGATAAATTTGAGAAATATTGGTCAGTTATTCATGGTATTATGGGGATTGCCATTGTTTTGGATCCAATATTTAAATTCAAGTTGTTAGAGTACTTTTATCAGAAACTTTATGGAAGTTTGTCTTCATTTGAAATTAACAATATCAAAAAGTTATGTTACTTATTATTTGAAGATTATCAAGCTAAAGCCCATGGGTTGGTGGATAATTCAACGGAAAAGTTCAATGAGAAGGAGTCAAATTTTGAAAATGGTAATTGTACCAATTTTCTTAGCGGTTATGATTCATATGTCAATGATACCAATGATGTGCAATCAAAATTTGAGTTAAAGAATGATTCTATTTGGGTAATAGTGGATCGATTGACAAAGTCAGCACATTTCTTGCCGGTAAGAACCAATTACAAGGTAGATAAGCTGACGGAAATCTACATCGCTGAGATTGTGAGGTTACACGGCGTTCCATCGAGTATAGTATCGGACCGTGCCCCAAAGTTCACATCTTATTTTTGGGGAGCACTGCATGAGAGAACAAACAGACGGACAGATTGAGTATAGGAACAGATTGAAATTGAGTTCAGCCTACCATCCACAAACAGACGGACAGATTGAGAGAACAAATCAATCCTTGGAAGATCAATTGAGAGCATGTGTGTTGGATGACAGAGGAAACTGGGATGAGGTGTTGCCATTGATTGAATTCACTTACAACAATAGTTTTCGCGCAAGTATTGGAATGGCACCCTATGAGGCTTTGTATGGACGCAAGTGTCAGACGCCTTTATGCTGGTATAAGGACGGAGAAAGCATGATTGTTGGACCTGAGATGGTGGAACAGACCACAGAGAAAATCAAGAGGATACAAGAGAAAATGAAGGTTTCGCAAGATCGCCAGAAGAGTTATGCGGACAAGCGTCGCAGACCTTTGGAATTTGAGCAGGGTGATCATGTATTTCTAAGGGTCACGCCTACAATTGGTGTTGGCAGAGCTATTAAGTCAAGGAAGTTGACTCCGAAATTTATTGGACTATACCAGATTAAGTCAAGGAAGTTGGACTAATAATTAAAAAAATTGGAAAAATGAATTTTAGTCCGTATACACATATCAAGATGCTATATCCATACCAATTTACATGATGTTCTACCTATATCATAATTTTCCCCATCTTTTTTAGTTGTTATACTAATTGATATTTAAGTCAACAAAAATACTAAATCACATATTAAAAATAGTTCATAAAGTAACCTATCCTTAACCAAATTTTCATAGTCACAAGTATGGTTTCATTATCCATTATCCGCACTAGTTAGTACTTCCCAGAATATTTGTCACATAATTTCAATATCTAAAGAAGAGCACTTCCAAATTTATTAGTTTAAGTTTAATCCATTTGTACACACATCTTAAAATTTGATTATAATTGATTACTCATCCAAAACCAATAAATAAACATACACCTATTATTATATATATATCTACATCATAATATTTATAATATTTTAAGCTTCATATATTATGAATTTTCTATTTTTGGTAATTAACATGTAATTATTTGTTTTAATGTTTTGTTATTATATACTAAATTTTTTGTTTTTTTATTATTAGTTTAAAGTAAATTTTTTATTTGTTTTTGTACTTATATGGTTGTTAACAGGTGTTAACTTGGTATAAGAGTTTTTTTTTTCTACCTTTTCACTCTACCTTATCATGTTTTCAATTTTCTAAATAAACATTTAATTTCTTCTTTGTCTAATCCAGTAGCAACAATTCAATTGTCTAAGATAATATTAATAGTGCATCTACTCTCTTGTATAGAGCAGTTAAGAAGAAATTATTCTAAGGTATGTTGGTGATAGATAAAATTATGTTTTTTAAGTTATTAGTCATCTCACGATTTTTATTATTATTATTATTATTGATAGGAATTTTCTTGTTAAGACTCTATAGAATCAATTGAAAAACCTCATATTCATACCAAAACCACGATGATGTACAAAAATTCCCTGAGTAAGAACTGCTGAATCATCACTTATTCAATTCAATGAATAGATATAATGAAAAAAAAAAATACAAAGAAACATTTGTCTTTGATCAAAATAAAGATAAACGGCGGCAGTTTAAAAGAATAAAAATTGTTCTATTTATTTTTTTAAATATATTCTTCTTATCTTTTTAAATATATTGTTCTAACTCTTCAAATTTTTAATTTTTGTTAATCCGGTTGCGAGGTCTAAATATAAACATTTGGAATCAGAAAAAATATAAATCCGAAAGCTATTCTTTGTATTTATAATGTCAACAATATCTAGTAGTATTGTTAGTGAGACATAATTTGTTATATAAAGTTTCTATTAATTTATCGTAAAGTTAAGACTTGAAACAACTCACTTGTTTGCCAATTTATAAATTAAGATTGTGGTTTATATTAATTTGTTGTTGTTGTTGGTGTTGTTTTTGTCTATTAGGTAAATATTTGTTTTTTTTTTAATTACAATTTAAACTTATTCAATTATTTAGGAAGTAATACCAACGAGGTTATATATTGTCTTTAAATCTTATATGAGTTTCATTATTTGCATATTTGGTTATAAATTTATGTCATATTAAACTTTATTTATTCTTTCTTCATTTTCCGTTTTAGGTGGAAAACCAATTTGGATTGCTTCAATCAAAGGAATCTGGAACTAGCTCTTCTCCCACACAAATTCAAAGTCAAAATGCACCTAATGATCATGTAGGTAGCTCTGAGAAGGCTAATTCTCAACCTTCTGTTGTTGTTGAAAATGGTGATGCTATTGAATTGACTAATAATAGCGATAGCAAAAAAAGAAAGACATCCATTGTTTGGAATCATTTCATTAAAAAAACTATTAATGGGGAAGAAAAAGCTATATGCAATTATTGCAACACGCCTACGGCAAGTAAAAGAACTGATGGAACAAACCATTTGCGTAAACATCTTACATCTTGTAGAAGAAGGCCATATATGGATATAAGACAAGCGATCTTGTTGAAAGAGCAAAAGAACGTAGATGAGTCATCTAATTATTTGAGTAACTATCATTTTGATCCAGAGAAGTCAAGAGAAGATCTTTCTAATATGATAATACTTCATGAGTATCCCCTTTCAATGGTAGATCAGTTGGGCTTTAGAATATATTGTGAAGGTCTTCAACCTTTATTCAAAATTCCTTGTCGAAACACAGTTAAAAATGATATTCTAAAGATATTTCAACATGAAAAAGGGAAGATCATGGGGCTTTTAGAAAAGATTGGGAGTAGGATTGATTTAACAACATGTGGACAGCTAGCCATCAAAAGAAAGCGTATATGGTCATTACATGTCACTACATAGATGATGATTGGAATATGCAAAGTCGCATATTACGGTATAATACTTACATATTTATAAAAGTTATTCATTGCATATAGTTTTTTCATTATGTTAACATTTTAAAATTATTTTGCATGATAGGTTTGTGTATGTAGAATGCCCACACACAGGTTTGGTTATTTTGCATGACAGGTTTGGTTGAGTGCATGATAGATTGGAATATTGATAGAAAATTGTCAACCATCACTTTGGATAATTGTAGCACTAATGACGCTCTGGTTGGTATGTTGTTAAACAAACTTATGCTTGATGGTCAATTATTTCATATGAGGTGTTGTGCCCACATTTTAAATTTAATTGCTCAAGATGGTTCAAGTGTTATTGAAGATGGTATAGAGAAGGTTAGGGATAGTGTTTCATTTTGGACAGCCACACCCAAAAGAGACCAAACTTTTAGGGAAGCAGCACGTCAATTAAAAGTTCCCATCACTAAGAAACTTATTCTTGATTGCAAAACTAGGTGGAATTCTACTTATCGTATGCTTGCTGTTGCACTAGAATATAAAGATGTTTTTATTCGTTTGAAAACATGAGAGCGTTTGTATACATGTTTGCCTACAACAAAAGAGTGGGAAATAGCAAATGAAATTTGTAATAGGTTGCAAGTCTTTAATCGTGTAACTAAGATATTTTCAGGTACACAATATCCCACAACAAACATATTCTTTCCATTGATTTGTGAAATAAAACTCTCTTTGAATGAATGGAAGACTTGTTCAATTGAGGTTATTAGAAATATGGCTTCCACAATGTTCGATAAATTTGAGAAATATTGGTCAGTTATTCATGGTATTATGGGGATTGCCATTGTTTTGGATCCAATATTTAAATTCAAGTTGTTAGAGTACTTTTATCAGAAACTTTATGGAAGTTTGTCTTCATTTGAAATTAACAATATCAAAAAGTTATGTTACTTATTATTTGAAGATTATCAAGCTAAAGCCCATGGGTTGGTGGATAATTCAACGGAAAAGTTCAATGAGAAGGAGTCAAATTTTGAAAATGGTAATTGTACCAATTTTCTTAGCGGTTATGATTCATATGTCAATGATACCAATGATGTGCAATCAAAATTTGAGTTAAAGAATGATTCTATTTGGGTAATAGTGGATCGATTGACAAAGTCAGCACATTTCTTGCCGGTAAGAACCAATTACAAGGTAGATAAGCTGACGGAAATCTACATCGCTGAGATTGTGAGGTTACACGGCGTTCCATCGAGTATAGTATCGGACCGTGCCCCAAAGTTCACATCTTATTTTTGGGGAGCACTGCATGAGAGAACAAACAGACGGACAGATTGAGTATAGGAACAGATTGAAATTGAGTTCAGCCTACCATCCACAAACAGACGGACAGATTGAGAGAACAAATCAATCCTTGGAAGATCAATTGAGAGCATGTGTGTTGGATGACAGAGGAAACTGGGATGAGGTGTTGCCATTGATTGAATTCACTTACAACAATAGTTTTCGCGCAAGTATTGGAATGGCACCCTATGAGGCTTTGTATGGACGCAAGTGTCAGACGCCTTTATGCTGGTATAAGGACGGAGAAAGCATGATTGTTGGACCTGAGATGGTGGAACAGACCACAGAGAAAATCAAGAGGATACAAGAGAAAATGAAGGTTTCGCAAGATCGCCAGAAGAGTTATGCGGACAAGCGTCGCAGACCTTTGGAATTTGAGCAGGGTGATCATGTATTTCTAAGGGTCACGCCTACAATTGGTGTTGGCAGAGCTATTAAGTCAAGGAAGTTGACTCCGAAATTTATTGGACTATACCAGATTAAGTCAAGGAAGTTGGACTAATAATTAAAAAAATTGGAAAAATGAATTTTAGTCCGTATACACATATCAAGATGCTATATCCATACCAATTTACATGATGTTCTACCTATATCATAATTTTCCCCATCTTTTTTAGTTGTTATACTAATTGATATTTAAGTCAACAAAAATACTAAATCACATATTAAAAATAGTTCATAAAGTAACCTATCCTTAACCAAATTTTCATAGTCACAAGTATGGTTTCATTATCCATTATCCGCACTAGTTAGTACTTCCCAGAATATTTGTCACATAATTTCAATATCTAAAGAAGAGCACTTCCAAATTTATTAGTTTAAGTTTAATCCATTTGTACACACATCTTAAAATTTGATTATAATTGATTACTCATCCAAAACCAATAAATAAACATACACCTATTATTATATATATATCTACATCATAATATTTATAATATTTTAAGCTTCATATATTATGAATTTTCTATTTTTGGTAATTAACATGTAATTATTTGTTTTAATGTTTTGTTATTATATACTAAATTTTTTGTTTTTTTATTATTAGTTTAAAGTAAATTTTTTATTTGTTTTTGTACTTATATGGTTGTTAACAGGTGTTAACTTGGTATAAGAGTTTTTTTTTTCTACCTTTTCACTTTACCTTATCATGTTTTCAATTTTCTAAATAAACATTTAATTTCTTCTTTGTCTAATCCAGTAGCAACAATTCAATTGTCTAAGATAATATTAATAGTGCATCTACTCTCTTGTATAGAGCAGTTAAGAAGAAATTATTTTAAGGTATGTTGGTGATAGATAAAATTATGTTTTTTAAGTTATTAGTCATCTCACGATTTTTATTATTATTATTATTATTGATAGGAATTTTCTTGTTAAGACTCTATAGAATCAATTGAAAAACCTCATATTCATACCAAAACCACGATGATGTACAAAAATTCCCTGAGTAAGAACTGCTGAATCATCACTTATTCAATTCAATGAATAGATATAATGAAAAAAAAAATACAAAGAAACATTTGTCTTTGATCAAAATAAAGATAAACGGCGGCAGTTTAAAAGAATAAAAATTGTTCTATTTATTTTTTTAAATATATTCTTCTTATCTTTTTAAATATATTGTTCTAACTCTTCAAATTTTTAATTTTTGTTAATCCGGTTGCGAGGTCTAAATATAAACATTTGGAATCAGAAAAAATATAAATCCGAAAGCTATTCTTTGTATTTATAATGTCAACAATATCTAGTAGTATTGTTAGTGAGACATAATTTGTTATATAAAGTTTCTATTAATTTATCGTAAAGTTAAGACTTGAAACAACTCACTTGTTTGCCAATTTATAAATTAAGATTGTGGTTTATATTAATTTGTTGTTGTTGGTGTTGTTTTTGTCTATTAGGTAAATATTTGTTTTTTTTTTAATTACAATTTAAACTTATTCAATTATTTAGGAAGTAATACCAACGAGGTTATATATTGTCTTTAAATCTTATATGAGTTTCATTATTTGCATATTTGGTTATAAATTTATGTCATATTAAACTTTATTTATTCTTTCTTCATTTTCCGTTTTAGGTGGAAAACCAATTTGGATTGCTTCAATCAAAGGAATCTGGAACTAGCTCTTCTCCCACACAAATTCAAAGTCAAAATGCACCTAATGATCATGTAGGTAGCTCTGAGAAGGCTAATTCTCAACCTTCTGTTGTTGTTGAAAATGGTGATGCTATTGAATTGACTAATAATAGCGATAGCAAAAAAAGAAAGACATCCATTGTTTGGAATCATTTCATTAAAAAAACTATTAATGGGGAAGAAAAAGCTATATGCAATTATTGCAACACGCCTATGGCAAGTAAAAGAACTGATGGAACAAACCATTTGCGTAAACATCTTACATCTTGTAGAAGAAGGCCATATATGGATATAAGACAAGCTATCTTGTTGAAAGAGCAAAAGAACGTAGATGAGTCATCTAATTATTTGAGTAACTATCATTTTGATCCAGAGAAGTCAAGAGAAGATCTTTCTAATATGATAATACTTCATGAGTATCCCCTTTCAATGGTAGATCAGTTGGGCTTTAGAATATATTGTGAAGGTCTTCAACCTTTATTCAAAATTCCTTGTCGAAACACAGTTAAAAATGATATTCTAAAGATATTTCAACATGAAAAAGGGAAGATCATGGGGCTTTTAGAAAAGATTGGGAGTAGGATTGATTTAACAACATGTGGACAGCTAGCCATCAAAAGAAAGCGTATATGGTCATTACATGTCACTACATAGATGATGATTGGAATATGCAAAGTCGCATATTACGGTATAATACTTACATATTTATAAAAGTTATTCATTGCATATAGTTTTTTCATTATGTTAACATTTTAAAATTATTTTGCATGATAGGTTTGTGTATGTAGAATGCCCACACACAGGTTTGGTTATTTTGCATGACAGGTTTGGTTGAGTGCATGATAGATTGGAATATTGATAGAAAATTGTCAACCATCACTTTGGATAATTGTAGCACTAATGACGCTCTGGTTGGTATGTTGTTAAACAAACTTGATTGTTCTAATCTTATGCTTGATGGTCAATTATTTCATATGAGGTGTTGTGCCCACATTTTAAATTTAATTGCTCAAGATGGTTCAAGTGTTATTGAAGATGGTACAGAGAAGGTTAGGGATAGTGTTTCATTTTGGACAGCCACACCCAAAAGAGACCAAACTTTTAGGGAAGCAGCACGTCAATTAAAAGTTCCCATCACTAAGAAACTTATTCTTGATTGCAAAACTAGGTGGAATTCTACTTATCGTATGCTTGCTGTTGCACTAGAATATAAAGATGTTTTTATTCGTTTGAAAACATGAGAGCGTTTGTATACATGTTTGCCTACAACAAAAGAGTGGGAAATAGCAAATGAAATTTGTAATAGGTTGCAAGTCTTTAATCGTGTAACTAAGATATTTTCAGGTACACAATATCCCACAACAAACATATTCTTTCCATTGATTTGTGAAATAAAACTCTCTTTGAATGAATGGAAGACTTGTTCAATTGAGGTTATTAGAAATATGGCTTCCACAATGTTCGATAAATTTGAGAAATATTGGTCAGTTATTCATGGTATTATGGGGATTGCCATTGTTTTGGATCCAATATTTAAATTCAAGTTGTTAGAGTACTTTTATCAGAAACTTTATGGAAGTTTGTCTTCATTTGAAATTAACAATATCAAAAAGTTATGTTACTTATTATTTGAAGATTATCAAGCTAAAGCCCATGGGTTGGTGGATAATTCAACGGAAAAGTTCAATGAGAAGGAGTCAAATTTTGAAAATGGTAATTGTACCAATTTTCTTAGCGGTTATGATTCATATGTCAATGATACCAATGATGTGCAATCAAAATTTGAGTTAAAGAATGATTCTATTTGGGTAATAGTGGATCGATTGACAAAGTCAGCACATTTCTTGCCGGTAAGAACCAATTACAAGGTAGATAAGCTGACGGAAATCTACATCGCTGAGATTGTGAGGTTACACGGCGTTCCATCGAGTATAGTATCGGACCGTGCCCCAAAGTTCACATCTTATTTTTGGGGAGCACTGCATGAGAGAACAAACAGACGGACAGATTGAGTATAGGAACAGATTGAAATTGAGTTCAGCCTACCATCCACAAACAGACGGACAGATTGAGAGAACAAATCAATCCTTGGAAGATCAATTGAGAGCATGTGTGTTGGATGACAGAGGAAACTGGGATGAGGTGTTGCCATTGATTGAATTCACTTACAACAATAGTTTTCGCGCAAGTATTGGAATGGCACCCTATGAGGCTTTGTATGGACGCAAGTGTCAGACGCCTTTATGCTGGTATAAGGACGGAGAAAGCATGATTGTTGGACCTGAGATGGTGGAACAGACCACAGAGAAAATCAAGAGGATACAAGAGAAAATGAAGGTTTCGCAAGATCGCCAGAAGAGTTATGCGGACAAGCGTCGCAGACCTTTGGAATTTGAGCAGGGTGATCATGTATTTCTAAGGGTCACGCCTACAATTGGTGTTGGCAGAGCTATTAAGTCAAGGAAGTTGACTCCGAAATTTATTGGACTATACCAGATTACTGCGCGTATTGGACCATTGGCCTATCGGATTGCTTTACCTCCAATACTGTCCAATATTCATGATGTATTTCATGTGTCGCAGTTAAGGAAATACATTGCAGACCCGTCACATGTGATCGAGCCAGATACAATTCAGCTGAGGGACAACCAGTCTTTTGAAGTATTGCCTGTAAGGATTGAAGACAGGAAGATTAAACAGTTGAGGAACAAGGAAGTCCCACTAGTCAAAGTGATTTGGAATCCGACTACTGGAGACAGGACTTGGGAACCGGAGAGTAAGATGAGGGAGCAATATCCTCAGTTGTTTAGGGACATGTAGTTTCGAGGACGAAACTAATTTAAGGGGGGAGTAATGTGAGACCCTTAATTTTTAATTAAAATTATAGAATTAATTTTAATTGTATTTTTGGAGATATTTGTAAAATATTTAATATATGTATGTTTGAGTGAATATATATATATATATATATATATATATAAATATTTATTTTGGAGGATGAAATAAAAATTATTGGATGAAGATTAAATTAATTTAATTGGGCAGTTAATTGAGGATTAGTGGCTAATTGCAAGCAATTAAGTGCTGAAGGGTACAACATTATTTTAACATTATTTTTAGGTGAGGTGGCACTACAAAAGCCTATAAATAGGAGTGAGAAGGATGATGAAATCAGAACACCATCCCTCCTTCCTCACTGCCCATACTGCATGTAACAGTACCCCATTTTCCCTCCCATTCTATTTGTTATTTCTGCCTTCCCCATTTCCAGTCACGACTACAAAGAGGAAAAGAGGGAGTTCCTCAAAAACACCATTACCTGAAAATCCAAGCATTAAAACAGAAAACCCCCAGTATTAAAGTTAATCCCCACATCATTACGAAGCTAGAGAACTCAGTTTTGTAGCAGCAAACGCAGGCGGGAGTTTCACCGTTTTTGACGCACACACTTTAGCAGAAGCAGAACACGCTACAAGGGTAAGGGCACCTTCCACTTTCTAGATGCATTAGGGCTGTAAGTGCATGATTTTCATGGCATTACTAGTGTTTTCATTACTGTTTTGAAACTGGTTTGCCTGATGCTTGAAAGAAATGAAAAATGCATTTTTTGACGTTTTAAAAGCTCTATGATGATGGTTGTTTAAGCTGAATGCACTAAAGTTGTGTTGTTTATGTGGAAAAGTGTAAAATGTCTTGAATGTGATTTCAAACATGATTTAAAAAAACATGTTCATAAAACTGTTTTGTAAATGGTTTTGAAATGCAAAAATGCATTTTGTTTGTGTTTTGCTGCTCTGTGATGCTGCATGTTATTTTGATGTGTTGTGAAAGCTGAAATGCTTGCATGTTATTCTGATGTGTTGTGAAAGCTGAAATGCTGTATGATGTTCTGATGGTTTGAAAGTCTGGATGATTTGGTGTTAATCATTCCGGTTCTGTTTCTGTTGTTGATGATCCTGATTCTGTTTCTGTTTTGAGTGATTCTGATGATGTTGATGATTTAAAAAGAAAAGGGATTTTTAATGAGGAAAGTATTATCTGGAAAAGTGCTGAATCTGTTTTAATGTTGGTTGTTTGTTTTTAAAAGAAAACAGTTTGAAAAGGGTTGAAATCTCAAGAAAATTTCACTGGTTTTCGAAGGTGTATTCGAATACAACATGTGTGTATTCGACTACAACCTGTCAAGTTTCTGTTTTACTTAGGTTTTCAAACTTGTATTCGAATACGAGCCCCTGTATTCGAATACAGAGGAAGGATTTTTGCTTTTGACTTAGCATCTGTATTCGACTACGACCATGTCGTATTCAATTACAGAAGTGGGATTTTAACACTGTATTCGCATTTGTAATCGACTACAGGCATGCTGTATTCGAATATAGAATGCAGATTTTCACTAGTTTCAGCTTCTGTATTCGAATACAGTGGGTCGGTATTCGAATACAGATTCGTGTTTTTCCAGAAGCACTGTTTTTAGCTTCTCTATTCGAATACAAGGAAGCTGTATTCGAATACAGATTTGTGTTTTCTAGAAAATCACGTTTTAAACACTGTGATATGCATTTTAAAGTATTAAGAAACCTTGAGAATGGTTAAAGGGATTTTAAAAGGAGTTCTTGAAATATTTTGAAGAGGAGAGGATGAAGTATTGAAAACCTTTAATGATCTGGGAGAAAATGTTGAATTTTTTTCAAGGTTTTGTCTTCTGTATTCGACTACAGGCATGCTGTATTCGAATACGAGCCCCTGTATTCGAATACAGAGGAAGGATTTTTGCTTTTGACTTAGCATCTGTATTCGACTACGACCATGTCGTATTCGATTACAGAAGTGGGATTTTAACACTGTATTCGCATTTGTAATCGACTACAGGCATGCTGTATTCGAATACATAATGCAGATTTTCACTAGTTTCAGCTTCTGTATTCGAATACAGTGGGTCGGTATTCGAATACAGATTCGTGTTTTTCCAGAAGCACTGTTTTTAGCTTCTCTATTCGAATACAAGGAAGCTGTATTCGAATACAGATTTGTGTTTTCTAGAAAATCACGTTTTAAACACTGTGATATGCATTTTAAAGTATTAAGAAACCTTGAGAATGGTTAAAGGGATTTTAAAAGGAGTTCTTGAAATATTTTGAAGAGGAGAGGATGAAGTATTGAAAACCTTTAATGATCTGGGAGAAAATGTTGAATTTTTTTCAAGGTTTTGTCTTCTGTATTCGACTACAGGCATGCTGTATTCGAATACGAGCCCCTGTATTCGAATACAGAGGAAGGATTTTTGCTTTTGACTTAGCATCTGTATTCGACTACGACCATGTCGTATTCGATTACAGAAGTGGGATTTTAACACTGTATTCGCATTTGTAATCGACTACAGGCATGCTGTATTCGAATACATAATGCAGATTTTCACTAGTTTCAGCTTCTGTATTCGAATACAGTGGGTCGGTATTCGAATACAGATTCGTGTTTTTCCAGAAGCACTGTTTTTAGCTTCTCTATTCGAATACAAGGAAGCTGTATTCGAATACAGATTTGTGTTTTCTAGAAAATCACGTTTTAAACACTGTGATATGCATTTTAAAGTATTAAGAAACCTTGAGAATGGTTAAAGGGATTTTAAAAGGAGTTCTTGAAATATTTTGAAGAGGAGAGGATGAAGTATTGAAAACCTTTAATGATCTGGGAGAAAATGTTGAATTTTTTTCAAGGTTTTGTCTTCTGTATTCGACTACAGGCATGCTGTATTCGAATACAGGATGTTAAAATTGCAGTTTCATGCTTCTGTATTCGAATACAGATTCGAGTTTCCAAAATTTCCAAGTTTTTAAGAGTGTTTTGTAAACCCTGAGTGTTTGGGGAATATTGGGAACGTTGTGGTAAATTAAAATGGAACTTTTGGTGATATTTTGAAGTGGTGGTGATGAAGTTTTTAAGACTTTACTGATGTAATGAAAGATGTTGTTTTGTGCACTGAGACTGCCTCTGTATTCGAATACCAGAGGGCTGTATTCGAATACAGAGTGTGATTCTGCACTATTTTTAGCTTTTGTATTCGAATACAGAGAAGCTGTATTCGAATACAGATTCGTAAAATTCCTGAAACTCCCAGTTTTAAACACTGCATTTGAATTTTAAGAGTTTGGGAAAACATTTCAAAATGTTAATGAATATTTGGCTGTTTAACCATGATTGTGATGATGATAATTCTGACTGTGCTGAGATATTTTAAACATGATGAAAAGCATGAATTTTTTGATTTTGCATGCTGTTTCTAGAGAAGTGAAACACTGCATATTCATGCATTGCATAGTCAAGTGGTACCCGCGATGGGCCACAGAGTAATGCGCAACCACGTGCTGATCTATTGAGCGATTACACAACTGCTGGACTGTTGAGCGTCTGCACTAGGTATTGATCTGTTGAGCGATTGTACCTTGGTATATAAGTGTTGGTCTGTTGAGCGAATGCACTGGTACTAGACTGTTGAGCGTCTGTACCCTGAAATGCGCAACCACGTGCTAATCTGTTGAGCGATTACACGAGTGCTGGACAGTTGAGCGTCTGCACTAGGTACTGGTCTGTTGAGCGATTGTACCTTGGTATATAAGTGTTGGTCTGTTGATTGACTGCACTGGTACTGGACTGTTGAGCGTCTGCACTAGGTACTGATCTGTTAAGCGATTGTACCTTGGTATATAAGTGTTGGTCTGTTGAGCGACTGCACTGGTACTGGACTGTTGAGCGACTGCACTGGTACTGGACTGTTGAGCATCTGTACCCTGAAATGTGCAACCACGTGCTGATCTGTTGAGCGATTGCACGAGTGCTGGACTGTTAAGCGTCTGCACTAGGTACTGATCTGTTGAGCGATTGTACCTTGGTATATAAGTGTTGGTTTGTTGAGCGACTGCACTGGTACTAGACTGTTGAGCGTCTGTACCCTGAAATGCGCAACCACGTGCTGATCTGTTGAGCGATTGCACGAGTGCTGGACTATTGAGCGTCTGCACTAGGTACTGATCTATTGAGCGATTATACCTTGGTATACGAATGCTGGACTGTTGAGCGTCTGCACTGGTGCTGATCTGTTGAGCGATTGCACCCAGGTCTTGAGGGCCGTTAGAGTCAAACATATTGTGCTGGTCTGTTGAGCGACTACACCTTGGTGATTCCAAGAAAATTGTATACATGAGCATATACATATTGCATTGAGGGATTGACCGATGGGTCACGTTTGATTATATGATGAATGAGTGGAAATTGAATGTGTGTGAGTACTGTTCAGAATCTGAATTTCTGATTTAATGATTGTGTTTTGCTGAGGTATTGTTTGTACTTACCACATATTTCATAATAATTGGCTGCTGTTTTTGAAAAAGCATATATGTCATTAAATTTCAAATGAGCATTATTATTTTCCTCATCATCATATGTTATATCATGGATATATTTGTTGCTGTGAAATATATGCTATGTGATTAATTGTTAATTTCGGTCGGTGACCCTTGCTATTATATTGTGGACTTTGGGCTTTGCCCTCAGATGCCCCCCAAACCCATGCCACCCGTGGGTACCCGAACGACGGAAACGTCGTTGAACTTCCTTGATCGCAATTCGCGCACTGCTTGGGAATTCGACCCCATCTCAAGCAGAGCAACTTACACAGGGTGGTTGGAGCGGACGAGCAGGACTAACGGCGTGGAGGATTTGGTAGAGCGCACACATGCGAGTATAGATTTTCCCGTGCCTTCCCGTCTAGTATTGGAGGCGCACGGAATTTTCGACGATGCTGAGGAGTCCGTTAGAGGGGTTGAGACAGAGGCCACCGTAGGAGTGGTGACTCCCAACCCGGTGATTGGAGGAGTTGTACATGAGTCCGAGGCAGAATGGAAGAATGATGAGCCGAGGCCAGTAGCAGCTGAGATTCCGGGTCCGTTCAGGATCTCCGATGATTGTTATGAGATTTCGGCGCTGCCTAAGCGATCGAGACTTGTTATTGATCTGACTTCTGAGGAGGCCGACCCCTCTCTGTATGATGAGGAGGAGGAGGAGGTCACGTCAAGGCGAACGGCAGATTCGGAGAAGACTTGCTTAGGATGCGGAGGAAATCCGTGCTACTATAGCTTTAGCGCATGATCAGTTAGACTTGATGTATTAGGATTTGAGCTGGAAATGTATTTTGTTTTTATCTTGAAAAACAATTGTTGTACTATTTATTCCGCACTCTGATATTGACTTTTGGGAATGTTATGACATTATTATCTTTCGAAAAATGTTTTATTGTTTATCATTAAAATTCCAGAATTAATTATTTTAATTCCTTTCGTATTAATTTTGGAAAACTCATTTTAAATATTTATTTGAGGAAAGAAAATGCACCCGCGCTGTGTTTTAAACTTGGGGTGTTACAAGCAGCACCCTATGCATATACCCCACATGCGTTGAGGTCTCGGAAGCAGTCAAGATAGGCAACACTAACTGCGAAGGCACTCTTGTCGCTGAAAAGAGTGTAACCGACCAAAAATAAAAGAAATTCCCTCACAGCCATCTTCCAATGCTTGTCACTACAGCGCTGTTGGTATACTTCAAGTAACCAACTAAATCGAACAGTGGTTGTCTGAGTGACATTAAATTCAGCAAAGGCAGCAGCCTCACTGACTCCGAGAAGCTCAGTCAATATGTTTGCACCTTCATCCTTGTTAAATATATTAACAGTGAAGAATGCACCAGTGATGGGAATATGCAGTAGAGAGGAGACATCATCAAGAGTAATGGTCATCTCCCCAATTGGAAGATGGAAGCTATTGGTGTCACGATGCCACCTCTCTACGAAGGCTGAAATGATCCCTTTATCGATCATTATGTAGCTGCATGTTAGCAACGAATATAATCCGGAGCTTTTAATAACTTGCTCAACCTCTTCGTGTTCAATCACGGCTTCTCTTGATTTTTTACCGTTGTTGAACACCCTTAATTCGCCGCGATCCTGAAATAAATTAAGCAAACCAAATTTAAGTTAAAACACATTAACAAAACAGATATTAAAAATTTCATTTCATTGACAAAATTACCACGCCATCCCAGAGTTTAGTTGTAACACCCCGAGTTTAAAACACAACACGAGTGTATTTTTTTTTTCAATAAATAATTAAAATGAGTTTTTCAAAATTAATGTCAAGGGAATTAAAATAAGATTTTCATCAGTTCATTTCAAAAGAGAACACCCGGCCTGTGGCCACTAAACAGTATCAGAGTGCGGAAAATACAGCGGAGAAGTCATACATTAATTCCCAAAATAAATTACATTTCCCAAAACTCAAGACCCTATACAAAGTCTAGTCTGATCATGAACTAAGCTACAGTAGCACGGTCTCCACCGTATCCTCTACAAGTCTCGTCTTCAGCCAGTTGTCTGTCCCTCTGCGTTGTCCACATAGCCTCCATACGTAAAGATCAGGGGAAACTAACGACGTTTCCGTCGTTAGTGTATCCGTCGGTAGGACGGTTTCGGGTAACATCTGAGGGCAAAGCCCAATTTCCACAATATAATAGCAAGGGTCATGATAGATGTAACACCCCGAGTTTAAAACACAGCGCGAGTGTATTTTTTTTTTCAATAAATAATTAAAATGAGTTTTCCAAAATTAATGTCAAGGGAATTAAAATAAAATTTTCATCAGTTCATTTCAAAAGAGAACACCCGGCCTGTGGCCACTAAACAGTATCAGAGTGCGGAAAATACAGCGGAAAAGTCATACATTAATTCCCAAAATAAATTACATTTCCCAAAACTCAAGACCCTATACAAAAGTCTAGTCTGATCATGCACTAAGCTACAGTAGCACGGTCTCCATCGTATTCCCTACAAGTCTTGTCTTCAACCAGCTGTCCGTCCCTCTGCATTGTCCACGTAGACTCCGTACGTAAAGATCAGGGGAAACTAACGACGTTTCTGTCGTTAGTGTATCCGTCGGTAGAACGGGTTCGGGTAACATCTGAGGGCAAAGCCCAATTTCCACAATATAATGGCAAGGGTCACCAACCGAAATTAACAAATAATCACATAGCATATATTTCACAACAACAAATATATACATGGCATATCGTATAACAATGATGGAAATAATGATGCTCATTTGAAATTCAATGACATATATGCCTTTTCAAAAACAGTAGCCAATGAATATGAAAAATATGTGGTAAGTACAACCAACACTTCAGCAATCACAATCATTAATCAGAAATTCAGATTCTATAAAGTACTCACACATATTCAATTTCCACTCATCATCATAATCCAATCGTGACCCACCGGTCAACCCCTCGATGCAATATGTATATGCTCATGTATACAATTTCTTGGAATCACCAAGGTGCAGTCGCTCAACAGACCAGCACAATTTATATGTATGATAGGCTTTAACGGCCCTCAAGACCATGGTGCAATCGCTCAACAGATCAGCACCAGTGCAGTCGCTCAACAAACCAGCACGTTTCACATATTTGAATGGACCACCACGAACACGCGGCCATTCCGTAGCCCGGATAGAATGGACCATGATAGAACTGGTATATTAAAATTGAATGAAATTCTAAAGAAACGTCAAGATTGAATTATCGAACTCAAAAAAATGTACAAAGATTGCAATTACAGAGAATAACCGAATTGCCCTGCAATTTAGTCCCACCCAACTAACTCTTTAACTGCCTACCTATTGAAACCCCGTGTCTGTTATTTATATTAGCTATCCTAACTGAATTAGTTAGGATTGACAGCTGGCACAGACTAACATAACAGACTAATAACAGAACTAACTAAACTAACAGATCTAACACAATGCTCTGCTTGACTATCAATCATCTGATGGAATCCTCGGCTCGACTATTAATCCTCTGATGGAATCCTCGGCTCGACTATCAATCCTCTGATGGAATCCTCAGCTCGACTATCAATCCTCTGATGGAATCCTCGGCTTGACTCTCATTCCTCTGATGGAATCCTCTGCTTGACTAGCAATCCTATCAAATCCCCCCTTGAAAAACAGCCTTGTCCTCAAGGCTGGAATAGACATCCTTTACTACCAATCTTTCATCCGCACCAAAAATTTGCCTTTCTCAAACACAAAGGTGAGCAACCCAGGGAAAACGAGCAAACTCTAGCAGTAGTCACCAGCTGTAGCTATCATAGGGAAATGTAGTTCTCCGGGTTCCCATGGTATGATCACAACTGATGCATTGAATGGGATTGTGGTCTTTCCCTGGGCAAGAAACTCGCCTAACTTTTCTAACAACGCCCCAAACTCCCATTCTGCTCTTCTTTCCTCTAGAACTTTCCCATATGAAGCAAAGTTGAAACGTGCTCGCTCCGTCAATCCCCATCCCATCCTCGTCGTAGATCTCTTTGTCGGCGTCTTCGGTAGTTGTGGGAGAGTCTCTGCCCTTGAACCCAGGTCCGACGGTTCTGGAGGTTTCGGCAGCGGACAGCGCACCACTTGCCCCGTTCGCGATCTCCCTTCATCCTTCAACGGCGTTGGCACCTCCGTCACCTTTTCCCTCGATCTGTCTTCGTCTGCTCTTTTTCTTGATGGTTTTTCTCCAACCAAAGTAATCAACTTGCCATCTCTAGACAAGGTAAGCTCCAATTTGCCAAAGTTGGTTTTGACCTCTCCCAAACTGGAGAGCCAATCCAAACCCAACACCAAATCCACCCCTTGCAGGGTGAACAAATAAAAGTCTTTCTTAATCTCCATTCCTTGCAAATGCAAACTCAACTTGGGACACTATCCCTTCCATTTCATCATATGACCATCCCCCACTTCCACAATGTAAGAAGGAGTGTCTTCCACCATCAAGCTCAGTTTCTGAACTACCTCCACAATCTGTGAGTACCAAAACAGAATTGTTCTGAACTACCCCTTGTATCTTCCAAGAATTTGTGGAAGTCAGCCCAACCATTGAACAAGAAGACAACTGCAGAGAGTTGAAAGTTTCTACCTCATGCAACTTAGTATCCCTGTCTTCCTCCTCATCCTTCTCCCTTTTGTCTCTCATCTCAGCCTCGGACAACCGTTTGAAATCACCACTGTTGGTTTTGTTCCCTTCTCCAGCCTGAACACCCACCAAATTAGTAGCAGAGGTACCACCCTCCGCTTTCTTATCTACCAAAGGCTTAACATCTACCGTCACAGTCTTAGTGTACGAACTAGCCTTCGACATCGTAGTTGGTTTAATGAAAGTGTTGGTTCCTTTCTTAGTCCAAACCAGATTCTTCTCCTCAATCATAATAGACTTTTGAATTAAATCGGACAGAGACTTTAATTCATACAGTTTTACCTCCACTTGAATTTCCTCTTTCAAACCATTCATGAAAATTCCTCGTGCAAAATCTTGATCAATGGCCTTCAAAGCTCCAACATATTTCTCGAACTCCTCCACAAATTCTACCACAGTCCCTGTATGTTTGAGTGCCAGCAACAACTCAAAAGGATTTTGTACCATTGACGGTTGAAACCTGCGAACCACTGCCAACTTGAACCCGTCCCAAGTTGGTTCAAGATTGCACCTAGCCCACCAATGATACCAGCCCAGTGCTCTGCCCTCCATGGCCACCACGGTGGCACGCATCTTCTCCTCCTCCGGAACGCTTCGTAACTCGAAATATCATTCCAAACGGTGCGTCCAACCGTACGCATCGTCGCCTGAGAAAATCGGAATCTCCAGCTTCCTCCACCGGTCGCTCTCAACGTAGTTACCCAGGGGTCTACCACCGCAGCCGCTGGTCTCTACTTCTTCCCTGCGGACAGTTCCGCCGCCGTTGGCATTGATCTTGGCCGCGAGTGCAGCCAATTGATCCTCCGTACGTTTGGCGCGTGCCTCCGCCAATTAACACTCTGTATTCGACTACATCCCCTTGGTAGTCGAATACAGAGGCAGTCTCAGTGCACAAATCAACATTTTTCACTACATCAGTAAAGTCCCAAAAACTTCATCACCACCACTTCAAACTATCACCAAAAGTTCCATTTTAATTCACCACAAATCTGTATTCGAATATAGAAGCTAAAAACAGTGCAGAATGACAAAAGTGAAGGTGCAAACACGAGAAGGGGGTTGAATTGTGTTTGACTTAACTTGAATCTTTTTCTGTTTTTATACTTTCAAAACAAAACTTAATGTATAATTAAAAACAGAGTTAGCAGCGGATAAAAATAAAAATAAAACTCACAGATTTTATACTGGTTCACCGTTAACGAGGCTACATCTAGTCCCTTCGCCTTGAAGGATTTCACTAATTCAATCTTGAATTACAACCTTGTTACTGACCCTCCAAGTCAGTCTTCTCAATAGTCTAACAATCCTATACTTCTTGAGGAAAACAACCTTGTCTTCAGCCAATCTGACAACACCAGATTGTAGAAGAAATCACAACACTATGAATCTAATTGCTAAGTACCTTGCTACCCTTTCTGATTCCCTCAGTTTGTAGACTCTACTTCAACAACTCAGATACAACCCTATCTAATTGTCAAGTACCCTGCTACCTCTACTGACTCCCTCAGATTGTAGACTCTACTTCAACAACTTAGATTTGCCACAGTGGAAAGAAAATAACACGAGTACTTGCTTCTTGAAAGCTAAAACTCACAATTGACTTCTATGAAAATTTGGGTGTTTGTTGCCTTGGAAGTGTATGACTCTTTTGTGATTTTCGATACTTTATTCTTCAGCATTAAGTCTCTATTTATAGTTGAACTTTTAGAACTTCACTGATGCTTTACTTTTGCAGTATATTTCGATTAATCTGTTTTGAGAATATTCTGGAGTAGTTTGCTCATATTCTGTTTTGAGCCTTTTGCTCACTGATCTGTTTTGAACATTTTGCTCCGCTTCTGTTTTGATTTGCTCACAGCGCGAGTGTATTTTTTATTTATTTTTTTAAAACGAATACATAAATAAAAGAGTTTTCAGAATTCCGCTTCAAGGAAATTTAAAATCAATTCAAATTAAATATCATTCGACTTCGTAATCAAAAATAGTAAGGAATTTAAAACAGCAACATCACAATTAAATCGAATGAGATATTTATCGAAATTTGATCTTTATAATATACTAAAATAAAGATACATCAAAATATTTATCAGAGTGCGGAAGAGTTTTACAATAATTCCCAAAATGAATATTTACAACCATTGAGTTCAAAACCCTATACATAAGTCTACTCTGATCATATCCTAAGCTACAGTAGCATTACAATATTCACAAGTCTTTTCTTCGCCCAGCTGCTCATCTCTTTGCATAGCCCACAAGTAAAGATCAAGGGAAATTAACGACGTTCCCTATCGTTAGTATGAACATCAGGGGTACGGTTCTGAATCTCATCTGAGGGCAAAGCCCAATTCCACAATAATTGTAAAGGGTCACCGACCGAAAATAACAATTACCACATAGCAGTTATATCAAGAATACCAAACATATTCATAGTACATGATGATAAATAAGGATGCTAAATTTTGAAATACATGTCATTTGTACTTTACAAAACAGCAACCAAATAAGTATGAAAATCATGATGTAAGCACAAACATCAATTCATCCGAAATTACAGATTTCAAAACAATACTTACTCACACAACAATTTTCCACCATCAACATAAAATCAAAACGTGACCCTTCAGTCAAACACTCCGATGCAATATGTATATGCTCATGTTCATAAATTCATGGAATCACCAAGGTGCAGTCGCTTACAGACCAGCACAATTTAACGGCCCTCATGACCAGGGTGCAATCGCATACAGATCAGCACCAGTGCAGTCGCATACAGACCAGCACTCGTGCAGTCACTACAGACCAGCACGTTTGACATAAACCAAGGTACAATCACTACAGATCAGTACCTAGTGCAATCACTACAGATCAGCACGTGGCTGCGCATTTCAGGGTACAGACACTACAGTCCAGTACCAGTGCAGTCGTTTATCTGACCAACACTTATATACCAAGGTACAATCACAGATTAGTACCTAGTGCAATCACTACAGATCAGCACTCGTGCAATCACTACAGATCAGCACGTGGATGCGCATTACTCTGTGGCCCATCGCGGGTACCACCTGACTATGCCATGCATGAGTATGCATTGTTTCACTTCATTGAAAACAGTATGCAACCTTAGTAAAATTCATGCATTTTCCTCATTTTTCAAAACATCTCAACACATTCAAAGATTAACCATTCAAGCATTACACTTTGCATTACCTCAAAGTTCCACTCTTTATTAACAAAGGTTTTTCCCCAACTGTTATGATTCAAAGCTGTGATTAAAACTGAGGTTTTCTGGCAAAAATACAAATCTGTATTCGAATACAGCTTCATTGTATTCGAATACAGAAGCCAAACAAGGCAGAATCAACATCCTGTATTCGAATACAGACTCCTTGTATTCGAATACAGAGGCTGTCATAGTACAAAAATCAGAATTTCTACAACTTCAGTAAATTCTCAAAAACTTCATCATCACCACTTCAAACTATCACCAATTTTCCATTTTTAATCACCACAAACCTTCCCAAGGTACCCCAACACTTAAGGTTTATAAAACAATGTTAAAAACTTGAATTTCTGAAAAAACACGAATCTGTATTCGACTACAGCTCCCTTGTATTCGAATACAGAAGTTAAAGCAGTGAAAAATCAGCATTTTGTATTCGAATACGAGGTTGTCATAGTCGAATACAGATGCGAAGTCAGTGGCAAAAGTTGTAAATCTGTATTCGGCTACAGAGGGTCGTAGTCGAATATAGAAGCTAAGTCAGAAGCAAAATTGGAAAATCTGTATTCGACTATAGAGGGTCGTAGTCGAATACAAGTTCAAAAATCTGAAGAAAACAGAAGCCTTGCAGGCTGTATTCGAATACACTCAAGCCGTATTCGAATACACCTTCAAATTCAGTGAAATTTCCTAGAACTTCAACACATTTTTAAAACCTTTCCTTTGAAAAACCAACCCAACCCTAGAATCATAATTACCACTCTTTAAAATCTCAACTCAGAACATTTTTCATCCAATATCAGCAACAGATTGTTTTAACAAAACCCAGCAAAACACAGATTCACTCAAATCAGAATAACCTCACTGATTTTTAACAAAACAAAATCAGAACCAGAATCATCATTTAGCACACACAGAATGATTTCCAAAACATAACACCATGTTTTTCACAAACATAAACCAATAATCATTCATCACACATGCATTTACAGCCCTAAATGCAATCTAAAAAGTTGGAAGGTGCCCTTACCTTAGTTACGTTCCCTTAGCTCGTACGCTTCTGCGACAAAAGCCGACGATACTCCCGTTCGCGTTCGCCGCTACAAAAATTAGTTCTTTAGCTCCGTAACGATAAGAGGAATGACTTTCGTACTCGAAACTTTCTGATTCGACACTCAGATTTTCCAGAACGATGGCTTTTGAGTAAACTGTTTTTCTTCACCAACACTCAGAAAATTAGAAGAAGAAGAAGATAAAGCAGAAACTGTCGTACAGAGGAAAGAAGAAAAGCTTCTCACTTAAGTATCCACTTAAATGCAACTGACACAGCAGAGGAGAGAGGAATTGTTTCCTTTTTCACAAATATCTACGCCACCTCACCAACTCTTATATTAAAATATCTTCTGATCCTCCAGCAATTAATCCGTTTCGTCGCAAATAGCAGAAAATATCTTAATTAATCGGCCCGATAATTTAATTACTCGAAATTAAATTAATTCATCCATCATCCATCATTTTAATTCCAACTTCAAAACAATTAATTATATATATATATATTTACACAAAATATACATATATTGAATATTACACCAATATTTCCAAAATACCCTTAAAATCAAATCTGAATTTAATTTTAAAATTTAAGGGTCTTACAACCATCACTGGACCAAATAATTATTTCTGAACCATTGATCTGGAAGTTTTTACTCTGATCTGGACAGATTCTGGACTTTGGTCTGGAACAAACTGAAATTAACTTGAACAAAAAATATTTCAGTCTGGACATTTTACCTTTAATTTTGGACCAGGTCTGGATTGATTCTGGAACTCATTTCTTTTGGTCTGGACTTAGTTCCATGCCCTGAATCATGCTATCTTATGATCTGGGCCAGATCTGGATTGATCCTCTTGTTCTGGACTCATAAACATACCTTCTGGAACAAGTCTGGACTGTGTAATTTTTCACTGTCAGGCCATCTTCTGGTGAGAATAACTTCTGGAATAAAATTGGTATTTGACTCTTGTTTGTCTGGAACAACTCTCCTTCTGGCAGGCTTTCCAATGGTATGATCCATGTTTCATTATGATTTTTCTTCCTTCTGTTCTGGGCCACCAAACATATCCTCTGGTGATGTTTTGACATCCTGGAACATCTTCTGGAAATTCCAGAATTCATTTTCCTTTGATCTCTGCTTCTGTTTCCTTCAGTTTCTGGGGCATTTAACTTAATAATTCAAAGTACAAAATAAGTTTACATTGAGTACATTTGTAAGCATCAAAATCCTAAGTACTTAGAACCAACTTGGTTCCAACAATCTCCCCCTTTTTGATGATGACAAAACCTTAACTTATTTTGCTAACTAATGACTCGAAAACTTTGAATTACTCCCCCTCAGACCAATCTCTCCCCCTAAGTCTGATACTCTCATTTTCAACTCTTTCTTTGTTATCTCTTTCTTTTCTTTTCTTCTCCTCTCCTTTCAACTCTTTCTCTTTTCACTCTTTCTTTTTCTTTCTCCCTGATTCCTCTCCTTTTCAACTCCTTCTGTTTTCACTCTTTCTTTTTCTTTCTTTGTTTTTCTCTCTCCCTGTTTCCTCTCCTTTTCAACTCCTTCTGTTTTCTCTCTTTCTTTTTCTCTCCTTCTTTCTTTTTATCTCTCCTTTTCTACTTATTTCTCCTTTCTTTCTCTCTCTCTCTTTCTCCCCCTTTTTATCATCAGCCAAAAAGTGGTCCTACTATTTTTGTATTTTTTGTTTTTCTCTTTACAAATTACAGAAAGTAAAAATTGAATAAAATAAAATTGCAAGAAATTTTAAAAACTCCTAAAATGACTACTTGAGCTAGTCAGATATGGAGGTCATGCTGAGATGCTTCTTAATGAACTCGAACCTATCTTCTGGTAATGCCTTGGTGAAGATATCAGCCCATTGATGATTAGTGTCCACAAACTGGATGCTCAAAGTCCCTTTTTGAACATGGTCCCTAATGAAATGGTGTTTTATTTCAATGTGTTTGGCTCTAGAGTGTAAGATAAGGTTCTTGGTTAGGTTTATGGCTGAAGTGTTATCACAGAACAAAGGGATATTGTTTTCAAAGATGTTGTAATCTTCAAGTTGGTGTTTCATCTAGAGTAACTGTGAACTGCATCCTGTTGCTGATATATACTCAGCTTCTGCTGTTGACATGGCAATGGTGTTTTGTCTTTTGCTTGACCAAGAGATCAATATTTCACCTAAAAATGTGCAGTTGCCACTGGTACTTTTCCTTTCCAACTTGTCTCTACCATAGTCAGAATCACAAAAACGTTTTAGTTTGTAGGTGGGTGTTTTCTTGTATAACAAGGTAAGGTTGGTGGTTCCTTTAAGGTATCTCTGAATTCGTTTGAAAGCAGTTAAATGGGATTCCCTAGGGTCAGCTTGAAATCGGGCACAGACACAAACACTAAACATAATGTCAGGTCTAGAAGCAGTTAAATATAGAAGGGATCCAATAATACCTCTGTATGTTTTCTGGTCTATCTTTTTACTGGTTTCATCTTTCTCAAGTGAGCAGGTTGGGTGCATGGGGGTGGCCATTGGCTTACAGTCACTCATCTTGAACTTTTTAAGAAGTTCTTTGGTGTATTTAGATTGGTGAATTAGTATACTTGTTTTACCTTGATGAATCTGAATTCCCAGGAAGAACTTAAGTTCTCCCATCATGCTCATTTAGAACTCCTTCTTTCTGTTGACTGTTTCTGAACACCTACTTGGTTCCAATAAGGTTTTTTGTTTGGTCTGGATACCAGATCCCAAACATCATTCTTTGGAATTCATTTAGCTCTTCTTGCATAGAAAGTATCCAACCTTCTTCTACCAAAACTTCATCAACAATGCTTGGTTCGCATCAGCTTCTGGTTCTGTAACAGCTTCTGATTCTGATGAATCAGCTTCTGGTTCATTAATTCTGTTTCTGGTGGTTCCTGTTTGTTTTTGAAACCACAGGAATAGTGTTTCTGCAGAAGTACTCAATTCATGTGATTCACCGGGTTCTTCTGACAGTTTGAAAACCTGCAAAATACTTATCTAGCTTTGATTTGTTAAGATCAAGCTTCTAGTTATCACAGTAAGCATAAATAATAATAGTATTTACAGCAAGATGTAGCCTCAGGTTTACTCTGAAAATCCTCTTGCTTCTGATTTTCAGATTCCTAATCTATATGTTCTGAGATTACATTGTTTGGATGAGGGAATTTGAATTCCCTTCCAGGTTTGTAGTCTTGATGAATCTCACTCGAGAGTTTGAAGAACTCTCTTGATTCTGATTCTTTAATTTCTATTTTGGCTCATACACCATATTCCTCTGGTGATTCTGGAACTTATGGTGATTCTGATAATCATACTTATTTTGATAATTAAAGTAGTTCTGATGATCATACCTCAACCTTTGATATTGATACCTGTTCAGGTTCTGGTTCTGGTATTGATTCTGATTCTGGTTCCAGTGTTGATTCTGGTTCCAGTTTCTGTTCCTCCAGTTCTGGTTCTGGTTCTAGTGTTGGTTCTGGTTCTAGTGTTGGTTCTGGTTCCAGTTCCTGTACCTCTGATACTAGTTCCAGTTTTGGTTCTGGTTCCAGTTTCTGTGCTTCAGGTACTGGTTCCAATTCTGGTTCCAGTTCCTGTTCCTCTGATACTGGTTCCAGTTCTGATTCTGGTTCTAGTTCTTGTGCTGATTCGAGTGATATCTATGATATTTCCTGTTCCTCCTATAATTCTGGTTCTGGTTCTGGTTCACATAGGTATTGTGTTGACTAGTTCTTCTTCTACCAGAGTCACTTTGCTTCTGTTTGGTAGATGTTGGAACATAAACCTTCTTCTGCTTGTGCGTTGCCAACATCCATTGTCCAGGCACCATTGTTGGTGTCTCCTTCTGGTTGCTCAGAACATCTGCAACATAGACAATTTGATCTTTTGGTACCCATAACTGATTGGGTCCAGGTTTGTTAGTTGTAACAGCTCTTTGATCTTGTTCAGATTTTACCATTGGACAAGATAATTCAGAGTGACCTTTCTTGGCACAAACACTACATAAAACATCAGAATGAACAGCTTTATTTTCAGTAATTGTTTCTGTAAAACCAATACCTCTTTTTCCAGAATTACTGTTTCCATAAATCATAGATGCATTTTTACTTCTTTCCATTCCATTGGAAATAAAGTTTTGAAAAACTTGCTCATGCATATCAGATTTACAAACAGTTTCAGAAGTGGAACAATTATTACTTTTTAGAGTTTGGTTTTCAGATTTGAGTCTTGCAACATCAGTTTTAAAATTTTTGTTTTCAGTTGCATACTCAGAATTTCGATTCTTTAAAACTTGGACTTCTTTGGTTAGATTTTCCTTATCTTCCCTAAGAGTTTTCAGTTTTAAAGACCTTTTATTGTTTGCATTTAACAAGTCTTTTAAAGTCTCAATTAATTCAGATTTAGACATATCAGAAAATACCTCATTATCTTCATCTTCTGATTCTGTTCTAGAGCCTGAGCTATATTCAGAACTTGAGTTTGTATGAGCCATCAGAGACAGAATTGTTTCCTCTGATGTGCTTCCAGATTTGCCAGAATGATTGCTTCGATCATTCTTCCTTCTGCTTGTTTTCCTTCTGGAATTCGTGCCTTTATGAGGTCCAAAAGCAGACTTGATGTGAGCTATCTTTGCTGTTTCTACCTCTTCTTCATCAGAAGATTCTTCCTCTGATTCTGATACATCCCAGGCAGCCATCAGACCTTTCTTTCTGTATCTGGAATTCTTCTTATGTTGTTTCCCTTTTTCCAGATTTGGACATTCTGACTTGACATGTCCAGGTTCATTGCATCCATAACAGATGATGTTCTTCTTGTCAGATTCTTCCTTGCTGTTATGTTTCTTCTGGGAACCTCTCCTCTTTCTATTTTCCCGGATCTTAACCATCTTTTTGGTTAAGTAAGCCATATCATCACAGTCACTGTCACTATCCTCTGATTCTGATACTGCCTTTGCAGCTTTCTTCTGTTTCGACTTCAGAGCCAGATTCTTCTTCTTCTTAGGTTCATCTTCTTCCAGTTCTATTTCATGAGACCTGAGTGAGCTGATCAGATCTTCCAGCCTCAAGGTACTCAGATCCTTAGCTTCCTGAATTGCAGTAACCTTTGGTCTCCACCTTTTTGGTAGACTTCTCAGAATTTTCCAAACATGATCTTCAGTGGTATAGCTTTTGTTTAATACTTTCAGTCCTGATACCAAAGTCTGGAATCTGCAAAACATTGTGCCAATGTCTTCATCCTCTTCCATCTTGAACAGCTCATACTTTCTGACCAATATGTTAGCCTTTGTTTGTTGAACCTGCTTGGTTCCTTCATAGGTCAGAACCAGACAATCGAATATATTCTTTGCTGTTTCTTTATTTGTGCATCTACCAAATTCCTTGAATGTGATTGCACTGACCATGATGGTTCAGGACTTGTGATGAAGTTTGTGTAATCTGTTAAGACAAACTCTCAAATTTAATGTTTTGATGAAAACAAACAAAGGTTAATTAAAGATTGTTTAATTATGATTCTAAATGTATTGTTAATTTAATCTGTGCTTTTGAGTGTTTTAAATCAAAGACAGGTTTCATAAGAATCAAAGAAAACAGCAGCAAAAGAACATTCTCCACATTCTGGAAAACAGAGAATGTTTGCCATACCACGACACCATAAAGACCAAACTTTCTCCAACACTTAATTGAAGTTGTTGGCTCTGGAAGTTACATGGATATGATCACTACATGGCAGAGAACACATAGGATCAATTCAGATCAAGAGAACTTTCGAATTGAGAAAGATAAAGACACTCAAACAAGCCTGTCCAGACTGTTCTGGAAACAGTAATTATCAGACTCCAGAAGATACCTCATGAAGTAAATTACCAGAAGATACATTCTGGAAATTACCAGAGGATACATTATGGAATTTAACAGAAGATACCTAAAGAACAAACGTCCAGAACGATCATCAATCTCCAGGCAGTTTTAGAAGCTTCAGTACAAGCTCCTTACATCAAGCTATTCGTGATTGATCTCAATCTGTTTTTATTGATCCAAAGCGTCAGATCAAGACAACAATATTGCCACTTATCAGAAGATTCAGAAGATCATTAACAACTCAAGAAAGATTGATCCAAAACACTACAGCTCAAGACTAATCAGGAAAATAAAATGATTATTTTTAATTAGAAATAAAGCCACTGGACCAGTCTGACACAAGGCCTTTACAATGGCTATATTGGCCTTTATTCAATGCTCTCGAGCCTATAAAAGGAAGGCCACAACTCAAGGAAAAATAAGAAGTTCAAGTGCTAACACAGCTATCACAATCATTCACATTCATACTTGAAGTTCTGAAAATCTCTTACAGAATCAGTTTTTAGTTAAATTGTTTTACTCTGATATATATTCTGATTTATCTGTAAAGAATCGAATCTCAAACAAGAGTTGAGAATTCACAGATTCTAAACAAAATCAATCTCATCATCATTGTAAGCTCAAACTATAAGAGTAAAAGATAGTTTGGGTAGATTGTAAGAAATCCTATCAAGACAGATAGGTGATTCGATTAATCTGATACCAGGTGGAATCAAATTAAGTTCTGTAAACAAAGCTCAAGGTTGATCTAGGCTAGATGCTGTAAAACCAGAAGGTTCTTGTCTTAAACACTTACTGGAAAATCTCACGATTGTGGGGACTGGACGTAGCCCAAGTTGGGTGAACCAGGATACATCTGTGTGTGGTATTTCTAATCCTTAATCTCCTTATCAAGTTTGATTGTTTTTAAGATTAAAATACAAAACCGTTTTTCTGTTTTACACACTAATCTGAATGTTCTCCGTTTTCTATTCAAACCAAGAACGTTCTCCATTTTTCTGCTTCCTTAACCAAGAACTTTCTTAAGTTTAAAACTGAAGTTTTTCAGGAAATTTTAAAAAGGGAGATTTACAATTCAAACCCCCCTTCCTTGTAAATCAATTTTGCTACTTCATAATCTGCTCTAATCTCGTGTCCTATCATCTAAGTCTAATTCTTTAGTTGGATCTTTTGGATCAGTTGGTGCAGTGTATCCTTTAACTATCATCTTCCATAGTTCAGGATCTTGAGATATGACAAAACTTCTCAGTCTGTCCTTCCAATACTCAAACCTTTCTCCATCATTTTGCTCCGCTTCTGTTTTGAGCATTTTTCTCAGATTTTGTTTTGAGCCTTTTTCTCCAATTCTGTTTTGAGCATTTTTCTCAGATTCTTTAATCCTCATGATCAAATCTGCACCATTGGATCTTCATGCGATAGTCCACATCTGGACCAGCATATTTGATATTCTGTGATCCTCTGATTTCGGCCATTCCTGGACCACACTTCCTAATTCTCTGAATTCGACCTTTGCTGGACTGCACAGTCTGTCCCTTTGATATTGGCCACCACTAGGCCATGGTCTGATTTTCTGATCTGGACCATCACTGGACCAAATAATTATTTCTGAACCATTGATCTGGAAGTTTTTACTCTGATCTGGACAGATTCTGGACTTTGGTCTGGAACAAACTCAAATTAACTTGAACAAAAAATATTTCAGTCTGGACATTTTACCTTTAATTTTGGACTAGGTTTGCATTGATTCTGGAACTCATTTCTTTTGGTCTGGACTTAGTTCCATGCCCTGAATCATGCTATCTTATGATCTGGGCTAGATCTGGATTGATCCTCTTGTTCTGGACTCATAAACATACCTTCTGGTCAAGTCTAGAACAAGTCTGGATTGTGTAATTTTTCACTGTCAGGCCATCTTCTGGTCAGAATAACTTATGGAATAAAATTGATATTTGACTCCTGTTTGTCTGGAACAACTATCCTTCTGGCAGGCTTTCCAATGGTATAATCCATGTTTCATTATGATTTTTCTTCCTTCTGTTCTAGGCCACCAAACATATCCTCTGGTGATGTTTTGACATCCTGGAACATCTTCTGGAAATTCCAGAATTCATTTTCCTTTGATCTCTGCTTCTGTTTCCTTCAGTTTCTGGGGCATTTAACTTAATAATTCAAAGTACAAAATAAGTTTACATTGAGTACATTTGTAAGCATCAAAATCCTAAGTACTTAGAACCAACTTGGTTCCAACAAAAAGTTCCATTTTAATTCACCACAAATACCGAGCGACTCCAGGTTCGGGGAAAAGAACCATTTTTCGAGCGTAATCCAAAACTACGTAGTTATACGTCATCCAATCCATGCCGAGAATGATCTCGAGTGATTGTAGGGGTAAACAGATTAAATTAACCAAGAAATCTCTATTCTGTATCGTTACGGTACAGTGTAAACATGCAGAGTTTACAGTCAAAGTCTTAGCAGGTGTAGAAACAACCAAATCAAAAGGCAAAGCAGACACAGACAACTTCAAACGATGCACACAATCCATAGCAATGAAAGAATGGGTTGCCCCCGAATCAAAAAGTGCAGTTAGTGTGTTACCTGCAATCTCACAGTCTTGCTGGATTAAATTTTGAGCTTGTCTTCCCGCTTCAGCACCCATGTGATAAACGCCGCCTCTAGCAATAGGGCGAGTAGCCCTAGTCGCGTTCACAGTTGGCTCCACCTTCGGCACCCGGCAATCCCTCGCCACGTGTCCTGGCTTGTGGCAGTTGAAGCACATCAAATCCTTCGTGGTACAAGCAGTTGCAATATGTCCTTCTTTCCCACAGCGATAACACCAGACTCCTTGTCCTAATTGCCGTCCAAAGCTCTGGTTTCCCGGCCGATTCTGGCCTCTCTTGCTGTTTGGTGGCCGGTTATACAACTTGGCAACTTGCTTCCCTTTATTGTTCTAACTATGTACCCGACTAGGCCCTCCAGAGTTAAAGTTCCCTCCTCTATTGGCCCTCTGGTTCTTCATCTCTTCCACCTCTCTACACTTCTCTACTAGCACTTGGAAACGTTGTATTCCCAAGGGTAGGACTGAATCTTGGATTTCGTACTTCAATCTATTCTGAAAGCGATGACACATGAACTGTTCATCGACTTCTTCCCGGAAGAATCTGAAGTGTCTGGACAATGACTCAAACTTAGCTGCGTACTCTCCTACTATCATATTCCCCTGGTACAATTTCAGAAAGTCATCCCCCAACTTGGTCCTAGCGCTCATTGGGAAGTACTTGTCTAGAAACTTCTTTTTGAATGACTCCCAAGTCACTTCCTCTTGAGCTGACCCCATCAGCAATCTCGTACTCCTCCACCAATACTCTGCATCCCCTATCAGCAGGTACGTGGCATAGTTGACTTTCACCTCTGCCCGACAGTTAATCATCTCAAAGATTTTATCCATCTCTTGGATCCATTGGTCCGCTCTCTCTGGACCCTCATCACCCTTGAACTTGGGAGGATCATGGCGACGAAAATCCTCTAATCCTCTAGATTCAGCAGCGCGAATCTCTCTTTCTCTCTTTTCCAGATCGCGCTGAGTCTTGGCAGCCGTCTGCGCAGCAACAGACGCAGCCATGTTGTTCATTGCTTCAGCCATCTGATCTTCCCGGCTAACATTTGTTCTTGCGGTGTCATCTCTTCGAGGAGGCATTGTTTCCTACAAAACCATCATCACTTCAGTCACACCACAACTTACTCAAGACTTGACACTTTAACTACTTGCTTTTATGCATGATCGGCTAATAACTTAAAACAAATACTTTAAATTAGAGCTTTATCCCAAAACTTTAACCAAATGCTCTGATACCACAATTGTAACACCCCGAGTTTAAAACACAGCGCGAGTGTATTTTTTTTATCAAATAAATATTAAAAATGAATAATTGAGTAAAAGGATTTTTCCAAAATTTATATCAAGGGAATTAAAATAAAATCAGTTCATTTCAAAGGTTATCACCCGGCCTGTGGCCACTAATCAGTGTCAGAGTGAAGAATAATACAGCGGAAAAAGTAATACATTAATTCCCAAAATAAAATTACATTTCCCAAAATCAAGACCCTATACAAAAGTCTAGATTGATCATGCACTAAGCTACAGTAGCACGGTCTCCACCGTATCCTCTATAAGTCTCGTCTTCAGCCAACCGTCCATCCCTCTGTGTTGTCCACGTAGACTCCGTACGTAAAGATCAGGGAAAACTAACGTTGTTTCCATCGTTAGTGTATCCGTCGGTAGTGTTGGAACCAAGTTGGTTCTAAGTACATAGGATTTTGATGCTTACAAATGTACTCTATGTAAACTTATTTTGTACTTTGAATTATTAAATTAAATGTAATCAGAATATGAAGAAATCAGAAGCAGAAGATCAAAGGAAAATGAATTCTGGAATGACCAGAAGATACTCCAGGAATGTCAAAACATAACCAGAAGATATATTTGATGGCCCAGATCAGAAGGAATAAATTTCATAATGAAACATGGATCATATCATTGGAAAACATGCCAAAAGGAGAGTTGATCAAGACAAACAGGAATCAAATGTCAATTTTATTCCAGAAGTTATTCTGACCAGAAGATGGCCTGGCAGTGAAAAAATTACACAGCCCAGACTTGTTCCAGACTTGACCAGAAGGTATGTTTATGAGTCCAGAACAAGAGGATCAATCCAAATTTGGCCTAGACCATAAGATGGCATGATTCAGAGCATGGAACTAAGTCCAGAACAAAAGAAATGAGTTCCAGAATCAACCCAGACCTGGTTCAAAATCAAAGGTAAAATGTCCAGATTGAAATATTTTTTGATCAAGTTTATTTCAGTTTGTTCCAGACCAAATTCCAGAATCTGTCCAGATCAGAGTAAAAATATCCAGATCAATGGTTCAGAAATAATTTTTTGAGTCCAGTGATGGTCCAGATCAGAAAATCAGACCATGGCCCAGTGTTGGCCGAAATCAGAGGGACAGAATGTGCAAGTCCAGAAATGGCCGAGTCCAGAAGAATTCAGCATATCAGGCGCGCATCCAGGTTGGCCGAAATCAGAAGATCAGAGGGTCAGGAAGTGTGGTCCAGGGATGGCCGAATTCAGAGGATCACAGCATATCATTTGGCTTGGACCAGATGTGGACTAGCGCTCAAAATTTTGATGGTCCAGAATTGATCAACGATGGAGATTGCAAGTTATTTTCATTAAAGTGTTAAAAAGATTGGTTATAAAAATAAAGGGGAGTAGCATGGAATTCAGGAGCTGTGGCGGGAAGCAATGAAAGGATTTGATTGGCCAGTTATTTTGAAAGAAAATCTGAAGATATGTTTTTTATTTAAATAAAGCCCAATTGGTCAAGTTATTTTTGGAAGAGAATCCAGCAAGATTCAGCTCGAATTTGATCATGGAAGAAACCCTAATTTTCATCTATAAAAGGAGGCTCAAGGCAGAATACTCAGTAGCGAAAATCACAAAAGGGTCATACACTTCAAAAGCAAACACTCTCAAATTTTCATATAAGTCAATTGTTGAGTCTCGGTTTTTAAAGCAAGTACTCTTGTTGTTTTCGTTCCACTGTGTCAACTCTAAGTTGTTGAAGTAAAGTCTACAAGCTGAGGGAGTCAGTAGGGGTAGCAAGTACTTAGCAATTAGATTCATAGTGGTGTGGTTTCTTCTACAATCTGGGGTAGTCATATTGGCTGAAGACAGGTGTTTTCCTCAAGAAATCTAGGATTGTTAGACTATTGAGAAGACTGGCTTGGAGGGTCAGTAGCAAGGTTGTAATTCAAGTTTGAATCTGTGAGTTTTTATTTTTGTTTTTATCCGCTGCTAACTCTGTTTTAATTATACATCAAGTTTTGTTTTGAAAGTATTAAAACAGGAAAAGTATTCAAGTTAAGTCAAACACAATTCAACCCCCCTTCTCGTGTTTGCACCTTCAGGTAGGACGGGTTCGGGTAACATCTGAGGGCAAAGCCCAATTTCCACAATATAATGGCAAGGGTCACCGACCGAAATTAACAAATATTCACATAGCATATATTGCACAGCAACAATTATAATCATGGTATAGCATATGATGATGAGGAAAATAATAATGCTCATTTGAAATTTAATGACATATATGCCTTTTCAAATACAGCAACCAATCATTATGAAATATGTGGTAAGTACAAGCAACATCTCAGCAAAACACAATCATTAAATCAGAATTTCAGATTCTGGATAGTACTCACACACATTCAATTTTCCACTCATTCATCATATAATCAAACGTGACCCACCGGTCAATACCTCAATGCAATATGTATATGCTCATGTATACAGTTTCTTGGAATCACCAAGGTGCAGTCGCTCAACAGACCAGCACATTATGTTTGACTTTAACGGCCCTCAAGACCAAGGTGCAATCGCTCAACAGATCAGCACCTAGTGCAGACGCTCAACAGTCCAGCACTCGTGCAGTCGCTCAACAGACCTGCACATTTGACATATACCAAGGTACAATCGCTCAACAGATTAGTACCTATGCAGATGCTCAACAGTCCAGCACTCGTGCAATCGCTCAACAGATCAGCATGCGGCTGTGCATTTCAGGGTACAGACGCTCAACAGTCCAGTACCAGTGCAGACGCTCAACAGTCCAGCACTTATATACCAAAGTACAATCGCTCAACAGATCAGTACCTAGTGTAGACGCTCAATAGTCCAGCACTCGTGCAATCGCTCAACAGATCAGCACGTGGTTGCGCATTACTCTGTGGCCCATCGTGGGTACCACTTGACTATGCAATGCGTGAATATGTAGTGTTTCACTTCTCTAGAAACAGAATGCAACAACAGAAAATTCATGCTTCTCATCATGTTTAAAATATTTCAGCACAGTCAGAATTAACATCATCACAATCATGATTAAACAATCCATTAATCATTAACACCTTGAAAGGTTTTCCCAGACTCTTAAAAATTCAATCACAGAGTTTAAAACTGAGGATTTCTGGAATTTTACGAATCTGTATTCGAATACAGCTCCTCTATATTCGACTACAGAAGCTAAAAACAGTGCAGAATGACACTCAGTATTCGAATACAGAGACAATCTTTGTGCACACAACCTCATCTTTCATTACATCAGTAAAGTCTCAAAACTTCATCTTTACAACTTCAAAACATCACCAAAAATTCCTTTTTGATTCACCACAACAATCCCAACATTTCCCAAAACACTCAGGGTTTACAAACACTCTTGAAGACTTGGAATTTCTGGAAACTCGAATCTGTATTCGAATACAAACTCCTTGTATTCGAATACAGAAGCATAAAACTGCAATTTTAACATTCTGTATTCGAATACAGCATGCTTGTAGTCGAATACAGAAGACAAAACCTTGAAAAATTCAATATTTTCTTTCAGATCCTTAAAGGTTTCAACACTTCATCCTCTCCTCTTCAAAATATTTCAAGACCTCCTTTTAAAATCACTTTAACCCTTCTCAAAGTTTCCCAACACTTTAAAATGCATATCACAGTGTTTAAAACTTGATTTTCTGGAAAAACACAAATCTGTATTCGAATACAGCTTCCTTGTATTCGAATACATAAGCTAAAAACAATGCTTCTGGAAAAAAAAACATGAATCTGTATTCGAATACAAATTCCTTGTATTCGAATACAGAAACTGAAACTAGTGAAAAATAGCATTCTGGATTCGAATACAGCATGCCTGTAGTCGAATACAGATGCGAATACATAAGCAAAAATCCTTCCTCTGTATTCGAATACAGGGGCTCGTATTCGAATACAAATTTGAAAACTTTAAGTAAAACAGAAACCTGGAAGGTTGTATTCGAATACACACATGTCGTAGTCGAATACACCTTCGAAAACCAACCTTTTCAAACTGTTTTCTTTTAAAAACAAACAACCAACCTCAAAACAGATTCAACACTTTTTCCAGACAATACTTTCCTCATAAAAAAATCCCTTTTCTTTTTAAAACATCAACATCACCAGAATCATTTACACAGAAATAGAAACAGAATGGTCAATCATCAGAAACATCCAGATTTTCAAACCATCAGAACAACACATAGCATTTCAGTTTTCTCAATATCAAAATAACATGCAAGCATTTCAGCTTTCACACACATCAGAATAACTTGCAAGCATTTCAGCTTTCACACACATCAGAATAACATGCAAGCATTTTAGCTTTCACACACATCAGAATAACATGCAAGCATTTCAGCATTCACAAACATCAGAATAACATGCAAGCATTTCAGCTTTCCCACACATCAGAATAACATGCAAGCATTTCAGCTTTCACACACATCAGAATAACATGCAACATCACAGAGCAACAGAACACAGCAGAATGCATTTTTGCATTCCAAAACCATTTTCAAATCGGTTTTCTGAACATGCATTTTTAAATCATGTTTGAAATAACATTCAAGACATTTTCCACTTTCCCACATAAACAGCACAACCTCAGTGCATTCAGCTCAAAACAGAAACCATCACAGAGCTTTTAAAACGTCAAAAATGCATTTTTTCCATTTCTTTCAAGCACAGGCAAACCAGTTTCAAAACAGTCATGAAAACACTAGTAATGCCATGAAATTTATGCACTTACAGCCCTAATGCAACTAGAAAATGGAAGGTGCCCTTACCCTTGTTACGTGTTCTGCTTCTGCTCAAGTGTGTGCGTCAAAACGGTGAAACTGCAACTGGTGTTTGTTGCTGCGAAACTGGGTTCTTTAACTCCGTAATGGTATGGGGAATAACTTTTGTACTGGGGTTTTGGTGTTTCAGTGTTTGGATGTTCCAGTAATGATACTTTGAAGAGTTCCCTCTCTTCTTCTTTGAACTCATGAATGGAAATGGAAAGGCAGAAACAGAGACAGAATGGGAGGGAAAAATGGGTTACTATTACATGCAGTATGGGCAGTGAGGAAGGAGGGACGGTGTTCTGATTTCACCATCATGCACACTCCTATTTATAGGCTTTTGGTGGTGCCACCTCACCCCAAAATAATATTAAAATAAGGCTGGGTTCTTCAGCACTTAATTACCTTGTAATTAGCCACTAATCCTCAATTAATTATCCAATTAATTTAATTACTCATAATTAAATTAATTTAATCTTCACCAAATAATTTTTATTTCATCCTCCAAAAATAAATATTTTACAATTATCCCCAAAAATACAATTAAAATTAATCCCATAATTTTAATTAAAAATTAAGGGTCTTCCAAGAATCATCAGAAGCAAAACAGAATGATTCACACCAGAATCATCAGAAGCAAAACAGAATGATTCACACCAGAATCATCAGAAGCAGAAACAGAATGATTAACATCAAAATCATCAGAAGCAGAAATAGAATGATTAACATCAAAATCATCAGAAGCAGAAATAGGATGATTAACATCAGAATCATCATAAGCAGAAACAGGATGATTAACATCAGAATCATCATAAGCAGAAACAGGATGATTAACATCAGAATCATCAGAAGTAGAAACAGAATGATTAACATCAGAATCATCAAAAGCAGAAACAGAATGATTAACATCAAAGTCATCAGAAGCAGAAATAGGATTATTAACATCAATATCATCAGAAGCAGAAACAGGATGATTAACATCAGAATCATCAGAAGCAGAAACAGAATGATTAACATCAAAATCATCAGAAGCAGAAACAGAATGATTAACATCAAAATCATCAGAAGCAGAAACATAATGATTAACATCAAAATCATCAGAAGCAGAAATAGGATGATTAACATCAGAATCATCAGAAGCAGAAATAGCATGATTAACATCAAAGTCATCAGAAGCAGAAATAGGATGATTAACATCAGAATCATCAGAAGCAGAAACGGGATGATTAACATTAGAATCATCAGAAGCAGAAACAGAATGATTAACATCAAAGTCATCAGAAGCAGAAACAGAATGACTCACACCAGAATCATCAGAAGCAAAACAGAATGGTTAACACCAGAATCATCATAAGCAAAACAGAATGATTCACACCAGAATCATCATAAGCAAAACAGAATGATTCACACCAGAATCATCATAAACAAAACAGAATGATTCACACCAGAATCATTATAAGCAAAACAGAATGATTCCCACCAGAATCATCAGAAGCAAAACAGAATGACATTAAGAAAACAGTTTGAAAACTTAAGTAAAACAGAAGCTTGACAGGCTGTATTCGGATACACACATGTTGTATTCGAATACACCTTCGAAATCAGTGAGATTTCAACACATTTCAAACTGTTTCTTTTGAAAAATCAGCACAACTCCAAAATAGTTTTATCACTCTTTTAAACCACAAAACTCAGACTTTTACATCAAACCAGATTTTCTAGAAGAAAACACTTTCATCAGTTTTAAACCCCTTTTATTTTGAAATCATCAGCAACACCAGATTTTCATCAACAGAACAGCATGCAAGCATTTTAGCTTTCTCAAACCATCAAAACATCATGCAAGCATTTCAGCTTTTTCAAACATCAGAACAACATGCAAAGCATTCAGCTTTTCTCAAACATCAGAACAACATGCAAAGCATTTCAGCTTTCTCAAACATCAGAACAACATACAAGCATTTCAGCTTTCTCAAACATCAGAACAATATTAACACATTCAGTCAAACAGCAAGCATCACATAGCAGCAAAATACCAACAGAATGCATTTTTGCAATATTCAAAACAGTTTTATGAATATGCTTTTTACTCCTCTTCAAAATATCATGCAATGCATTTTTCAGCTTTCCCCATAACAAAACAGTATTGGAATACTCACTCCAAAACAGCATGTTGCAGATTTTTAAAACCTCAACAGAGTGCATTTTCTCATTCTTCAAAATGACATGCAAAACAGTTTTTCTTCAAAAACAGAAATGGAACAACGTGCATGTCATAACAATATGCATTTACAGCCCCTAATGCAACTAGAAAGTGGAAGGTGCCCTTACCCTTGTTGCGTGTGTTGGAACCAAGTTGGTTCTAAGTCTTAGGATTTTGATGTTTACAAAAGTACTCAATGTAATCTTATTTTGTACCTTGAATTATTAAATTAAATACCACCAAAAACTGAAATAATTAGAAGCAGAAGATCAAAGGATTCCAGAAAATGAATTCTGGAATTACCAGAAGATACTCCAGGAATGTCAAAACATCACCAGAAGATATCTTTGCTGGCCCAGAACAGAAGGAAGAAAAATCAAAAGAAGACCTGGACCATACCAGAGGAAAGCCTGCCAGAGGGAGAGTTTGTCCAGACCAAGAGGAATCAAATATCATATTTATTCCAGAAGTTATTCTGACCAGAAGATGGCCTGGCAGTGAGAAATTAAAACAGCCCAGACTCAACCAGAAGATAAGTTAATGAGTGCAGAACAAGAGAATCAATCCAGATCTGACCCAGACCATAAGATAACATGATTCAGGGCATGAAACTAAGTTCATACCAGAAGAAATGAATTCCAGAATCAATCCAGACCTGTCCAAAAACAAAGGTAAAATGTCCATACTTAAATATTTTTTTCTCAAGTTAATTTAAGTTCATTCAAGACCAAGTCCAGAATTTGTCCAGATCAGAGGAAAAATATTCAGTTTAATGGTTCAGAATAAATTATTTGGCCCAGTGATGGCCTAGATCAGAAGATCAGACCATGGCCAAGTGTTGGCCGAAATCAAAGGGACAGGATGTGTAGTCCAGCAAAGGCCGAGTTCAGAGGATTATAGCATATCAGGTGCGAGTCCAGGATGGCCGAAATCAGAAGATCAGAGGGTTAGGAAGTGTGGTCCAGGGATGGCCGAATTTAGAGGATCACAACATATCAATTTATTTGGTCCAGATGTGGACTGGCGCAGAAAAATCTAATGGTCCAGATTTAATCATGAGGATTAACGGTGAAGATCTTAAGTTATTTTAATCAAAGTATTAAAAAGATTTGTTACAAAAATAAATGTGGAGTAGTGTGGAATTCAGGAGTTGTGGCGGGAACAAATAAAAGATTTGATTAGCTAGTTATTTTTGAAAGAAATCTGAAGATATGTTTTTTATTTAAATGAAGCCCAATTGGTCAAGTTATTTTTGCAAGAGAATCCATCAAGATTCAGCTCGAAATTAATCTTGGAAGAGGCCCAAATCTGCATCTATAAAAGGAGGCTCAAGGCAGAATACTCATCATCGAAAATCACAAAAGAGTCATACACTTCCAAAGCAAACACTCAAATTTTCAGAGAGGTCAATTGTGAGTTCCAGCTTTCAAGAAGCAAGTACTCGTGTTATTTTCCTTCCATTGTGTCAAATCTAAGTTGTTGAAGTAGAGTCTACAATCTGAGGGAGTCAGAAGGGGTAGCAAGTTACTTGGCAATTAGATTCATAGTTTTGAAATTTCTTCTACAATCTAGGATTGTCAGATTGGCTGAAGACAGGTGCTATATTCCTCAAGAGTCTAGGATTGTTAGACTGTTTGAGAAGACTGACTTGGAGGGTCAGTAGAATGGTTGTAATTCAAGGTTTGAATTAGTGAAATCCTTCAAGGTGAAGGGACTGGACGTAGCCTCGTTAACGGTGAACCAGTATAAAAATTATGTGTTTCATTTTTACTTTATATCCGCTGCTAACTCTGTTTTTATTCATACATCAAGTTTTGTTTTAAAAATGTAAAAACAGGAAAAGTATTCAAGTTAGTCAAACACAATTCAACCCCCCTTCTCGTGTTTGCACCTTCAGTGTGTTCTGCTACATCTCTCGTTTCTGCTGTCGTTCCCGTTTTCGCGCCAAAAACCGGTGAAACTGTAGCCTGCGTTTGCTGCTACGAAACTGGGTTCTTTAGCTCCGTAATGGTATTGGGGATAACTTTTGTACTGGGGTTTTGGTGTTTCGGTACTTGGATGTCCAAGTAATGGCACTTTGAGGAGTTCCCTCTTTTTTTCTTTGTAATCGTGAACTGGAAATGGAGGCAAGCAGAAACAGCAAACAGAATGGGAGGGAAAGGGGTACTGTTACATACAGCAATGTTACATGCAGTATGAGCAGTGAGGAAGGAGGGATGGTGTTCTGATTTCACCATCCTTCTCACTCCTATTTATAGGCTTGTGTGGTGCCACCTCACCCGACACTTGTCTGATTTTCAGCACTTTATCCGTCTCATTGCAATTAGCCGCTAATCCCTTAATTAACTGTCTGTTAATTTAATTAAATTAATTAATTCTTAATCCAATAATTTTAATTCATCCTCCAAAATAAATATTTATATATATATATTTACTCAAAACATACATCTATTAAATATTTCAAAAATATCCCCAAAATACCCTTAATATTAATTTCATAAATTAATATTAATTTTTAAGGGTCTTACAATAGAACTCAGAATTTTAATGGAAGAAAAAAGTATATTATTTCTTAAAATTCAGAGTAGTATCTCTTACAATGACGAAATTGGGAAAGGATGCCGAAAGAAAAACTAAACCAGAGTTCTAAGAACTCCTAAACCAGAGCAGAATTGCTCCTAACCAGAGAAATAATTCCCCTATTTAGTTCTTAAAATATTTTATGCGTATTTCCCCTCTTCCCATTCCCTCCTTCTTATAACATAAAATAAGAGACATTATTAATTTGCTTTTATTCTCTTCATTCGTCCTTCTTGAAACTGAATGCCTTTCCACTTCCCCTTCCCTTATTCCTTTAATGGAATATTATTAGAATAAAAGACGTTATTAACTAGCTTTTATTCTCTGCATTCATCATACTAGAAACTAAATGTGTGTGACTTGGGCAAGTGGAGTCCACTCTTTGGGCCCTCATTCCTCTTAATTTGCATTGTTCTATCATTGCCACCCACTTCAAAATGAGCCTTGTCCTCAAGGCTAACATTAAGACATTGATTTTGTGGCAGACTTCCAGGTTCCCATTTGATGGTTTCCTTATTCCCTTCCCATGTTACGATTTTTCTTGGCCTTAGTATAATTGTGGTAACAATATTCAGTTCTTTTTCCTGATTGATTCTCCAATTCTCCGGAATTTGACACTGCAACTTCACAGCTTTCCCTTTCCAGTCCAAGCAAATTGCCATTTCTTCCCAATCAAATAACACCTTGCCTAGCTTATGCAGTCAAGCTACTCCCAAAATCATGTCCGCACCTTGTAATTCCACTATGTAAGCGTCAATAGTGGTCTCAAACCTTCCAATTTGAATGTCAAACTTCCCACACTTCTCTGTTATAGCCACATGGGAACCGTTTCCAAATTTCACGTTCGTAACCAGAATCTGTTCTACTGGAAGCTGCAAAACTGCAGCCATTTGAGGAGTCACAAAATTATGACTAGCACCAGTGTCCACCATCATCGTAACCGGTATGCCTTTCACGGTACCTTCCAAATGTAGGAGAAAATGGAACGAATTTCGAGCTATGCCTTCCTCTTCTAATCCGAATAGCATCATGGAGTTGCATCTTAGTGCAACGTCTTCCTCCCCTTCCTTCAGTTCGATAGCTAGGACTTCACCGACATTGTCTGTCACTTCATCATCTCCCAGAATCACCAAACGCAACTGTTTTTCAGCACACTGATGAAGGGGATGGAACCTCTCCCCACATCGAAAACAGAGGCCTTGTGTCTTACGATCCATTAATTCGGAATAGAAAAGATGCTTGGTTCCCCTATTGCGATTTTCGTGGTTCCCCCTTCGCTCCTCATCGCCATTTGTTCGTGTTTGGTTTTGATTAAGGTTGGATCCTTACATGCTCAATTCCGGGTTAGGATTTGACCCCGTTTGAGTATTTCTGGATTGGGTTCCCCTACTTGGCCCAGAACTCGCATTTCCCTTGTTCGGGTCTGGAAAAAGACCCACTACAAACCTGTTTCTATTAGTAATCCCATTACTTCCTTCTCTTCCCCCTTTCCAGTTTCACGAACGACCTCCACCTCCGCTTCCTCTGTAATTCAACACACCTCGTAACTCTGTTTCAACATCACGAGCTAATTTCATTGCCTCTACACGTGTCTTAGGGTTGAAGGTCCTTACTCGCAAACGTACCTCTGACCAGAGGCCACCCAAAAAATACCCAATGTATTGTTCTTCGGGGAGACGCATAACTTAGGAAGAGAAATATTCGAAATCTAAAATGTACTATTCCACATCTCCAATTTGTTGAAGATCTTTCAATTCTTCGAATGGATTATTGCTCTTTCTTCCTCCATATCTCTCAATCAGCGCTTCCTTCAACTTTAACCATGTGACGCCATCCTCTGTTTCCCGTAGAAGATTAAACCAATGAATGGTTGTTCCCTCCATGCTATTTTTTGCCAAACGAACCTTCACTTCTTCAGATATTCCCTATACCTCAAAATATGTCTCTGCTCGTGTGATCCACCCCACTGGATCATCACCATCAAATGACGACAGTTCCACCTTCTTCACTACCATCTTGTATTCCGTAATTAGCTCCTTGGTTGTCTGTGACACCCCAGGTGTAGGCCGATTCAATAGTTTTGCAAACTCTTCCAAAATAGCATGACGAAATTCATCCAAGGTTTGGTGCACCGAACCTTCCATCTCAGCTGTAAGACCCTTAAATTTAATATTAATTTATGGAATTAATATTAAGGGCATTTTGGGGATATTTTTAAAATATTTAATATATGTATGTTTTGGGTAAATATATATATATATATATATATATATATATATTTTGGAGGATGAATTAAAATTATTGGATGAAGATTAAATTAATTTAATTACGAGTAATTAAATTAATTTAATTACGAGTAATTAAATTAATCGGGCAGTTAATTGAGGATTAGTGGCTAATTGCAAAACAATTAAGTGCTGAAGGATCCAGCATTATTTTAACATTATTTTTGGTGAGGTGGCACCACAAAAGCCTATAAATAGGAGTGAGAAGGATGGTGAAAACAGAACACCATCCCTCCTTCCTCACTACCCATACTGCATGTAACAGGCGGGAGTTTCACCGAATTTTGGCGCGTAAACGGGAACGAAAACAGAAACGTGAGAAGTAGCAGACACGCAGCAAGGGTAAGGGCGCCTTCCACTTTCTAGTTGCATTAGGGATGTAAATGCATATTGTTATGACATGCACGTTGTTCCATTTCTGTTTTTGAAGAAAAACTGTTTTGCATGTCATTTTGAAGAATGAGAAATGCATTCTGTTGATGTTGATGATTGTGATGTTGATGATTTTGTGATGTTGGCTGTTTTTGCTGATATAACATGCTGTTTTGCTTATGTTGAGAAAGCTGAAATGCTTGCATGTTATTCTGATGTTTGAGAAAGCTAAAATGCTTTGCTTGTTATTCTGATGTTTGAGAAAGCTGAAATGCTTGCATGTTGTTCTGATGTTTTAGAAAGCTTAAATGCTTTGCATGTTGCTCTGATGTTTGAGAAAACTGAAATGCTTACATAATGTTCTGATGGTTTGAAAATCTAGTGTTGCTGATGATTTCAAAATAAAAAGGGTTTAAAAACTGATGAAAGTGTTTCCTTCTAGAAAATCTGGTTTGATGTAAAAGTCTGAGTTCTGATGATTTTGATGTTTATCATCCTATTTCTACTTCTGATGATTCTGATGTTAATCATCCTATTTCAGCTTCTGATGATTTTGATGTTTATCATTCTGTTTCTGCTTCTGATGATTCTGATAATCATCCTGTTTTTGCTTCTGATGATTCTGATGTTAATCATCCTATTTCTACTTCTGATGATTCTGATGTTAATCATCCTGTTTTTTCTTCTGATGATTCTGATGTTAATCATCATGTTTCTGCTTCTGATGATTCTGATGTTAATCATCCTGTTTTGCTTCTGATGATTCTGGTGTGAATCATTCTGTTTTGCTTCTGATGATTCTGGTGTGAATCATTCTGTTTTGCTTATGATGATTCTTGTATTATGTTTTGCTTCTGATGATTCTTGTGTGAATCATTCTGTTTTGCTTCTGATGATTCTAGTGTGAATCATTCTGTTTTGCTTCTAATGATTCTTGTGTGAATCATTTTGTTTTGCTTCTGATGATTCTTGTGTGAATCATTCTGTTTTGCTTCTGATGATTCTAGTATGAGTCATTGTGTTTTGCTTCTGATGATTCTGGTGTGAGTCATTCTGTTTTGCTTCTGATGATTCTGGTGTGAGTCATTCTGTTTTGCTTCTGATGATTCTTGTGTGAATCATCCTATTTTGCTTCTGATGATTCTGGTGTGAATCATTCTGTTTTGCTTCTGATGATTCTTGTGTGAATCATTCTGTTTTGCTTCTGATGATTCTGGAGTGAATCATTCTGTTTTGTTTCTGATGATTCTGGTGTGAATCATTCTGTTTTGCTTCTGATGATTCTAGTGTGAATCATTCTGTTTTGCTTTTGATGATTCTGGAGTGAATCATTCTGTTTTGCTTCTGATGATTCTGGAGTGAATCATTCTGTTTTGTTTTTGATGATTTTGGTGTGAATCATTCTGTTTTGCTTCTAATGATTCTGGTGTGAGTCATTCTGTTTTGCTGCTGATGATTCTGGTGTGAATCATTCTGTTTTGTTTCTGATGATTCTAGTGTGAGTCATTTTGTTTTATTTCTGATGATTCTGATGTGAATCATTCTATTTTGCTTCTGATGATTCTGGTGTGAATCATTCTGTTTTGCTTCTGATGATTCTGGTGTGAATCATTCTGTTTTGCTTCTGATGATTCTGTTTTGCTTCTGATGATTCTGGTGTGAATCATTATGTTTTGCTTCTGATGATTCTGGTGTGAATCATTCTGTTTTGCTTCTGATGATTCTGGTGTTAACCATTCTGTTTTGCTTCTGATGATTCTGGTGTTAACCATTCTGTTTTGCTTCTGATGTTCTGATGTTAATTAATTCTGATTCTGGTTCTGATGTTCTGGTGTTGATGATTCTGATTCTGGTTCTGTTCCTGATGTTCTGATGTTAACCATTCTGGTTCTGTTTCTGATGTTTTGGTGTTGATAATTCTAATTCTAGTTCTGTTCTTGATGTTCTGATGTTAATCATTCTGATTCTGGTTCTGCTTCTGATGTTCTGATGTTGATCATTCTGGTTTTTTCTTCTGTATTCGATTACAGGCATGCTATATTCGAATACATAATGTTAAAATTGTAGTTTCATGCTTCTGTATTCGAATACAAGGGGTCTGTATTCGAATACAGATTCGAGTTTTCAGAAATTTCAAGTTTTTCAACAGTGGTTTATAAACCCTAAGTGTTGGGGAATATTGGGAATGTTTGTGGTGAATTAAAATGGAACTTTTGGTGATAGTTTGATGTGGTGGTGATGAAGTTTTTGAGATTTTATTGATGTAGTGAAAAATGTTGATTTGTGCACTAAGACTGCCTCTGTATTCGAATACCAGAGGGTTGTATTCGAATACATAGTGTAATTATGCACTGTTTTTGGCTTCTGTATTCGAATACAGAGAAGCTGTATTTGAATACATATTCGTAATTTTCCAAAAATCTCAGTTTTAAACACTGTTTTGTGAATTTTAAGAGTTTGGGGAATAATGGAAAGACTTGAGATGATTAAGTATGGAATGTTGTGATAAAGTAAAGTGTTAATGATTACTGGAATGTTTAATCATTGCTGTGTTGATTATGAAATTATTTGTGTTGAGATGCTTTGGGGGAATGCTGGACAGGATAAGTTTTCTGATATTGCATATTGTTTTCAGTGAAGAGTAAACACTGCATATTCATACATTGCATAGTCAGGCGGTGACCGCGATGGGCCACAGAGTAATGCGGTGACCGTGATGGGCCGCGAAGTTAAGTAGTAACCATGGGTAATAGAATAGTTCCGCGTGTATTAGACGGTCTGTTCTATCTGGGGTCAGAGTAGTTCCGCGTGTATTAGACGGTCTATTCTACTCGGGCTACAGAATGGCCGCGTGTTCGTGGTGGTCCATTCTATCCGTGCGAGGATTTAACTTCTGTGTATTTGGCCTGTGAGAGGCTAATACACGTGAATGTAGTAACCGTGATGGGTTGTAGAGTGGCCGCGTGTTCGTGGTGGTCCATTCTATCCATATTCAGAGTGGCCGTGTGTTCGTGGTGGTCCATTCTATCCGGGCTACAGAATGGCCGCGTGTTTGTGGTGGTCCATTCAAATATGCGCAACCACGTGCTGATCTGTTGAGCGATTGCACGAGTGCTGGTCTGTTGAGCGACTGCACTAAGTATTGATCTGTTGAGCGATTGTACTTTGGTATATAGGTGCTGGTCTGTTGAGCGAATGCACTGGTACTGGACTGTTGAGCGTCTGTACCCTAAAATGCGCAGCCACGTGCTGATCTGTTGAGCGATTGCACGAGTGCTGGTCTGTTGAGCAACTGCACTTGGTACTAATCTGTTGAGCGATTGTACCTTGGTATATGTCAAACGTGATGGTCTGTTGAGTGACTGCACGAGTGCTGGACTGTTGAGCGTCTGCACTGGTGCTGATCTGTTGAGCGATTGCACCCTGGTCTTGAGGGCCGTTAAAGTCAAACATATTGTGCTGGTCTGTTGAGCGACTGCACCTTGGAGATTCCAAGAAAATTGTATACATGAGCATATACATATTGTATTGAGGGATTGACCGGTGGGTCACGTTTGATTATATGATGAATGAGTGGAAATTGAATGTGTGTGAGTACTGTTTAGAATCTGAATTTCTGATTTAATAATTGTGATTTGTTGAGGTGTTGTTTGTACTTACCACATATTTTATAATAATTGGCTGCCGTTTTGAAAAGGCATATATGTCACTAAAATTTAAAATGAGCATTATTATTTTCCTCATCATCATATGTTATACCATGGATATATTTGTTGCTGTGAAATATATGCTATGTGATTATTTGTTAATTTCGGTCGGTGACCCTTGCTATTATATTGTGGAAATTGGGTTTTGCCTCAGATGTTACCCGAAATCGTCCTACCGACGGATACACTAACGACGGAAACGTCGTTAGTTTCCCCTGATCTTTACGTACGGAGTCTACGTGGACAATGCAGAGGGACGGACAGCTGGTTGAAGACGAGACTTATAGAGAATACGGTGGAGACCGTGCTACTGTAGCTTAGTGCATGCTCAGACTAGACTTTTGTATAGGGTCTTGAGTTTTGGGAAATGTAATTTATTTTGGGAATTAATGTATGACTTTTCCGCTGTATTTTCCGCACTCTGATATTGTTAGTGGCCACAGGCCGGGTGTTCTCTTTTGAAATGAACTGATGAAAATTTTATTTTAATTCCCTTGAATTAATTCGGAAAATTCTTTTATTGATTTATTTTATGTGAAAAGAAAAAAAAATACATTCGCGCTGTGTTTTAAACTCGGGGTGTTGCATCAGCCATTCGTATCTCCAAAGCCTCAATTTTGTCAGACATTTTCGGTGGCATTCGGTTTCGCTAGCTTCTATCTCTATCCGACAGGTCGGACCAATGATAGAACTCAGAATTTTAATGGAAGAAAAAAGTATATTATTTCTTAAAATTCAGAGTAGTATCTCTTACAATGACGAAATTGGGAAAGGATGCCGAAAGAAAAACTAAACCAGAGTTCTAAGAACTCCTAAACAAGAGCAGAATTGCTCCTAACCAGAGAAATAATTCCCCTATTTAGTTCTTAAAATATTTTATGCGTATTTTCCCTCTTCCCATTCCCTCCTTCTTATAACATAAAATAAGAGACATTATTAATTTGCTTTTATTCTCTTCATTCGTCCTTCTTGAAACTGGATGTCTTTCCACTTCCCCTTCCGTTATTCATTTAATGGAATATTATTAGAATAAAAGACGTTATTAACTAGCTTTTATTCTCTGCATTCATCATACTAGAAATTAAATGTGTGTGACTTGGGCAAGTGGGGTCCACTCTTTGGGCTCTCATTCCTCTTAATTTGCATTGTTCTATCAGGTCACTGACCGAAATTAACAAATAATCACATAACATATATTTCATAGCAACAAATATATACATGGCATATCATATAACAATGATGAAAATAATGATGCTCATTTGAAATTTTATGACATGTATTTTTCAAAACAACAACCAATTAAGATGGAAAATAAGTTGTAAGTACAGCCAACACTTCAGCATTCATAATCATTCATCAGAAATTCAGTTTTCATAAAGTACTCACACACATCACTTTCCAATCATCATCACATAACCCAATCGTGACCCACCGGTCAATCACCCCGATGCAATATGTATATGCTCATGTATACAATATCTTGGAATTACCAAGGTGCAGTCGCTCACAGACCAGCACTCGTGCAGTCGCTCAACAGACCAACACGTTATACACATACTAGGGTACAGTCGCTCACAGACCAGTATCAGTGCAGTCGCTCACAGACTAGCACAATTTCACGAATGGAATGGACCGTCTAATACACGCGGAACCATCCCGTAGCCCAGATAGAATAGACCGTCTAATACACGCAGAACTACTCTAAACCCGGATAGAACAGACCGTCTAATACACACGGAACTATTCTATAACCATCATGGTCGCTACAATTACATGTATTAGCCTCTCGCAGGCCAAATATAGAGAAGTCAAATCCTCGCACGGATAGAATGGACCGTCTAATACACGCGGAACCACTCTGTAGCCCGAGTAGAATAGACCGTCTAATACACGCGGAACTACTCTGACCCCGGATAGAACAGACCGTCTAATACACGCGGAACTATTCTATAACCCATGGTTACTACTTAACTTTGCGGCCCATCACGGTCACCGCATCAACTCTGTGGCCCATCGCGGTCACCACCTGACTATGCAATGCATGAATATGCAGTGTTTTCTCTTCACTGAAAATAGTATGCAAGCATTTCAGCTTTCTCAAACCATTAGAACATCATGCAAGCATTTCAGCTTTTTCAAACATCAGAACAACATGCAAAGCATTCAGCTTTTCTCAAACATCAGAACAACATGCAAAACATTCAACTTTCTCAAACATCAGAACAACATGCAAAGCATTCAGTTTTTCTCAAACATTAGAACAACATGCAAGCATTTCAGGTTTCTCAAACATCAGAACAACATGCAAAGCATTTCAGTTTTCTCAAACATCAGAACAACATTAACACATTCAGTCAAACAGCAAGCATCACATAACAGCAAAATACCAACAGAATGCATTTTTGCAATATTCAAAATGTCATGTAAAACAGTTTCTTTTTCAAAACAGAAACTCAAATATAATCACACCTCAGACATACATTTACAGTCCTAAAATGCAACTAGAAAGTGGAAGGTGCCCTTACCCTTGTTGCGTGTTCTGCTTCTGCTCAAGTGTATGCGTCAAAAACGGCGAAACTCCCGCCTGCGTTTGCTGCTACAAAACTGGGTTCTCTAGCTCCGTAATGATGTGGGGATTAACTTTAGTACTGGGGGTTTTTTGGTTTGATGCTTGGATTTCCAAGTAATGACACTTTGAGGAATTCCCTCTTTTCACTTTGAAATCGTGAACTAGAACAGAAAACAGAAACAGAATGGGAGGGAAAATGGGGTACTATTACATGCAGTATGGGCAGTGAGGGAGGAGGAATGGTTTCTGATTTCACCATCCTTCTCACTCCTATTTATAGGCTTGTGTGGTGCCACCTCACCCGACACTTGTCTGATCCTCAGCAATTAACCAATCTCGTCACAATTAGCCGCTAATCCCTTAATTAACTGTCCAATTAATTTAATTACTCGTAATTAAATTAATTTATTCTTCATACAATAATTTTAATTCTTCTTCCAAAATAAATATTTATATATATATATATTTACTCAAAACATACATATATTAAATATTTTACAAATATCCCCAAAATACACTTAAAATTAATTCCATAATTTTAATTAAAAATTAAGGGTCTTACATTAGTCGCCACGTGATCGCCAAATGTCCTAAGGACAGACATGTCAACCGGACCACCAGGAAATCCTTCATCCTCTGGAGGTTCATCATGTGCATCTTCCTCTTCAGCATGTGGTTCTTCTTGTTGCGCTTCTTGGGCCTCTTCCTGTTGGACATGTTCTGCCTCTACCTGCTGTGCCCGTTGTGCCTCTTCTTGCAGTAATCGTCTTTGCTCTTGTCTAGCACGGTGAGCCCGTGCGGAAGCCGTTGGTCTAACACGACGACCCTCCACGTTAGAAGTACCCTGATCCAGTACAACACGACCCTCCCTGTCGGTAAACATACTGCGCACCATTCCTGCAAAATCAAATCATAATGAAAATCAAAACAATCACAATTTTACAACAATTCCAAAATTCCAGCATTTCTTACGTGAACCGAGTTCACGTATGTGAACCGGTTTTCATGAATCCATAATCAGTTTGTCAACTGTGTTCACGTCAAGAATCCAGAATCAGTTCCTCAAGTTTTTGAAAATCAGTTCACGTCAAGGGTTTGTTACTTTTAAAACTCAACAACACCAACACCAGTGTACAAAAAACAACAACAACACACATTGTACTTACTTGTTGAAAATGTGATAGTGAAGAAGTTGTTGAAGATGATGAGGATGATGATTGAAGGTGTTTGAAGAAGATGAAGATGTTTGAAAAAGATGAAGATGATTGAAGAAGATTGATGATTTTCGTGTGGATTTTGATGAAGATTTTTGGGAATTAGGTTTATGGTAGAAGGGGAAGAACTGGAACAGCAGGAAGAAGGTAAAGAAGGGAAAAAAAATATGTTTAAAAACATAAGGGTATTTTCGGAATATTGATTTTAAAAAAATTTTGGTGGGTGTGGGTAGCAATAAGGGAGGTGTGGATAACAAAAGTGTTATCACAATGACCCACTTTGATTCTCTCATTTTTAGCGCATATTCTTTGAAGAGAACATAACGGAATTGACCAGATATATTAAGGATAAAATTATACTATATTGAGTAATTGACAACTTTTTCACCTTTTTCAAAATGAATTTTCATACACTTCACCATGTAATTGACAAGAATGAATTTAAACTTTTTCAACAATACTTTACCAACTGGGTAGTATTAATTATTTTCATATACTTTAGAGATCAAAACAACACTGGCCAAACCCTCCAAAACATCTCAACTTCTCATAACCTCATCCACCATAGAATACATTCTAGTAATCGTGTGAGCCACAATACAACTGAAGTGATTTACTGAAAGAGACGTTCATTTAGTGCCCAATAAATGCGACCTAAAGCCACCACATAATTGTGGACAACTCCTACGTGCACAAAGATCCCTTCTTTCTCAAATTATTAGCCAATCATTCATAATTTTTTTGAATAATTTATATTTCTAAAATGATTGTGATTTTACTCACAACAAATAACAATTAAGCTCTATACAATATAATTTAATTTATATATAAAGTAAAAAAAATTTATACTATAAGTGAATCACAACTGCACTAAATTATTAAAGAAATTTATTTTTTACCATAATTAACTCTAAAATCATATTCATAAATTATTGTAATTTGTTAACACTATAAATATAAAACATTTTAGATATAGTATAACAATTAAACTCTACACAATATATAAGATAATAAAAAAAAATATTTTCAAAATATCTTAGTAATAAAAACCTATGGAATTTGTACAAATTTTCTATATAGACTATATGGATAGTGGTTGATATTGATAAGGTTTGTACCTATTAAATTAATGGCATAGATTCCATTAATATTTCTTATTGAGTTGGTCTCATCTTTCTTGTATTTCATTATTGTTTACGAATGAAGATCAATTATTCATAGTCGTGCAAGGAATCGGACAATATAATAATATTTACAGATAAAGATCGATTGTTTTTATGTACCTATTAATTGAGGCTGTAAGATGCAGGGGATCAGACAAAAAAATATTTTTTTTATACTAACAAAAAAGTTTTTTTTTTACATACAAATTTTAAAATACACACGTAAATAATAATGCTACGAGTGTGTTTTTAAACCAAGGGGTGCAGGTGCACATGGTTGTTTCAAGACGGATAGATGCTTAAAATGAATTTAAATATAAGATTTTTTAAAATTTATAATAGTAATTTAATAAAATTATTAAAAAATTGATGAAAATTTGTTAGAAATTTTAGAATAAAAAACATTATTAGTTTATAAAATTGATTATGTATAATATTTCTTTTTTAATTAATAATTAAAATAATCAATTCAATATTTATTGAGACAATATTAATTTTAGATAAAATTTTATTATTTTAATATTTAACATATAAGGTATTTTTATTAAATATAAAAAAATTTAGAGGCATTTTATTAATTAAAAACTTATTTATTTTCGAAGGATTAAAACAATTGCTTTGTAGTCTTACTCTTAAACTGGTTTGGTAGACACACCTCTTCTTCACAACATTGAAATGACTTAAGATGATTTATTTTTGGAGTGTGCTTGGAATAACACGATAATATATATATTTTGGGATATTTTAATTAGTTATTGAATTATTAAAATATCAGTCAATTTATTCTGACGTTATAAAAATTATAAATTATTTTAATAATAAATTATATCTTTCATAAATATTTATAGTATTAAGTTGTATTTTTTATAACTATTTTAATAATTCGATAATTAATTTGAATTTTTTACTGAATTATAAACCAAAATATTTACATCCTATACTTAGGGACTAAAATAATAGTTTACTATGTATATTTTTTACTTCTTCAAAAAACTTAATTTTATATATCACTGAAATTAAAGTTTTTATGTATATGAAAACATATCAAATAAACACAACTTTTATAACGAAAGTGAAAAATAAATAAATCTTAATTATTAAATAAATCATGAATAGTTAAAATTAAAACACTATATATCTCTTATATATTTTAAATTAAAATATAAAAAATTATCCGATTAAAAATTTATCGTTTAAATATATTTTTAATAATTGTTAAATGGAGGTTACAAAAAGTTGTACGGCAAACGCGTGATGACATGACACATTTTAATTAAAAATTAGTAAGAGTATATATTATTTATTTATTTGTATTTATAATTAATAATGTATATAAATAATTACACAATACAATCATTTTGTTCCTCCATTCATCCATCCTACGTTATGTTGCATCAACTATGGAGTATTAGTTTGAAAATTCGATTTGAGGATTTAGGTATTTCACCACCCTTTTTGTCTTTGTTGGTTGCTTTCAGTGTGTTTTCCAGTTTTTCTTTTTATTGTTGTTTATGGGTTTTGGTAGATCTCTGAATTTTTTGCAAATCTTTCAGACCGAAAAATTAGGGTTTGATTTCTGGGTTTGAAAGAGGTTGTTGTGGTGGTGGGAGGCACTGTGGGTTTTGTTCATGGGGATTTTGATTTTAATTTTTAAAGATTTTGTTTGATGAGGCCAAAGGCGGAGAAGACATGTGATTCTTCAATTATTTTGTTGTGCTTTCATGGTATTTTGTGTGTTAGTGGATGAACCTCATTTTCTGGGTTTCTCATCATACACAACTTTTGGCCTTTGTTTTGTTTTATAAGAATAAAACAAATTATTAAAAATAATGTTTAAAAAGTTTCAAATTTTGCAGGGATAATATCCAAATAAAAATAATTATAAGGGCTAAAACTAAAAATTACTATATTTGTAAGGACGAAAACCTCTGCTCACCCTTAACATTTGTTTGCACTTTACATTCTTAAAAGCATCAGAAGTTGAAATTGAAAATAATTTTGTATAATAACAACCTTGTAATATAATCAGATACACATCTTATGATAATATCACACCTATTATTATAAAAGAGGATCTCACTATAAACTCAACCAATCTATGTAAGATAAATAACAATCATCATACTTGATTCAAACAAACGCCGGCTCTTTCAAGCTTTAACAAATGAAAAAAAAAAGCAATGTATCATAACATTAATATATATATATATATATATATATAGTATATTCTGTCAATTACTTATTAATAATGTGTATGCATTAGTCAAATCTCACCATTTAGATATATCATACTATTATTTTTGAAATTATCTATTTTTTTTTTATAAAAAGGCTAATGAGGTGCTAAGGCATTACTCTGCAGCACCCAAAAAATTAAACTAAGGACCTAGAAATTATCTATACAAATAATGTGCAAGTAAAACTAATTTTCTATTCATCAATCCTTTTCTTCTGAAATTTGTGTTTGCCCTTGACTTGATAGACTCAAATTAATTAGATGTCATTTTCTCAAATGAAATTGCCGCGTTGAACTTTATATTCTAACCTATCAAGAATTTATGTGATGCAACAAGACCATGACCTGTTCTATGGTTTTGTTTAGAATTTTTTTCCAAACAATGATATCACTGTCAAATATTGATGAGTCAAGTCAACTATATCACACCACAAATGCTTAAATAGACCCAAAAAACTACAATGCCTTAAGACAACACAAATAGTTAAAACATCATAAAGGGTCATACAAATGAAGTTCATTTTTGGGCTTCTCATGATCTTTGTTGTGGCTACAAATCCAACCTCAGATGCAACACCCTCTCCCTCTACCAACAATTCTGTCTGTCCTATTGACATGAATTATGTGTTAACAGTTCCTTGGAACACCTCAACATGCCTTAACTTCCAAGAAAACTTTCAATCCCAAAACAAAACACAAACAAATCTATGTTGTCAAACTTTGTTGTCCCTTTTTGGCATAGCTCTAGCAAAAAATCTAAAAAAAAACTCTCTTTTCCAACTTCCTGATCTATCTACCTCCACCTCATGCCTTCAAGACTTTCAAACTAAACTCACTTCCCTTTCACTTCACAGTGACATTGTGTCTTCATGCTTTGAACCACTTCAATTTGTGATCACTCCAAATATTTGTGCTAATATTCAATCTAAGCAAGATTGGTCCAACAGGGTTGGTCCTGCACCATTCTTCAACACTTCTTGTAAACCAGACCTTAGTGTTTCAACCAATTGTGATGCATGTGTTGATCAAGGGCTCAAGGTTCTAGAGAAGCTGAATAAAATTGATGGTAATAGTTCACATTCGAAGGATTGTTTTTACTTCACTATACTTTATATTGCTGGTGTTGTGAATGAGTTTGGACCTGAAAACAATGGTGTTATGTCATGCATTCTTGAATTGCCTCTTAACTCTCAAAAGGGTTCTAGGAAAAAGAGTCATCATGCTCTTGTTTTTGGGTTAATTGGTGCTTCAGTTGGACTCATTGTTATCATGTTTTCTTTGTTTGGCTTCTATTTCTGGTGGATAAAGAGAAACAAAATTGAAAATTTTATAGACCATGTTGATCCATGGAAAAAAAGGTCAAGCCCAAGATTGAGATCAAACACAGGATCAATTTGGTTCAAATTTGATGACCTTGTGAAAGCCACAGACAATTTTTCGCCCCAAAACTTCATTGGTAAAGGTGGATTTGGGACTGTTTACAAGGGTATTCTACATGATGATACAACAGTTGCTGTTAAAAGGATTGAAGAATCTGATTTTCAAGGAGATGATGAGTTCTACAATGAAGTGGAGATTATTAGTAACTTGAAGCACCGGAATCTAGTGCCGCTAAAAGGGTGTTGTGTGGTGGATGATGATGAGGATCATAATCATGAATACAGAAAAAGGTATCTTGTTCATGAATATATGCCAAATGGTAGCCTTGAAGATCATCTTTTTCCACATGAAAAGGAAAAGAAATTGTTGACTTGGGTTCAAAGAAAAAGCATAATCTTGGATGTGGCAAATGGGTTGGTTTATCTGCACTTTGGAGTTAAACCTGCAATTTATCACAGAGATATTAAAGCTACAAATATACTACTTGATGAAGATATGAGGGCAAGAGTTGCAGATTTTGGACTAGCAAAACAAAGTAGTGAAAGTAGGTCTCAGCTAAATACTAGAGTAGCTGGGACTTATGGATATCTTGCACCAGAATATGCACTTTATGGACAGTTAACTGAGAAGAGTGATGTTTATAGTTTTGGTGTGGTTGTTTTGGAGATTATGTGTGGAAGAAAAGCACTTGAGTTGTCTTTATCAGGAACACCTAGTTTCTTGATCACAGATTGGGTTTGGTCTTTGATGAAATGTGGAAACATAGGAGAAGCTTTGGATGGTTGTATGTTGGTGGATGATGGAAAATCAAGTAGTAGACATAATATAATGGAGAGGTTTTTAGTGGTTGGAATTCTGTGTTCTCATTTAGTGGCTGATTCAAGGCCAACAATTTTGGATGCTTTGAAGATGTTAGAAGGGGACATTGAAGTTCCACCAATTCCAGATAGGTTAATGAGTCTTGGAAACTATATGTTTACTAATGGTGATTCAGCAGAACCATGAAAATCAAGATGTAAAGAAAATATGTATAAAAGAATAAAAAAGTAATCTACCATTTTGAATCTTGAATTTTATGCGTCAATCAAAATGCTTATGGAACTTTCTAATATACTGATAAAAAGCTTCATAAAATAGTTGAAGAGGGAACATTTTTTACTACTTTCAAACAATTTAAGTTAGCAATTTGATATATCGTAAATTTGAATTCTCAAATTGCGAAACACTTATAATCTCAGTATACATCCAAACACCATCCTCAACAATACTCAAAGGGTGCATATGTGTCATAATTAATAGCAATGAAAACTATTACCTCGTCCTCTATTTGGAATATCTAACCCTCATTATTTTACAGTTGACTAGAATCTGTTTGTGCACTTATTCCTCTCATTAAAAAATGCATGAGTGGATGAAATTGTCTCATTGTAGTGAAACAGGGAAGACATTTTGTGGACCTGATAAAATTAAGCCTAAAGCTTGATTTAGAACATGTTATAAACATCACTAATATCATATATAATAGACAGGTGCAATTTAACACATTAAAATTTATAATTTTAGATATAGAGTTTGATATTTTTTACTAAATAACTTAGTATATTATGAAAATAAATTTTCGTGTCCCTAAAAATTTGGAGCCACGTGCGGTTAAAGATATTCATGGTGCAAAAACTGAATTGAATTGAACCACATTAATATTTGATTCAGTTTTTGAAAATTACTTTCGAATCAAGTTTACTGTAGTTTTGAACTGATTTATAAATATTAATCAGTTTAATATTTTTAATAATTTTAAAATACTTTTAACAAAAAATTTGATTTTTTTTTAAGAAAAATATGCGTAAAAAATTCTCCGATAAATTTTATTTTGACATAAATAGTTTCGATTATTTTTTGAAAAAATAATTTTGAAATTCTTTTGACAAAAATTTATCAATTTTTTTCAAGAAAAATAAATTTAAAAAATGTCCCAATAAAAAAAATTTCAAGAAAAATGTTTCGATTATTTCAAAAAAAATATTGAAAATTTTTCAAGAAAAAAATATTTTTGATTTTTTTCTAAAATATTTTTCAAGAAAAAAATGATTTAAAATTTTTTTTATTTCGAAAAAGAAAATTTCGATATTTTTTTTTGAGAAATTAAAATTAATAAATAAATATATTAATACTATTGATTTAATTAAGCTTTAACATGCAATATAACGTATATAAATTAAAAAGAAAATAATTTAATTATTGGTTAAAATTTTAAGAGCACCAGTACACATTTTTTTTCTCTTTAATACCGTATAAGTTGTGATATGATAAACTATAAACTGCTATGATTTTCCAATGTAATGAAACTATGGATAATAAGGGGTTGAGGAACATACACTTACCGGCTTACCGCTACGGGATTCCCTCCGGCGGTAAATTCCTCTCTGTTTATTGTTCTAGAATGATTCCTCTGTCTATTATTTTATTTAATTTCATAAAATTTTATTTATTATTTTACTCTATATTTTATTTTCTTTTGAGTTTGCTTGTAAATGGAAACAATATACCGTGCAGGAAAGACACTGACTTTGGTCTAATCTACTCCCTTGAATATATCATCCAAACGTTCCAAAAAGCTCCACAATCAACTTTTATGTCTTTCTACAAAGGCAACTCATGTGCACATACATTTTATTTTAGATAGTTATTTACAATTTTGGTTTTAACTTTTTTATTTAATATTTATTTTAGTCTTTATATTTTTTTAATGAATTTTTGCATTTTATATTTTATAAGTGATATTTTTAGTCTTTGTAGTAATCACAACTAAAACTATAACATTTTTTAAAACATATGTAAAGTCTTTAAAATAAAAGACGTTTACTAGAGTTATTTGTAATTTTATCTTGTTTTATTAAGGCTGTACACTTAATTTTATAATTGATCAAAGAATAAATCTCAATAATTCATGACAATAATTATATATTTATTTAAAAGATATATAATGAAAATGACTAACATTCATCATTTATAAAAGATAAAACACAAAAATAAATTAAAAAAAATGATCAAAATTATATTTAAACCTTTTAGTTAATGTGAATTGACTCAGAATATTGAAAAAGTTTTACATTGTTTGGAATTGGAAAGGAAGAAGGAGAATCTGCATCATGCAAAAACAATTTAAACTTATATTTGATTTTTTTATTTTCTTTATACCATTGTGTTAAAGTGTTATAAAATATAATTCAAATATTTATTTTTGTAGATTATTAATGTACCGAGACTATGAAAAGATTGCGAGAAGTCTATATATTTTAATAATTTTCACATAATATTATATGCAATTGTTATTAGACAATAGTTATAATTTTTTATATGGTCTTGAAATTTTTACGTGTTATATCCGTGTATTGTATTCTTTTGATTTTTTTGAGATCATCCATATGCATAATACACAATTTACTAAGTTTAAGGTGAAAATGTATGTAAATGGATGTTGACTATATGTTTGTTATACATTTGAAGTTAAATTTTAATATGTACTATGGTGTATCGTATACTAATTTTAAAAAATGTTTAAAATTACAGCAATCACAGCTGTCGTTTTTTAAAAATAAATATTAATAATTATTTTTATTTATGACTGAAATATTAATTGAAATGATATTAATTTAATAAAAAAACATATATATATATATGTAACACTTATTAAATTGATATAAATTATACCACAATTTTATTTATAAAAATAAAAAGTTTATAGACCAGTACTTTTAAAAAGTATCGTTAATTATTATTAAATTTATTTAATAATTTTTAAATATTAATTCAACAGAAGAATCACCAGCATTTGAAATATGTTAGCTAAATCAAGTTTTGTTTCATATGTCCACAGGCATGACCGCAAGATTCGTGATATTTCTTCTTTAAAATACATTGTTATTTGACTAAAACATTAAATTAATTTTAAAAATGAACAACCTTCTAGAAATTTTATTATATAATCATCTTTTATTACTATTAACACTCAACTTTAATTTTAACACACATTAAAACATGAGTTATATTAACTAGTATCGTAAGAGATGTATTCGTTAAAAACAAGAAACAAAAAAATTCCAATGGATAAGAGATAAGATAAAATAAGATATGAGTTTACCCAATCATTTTTTTATATATATTTTCTTTATCTTTCAACTATCAATATATATAATATATGAGAATATTATCAAAAAATTAATACCAACAAAATTAAAATTGTCCTCTTTAATTTTAAGCATAGGAAAAAACACAAAAGAATAATATATAGTACAAATATTTGTAATTGATAAATATTAAAAACACACAAAATAAATATTTATAACTTATGCATAAAAAAAGGGTAAATATTTGTCTATGATAAATAAATAAAAAACGTAGTATAGATAGTTGACAATGATAAATAAAAAAACATGAGACAAATATTTGTTATAAATAAATTTTAATAAGATACTGAATAAATCTCTGTCATTGATAAATATTAAAAAAACAGGACAAATATTAATCAACGACAAATATAAACATCACATAATAAATATTTGTCATTGATACATTAAAAAAAAGATAAATATTATCATTGATATATATTAAAAAAACATAAATTTACTATTAATAAATAAATAAAATATGAGACAAATATTAATCACTAATAAATAAAATAAATTTTTTTATTTGATATGAAACACATAAAAAAATATCAACAATATGACACCTATATGTCAACTAAAAGACTTAAAGTAATTTTAAAAATGAACAACCTTCTAGAAATTCTATTATATAATTATCTTTTATTACTATTAACTCTCAACTTTAATTTTTACACGCATTAAAACACGAGTTATACTAACTAGTATCGTGAGAAGAAAAAAAAATGATTGTAAATAAAAGAGATTACCTTTTAAAATTTTAAAGTGCACAACTTTTTAAATTATATTTTCTTTTTGAATTTTTTAATAAATACCCTATCAACAATTTTCCATAAAACATTAGTCGTAGTCTAGTAGTAAAAAATGTAGCAGGTGTTTTTAGACTTAGATTTGTTTCTTTGACAACGCTTCTAGACTTCACAGTTTCTTTGTTTTGAAAAATCTAGGCTTCATAATTGAATAAATGCATACGTAGTAGGTGCTTTAACGTGTGTATTAAATTATGGATATGTTCTTCACCAGACAAACTTGTGACAGCAGAATTTTCACTTTTTTTTCTCTCTCTCTTTTGTGCCTTCTTTAATCCTACTCCACCACATCACCACATGGCAGAACAACCACATTCAAAAAACATATATCCATATATTCCATACATCCTTAACAGAGCTTTTCTAAGATAACAAACCATGAATCCTATTTTGGTTTTTTTCCTCCTAATCCTTGTTATGGTTACAGATGCAAAAAATTCAACAATACATTCTATATGTCCGGTGTCCATGAATTTTGTCAAAACAGTTCCTTGGAATTCCTCCACTTGTCTCAATTTCAAACCTTTAGAATCCAAAACCGAAACACGAGAAACTATTTGTTGTCAAACTCTATTATCTCTTTTTGGCATAGCACTTTCGGAAAATCTAAAAAGATACTCACTTTTCCATTTTCGTAATATCACTATCTCAATTTCTTGTCTTCAAGATTACCAATCTAACCTAACTTCACTTTCACTTCCAAACAACCTAGTTTCTTCTTGCTTTGATCCATCTCAATTTGTAACTACTCCTGACACTTGTGTTCATATTCAAACTAAGCAAGATTGGGTTAACTCAGTTGATTCAACGAATTTAGCACAACTTAACACTGTTTGTGAACCCGACTTAACAGATCTTGATCATTGTCATGCTTGTGTTACACAAGGGTTTAAGGTTCAACAGATTCTGACTCAAATTGATGGTAATAGTTCACATTCTCAAGATTGTTTTTTCTTCACTATACTTTATATTGCTGGAATTGTTAATAAAATTGGTCCTGAGAGTAATGGTGTTTCGGCTTGCATTCTTATTTTGTTTGCTAATTCACAAGAGGGTTCTAAAAAGGAACACCATCATGCTCTTGTTATAGGGTTGGTTGCAGCTTCATTTGTGTTTGTGTCCTTTTTGTTAGGGTTATTGTATTTTTGGTATAAATGGTGGGTGAAAAGAACAAATGTTGATAATTTACTATCACATAATGCTGATTCACAGGAACCTAGCTTTAGTTTAAGAGTTAGACCAAAAAGTGGGTTGATTTGGTTTGAATTTAAGGATCTTGTGAAGGTTACTGACAATTTTTCGGCCGAAAATTTCATTGGAAAAGGCGGGTTTAGTTTGGTTTACAAGGGGATGTTACCCAATGGGACGATCATTGCGGTTAAAAGGATTGAAGAGTCTGATTATCTAGGAGATGCTGAGTTTTACAGTGAGGTGGGGATTGTTAGCAGTTTGAAGCACCGGAATCTGGTGCCACTAAGAGGGTGTTGTGTGGTTGGTGAGGATGAGAGTCCTGAGTACTCAGGAAAGTATCTTGTTTATGATTATATGCCGAATGGTAATCTTAAAGACCATCTTTATCCAGACATGGAAAACCAAAATGTTAAGCAATCACTGACTTGGTCTCAAAGAAAAACCATAATTTTGGATGTGGCGAACGCGTTGGTTTATTTGCACTTTGGAGTTAAACCTGCTGTTTATCACAGAGATATAAAACCTACCAATATACTACTTGATGCAGGTATGAGGGCAAGGGTTGCGGATTTTGGTCTGGCCAAACAGGACACTGAAAATAAGCCTCACATAAATACTAGAGTAGCCGGAACTCGTGGATATTTAGCTCCAGAATATGCACTTTATGGTCAGTTAACTGAGAAGAGTGATGTCTATAGCTTTGGCGTCGTTGTTCTTGAGATAATGTGTGGAAGAAAAGCTCTTCAGTTGTCTTCATCCGGAGAGCCTAATTTCTTGATAATAGATTGGGTTTGGTCGTTAATGAAATCTGGAAAAATGGAGAAGGCTTTGGATGTTTCTATCTTAATGGATGGAAATTCCAATAGAAGCATAATGGAGAGATTTTTGCTGGTTGGAATTCTGTGTTCTCATGCAGTGACTGATTCAAGACCAACAATTTTGGATGCTTTGAAAATGTTAGAAGGAGACATTGAGGTTCCACCAATTCCAGATTGGCCAATCACTCTAGGGAACCACATGTTTGCCAAAGGTGATTCAACTTAACAGTGAAACCATCTTGTCTTGTGTATGAAGAAGCTTAACATATTTATGTATTTTTTTTATAAATAATGAATTATCTATTTTATTGATAGGTTGAAAATTACAACATCGACACGTCAACAATAACAATCTTTTCCTACTAGACAAGATCTGTTATGTGAATCGGTCAGCGCCATAAAGTTTTGTCATGTATCAGGTCTAAGAAAATTTAACTCTAACTTTCTTTCAACAGTTTGATTTGATCTATAGATTTCCTGGTCTTGTGTGTATCTCTAACTATTGGACTATCCTCTATTGGCTGTATTCTCCTTACTAGTGTTAATGTTTATACATGACCAAAGATATATATTATCTTTTCTATTGTGGGGACAACCTCAATTTTTCTCTAAGGATTACATTTCTTATCCTCTTTTGTCTTGTGTAACAACTCATCTATCATAATGTTCTCATCTATGTGGCACTAGGTTACTCTCCTGTTGGCTTTTTAATGTCTAGTATTTAATTTCACACTTGTATTGTGGTGATCAAAATGGTGATTTTCAACCGAGAGTTGAATCTTTGTGAACGTGATGTGCAGCATCCAACTGTAGTTCATTTTGTCTTTAATGTTATTGTTCATTTTCTTTTTACAATTTCAAGCCAATTGTGAACTTTGGCTTATCTACTTTTAAGCTTGTTATAATTTCCATTTTCTGTTTGTAAATAGTGATTTTTGTTTTTGAATCAAGCTGTAAATAGTGAATTATTATCTAAGGAACAGAAAAGACCTTTTCTATGACTTCATTGAGATTGGACTGAATGCCAAGAAGAATGCTATTAGCTCTTGAAAACTAAAGAGTATTTGAAGAAAATTTTAGAATATGGGCATTGGGTTTTAAGAGAACCATGAGAATGATTATTTGACTTCTCTCTTATGCTGAGATCAGCATCTCGTAGATTCTCGCTGTACCAGCAACTAGCAGAGGAGTCTCTTGCATATTTTATTCTAGGCGATGAAAATTATTCAAATGACCGGAATGAGAGAAAAATTTGGAAAAAAGAAGACTGAAAATGAAAAATTAGATTCCCTGCATTAACCTGAAAAGTCATGGAGGAAAATGTCGTTCGGCACTTGTTTTTGGATGATTCTGAATTAATGAAGTGGATTTAGAGCCCTGCTGAACTTTGAGTACTTTGTTTCTCTATCAATGCCCTTGTGCTTGTACTTTTTTTCATATTTTTTTCAATGTTGTTGTCAATTGTAATATTTTGTCCTCAAGGTAGGTGATTCATTTCAGAAACCTGAAGTATTTCATTTTGATCGCGTTTATTATTAGTAAAGCATTTGAAGTCTAGTGGATACTGTTTATGGTTGTGATCTTGGAACCAAATTGCTTTAAGGATTTTCATGTTGCTCTAGTTGAAGCTTCCAAAGAGGTGCTTTCCTTAACTTTCTCTATACTTTTGGTATTAAGTACTATAAACTAGTGACATGCTCATTTTACAAACTCACTTTAGAGGAGCTTTTTTCAAAGGGCATTTGTATGTTGTAGTTTTTGTAGCATTGGAAAATTATATTGACAGTTGCACATGATAAAAGTCATTATAAAAAATTGAATTGCACTTGATTTTTGAGGAAAGAAAATTTAATGTCATGGATGGACATTTTGTTGTTCTGATAGAGTTTCAGGTTTCAACTTTCAATACCAATACTGTAAATTTTAATTTTAAAACAGATAATTGCAAAGTAAGTCTTCTATTGAGATCCCAAATTGGACAAGTAGACAAAGTACTACTTATAATAATGGAAATCTAAAAAATGTTGCTTATCTAATCTTGCACTCAAAGAAATGGGTTGAAAATTGAAATAGAGTTCACTGTCAATTTCTAATTTTATATTAATATACTAAATGCATCACAGTTTGTTGACTAACTGTTTTTTATAAAAAAGACCGGAGAAAGTATTATATTAAAATTTTGCAATTCTACGCAGTCTTCTATGTACATTTTTTATAAGTTACTATTTGAAGTTGGACCTGTAGAGTGCTAAAAGTGTTAGAATGGCTTTGACATTGATTTTGAGGCAACAAGATTCAAGGCACAATTTTTAGGCTATGATCGAGAATCATTGCAATCTCCTAATTAATCAAAAGATTTGGCTAATGAAGATCCATTGAACGAGGACTTGGAATTCGGGGCAAACAAGAAAGATAATGTTGTGTTGTGAGTCACTGTGCTGTACATAACATAATCTCTTCTACTCTTCTTTTCAAGTTCCAACCAATAAGTCACTGCATGATTTGTAGGGGCCTACTTATCACCCCACATTTCTAAAAAAAAAAATCACATATCTTTTCAGATGTGTGTATTAGATAGATGATTAGTTTGATAACGTTCTTTCTTTATCATTTCATTAGTTTAAGGGATGTTGGGAGTTATTTACTGTACATATAATCATTCATTTGTAATATTTTGTTTAATCAATGAACGAGATTATTCAAAAATATTTCCTTTTACTTATTTTGTAATAGTGTGTTTTCTGACGACATAATTTATTCGAAAGTGTACTTCTAACACAAAATGTGTTTTTTCCAGATGTGTAAAGTCCAAGTTATGTTGGTGACCGTGTTGTGCATATCTGTGTAGGGATGCTTGCTTTTTAGAGCTATTGACATTGTTTTGGGTGGTAAAAATGTTTCATGCAAATGAGGGTGTTTAGTTATTTTTTTCTTACTTGCACATAATAAAATGTTGGGTGCTAAAGAAGAATGAAGAATCTCCATTACAGTGTGCAAAATGCTAACGCTATCATTTATTTCTTTTTTAAAAAGAACCTAAATGGACTATGTACCACTTGTTTTAATAATACCAAAACAAAAAGGTGCGTTGTGCTTATTATTGTAGAAGTTATAATAAGGAGAAGATAGATCAAATTAAAATATAAAAATAAGCAAATATAAGTTTTTTAAATCCAACAAGAAATTTAATAGATGTGAGTGTGACTCAGTTGGTTAAACATCATAACTTGTTGAAGAAGATTGTAGTTTGATTTTCACATCATACACTCTTGGAGATAGACAAAAACTCTAATTATGGTTGTTTTTATGTAAAAAAAAAAAAAAATCTAACAGGAATCAAATCAACGTGGAGGAATGAAAAAACGAATCTTAATCTATGGAGTCAATTAACTTTCAAAACCAGGAAGCATATACTAAAAATCCTTGAAGGAATAATAATAGACCTCTGTATTAGAAAGTGAAAAATAAAATCTTTGTGATTTACATGATTAATAATAATAGATTAATTTGTAATTAAATATATTAATCTTTCAACTATTACTTTTACATATATTTCATTTAATAGAGTGTACATCTAAACATGATCTATAACATATATTCTGTTTTTAAGATTATAGTATTTTCTTTTTATCCTCCTCTTTATATCTCTAACGTTTCATAATAAAAAGTAAAAAACTAAGATTCCCAATCATCCTCTCCACTCTATAGGGAACATTCATAATTACACCCAATAGTAACTTAACACCATAAAAGGTTAGAAACCTCTTATCTACCCACTTGTTTAATTATTGCATCTTAATCTTCCAGTTATATAAATCAATCAATCTCCATCAACTTTCCTTCAACTCTACTCTTTTCCCTATGGCTTCTAATTCACGCACCAATTTCTATAACTTCCTTACTCAAGAACTCAATGAGCTTCACCAATCCATTTGCTCACATAATAGTGACTTCATGTCAATCCAATTCATTTCAAATGTGCTCTCATCTCTACAATCTTTCCATCCCCAATTGACCCTTTTGGTACAAAACCTTAGTTTGCCAATTGGAGGAAAATGGTTGGATGAATACATGGATGAAAGTTCAAGGCTTTGGGATATTTGTCATGTGCTCAAATCTTCCATTTCTAGAATAGAAAACTATGCTTCATCTGGCTCTAACATAGCTACTTCATTGGATGGTTACCATCATTTGAATCCAGAGCTTTCACATCAGGTTGGTATATACTTTTACACACAACCTTTTAAAAAAGTATGCAATCGTGATCTGAGTCGTGACATCAAAGTTTATAATGTCTTTGTCGCACGTGCACCATAAAAAAAATAATCTTTATCCATTGCGATTCAATTGTGATTGAGACTGTATCAACCACTATATTTGACTGCAATTCTCCATAAATATCAAATATCATAACGCAATTATGGTCACAATTACGATACACAATCAGGGTCAGCTCAAGCATAAGGAAAAACACATTTTTAAGGGAAAAAAACACTTTGCTATTGAGACAACATCAAATGCATTTGATTGCAATTCTCCTTATATAATATCAAATATCAAAATGAGCCGTAATTGTGATCGTGATTGCCATTTAGGATTTTTTTCTTCAACCATATGAAATTTTCCTTCAAAATCTTTATGAATTGGAAAATTGAATCAAATTTGTTCTATGTATCTAACGCATGTATATATATATGCTATATGCAGGTTATTAGAACAATAAATATTAGTCAAAGGGAGATTCTAGGACTGGAAGAGGAAAATAAAAGCCTAATGGAAACAAGAATTCATTCATTATCTCAATGTCTAAATCAGAACATCTCTTTAGAATCAAAGTTAAACGAATTCAACGGCTTTCGAGGCGTTCTTTTTGCAATGAAAAGAGTTGGTTCATTACTACTAATGATTTTGCTAAGTGGAGTTACATATTGTTGGTCTTCCTCATGTTTTGATCATCAAGGATATGAAGGAAACTTTGCTTTTGGATCAAGTTTTATGGTTTCAATGGCGAGATTGCAGCAGAAAGTTGGAAAGGAGATAGACAAGATTAATGGACTGCCAGGGATTTTGCTCATTGAATTCCAACAAGCAAAGATTGCTATGGAGGAATTGAAGGTGGAGTTGGAGAGAATAGTAGTTTATGAGACACAGTATGAGATACAAGTAAAAGTTGAGAACTTTAAAAGTTGCTTTGAATTGTTGAAATGTGGTGTTGAGAATCTAACGGGGAAAGTTGATGATTTGTTTGATGAAATTGTAGAAGGAAGAAAAAAGATTTTGGATATGTGCAGTCATAAATAAGTAGCCATGTAACTCTTTTTTATTCACTACTTAATCATGTTATCACAACAGAGACACTATTGAACACTAAATATAGAGAAACTTTTTTCCATTAAAATTTGAAATATAGTTCATTATGCTATCATATTGTGGAGATTAGTTTCTTCGGCTAAACTCAACTATGTTATCGTTGGTTAAATAGTTGTGTAATTTGGTTTTGTGTACCATATACCAAAGTGGAAAAATAGTTGATAGGAAAATTAAACATTCAAGGAAAGAGAAAAAAATATGTTTTTTTAGTGGACAACAAAGACAATGATGTTTGAATTTAAGAGTCGTGTATATATATGCTACTTAAACTTCATCACTAGACCGATCCTTAAAAAAAGTGTTTTTTCTTTTTTTTACATGTATATTTTTAAAAAAATTCTCCTATTTTGTAACTCAATTGATTCACAAGCAAGATTTGCTGATGAAAAGGAGAATTTTAGGAAAAGAAGAGAATATGATTCTTTTGCTTTGTAGAAAAGCAACGTTACTCTTGTCATAGTTGACAGAACATAATTTTCAGGTGCCAATGATTTCAATAGAGATGGACACAACTTTCTAATAAGTTTTTACACAAAAAGCATATTCAAAATTTGAATAATTATGTTTGACCTTTTTATCCATGGAATCAATTAGAAGATACCAGTGTGCTTCTACTATTTTGTGGGAGTTTTTCCGCTCAATATTACAATTTTGTATCATAAACAAAAGGGTAAAATTCTATTGAATCATTTTTTTATCATTTTTCTTTGACAAATTAAAATTTAATTTTTTTAAAAGAAAATCAAAATATAATTTTTTAATTGTAAGTTAAGTGTAATACAACTTAAGTAATTTATGTGTTTGACGAAATAAATAAAGAGTAGATAAAACAATGAATCATCTTTCTTCATTTTGTTTTACCATTTGCGCCTTCATAATATTCATCATTTTCTCTTCAAAAAATGTTCATAATTTCTCAAATTTTATATTTCTTCTAGAATAAAATATAAATAAAAATGGTATCTAAAAAATTATTCTATCTAATTTAAAATTAAAATCAAATAATCAACTTTTCAAATACTCTTTTTATTTTTATTTTATTCCAAAGTAGTATTATTTATCGTAAAAAAGAGATTTATATTGTATATTGTTGTTGATGTATTAAACTTTGTATCAATGGAACCCTATTTAGGTTTATCAATCAAAATCAATTAGAATGAGATAAATTTTGGACCAATAAAATATAATTTGAGTCATCTAAAATTAACAATTCATTTTTAAGCTTATCAACCATGAACGCGTATATAAACCCCTTTACTCCTTAATTTTTGTAAAACAAAAGTTACCTACTCAAGACCATCATGGCTACAAATTGTAGTAAAAATAAAAATGTATAATATTTTTTTATAGGAAAATGTTTATACGTTAGTTAAATTAATAATTTTTTCTTTTACCAAAATTCAAACTCCGATCTTCTCACTCCTTCAACATTTAACTCAAAATAGTTGAGCTAATCTAACTCATAAAAATATATAATTTTATGATATGTGTTATAATTTCATTGATATAAATAGGAAAAACACATTAAATTAATAAAAAAAAGGTGATCTGACCTCCATAACTGATTTGACCTAAATTTTGTGTATATAAAAAGAATTTAAAAAAATTGAATTTACTACTATCCCAAAACTAAATGTTCTAAATTTTCTTTAGTAGTTTTTAGAAGATTTTGTTATTTCTCATACGTTTGATAAAATAGTTTATAACCGATAACTTATAGTTTATAGTTAATAGTTTATAATTTTTAAGTTAATTGAAGTTTTTGATAAAATTAAAAATTCAATTAATTTAAAATATAAAATAACACTTTTAATTAAAAATAAATTTTATTAATTGATACTTAAAATATTTTAAAAGAAGTAATTTAAATTTTATTTTTTTATTAATTTAGATTTTATCGATATGATATAATTGTTATTTATTTATCTATTTTATTTATTTTGAATTAAAATACATAAAAATATTAATTCTTTATAAATAATTTAAGTTATAATAAATAAATTATTTTAAATTAATACTATAAATCATTATTTATTAAAGTTATTTTAAATTATATAAATTATTTAAAAATATATTTATTTAAATTATTTTAAAATGATTTATTTTAAATTATAATAAATAAATTATAAAAAGTAAAAACGAATTTTAATTACAATAATAAAAATAAAATTGAACAAAAAAATAATAAACTATAAATATATAAACTACTTAAATTAACTTACCAAAAAATACTTTAAATTAAAAATTTATAAATTACTGTTATCGAACATAATTTATAGTTTATAAACTATAAACTCGTCTTTTGTCATATCTAAATATACAGTCTATATCTTCTTTAAAGCCTCAGCTAAATCCTCCAATTGATCTCTACTAGAAGTTTCTGGTAGATTTTTAGCCTCATCAAGGATGTTCATAATCTCTTCTACACTTTGAAGAGAAGAGTTTGGATTTTCTTTTATGTAGTACACATCTTGATCCCCTTTTGTTGATTCCTTAGGCAAGTCCTTTAAAAACCATGGGTGGGACTTAATTTCTCTCATGGTGATTCTCTACATTGAAATTATAACATTTAGTTAGGACATAGTTATTACTTATATCAAGTAATTAAATGAATAAAAATAACAAATTAAAACATATGCATACTTTCTCCGGATTTGCCACAAAAATGCGAGATATTAGATTTCTACAATCTTGAGACATATGAACGGTGTTTGGAATCTTGTATTGAACAAGCATAATTTTCTGCAAAAAGTAGTATAGTTAGCAAGAATAGACATATGATTTTCATAAACAAAAATATATATAGACATATGATAATCTATTTACTTGAGATGAAAAAAGAAAAGGCAATTATTAATTAAGTACATTTACGGTTTTCTTGGGATTTTTCAAATCCTTTTGGTCCCCAAATGGCAATTCTCCCACTAGCATTATATAAAGTATCACTCCACATGACCAAACATCTGCTAACTGAATGGGTACAAAAAAATTAGCATTAATAAAAAAAAAACGAACAATCATATATTATATTCTATAGGGAAACACATCAAGCCAAATTTATACTTTTTAAGGCTAAATACACCCTCCCCAAATTAAGTGTTGTATAGTAACTGAAACATGTTCCTTCCTATTTTTCTTTAACAAGGAAATTTCAATGCGTTTGTTGAACAATTGAATTTAGAGTTAATTTTGATCTACACTTAGTATAATTTGTTTTACACTATCAATCGATCGATTATGATCACAATTACTTATAATTGATTTAAAGTTAAATTTTTGTTTACACTCCTAAGATATACTAATTAAATCATGTTAGTGTTTTAATCTGTTTTTTGAATTGCAAGTAAACCAGAAAGGGATGAATTAATGTGAATTAATGGACTTACTTTTTACTGTAATAGCTATGCTATTTATACATAGCTTTGATCGCATTCATTCTAATTAACTAACTAACTAATCAAGTTGTTAAATAGTTAGTGATTACATACAATCAATGTTTTATTTGAATTACAAAACTTTCTAATACCAAGAATGTTCTTGGTTTATTCTGATAAATCTGGTTTTTCTATAATATCTTTGGTTTCTAACACTTTCCCTTAATTCAAGTATCTAAGTGATATTACACCTAGCAATCTTCTTAACTCTTCAAATCTATTTGTCCTTAATGCATTGGTTATGATATCAACCAATTGTACTTCAGTTTGACAGTAAATGACCTTTAGCTTACATCTTCCAACTTGATCTCTTAAGAAGTGAAATCTTGTTTCAATGTGTTTGTTTCTTCCATGAGCCACATGATTATTTGCTATATTTATGACTGAGATGTTGTCAATCATCAATGGTATTAGCCTGCAAACTTCAATTTCCAGTTATGTTATCAATGATTTCAGCCATAGTGCTTGGCAGACTGCATAACTACCAACAATATATTCAGCTTCACACGATGACAATGCTATGACTGATTGCTTCTTTGAACTCTATGCTATTGGAGATTTCTTAAACTTGAATACATAGCATAATGTGTTTCTTCTATCACTCTTATCTCCATACCAATTTGAATCTGAATACCCCATCAAGTCTTCATTCTCTTGCTTTAATTCTGTTGCAAATAAGATTCCATGCTCCAATGTGCCTTGAATGTATCTCATGATTCTCTTGGCTACCAACCAGTGAGATTACTTGGGTTTCTCAATGAATCTTCTAATAACTCCCACACTATAGCAAATGTCTGGTCTTGTGTTGCACAAGTATCTTAGGGAGCCAACAACTTGCTTGAACAGGGTCGAATCAACCAACTCTTATTCAATTTCTATTCCCAGCATTGTATTGACTTCAATTGGTGTCACAGCAGGGTTGCAGCCATCCATATTAAACCTTCTTAGAATTTCTGTAGCATACTTCTTCTGGTGCATCAACAGTCCTTCTTCTGTTTCAGTAAACTCCATGCCCAGGAAATAGCTCAATTTTCCCAAATATGTCATTTCAAACTCATCTTTCATGATTTATGTAACACCTTGAGTTTAAAGCACAGCGCGGATGCATTTTTTTTTTTAAATAATTAAAAATGATTTTCCAGATTTAATTCGAAAGGAATTAAAATAAAGTTTCCGTACATCAATAAGTACTCAATTTCGGGAAATTTAATAATAACCAATAAGGCATTTTTAAAATGTTCACAATGTCAGAGTGCGGAAAATACAGCGGAAAAAGTAATACATTAATTCCCAAAATAAAATTACATTTCCCAATTTCAAAACCCTATACAAAAGTCTAGACTGATCATGCACTAAGCTACAGTAGCACGGTCTCCACCGTATCCCCTACAAGTCTCTTCTTCAGCCAGTTGTCCGCCCCTCTGCGTCGTCCACGGATACTCCGTACGTAAAGATCAGGGAAAACTAACGACGTTTCCGTCGTTAGTGTATCCGTCGATAGGACGGGTTCGGGTAATATTTGAGGGCAAAGCCCAAAGTCCACAATATAATAGCAAGGGGGTCACCAACCGAAAATAACAAATATTCACATAGCATGTATTGCACAACAACATCTAATCATGGTATAATTTATGATGATGAGGAAAATAATAATGCTCATTTGGAAATTTATGACTTTCATGCCTTTTCAAAACAGCAGTTAATGATTATGAATATGCGGTAAGTACAGCCAACACGTCAATAAAACACAAACATAAATTCAGAAATTTCAGATTTTGAACAGCACTCACACACATTAATTTCCAACATTCATCATATAAACAATCATGACACAACGGTCAAATCCCATAATGTAATGCATATATGCTCATGCAAAATTTTCTTGGAATCACCAAGGTGCAGTCGCTCGACAGACCAGTACATCTCAACGGCCCTCATGACCAGGGTGCAATCGCTCAACATATCAGCACCAGTGTAGACGCTCAACAGTCCAGCACATCGTGCAGTCGCTCAACAGACCAGCACGTTTGACCTAACCCAAGGTACAATCGCTCAACAGATCAGTACCTAGTGCAGACGCTCAACAGTCCAGCACTCGTGCAATCGCTCAACAGATCAGCACGGGGTTGCGCATTTCAGGGTACAGACGCTCAACAGTCCAGTACCAGTGCAGACGCTCAACAGTCCAGCACTTATATACCAAAGTACAATCACTCAACAGATCAGTACTTAGTGCAGACGCTCAACAGTCCAGCACTCGTGCAATCGCTCAACAGATCAGCACGTGGTTGCGCATTACTCTGTGGCCCATCGCGGGTACCACTTGACTATGCAATGCATGGAAGATGCAGTGTTTCACTTCTCTAGAAACAGAATGCAAACTCAGAAAATTCATGCTCTTTATCATGTTTAAATATTTCAGCACAATCATAATAATATCACAATCATGAATTAAACAGTCCATTAGTCATTCATACTTTGAAATATTTCCCATCCTCTCAAAAATTCAGACACAGAATTAAAACTGGGATTTTTCTGAGATTTACGAATCTGTATTCGAATACAGCTCTTCTGTATTCGAATACAGAAGCCAAAAACAGTGCAGATTCACACTCTGTATTCGAATACAGCCCTCTGGTATTTGAATACAGAGGCAGATTTCAGTGCATAAATCAACCCCTTTCATTTCATCAGTAAAGTTTTTAAAACTTCATCACCACTACTTCAAAATCTCATCAAAAGTTCCATTTTAACTCACCACAACATTCCCAGTATTCCCCAGACACTCAGGGTTCTCAAAACACTCTTAAAACTGGAAATTTTCTGAAAACTCGAATCTGTATTCGAATACAAACCCCCCTGTATTCGAATACAGAAGCAGGAAATTGCAATTTAACATTATGTATTCGAATACAGCATGACTGTAGTCGAATACAGGAGTTCAACCTTTGAAAAATTCATCCTTTTATCCCATTGTCACTTAAAGATTTTCGAACATCCTTCTCTCCTCTTTAAAACCATTTCACAGACTTCTTTTCAAATCATTTAAACCATCTCAGAGCTTCTCAACACTTCAAAACCCTCATGACAGTGATTAAAACTTGTTCTTCTGGAAAACACGAATCTGTATTCGAATACAGCTTCCTTGTATTCAAATACAGAAGCTAAAAACTGAGTTTCTGGAAAAACTCGAATCTGTGTTCGACTACAGCATGTCTGTAGTCGACTACATATGCGAACACAGTGTTAAAATTTCACTTCTGTATTCGAATACGACATGGTCGTAGTCGAATACAGATGCGAATACAGAAGCAAAACTCTTTCCTCTGTATTCGAGTACAGGGGCTCGTATTCGAATATAGGTTGAAAACTTTAAATAAAACAGAAACCTGGAAGGTTGTATTCGAATACACACATGTTGTAGTCGAATACACCTTCGAAAACCAGTGAAAATTCAACCCTTTTCAAAACTGATTCTTTTAAAACAACAGCCAGCCAACAAACAGATTCTGCACTTGTTCAAGAAAACCTTTCCTCATTTAAAATCCCTTTTTCTTTAAAAAAACCATCAACACCACCGGTATCACACAAAACAACCAGAATCAGAATCAACAATATCATCAAGATCACTCAGAACAACCAGAAGCAGAATCATCATTATCATCAGAGGCACACAAGACATCCAGAAGCAGAATCATTCATATCATCAAAATTATCCAGAACAAAACAGAATCAGAATTGTCCAGCTTTTTAAACCATCAACACATCATGTAACACTTCAGTTTTCTCACTCATCAGAACAACATGCAGCATTTCAGTGTTCACACTCAACAGAAACAAACATGCAACATCTCAGAGTTCTCAAACACCAGAGCAAACATGCATGCATGTAGTTTTCCCAAAAACACCAGAGCAAACATGCATGTTTTTTAGTTTTCTCAAAACACAACAGAATGACAAACAAACATCACAGAACACCAAACACCAACAGAATGCATTTTGCATTTTAATGCTAATTTCAAAACAGTTTTAAGACATGCATTTTAATCATCATTAAAATAACATGCACACATTTTCCAGCTTTCACCCATAAGTAAAACAGCAATGTTTTATCAGAAAAATAGCCAGCAACAACCATCAGGATAATCACATATCAACAAAAATGCATTTTCTTTCAAAATGTCATTTTTCAAAAACAGTTTTTCTTTTAAAAACAGAACTGAAACAACACATTTTATGGCCCTAATGCAGCTAAAAGATGGAAGGTGCCCTTACCCTTGTAGCGTGCTTTGCTATTTCCTTTGATTCCTGCTGCGTTCCCTTCTCTGCGTCCCAAAAACGGTGAAGCGATTCCCTGAGTTTGCTGCTGCAAAACTGGGTTCTTTCTCTTCGTAATGAAGTGGGGATTAACTTTACCACTGGGGGTTTTCAGGTTTGATGGCTGGAATTTCAGTTAATGGTGTTTGAAGGATTTCCCTCTCTACAATTTTAGTTTGGGAAAGGCAGAAAGCAGAAAACAGAGACAGAAAATGGGAGAGTGATGGAGTTGGTACATGCAATATGGGCAGTATGGTGGAAGGAATGGTGTTCTGAAATTACCATCCTTCTCACTCCTATTTATAGGCTCTCAAGGTGCCACCTCACTTGCCACTTGTCTGATTTTCCATCTCTTTAATTATCTTGCAATTAGCCACTTAATCCTTACTTAATTGTCCAATTAATTTAATTACTTGAAATTAAATTAATTTACTTCTTTATCCAATAATTTTAATTCATACTTCAAAATAAATATTTATATATATATATATATTCACTCAAGACATACATATATTAAATATTTACAAAATTCCCAAAATGCCCTTGACCATAATTCCAAAATTAATATTTAAAATTAAGGGTCTTACAATACTACCGCCCTTAAATTAGTTTCGTCCTCGAAACTACATGTCCGTAAATAATTGAGGGTACTATTCCTTCATTTTACTTTCCAATTCCCAGGTTGCGTCTCCAGTAGTCAGATTCCAAATCACCTTGACTAGTGGGACTTCCTTGTTTCTCAATTGCTTAATCTTCCTGTCTTCGATCCTCACCGGAAATACTTCAAACGACAGGTTGTCCCTTAGCTGAATTGTATCAGGCTCAATTACATGTGTCGGGTCTGCAATGTACTTTCTTAGCTGAGACACATGAAATACGTCGTGAATGTTGGACAGTATTGGAGGTAACGCAATCTGATAGGCCAATGGTCCAATACGTGCAGTAATCTGGTATGGCCCAATAAATTTAGGAGTCAACTTCCTTGACTTAATAGCTCTGCCAACACCAGTTGTAGGCGTAACCTTCAAAAATACATGATCGCCTTGCTCGAATTCCAAGGGTCTACGACGCTTGTCCGCATAACTCTTCTGACGATCTTGTGAAGCCTTCATTTTCTCTTGTATTCTCTTGATTTTCTCTGTGGTCTGTTCCACCATCTCTGGTCCGACGATCATACTTTCTCCGTCCTTATACCAGCATAAGGGCGTTTGACACTTGCGTCCGTATAATGCTTCATATGGCGCCATTCCAATGCTAGCGTGGAAACTGTTGTTGTAGGTGAACTCAATCAATGGAAGAACGTCATCCCAACTTCCTCTGTCATCCAACACGCATGCTCTTAAGAGATCCTCCAAGGACTGATTCGTCCTCTCTGTTTGTCCGTCTGTTTGTGGATGGTAGGCTGAACTCAATTTCGGTTTTGTGCCCAAAGCTTCATGCAGTGCTCCCCAGAAATGAGACGTGAATTTTGGGTCGCGGTCAGATACTATACTTGATGGGACGCCGTGTAACCTCACTATCTCAGCGATGTAGATTTCCGTCAGCTTATCTACCTTATAAGTGGTCCTTACCGGTAAGAAATGTGCGGACTTTGTCAAACGGTCCACTATCACCCAAATTGAATCATTCTTTTTCCTAGTCTTGGGCAGTCCTGTTATGAAATCCATGGAAATGCTGTCCCACTTCCATTCCAGTATGTCCAAAGGTTGCAGCATTCCAGCAGGTCGTTGATGTTCCACTTTCGCTTTCTGACAAGTCAAACAAGCGGATACATATTCTGCTACATCCCTCTTCATTCCTGGCCACCAGAAATTCTGCCTTAAGTCCTGGTACATCTTGGTCGCTCCAGGATGAATACTTAACTTACTCTTATGAGCCTCTTCCAAAATTTCTCTTCTCATTTCTGCAACTTCCGGTACACAAACCCTGCCGTTACATCTCAGAATATCATCTGTTCCGATGCTGAATTCAGTGGTCTGCCCTTGCGTTACCAGATTCGTCTTTTCTTGGATCAATGCGTCATCTTGCAGGTTTGCAATCTCCTCCAGTAATCCACTCGAAAGTGTTATCATCCCGCACTTTAGCACTCCTGGTGCAAACTTCACGTCCAAGTGTAGGTCTCTAAATTCTTCCCACAACTCTTGTTGTTTGGTCATTATCATTGAAGATACTGACACACTATTTCTGCTCAATGCATCAGCCACTACATTGGCCTTCCCAGGGTGATACTGCAAGGAGAAGTCAAAATCCTTTAGGGTCTCCATCCATCTCCTCTGACGCATGTTCAATTCTTTCTGATCGAACAGATACTTCAAGCTTTTGTGGTCACTAAACACAGTGAACGTGCATCCATAAAGGTAGTGTCTCCAGACCTTTAGCGCAAACACTACTGGAGCAAGCTCTAAATCATGGGTAGGGTAGTTCCGTTCGTGAGTCTTTAACTGCCTTGAAACATAAGCTACAGCTTTCTTGTGTTGCATCAAAACACATCCCAGACCTTGGTGAGATGCATCACAGTAGACTTCGTATGGTTCCTCTGGCTGTGGCAGAACTAACACAGGTGAAGTTGTCAATTTCTCTTTTAACAACTGAAAACTCTCCTCACACTTCTCCGTCCATGCAAACGGCTGATTCTTTCTGGTTAGTTGTGTTAGAGGAGCTACAATCTTAGCGAATCCTTCAATGAATCTTCTGTAATACCCTACTAATCCGACAAAACTCTTTACGTCTGTGACAGTCTAAGGCTGCTTCCAGGCAAGAATGGTCTCAATCTTTGCTGGATCCACAGCGATTCCTTCTTTGGTTATTACGTGTCCCAAGAAATTCACTTCCTTTAGCCAAAATTCGCACGTCGACAAATTGGCATACAGCTGCTTTTCGCGTAAGACTTCAAGAACTTGGCGTAGGTGTTCTTCGTGTTCTTCTTCTTCCTTTGAATAAATCAAAATATCGTCGATGAATACCACCACAAACTTATCCAAAAACGGGCTGAATATCCTATTCATATAATCCATAAATATTGTCGGTGCATTCGTAACCCCAAAAGGCATAACGAGATATTCATAGTGTCCGTAACGAGTTCTAAAAGCAGTCTTCTGAATATCTCCTTCTCTTACTCGAATCTGATGGTATCCCGACTTCAAATCAATCTTTGAAAACACCGCTGCACCCCTCAATTGGTCCATCAAATCGTCAATGCGCGGTAACGGGTAACGGTTCTTGATGGTCACCTTGTTCAGCTGTCGATAATCCACACATAGACGCAAACTTCCATCCTTCTTCTTAACCAACAATACTGGTGCTCCCCACGGCGACACACTTGGTCTGATAAATCCTTTCTCCAACAAGCCTTCAATCTGACCTTTAAGCTCGCTTAATTCCAATGGTGACATTCGGTATGGTGCTATTGAGATAGGTCCAGTTCCTGGGTGTAAGTCAATGAAGAACTCCACCTCTCTCACCGGGGGTAATCCTGGAATCTCATATGGAAATACGTCCGGGTATTCCTTGACTAACATCATATCTTCGATATTTATATCCATCTTGGTCTCCATGTTAGCCAATGATAAGAACTCCTGAGTTCCTTCTCTCAGCGATACTCCGAGTTGGTTAGCAGTCAAATACTGAACGACTCCCAATTCACTTCCTTGTGAGCTGATCCCATTAGAAACCTTGTACTTCTCCACCAGTACTCTGCATCCCTTATCAGCAGATACGTGGCATAGTTGACCTTCACCGCTGCTCGGTAGTTAATCATCTCGAGGATTTTCTCCATCTCTTGAATCCACTTGGCCTGCTCTTTCTGGACCCTCATCACCCTTGAACTTGGGAGGATTATGACAACGAAAATCCTCTAGTCCTCTAGATTCAGCCGCGCGAATCTCTATTTCCCTCTTCTCCAGATCACGTTGAGTCTTTGCAGCCGTCTGTGCAGTAACAGACGCAACCATGTTGTTCATCGCTCCATCCATCCTATCATCCCGGCTGACGTTGGCTCTTGTAGTGTCGTCTCTTCTTTGGAGGCTTTGTTCCTTACAAAACCATCATCAAGTAGAAATGTCGCACTACTCGGAATAATTCCAAAACTTAACAACGTCATCACTTCAGTCACACCACAACCCTCACAAGACTTGAAACTTTAACTACTTGCTTCTTATGCATGATCAGCTAATGACTCAAAACAAACACTTTAATCAGAGCTTAAACCCAAAAATTAACCAAATGCTCTGATACCACAATTGTAACACCCCGAGTTTAAAACACAGCGCGGGTGCATTTTTTTTTAAATAATTAAAAATGATTTTCCAGATTTAATTCGAAAGGAATTAAAATAAAGTTTCCGTACATCAATAAGTACTCAATTTCGGGAAATTTAATAATAACCAATAAGGCATTTTTAAAATGTTCACAATGTCAGAGTGCGGAAAATACAGCGGAAAAAGTAATACATTAATTCCCAAAATAAAATTACATTTCCCAATTTCAAAACCCTATACAAAAGTCTAGACTGATCATGCACTAAGCTACAGTAGCACGGTCTCCACCGTATCCCCTACAAGTCTCTTCTTCAGCCAGTTGTCCGCCCCTCTGCGTCGTCCACGGATACTCCGTACGTAAACATCAGGGAAAACTAACGACGTTTCCGTCGTTAGTGTATCCGTCGATAGGACGGGTTCGGGTAATATCTGAGGGCAAAGCCCAAAGTCCACAATATAATAGCAAGGGGGTCACCAACCGAAAATAACAAATATTCACATAGCATGTATTGCACAACAACATCTAATCATGGTATAATTTATGATGATGAGGAAAATAATAATGCTCATTTGGAAATTTATGACTTTCATGCCTTTTCAAAACAGCAGTTAATGATTATGAATATGCGGTAAGTACAGCCAACACGTCAATAAAACACAAACATAAATTCAGAAATTTCAGATTTTGAACAGCACTCACACACATTAATTTCCAACATTCATCATATAAACAATCATGACACAACGGTCAAATCCCATAATGTAATGCATATATGCTCATGCAAAATTTTCTTGGAATCACCAAGGTGCAGTCGCTCGACAGACCAGTACATCTCAACGGCCCTCATGACCAGGGTGCAATCGCTCAATATATCAGCACCAGTGTAGACGCTCAACAGTCCAGCACATCGTGCAGTCGCTCAACAGACCAGCACGTTTGACCTCACCCAAGGTACAATCGCTCAACAGATCAGTACCTAGTGCAGACGCTCAACAGTCCAGCACTCGTGCAATCGCTCAACAGATCAGCACGGGGTTGCGCATTTCAGGGTACAGACGCTCAACAGTCCAGTACCAGTGCAGACGCTCAACAGTCCAGTACCAGTGCAGACGCTCAACAGTCCAGCACTTATATACCAAAGTACAATCACTCAACAGATCAGTACTTAGTGCAGACGCTCAACAGTCCAGCACTCGTGCAATCGCTCAACAGATCAGCACGTGGTTGCGCATTACTCTGTGGCCCATCGCGGGTACCACTTGACTATGCAATGCATGGAAGATGCAGTGTTTCACTTCTCTAGAAACAGAATGCAAACTCAGAAAATTCATGCTCTTTATCATGTTTAAATATTTCAGCACAATCATAATAATATCACAATCATGAATTAAACAGTCCATTAGTCATTCATACTTTGAAATATTTCCCATCCTCTCAAAAATTCAGACACAGAATTAAAACTGGGATTTTTCTGAGATTTACGAATCTGTATTCGAATACAGCTCTTCTGTATTCGAATACAGAAGCCAAAAACAGTGCAGATTCACACTCTGTATTCGAATACAGCCCTCTGGTATTTGAATACAGAGGCAGATTTCAGTGCATAAATCAACCCCTTTCATTTCATCAGTAAAGTTTTTAAAACTTCATCACCACTACTTCAAAATCTCATCAAAAGTTCCATTTTAACTCACCACAACATTCCCAGTATTCCCCAGACACTCAGGGTTCTCAAAACACTCTTAAAACTGGAAATTTTCTGAAAACTCGAATCTGTATTCGAATACAAACCCCCCTGTATTCGAATACAGAAGCAGGAAATTGCAATTTAACATTATGTATTCGAATACAGCATGACTGTAGTCGAATACAGGAGTTCAACCTTTGAAAAATTCATCCTTTTATCCCATTGTCACTTAAAGATTTTCGAACATCCTTCTCTCCTCTTTAAAACCATTTCACAGACTTCTTTTCAAATCATTTAAACCATCTCAGAGCTTCTCAACACTTCAAAACCCTCATGACAGTGATTAAAACTTGTTCTTCTGGAAAACACGAATCTGTATTCGAATACAGCTTCCTTGTATTCAAATACAGAAGCTAAAAACTGAGTTTCTGGAAAAACTCGAATCTGTGTTCGACTACAGCATGTCTGTAGTCGACTACATATGCGAACACAGTGTTAAAATTTCACTTCTGTATTCGAATACGACATGGTCGTAGTCGAATACAGATGCGAATACAGAAGCAAAACTCTTTCCTCTGTATTCGAGTACAGGGGCTCGTATTCGAATATAGGTTGAAAACTTTAAATAAAACAGAAACCTAGAAGGTTGTATTCGAATACACACATGTTGTAGTCGAATACACCTTCGAAAACCAGTGAAAATTCAACCCTTTTCAAAACTGATTCTTTTAAAACAACAGCCAACCAACAAACAGATTCTGCACTTGTTCAAGAAAACCTTTCCTCATTTAAAATCCCTTTTTCTTTAAAAAAACCATCAACACCACCGGTATCACACAAAACAACCAGAATCAGAATCAACAATATCATCAAGATCACTCAGAACAACCAGAAGCAGAATCATCATTATCATCAGAGGCACACAAGACATCCAGAAGCAGAATCATTCATATCATCAAAATTATCCAGAACAAAACAGAATCAGAATTGTCCAGCTTTTTAAACCATCAACACATCATGTAACACTTCAGTTTTCTCACTCATCAGAACAACATGCAGCATTTCAGTGTTCACACTCAACAGAAACAAACATGCAACATCTCAGAGTTCTCAAACACCAGAGCAAACATGCATGCATGTAGTTTTCCCAAAAACACCAGAGCAAACATGCATGTTTTTTAGTTTTCTCAAAACACAACAGAATGACAAACAAACATCACAGAACACCAAACACCAACAGAATGCATTTTGCATTTTAATGCTAATTTCAAAACAGTTTTAAGACATGCATTTTAATCATCATTAAAATAACATGCACACATTTTCCAGCTTTCACCCATAAGTAAAACAGCAATGTTTTATCAGAAAAATAGCCAGCAACAACCATCAGGATAATCACATATCAACAAAAATGCATTTTCTTTCAAAATGTCATTTTTCAAAAACAGTTTTTCTTTTAAAAACAGAACTGAAACAACACATTTTATGGCCCTAATGCAGCTAAAAGATGGAAGGTGCCCTTACCCTTGTAGCGTGCTTTGCTATTTCCTTTGATTCCTGCTGCGTTCCCTTCTCTGCGTCCCAAAAACGGTGAAGCGATTCCCTGAGTTTGCTGCTGCAAAACTGGGTTCTTTCTCTTCGTAATGAAGTGGGGATTAACTTTACCACTGGGGGTTTTCAGGTTTGATGGCTGGAATTTCAGATAATGGTGTTTGAAGGATTTCCCTCTCTACAATTTTAGTTTGGGAAAGGCAGAAAGCAGAAAACAGAGACAGAAAATGGGAGAGTGATGGAGTTGGTACATGCAATATGGGCAGTATGGTGGAAGGAATGGTGTTCTGAAATTACCATCCTTCTCACTCCTATTTATAGGCTCTCAAGGTGCCACCTCACTTGCCACTTGTCTGATTTTCCATCTCTTTAATTATCTTGCAATTAGCCACTTAATCCTTACTTAATTGTCCAATTAATTTAATTACTTGAAATTAAATTAATTTACTTCTTTATCCAATAATTTTAATTCATACTTCAAAATAAATATTTATATATATATATATATATATTCACTCAAGACATACATATATTAAATATTTACAAAATTCCCAAAATGCCCTTGACCATAATTCCAAAATTAATATTTAAAATTAAGGGTCTTACAATTTCTTTGAATTCTGCAATTGCCTTGCTGTTGTTGCCAGTTACCAACAAGTCATCAACATATAGGCACAGTATGATCATTGCAAGCCATCCATTCAGTATGAAATGCTTCACATAAACTCCATACTCCATTGTGTAGTTGATAAACCCAATGTCAATTAGGAATGAATCAATTCTTTTGTTCCAAGTTATTGGGGCATGCTTCAACCCATAGAGAGCTTTCTTTAATCTGAATACCTTATCCTCCTTTCCCTTAATCACAAATCCTGATGGTTGAGAGACATATACCTCTTCTTCCAACAGTCCATTCAGAAATGCAGACATAACATCAACTTGGCACATCTACTAGCCTCTAGCACAGACCGATGCTATTATAAGTTTCATTGTTTCAATTCTGTCCACTAGAGCAAACACTTCAGAATATTCTATGTCTGCCTTTTGTAAGAATCCTTTGGCAACCAGTCTAGCTTTGTACTTAGCAATTGTTCCATCGGGATTCAACTTTATTTTGTAGGCCCATTTTACTCCAATCTGCTTCTGTTTTGGAGGCAAGAACGGTCAAGTACCAGGTCTGGTTCTTCTCTATTGCATTGATTTCTTTTATCATTGCTTTCTTCCAAGGTCCTTTTTTCAAGGTTTCTTCAACATTAAAGGGTTCTATATTTTCAAATAAGGAAAAATGAACCTGATCTCCACTTTTGTCAATCTCACTGTCATTGTATATTTCAAATTCTCTTAAATGTGTTGGTGGTCGTCTTGCTCTTTGAGGTCTGCTTGACTCTACCCTTTCTTCATCTATGTTTACACTAGTCTGATGGTCATCTTGCAATTGCAAAGGCATTTGGGTAGGTTGTCTAGTGATGCTGGTCTCTTGCTCCTAGTGCTGACTGGTGCTGACATTTTGCTTCCAGTCTCAGTTCTCTTGTTCTATGAATTTTACATCTCTGCTGACCACCACCTTGCCTTTGATAGGATTATAAAGATTGTATGCACCAGTTGGATGGTATCCTACTAGTATCATGGCTTCACTTTTGTCTTACAATTTCCTTCTCCTCTGATCTGACGCATGCTTGAAACATAGTGTAACACCCCTACCATTTTGTGTTATCGGCGATGCTACTCAATCTTCTCACTCCCCCTAACCACCCAGTGGAAATAGTGAGTTTTTGCCTTCTGTGGGAATCGAGCCCGGTACCTGGGGGATAAGTACCGCCTCATCACACTCTCACTACCAATTGATTGCGGATTGACTCTACTCCTTAGGTGGATTGACTCTACTCCTCAGTTAGATTGACTCTGGATACCAATTGTTAGTGTTTTAATTTGTTTCTTGGATTGCAAGTAAACCAGAAAGGATGAATTAATGTGAATGAATGGACTTACTTTTTATTGCAATGGCTATGCTATTTATACATGGCTTTGATCAAATTCATTCTAACTAGCTGCTAACTAATTAATCAAGTGGTTAATTAGTTAGTGATTACATACAATCAATATTTTATTTGAATTACAAAACTTTCTAATACCAAAAACATTCTTAGTTTATTCTGATCAATCTAATTTTTTCAGAACATTATTGGTTTTTAACAACTCCTTAAACAATTTTGTTAACTTGAGTACTGTAAAATTAAAAATTATATTACCTTTCCATCATATTCGTTACAAGAAAAAATCTCTGGTGCAACATAGGATAGAGTTCCTACCCTTGAATTGGGCCTCGAGTGTAGTAGACGAGACTAATTAAAAAATAAAATTTATTAGAAGCATAATTATCAATTATCCACTTATTTATAAACATTAATCATTTCAGTATTAAAAAAATCATGCATAATTTTTTATTGACAAATCAAAAAAGAAATCTACATCGATAGATGTTGAACCTTAGAATAGCCAAAATCACAAATTTTAATACGCCTTCCATCCAATAATGTGTTCTCAAACTTTAAGTCTCGGTGACATATTTCCTACAAAAGAAACACAATTAATCAATTATATTATTATAATCTACCACATATATATTGAAATTTGAAACAAACAATAATTCATTAGAAAAACAATATTTCTTTTACCATGTCATGACAATGACTAACCCCTGAAATGAGTTGTTGGAAGAAATACCGAGCCTAAAATATGTGCAAATTGCAACTGAGTTAACAAATTCATAGTTGTTTTTAGCAAATATGATGACATAAATATAGAAATATAGAGCATTAGTACACTTTATAACAAATTTAAATATATATAATTTATCAACAACAAAAAAAGACAAATTTAAATAGAAGAGTCCCTTTTGAAAAATATGTGTGAATCTATAACGAACCTCATCTTCACTTAATTTAACCTGATTACAAACATAATCAAATAAATCTCCATTAGCTGCATACTCCATAACTATTGCAATATGTTTTGGAGTCAAAATCACCTGCAAAGTAATTCACATTTAATTTTGAAAAAATTAAACAAGCAACTTATACTATCATATATACAATGTAAAAACGAAGCAAATGTTTACAACTATAATATGGCATAAACATGTTTACCTCCTTGAACTGAATAATATTTGGATGACGAAGAGATCTATGGTTTATGATTTCCCTTTCCACCCTTTCATCAATCTATAAAAAATATATTATATTTAATTCAAAATTAAGAAATACAAAAGAAATTATTCACAAGCCGAGACATAATTGTGTAACAAAAACTAGATTTAATTTTTTTTTCCTTTACAAATAAACGATAAATTTTTTTTACTATTTTGTTTATTTTAGCTCTTATAATATAAGAGCATTGCGATTTTTTTTTGTTTTAATCATAGTTTCTAAAGAGATAGAGTTTCCAAAATCTAAAGTTTGGTTAGAAGATAAGTAAAATTTAACAAAAAAAAAATTATTACAGTTAAAATTTGAATTTAGACTCTCTAGAATTTAATAAAATTCTTTGATCACTTATCCTCCAATGATAATTTTGATTTTGGTGTTTGTTGTTGTGGTAATAATAAAATAAATCTATAATATTTGTTCATGTTGATTCTAGTTCTGCAACATGTAAATGACCTATATATTATTGATTTTAATCACTAAAATATGGATCATATAAGTATTAATTTCAACATAAATATATATACCTGATCAGAGATTACAACTAAAACAATAAGAATAAAAACAACTTTTTTCTATATTTTAGGAACAAATAGAAAAATATAGAGAATCAAAATATAATATACATAGAAGTGATATATTTCACCATACCGTTTGACCTCTTGAGATGTATTTGACGGCAAAGAGATCTTTAGTCTCTTTGTGGCGTATAAGCTTTACAATTGCATAATTTCCATCTCCAATATCTTTCACTTCTTCATAATTCTCCATTCCCTTCTTTTTGTTCTTAAGAACTCCCAAATAAACAAACTGCAAAATAAGTACTTCTTGTTTGGATTAAATACATCACTATATTTGACTGAGGAAGTAGTACTAAAATTGCATTTATTGTATGTATTTCAATTAGGATATTTGTCCGCAAAAATATTTATTGGATGGGCGTGACTTTTGAGACATTCAATGGTAATTAATTAATTGAGGTTGGGTTAATATTTATGAGTGTGATTGAATGCTATGCAAATTTTGTGAAAAATCTTACTCTATCAGTGACAAAATATTAGTAGTAAAAAATATATTTTGTTTTTGTAATAAATAAATATTTCTTTTAAAAAATAAAATCTAGAAACAAAATAGATTTTACCGGTTTAACTTTTAAGATTGTATTTTTGGATTTAACTCCTTTCTTTTTGGTCTCTCATTTGCTTTATGTTTTAAGGAAAATAGAGACATAACTTACGTATTCGTCGAGTTTATAAAAATGATTTTTGTATTGTTTGTAGCTCTAACTCTTTTTTACCATGAAAAAGAAAATAAGAAAGTAAAAGAAAAAATAATATCCAATATTTTATAATATATTTTAGAGAAAAATATTGTCTTTTATTCTTACGTCTTCTTACATGGCCCGAGCGTTGCATGGACTACATAAAAAAATAGTAATATATCTCTATTTATATTTTAGAAATATGTTATAGAACTGTATTTTGAAAATGTAGATTGAAAGTGTTTGTTAAAAGAATCTAGCTTTTGGAATTTTGAGAGAAAAAGAACTAGCTTTTTGAATTTTGATTGCTTACCATTAATTTTTTGGGGTGAAATGTTTAACATTAACTGGTGATTTTATTTCTCTTTAACATTAACGTTTAAATTCAAAGAACAACAAACAATAATACCTTTGTACCTAAATTTAGAATATCCAACTAATCACTGAGTATTAAAAAAATTGATAATAGTAAATAATTTTATTGATGATTAATATTGTGATTTCAAAAAAAATTAGTATTACTTCCATCTAAGATTTTGTTTTTTTTATTAACATATCGCTAATTAATTTATATTTTTTTTCTACAATCAACCATAAATATTAATATAATAGAAACATTAATTAATTATTTCTCTTCAAAGATAAATATGTCAAAACAATATCAATTATTAACAAATTTAATATTACTATTCAATTTTTTAATTTCCATAATTTGATTAATAGAGTCGTGATTAACTATTATTTAAAGCACAAATTATACCAAACAAACTAAAAATAAAGGTAATCCAACGTGAACAGGTCGTAGAAATATCAAAGTCCCCTCCAACCTAAATTGACACTAGTACTAAAAAATAATGCCTAAACAATGAAAAGAATTGTTCCACCATTGATTTAATTCAATATTAAAGTATTTGACTTAAAATTTAAACCACCACTAAAATAAAAGACTCAGAAACACATTCTAGTTGTTTGTAAGGTTTCAAGACATCCAGATAGACTATATGTACAATCCAATTAAATGGTAATGACCTTGTCACGGAGCTTCTTTCCTCCCCAATATATAGCAGAAAAAAATTGGACATGTTGAGACATTTGATTAGGTTTAGTCGTATATATATCAAACAAATTCATAACTAAAATCCAAAACTGGAGCAAAGCTATCCATTCTAATAGGGTAGCTATGGCTACCATTTTTTTTTTTTTAAGTAAGTATAGTTTTATTGTTAGCTACTCACTTGATGTATCTGTATTGTTTTTGTTTTGATACTTTCAATCTTAATTGTAATTACAAATAAAACATATTTAAAAATAAAAATTGTCAAATACATGACTCATAAATAAGATTAAAGCAAATAATTTAATTGTTTATATTAAAAAGTATATTGCTAGTTATTATAGATTTAAACATGAATTAATTTGACTCTTTAAAGTATCGTCAGTGTTACTGTTTTAAATAGTTATTGTCATTTTTTATTTTTTTTATTGTTATTTTAATTCACATATTATAATTAAAAATTATTATGAATTTTTCTTTCAATGATTAAATTTAATATAATAATTTTAAAGAAAAATATTGACTACTTCGCACCAATCCAAACTCTCTCGAAAAATATAACATTAGTCTCATAGATATCAAACAAATTCAAATTCAGAACTAAAACTTGAGAGTTTTGAAAATGGATTTTGAAGGAACGCACCTAAATTTAATTTAGAGTAACTTTAGACAATTTTTTTAAAAAAATATTTATCCCACAATTATAAATTGTTGTTTAGAATTATCAAAGGCAACACTTCATATCTTTATGCCGCAATTATATTGTGTTTCTAAAAAATCTTCGTAGCTAACAAATGAAGAGTGTGGTGTAAAACCTCAGTATTTTTTAGTTGTGGCCTAAAAGGACATGGAACAATCTTTTATAGAAAATTTTAAATGAGGATAAAGAATTAAAGAATATATACTATTGGTAATACGTAAAAATTGTTTCCTATGTCTTTTTTGCCACAATATTTTAGTCGATGACAATTTTAGTACGACTTAAAATAAAATATAAAACTTTTGTTCTTTAGGTTGTCATGTTTACCAGCCATAGTGTTGATACCTAACGTGGTAAACCAGATACCTACTACAGGCCAAACAGTTAAAAAGAAATGTAAAGAACGAGAGAATTGTTGAAACTCGCATATTGGAAGATCAATCGGCCAAAATAACCATGAGCAGCTACAATATTATAGGTTTCTTCCTCTTGACCGAATCTGTAACCTTCATTAGCAGATTCATTTTCTGTGGTTTCCCTTTCGTGTGATTCTTTTTTGTGTTTTTGTAGTTATGTCTTTTTCATTCTTTGAGTTGGTTACTTTGAAGTTACGCAATAAACGACATAAATATTTGAAGTTAATTTCTTTAATACAAATTGAAATCTTTTGTAATTACTTCTAAATGTTTCACATGGTGGAATACTATTTCATCCTTTATTGGTCCAACAATTTTCTTTGATGTAAATTGAAACAAATACTTCACAAGGTAGAATACTATTTCATCCTTTATTGGTCCAACAATTTGAATTATTTTTCTTTTGATTTTACTAACTTGCCTTTGTTTTTGTTATTTTCTCAATTAGGTTTGTGTTTGCATGATTTTTATTTTTATTTTCATTTTTTCTTTAATAAAAATTGTAGTGGTTTTTTGTAACACCCCGAGTTTAAAGCACAGCGCGCGTGTTTTTTTTTTCCAAACAAATAAATAAATAAAAGAGTGTTCAGAATTAATTTCAAGGAAATTAAAATCAATTCAAATTAAATATCATTCGACATCGTAATCCAAAATAGAAAAGTAATTAAGTAACAACATCACGATTAATCGAATGAGATATTTTTGGGAAAATGATCTTTATAATATACTAAAATAAAAATACATCAAAACTGGATTCTCAATCCACCAAAATATTTATCAGAGTGCGGAAAAGTTTTACAATAATTCCCAAAATAAATATTTACAACCACTGAGCTCAAAACCCTATACATCAAGTCTAAACTGATCATACACTAAGCTACAGTAGCACGGTTTCCACCGCATCATCTACAAGTCTTATCTCCACCCAGCTGTCCATCCCTTTGCGTAGCCCACAATGTAAAGATCAAGGAAAATTAACGACGTTCTCTGTCGTTAGTGTGACCATTGGGGGTACGGGTTTGATTAACATCTGAGGGCAAAGCCCAATTTTCCACAATAATTGTAAAGGGTCACCGACCGAAATTAACAAATACCACGTAGCATTTATGTCAAGCAATAACAAACATATTCATGGCACATCATATAACAATGATGACAAATAAGGATGCTCAATTTTGAAAATACATGACATTTGTACTTTTGCAAAACAGCAACCAAATTAATATGAAAATCATGTTGTAAGCACAAACATCAATTCAGCAATCACAACAAATCATCATAAATTCATATTTCCTAAGGTACTTACACACATCAATTTCCAACCATCATCATATAACCAAAACGTGACCCACCGGTCAATCACCCCAATGCAATATGTATATGCTCATGTATACATTTTCTTGGATTCACCAAGGTGCAGTCGCTCAACAGACCAGCACATTTTACATATGTATGACTTTAACGGCCCTCAAGACCAGGGTGCAATCGCTCAACAGATCAGCACCAGTGCAGTCGCTCAACAGACCAGCACGTTTGACAAATACCAAGGTACAATCGCTCAATAGATCAGTACCTAGTGCAGTCGCTCAACAGACCAGCACTCGTGCAATCGCTCAACAGATCAGCACGTGGTTGCGCATTTCAGGGTACATACGCTCAACAGTACAGTACCAGTGCAGTCGCTCAACAAACCAGCACTTATATACCAAGGTACAATCGCTCAACAGATCAGTACCTAGTGCAGTCGCTCAACAGACCAGCACTCGTGCAATCGCTCAACAGATCAGCACGCGGTTGCGCATTACTCTGTGGCCCATCGCGGGTACCACTTGACTATGCAATGTATGAATATGCAGTGTTTTCTCTTCTCAGAAAACAGAATGCAACATCAGTAAAATTCATGCATTTCCATCATTTTTCAAAACAGCTCAACACAATCAATATCATCATCAACACATCAATGATTAAACATTCAAGCAATCATTATCACCTTGCATTACCTCAAGGTTCCACTCTTAATTATCATAAGTCTTTCCACAACTCTTAATATTCAAAAACTGTGTTTAAAACTGAGATTTCTGGAAAAATACGAATCTGTATTCAAATACAGCTTCATTGTATTCGAATACAGAAGCCAAACAGGGCAAAATCAATACCTTGTATTCGAATACAGACTCCTTGTATTCGAATACAGAGGCTGTCACAGTGCAAAAGTCATAATTTCCACAATTTCAGTAAAGTCTCAAAAACTTCATCACCACCACTTCAAACTATCACAAAAATTCCATTTTAATTCACCACAAACCTTCCCAAGGTACCCCAACACTTAAGGTTTATAAAACAATGTTTAAAACTTAAATTTCTGAAAAATACGAATCTGTATTCGAATACAGCTCCCTTGTATTCGAATACATAAGCTAAAATTGCAAATCTGTATTCGAATACAGAGGGTTGTAGTCGAATACAGATGCTAAGTCAGAAGCAAAATTTGTAAATCTGTATTCGAATACAGAGGGTTGTAGTCGAATACAGATGTTAAGTCAGTGGCAAAAATCCCATATTTGTATTCGAATACAGAGGCCCGTATTCGAATGCAAGTTCAAAATCTGAAGAAAACAGAAGCTTTGCAGGCTGTATTTGAATACACTCAAGCCGTATTCGAATACACCTTCGAATTCAGTGAATTTTTGACAGAAACTTCAACACATTTTCAAAACCTTTTCCCTTAAAAACCAACTCAACACCAGAATCATAATTACCCCTCTTTAGAAACCTCAAAACTCAGAACATTTTCATCAACACAACAACAACATATTTTTCAGAAATAATACTTCCACCATTTTAAATCTCTTTTCTTTTGAAACCATCATCAACACCAGATTAAACTCACAGTTTATTTCAATCACCAACACAGAAGGTCAATCACAAAACAGTCCAACACAAAACAACTCATGCAGTTGGATCATCTCCAAAACAACAAACAAAACATCATCCACACAACAACATAATAATTTCCTTCTCTACAACAGCAGGGACATCAAAAACAGTTTGATTTCCAAACATAACATAACGTTTTCACAAAACATAATCCAATAATCATTCATCACACATGCATTTACAGCCCTAAATGCAATCTAGAAAGTTGGAAGGTGCCCTTACCTTAATTACGTTCTCTTAGCTTGTTATGCTTCTGCGACAAAAGTCGACGAAACTCCCGCTCGCGTTCGCCGCTACGAAAGTTAGTTCTTTAGCTCCGTAACGATGAAAGGAATAACTTCCGTACTCGACACTTACTGTTTCGACACTCAGATTTTCAAGTAATATGCCCTTTTTGAGTAAGTTCTTTTTTCTTCACCAACACAAAAATCAGAAGCAGAGAAGATAAAGCAGAAACTGGCGCAGCAGAGGAAAGAAGAAAAAGCTTCTCACTTAAATATCTACATAAATGTAGACTGACACAGCAGAGGAAAGAAGAATTTGTTTCTTTCTTAATAAATATCTGTAGGTATAAGCCACCTCACCCAACACTTGTATTAAAATATCTTTTGATCCTCCAGCACTTAACCCGTCTCGTCGCAATTAGCAAAGAACATCTTAATTAACGGCCCGATAATTTAATTACTCGAAATTAAATTAATTCATCCATCATCCAATAATTTTAATCTCACCTCCAAAACAAATATTTATATATATATATATATATATTTACACAAAACATACATATATTAAATATTTTACAAAAATTCCCAAATACACTTAAAATTAAATCTGTAAATTTAATTTTAAATTTAAGAGTCTTACATTTTTCAATTTAAATCAACGGTGTCAACTTGTTGGTATAAATGACTATCTTTCTATGACACTACTTGTTTCTTTACTAAAAAAAATTGATTAAAATCTATTCTCACATAGGAAACTATAATTATTTATAAACTAGCTATGTGGGGGGATAAAAGTTAAAAAAGGACACCAATAAATTTATAAAAAATATCAACATTTACATTTAAATTTGTATGTAGAAGATAAAACAACGTAAAGATTAATTTTATTTTTTATCATGAAATTAAATTTTATAATGTAAAAAAAAATAAAATTTCCTAGATTTGATACCATATAATATATTATTAAGTCGATAATATTCTTTCAATATTAAAAAAAACCGAATATTCTTTTGACATTATTTAGATGAAAAGGTAACAGGTAATAAGATAAATATTTATAATTTATATTTGATTATACAAACATTTATCATTATTGGTTAAAAGTGAAAAAGTAAAGCTCCAATAGAAAATATACATTACAATTAAAATTAACAAGTAACTCAAAATTCATTTTTTTGAAAGAAAAATTCAAATTAAGTGATTATTATATTTCTAAATAAGACAAAGAAATGGAGAGACGAGGGAGATAAGTTAAAAAATCTTAAATTAGACCAAATTAATTTCCAAATATATATTCACAAATTTAAAAATATTAAACGTAATATTTTAAGATATTATTACTTTTATATTCTTTTTTTTGGTAGACCACATTTCCATTTCAATGTTGCCTTTTTATGGATAATTACGCAATATATGAGTTCATACCATAAAGGCCTGAATTATACTGGGTTGGTAAGTTTGGATCCATCTAAAGTATCAAGTCAAAACAAAACTTGCTAGTTAATTTATTATATATTTAAAAATAAATAAAAAGTAGTCAATAATAAAAGAATCAATCTCCAAACTATTCATAATGAGTAATAATGGAGATTCAACATACTAACTGAATTTATACAAAAAAATACTGACTGAATAATATTTGACACTGTAATAGTATATATTAAGTTTATTACGGAATTTCCTTCAACAAAAATGTTTATTAGGGATTTTTTTAAAAGTTTTTTACCGTAACAATTTTCTATGTATTGGTTAACAAAATATATACTAAGTAGATGAATATTCAATTATTTTTTTATTAGAGAGTGGAGAAAGAAAAAAAAAACTACACTTAAAAGAAAACAGATTATAAAATTCCAAAAAGGCATGATACATATTTTGAAAATAATCTGAAACAATTAAATGTATATTAGATTAAATAACAATAAATGAATTTGTGATATGATTTTTGGTGTAAAAAGTATCTGTTAATATTAACGTCATAATTACTTTAAAGAAATTATTTACAGACGTGGATGAAAATAATATATAAAATAACAATTATTTATTTATAAAATAATTCAAATAATTTGGTTTAATGATAAAAAAAAGATAAACTTTATATTCGTATTTAGTAAGTCAAGTATTAATTTCTTTGATTTAAGACGTCATTTCTCCTTTTAAATTTTCATAAAAAAAATAAAATAATATTACAATAATATTCTTGAAATAAATGCATGAAATTAC